>CM060109.1:9384660-9984660 GCA_030522415.1 Channallabes apus | reverse complement strand
CAGAAATGTGATTGAATCTCGTTTTCGATGCACCTGTTCCTGTCCTAAGACAGGTGCTCCTCTCTTCCCCCCCATTCCAATTTTGGCATCAAAATCATATCAGTGGATCTCTTCCTACATTTCTGGCAAAGATGCATAGAATAAATAAAGCCAGAAATGAACATGTTTCCCTTTATTGAGCAAATGTAGAGACGCAGCAGTAAACATGGCATGAAATAAAAGCATTTTTCTATAAAACAGCAGGAAAATTATATTAGCTCATTATCATTATCATCGTGATTAAACCATGCTAGGTTTTGAGTAAATTATAGCACTGGAGCTCAGCTTCACTTGTGCAGGTGCACATGCTCCTCTCTGTTGCACACATCCCCCTGGGTATGATGCTAATGTCGGAGGAAATGCACGAGAGTGTATCACAGAGCGTAAGAACCAAGAATAAAGTTCTTGCTCCAATATTTATGATATAAAATGATTTAATGTAATTAGCCACATTTGGAATCTGGGGGGAGAAAACGCAGGTTTAAATGCAACCAACCACATCTAATACTAGTACAGATTTGGGCAGATGTGACACAGCTGCAGGTTCTGCTCCATATGCCTCTGATACTGTTTGTGATCCGCATGAGTTGTTTGCTGGCATTTGATGCTGGTATGGGGGCCAGATGAAACTGGAGAATTTGGACCAGAAATAATCTGTTTTCAGGGGCACAATAAATCAAAATCATAGTCTCGATTCTGATTGGCTAGATGGCGCAGATACATTTGGTGCCTGTTCTGATGCATCTTTGTTTCAAAAGCTTTCTTTAACTCGATGTTTTTTTGAAGGAGTCTCCAGTGTCAGGGTCAGACGTGTGTTTTAAGCATCGGAGAATCTTAAGGAATGAAGATTTATGCTTTGTGGGTCACCTGTAACAAGCTACTTTTTTGTTTGTTTTAGTAATATTAAAAAGATGAGAAAGAGATATGTGAAAGAACAAGTTTGTAGATATAAATTATAATAACCATGGGTGAAAGTAGGCCGGTCCCATCTGCTACTGCGCATGGGGTAAACTGGAGATGAAGTTGTTGGACTACTGAACAGAAGGTCCCAGGTTCAGACTGCTAGCATTACCAAACTGCCACTGTAGGGCCCTTGAGCAAGACCCCTACCTTCTATTGCTTCTATGTGTAATGAGATAAATGTAAGTCGCTCTGGATAAGAATGCCGGTCCAATTGCCGTAAAGGTAAAATATCTTGTGTACCACTTAAAGATTCAGTGGCGGTATGCCGTAGTGGAAAGAGGAGAGAGCAACTGCCTGCCAAAACCAACATTCAAACCCAGGCACAGAATTGCCTCTGAATTGTCAGTGTTGCGTTTCCATCTTTTATCAGTGCTAGTTAATGTGAGCTAGCATTCTGCAATCTACATATCGAATAAGCTCCAAAAACATGGCTGAATTCCAAATCCCTCTCTAACGCCTGATCAAGGTCACCACTTGAGATTCTACACCCCACATTGTCTACCAGCTTTCTATTTTACACAATTTGGGATGATTGGAATAACGACATTGTGTCAAGGATCAGCATACCATACCTTAATGCCTTTGGAAAACAGCACCCGCCAATCTCATTTTCTAAACTACAAAGAGTTAGCTGATAAAGTACTGTAGGAAGGCGGGTGAGAGGGACACTCTTGATATTTACAGTACTGTTAAAAAACAATCATATCAGTTATAGTGTAATGGTGGACTTCCTTGTACTCTTTTTCTTCTTTGTGTTTATTAGTATCTTGCAAATCATCTAGGTGGAAACTCCCACCTGCTGTTACTGAAATAATTACTTTATAAGCACCTTACTCAGATACGGAGCAACATTGCAAATGTGAAAGCTGGGCATCAGGAGAAAGGGGACGGGGTTTCAGTACACCAGATTTAGTCATGCCTAGTGTGAAAGCAGCTCAAGTCTTACAAGCTATTAATAACTTGGGTATTTTTTGCTATTTAACTATGACTACAAGCCACCTATTTCCACAAAACAAGGGCAGCTACAAAGTATTGACTCAGGGGGCTGAATAATTACGCACACCCCACTTTGCAGTTATTTATTTATAAAAAATGTTTGGAATCATGCATGATTTTCGTTCCACTTCTCACGTGTACACCACTTTGTATTGGTCTTTCACGTGGAATTCCAATAAAATTGATTCATGTTTGTGGCTGAAATGTGACAAAATGTGGAAAAGTTCAATCCTCTTGCAAGCCACTGTATATATAAGCCAAGTATTGTGTAAGTTCCTCTTGTGCTGCCACCAGACCTCTGTGGCTATGTTGTAGTGTTTAGCATCAGGATGTTGGCTTGAGGTCTCTGTGGAACAGACTGGGGACTGTCTGTTCAGTCTGGGGACGGTTTTACCCTCACCATGAAGACGGTTCTGGCCTCGACTGGTGTTGACAGCTGTTTCTCTGAGGACTTGACTTGGCTGCAGTCACTCGATAGTTCAGGACTGGAATTTCCTACAAGTCTACCTGAGGCTACAATAACTACCTGGACTCCATATTAACATCAATTAACATCATCTGTTAACTGCAGATAATTTCCTGCTACAGTATCTGTTTCACCCAGATGAGGATGGGTTCCCTGTTGAGTCTGGTTCCTCTCAAGCTTTCTTCCTATTACCATCTCAGGGAGTTTTTCCTTGCCGCTGTCGCCCTCGGCTTGCTCATCAGGGACTATCTGACCATTTTGATTCATACACATTCACATTCCATACAAACTTAAATAAATGTTTTGATTGTGTAAAGCTGCTTTGCGACAATGACAATTGTTAAAAGCGCTATACAAATAAATTTAATTGGGATCCTGGGAATCGAAAGGGCGGATCAGCAGCCTTGGGCTTTTTACCTGCTGTCACTGGGTGTTTTGGTACTTTTCTATTCCTGCCAGCATTGTTTTTTTTTTGGGTGAGTTGTGCTGGGTTGGCTTTTCTGACCAAGCACGTTAGCCTTTGTTCCCCAACGCCAAAGAATGTGCCCCATGTGTCTTAGGTGCCCCATTTTTCCAAAATTATTAAACAAAATGTCTATAGACAATCTGAGTACAGTTTGCAAGATTTTAAAGTTTTTTGGTATACAAAAGGTGTCTGTGTTGTGTAGATGTACGTTCACTTGTTATACATTGTAGTTAAAAAGTTCAGTTTGCTAGCTGGCTAAGAATTAGGAACCAATGTTTTTTTGTTATAATTTTATAATCATCCCAAACCATATATCGCCAGCCAAAATGATACCATTCCATTGATTATCATAGCTACATAACCCATTAATAATGAATCATTTTTGACATACAGATTAGCATGATGGCACGCGATTGCCTGGAATAGATTCATAATCTGTTTTCAAAGAATTCATGAGATCTCCACCCTGTGCAGAGTCTCGCTGTTCAGAAGTCCTACTTATTCATCCTCAGACAGATTGGAATCCTGTATGTTTATCGCTCATTACTATGCAGCATCTCGGCACGAATCGGGCCAAATGAACGTCGCACTGGTTCACAGATGGCCCGTGGGTCCTCGCTGTCACAGCGGCGTCTTAACACCAAACTCCAGCTTTCTCCCAGAGGGCCGATGTGGCTGCTGAGCTTCATCTCAGAACTTTAGGATACTTCACACAGGAAACCTGAGGGACAGAATCACGAAAATAGCTCGAGCATTTACATAAGAGCTTTCTCTTTATGTAACGCGCTGTGCTGACTATAGATGAAGCTGTCTCTGCAAGGTGCCTGCTTTGGTTTTCCTCGTGACTCAGAGATTCATCGTGACAGTGTTACAGCGTACAGTATGTGTCAGATAAACTATGTATGGGATAATTGGATACTAAATGACCTGTATACGGTACAGTAATACAGTAGGCTTCCCTAATATACCGACAGCTTGCATGGAAAGCCGTATGTTAGGTTTATTAGGGGGTAGCCAGCAAGCTAGCCAACATCAGCGTTGCTGTATAAATATATACTTTATGACTTATAGTACATGTTTGGCCAATCAACAAACTCTCAACAACATGTCAAGACTTTATGGTGGTTTGTATTTGGTAGATAATGTATAGACACTATATAGATGCTATAGACTGATAGGCTGATCTTTCCTTTGTCTTTTTCTTGTCCTTTTTTTTTTTGTTTTTTTGAGATATATCCATAAATGTAAAATCCAGAGAGGTTTACAGGGTAAAATCGGGGGAAAAAAGAGCTGTGCATCAACATGGACAAAAAAAGTTTGCAAAAAGCTGAAACCGTATTTAATTTAACTACTAGTTTTTTTTTAATAGTTTCGGAAAATAGAGTGAATAAAATTTCTCACAAACAAAATTATAATTGCGCAGAGTAAAATATTTAATACAGTATTAAATTAAATTGTGCCGGTTATTGACCTGTAAAATAAATAGGCTAAACATCTGATCTTAGACTTCTGTAGCCCATTAATGACAACTTTAAAAGTTTTTTTTTTTTTTTTAAGGTAGGTTTATAAAGATAAGTATAAACCTGCTGTGCAGTCTTAGATAAAAAATGATTCATCAAGGAGTTTAGATTGTACGGGTGTGACCTTATCTAGGAGGTTCTACTTGGAGCTTTTGTGAAAGCGAAGGCTTTGTTTTTCAAGGCCACAGCACCTGAATCTAAAGCTCACTTCTTGAAAGAAAAAAACAAAGCATCAAAGAATTTACCTATCAAGGATGGTTTCCTTTTAGGAAGTTAAGAATTAGTTAGTTTTCCAAAGGAACTATTTGTCTTAGCCTTGTAGAATCACCTTGAAGACAGTTTTATTGTTGGAGTTTTGTGATAATTGAGGTGACTCACACACATTTCAGCATTGAGATGTAGATCTATCAGCCATGACATTAACACCACCACAGTTGGATGAATTGAATAACGTCAGTTATGAAATATATGCAGTAGAAGTGAACTGGGGATAGGATCATGGACACCTAAGGCGCATTTAAGCCTGTGGAGACTGAAGGACACCTCTGGTCGGATTCCACAGAAAAGCCGATGTAGCTCAAATTGCTGAAAAAAGTTCATGCTGGCTGTGATAGACAGGTGTCAGATCGCTTACAGTGCATCACAGCTGGCTGTTTATGTGGCTCAGCAGGCAAAGATTTTAACGTTGTTGATCCGACATCCAGATTCTCCAGATCTTAATCTGATCGAGCGTCTATGGAACGTACCAGAAACAAGTCTGATCCATGGAGGTACTGTACCACCCCGCAACCTATAGCAGCCAAGGGATCCACCGCTAACATCCTGCCACCAAATACCAGAGTCATGCGCCAAGGGGCCAGAGCCACCGCAGTGGCACAGGGGGAACATAAAACCTCATTTTAAAAAAATAGTTTTAAGTTTTTAAAAGGTTTTAAAGTTAAAGCAGATTAGTGATTTTTTAATGTAAAAAAAAAAAAAAAAGAAATACGCTTACTGTATCTAAAACAAATCCTTCATCTTTTTACCAGCAGGTCTGTTTGTTTGTTTATTTTTACAGTTCACTTACAGTTAAAAAATAAAATAAGGGGAAGATATATACAGGTCCTTCTCAAACAATTAGCATATCATGTAAAGGTTCTCTAAACGAGCTATTAACCTAATCATCTGAATCAACTAATTAACTCTAAACACCTGCAAAAGATTCCTGAGGCTTTTAAAAACTCCCAGCTTGGTTCATTACTCAAAACCACAATCATGGGTAAGACTGCCGACCTGACTGCTGTCCAGAAGGCCATCATTGACACCCTCAAGCAAGAGGGTAAGACACAGAAAGACATTTCTGAACGAATAGGCTGTTCCCAGAGTGCTGTATCAAGGCACCTCAGTGGGAAGTCTGTGGGAAGGAAAAAGTGTGGCAGAAAACGCTGCACAACGAGAAGAGGTGACCGGGCCCTGAGGAAGATTGTGGAGAAGGACCGATTCCAGACCTTGGGGGACCTGCGGAAGCAGTGGACTGAGTCTGGAGTAGAAACATCCAGAGCCACCGTGTACAGGCGTGTGCAGGAAATGGGCTACAGGTTGCAAATTTTGCATGTCATTCGGAAATCGAGGTGTCAGAGTCTGGAGGAAGACTGGGGAGAGGGAAATGCCAAAATGCCTGAAGTCCAGTGTCAAGTACCCACAGTCAGTGATGGTCTGGGGTGCCGTGTCAGCTGCTGGTGTTGGTCCACTGTGTTTTATCAAGGGCAGGGTCAATGCAGCTAGCTATCAGGAGATTTTGGAGCACTTCATGCTTCCATCTGCTGAAAAGCTTTATGGAGATGAAGATTTAATTTTTCAGCACGACCTGGCACCTGCTCACAGTGCCAACACCACTGCTAAATGGTTTACTGACCATGGTATTACTGTGCTCAATTAGCCTGCCAACTCTCCTGACCTGAACCCCATAGAGAATCTGTGGGATATTGTGAAGAGAAAGTTGAGAGACACAAGACACAAGAATCTGCAAAAGGATTCCCGACCAAGTATTGAGTGCAGAACTGAACATAATTATTTGAAGGTTGACTTTTTTTGTATTAAAAACACTTTTCTTTTATTGGTCGGATGAAATATGCTAATTTTTTGAGATAGGGATTTTGGGTTTTCATGAGCTGTATGCCGCAATCATCAATATTAAAACAATAAAAGGCTTGAACTACTTCAGTTGTGTGTAATGAATCTAAAATATATGAAAGTCTAATGTTTATCAGTACATTACAGAAAATAATGAACTTTATCACAATATGCAAATTTTTTGAGAAGGACCTGTAGTTGTTTTATCAAACCACTTAATTACTTGCAGAACTTGAATTGAGTGCCTTATTAAGGGTGAGTTCACATCTTTAGTGAAGCTGTTACTGTAAATTATTGTATGCCGAGATTTGATATTAGAAATCATTATTACTAAGCAAAACAATTTAATGCAGTACAATTAATTACATAAAATCTGAAATTAGAGTATGGATGAGTGCAATTATTTAATCGAGAAAAAAAAAAGCTGCAATTTGTGGTGATAGTGTTGGCTGAAACGGTTAAGGCTGTGGGTTACTGATTGGAAGGTCAGAGGCTCAAGCCCCACCACATCCATGCAGACACTGTTCTTGAGAAAAACCCTTAACTGTGTCTGAATCCCGGCTGACCATATGCTCTGACCCCAGTTTTCTAACTGCCATCATTTCACTGCGCTGTGTCAGGAGCTGAATAAATACAGTGGAACCTTGGATTGTGAGCATAATTCGTTCTGGAAGTGGTCTTGTATAGCAAAACACTCGTAAATCAAAGCAGATTTCCCTCATAAGAAATAATTAAATACATAAATGCATAAAAAATAAAGTACTGGCAAACTTCCTCTTAATGTGATCATTTCGGCATTTATTTGGTCTTGCATACTAAATGTTATATGTAGTAGTTGCATATCTCAGTTTATATCACAATTGCAATATATAATCAAAATAATCACAATGTGACTTAGATTGAAGGTTAGGGGTTCAAGTCCCAGCACTTCCGTAAAAAAGTTCATTTTTCAAAAATAGGTCTTACATAGAATGAACCAGATCAGCCCTCTCTAGTACCCCTGTTGGATGTTAACAGGATTTTAAAAAACTTTCGAGAAGCTGTCCACAACGTCTAGCAACGGTTCTTTAGGAGATCATGTAAATTAAAAGCATTTTCGACTGTAAGGTTCAGATAGTACGCAAGGCCTTGACCGTTGTGATGTACAGTACCATGAGGGTACTTTTAAGGGGTTTGTTATGTGGGAGAGTTGTCACTTCACTTTCGATGAGTCCAGCCCTGAAAGCACCGGTTTCATCACCAGGAGAAACAGAAAGAGACAGTCTCTATCTCCAGCACTTCTGCAGCAATAACTCTGATATAGAAACTAGAGCAGCACCCCTAAGGAGCCTTACACAACACCGTACAAGACAATACACCACCGTCCAAACACAACACAGCGCATCCCTGCTGACAGAATCCATAGTTGTGGAGGTAAAAATGAGTCACTTGGATGTGGGCACCTCATGAGTGTCCTCTGTCGCTCTCTCTCTCTGTCTCTCTCTCTGTCTCCAGCCGTCTGTTGCATCAGCTGAATGTAAGTTTGATTGTGAGTCAGAGTTTAAAGTCAGACCTAAACCATATGTTGAGAGTACATTTATAATTAACTTTGGATACAGGACTGTGGAGTGTGGATTTGTATTTTTTTTTTCTGGAAACTCAAAAGTCTTTCTCTCTCTCTCTCTGTCTCTTTCTGTCTCTCCGTCTCTAATGGAAAAGTCCCTGTGGCTTATTTACTCATTTCCAAAACATTCACAATATTGTATTTTAGTTTAATTTAATATAGCCAAATGACTCATGGTGCAGAAATGTTCTATTTTTTAAACTCTCTGTAGGGTTTCGTGTTGATTTTAACTCTCTCTTTGTCTCTCTCTTCTTTAACAGAAAAAAGTACAGAAGCTCCCAGCACTCCAAAAGCCCCCGTCTCTCCTCGCTTCTTGGTGCCTGCCTCTCCGTTAGCCCCCAGCACCTGCAAGCCGACTCCGGCGCCCACGGCAGAGCACAAAGCCAGTCCCAAACCGAGCCAGGCTGAACCGAGCACAGAATCCGAAGAGGAAAAAGCCAAGAAACTGCTCTACTGCTCACTGTGTAAAGTGGCTGTCAACTCCCTGTTGCAGCTGGAGGCTCACAACACAGGTGCGCCAAACATTTGGCAACTTTCCCTCAAGACTCCCTTGTGTTCTTCACTCTCATTAGCACCGACTGCTCAGAACGGCTGCCGGGTTTTGCGCGTTAGGTCTCTCGCTCCCTGTTGTGTTCGTTCTGTCACAAGGACGTGTTTCATCAAGCTCAAAAAAAAATAAATAGATCCACCGAGGTGTTAATTGATATGTTTAGATTGCTTGACCAGAATTGATTTAAATCTGAGTTAAATATAAACATCGAGCTTATAATCCTGTCCCAGCCAATTTCCATGATGTCGAAAGTTTGATACTTTTGGGCGCCACGGCGTAAGCTCTTAATGAATATACAGTGGTGTGAAAAACTATTTGCCCCCCTCCTGATTTCTTATTCTTTTGCATGTTTGTCACACAAAATGTTTCTGATCATCAAACACATTTAACTATTAGTCAAAGATAACACAAGTAAACACAAAATGCAGTTTTTAAATGAGGGGTTTTATTATTTAGGGAGAAAAAAAATCCAAACTTACATGGCCCTGTGTGAAAAAGTAATTGCCCCCTGAACCTAATAACTGGTTGGGCCACCCTTAGCAGCAATAACTGCAATCAAGCATTTGCGATAACTTGCAACGAGTCTTTTACAGCGCTCTGGAGGAATTTTGGCCCACTCATCTTTGCAGAATTGTTGTAATTCAGCTTTATTTGAGGGTTTTCTAGCATGAACCGCCTTTTTAAGGTCATGCCACAACATCTCAATAGGATTCAGGTCAGGACTTTGACTAGGCCACTCCAAAGTCTTCATTTTGTTTTTCTTCAGCCATTCTGAGGTGGATTTGCTGGTGTGTTTTGGGTCATTGTCCTGCTGCAGCACCCAAGATCGCTTCAGCTTGAGTTGACGAACAGATGGCCGGACATTCTCCTTCAGGATTTTTTGGTAGACAGTAGAATTCATGGTTCCATCTATCACAGCAAGCCTTCCAGGTCCTGAAGCAGCAAAACAACCCCAGACCATCACACTACCACCACCATATTTTACTGTTGGTATGATGTTCTTTTTCTGAAATGCTGTGTTACTTTTACACCAGATGTAACGGGACACGCACCTTCCAAAAAGTTCAACTTTTGTCTCGTCGATCCACAAGGTATTTTCCCAAAAGTCTTGGCAATCACTGAGATGTTTTTAGCAAAATTGAGACGAGCCTTAATGTTCTTTTTGCTTAAAAGTGGTTTGCGCCTTGGAAATCTGCCATGCAGGCCGTTTTTGCCCAGTCTCTTTCTTATGGTGGAGTCGTGAACACTGACCTTAATTGAGGCAAGTGAGGCCTGCAGTTCTTTAGATGTTGTCCTGGGGTCTTTTGTGGCCTCTCGGATGAGTTGTCTCTGTGCTCTTGGGGTAATTTTGGTCGGCCGGCCACTCCTGGGAAGGTTCACCACTGTTCCATGTTTTTGCCATTTGTGGATAATGGCTCTCACTGTGGTTCGCTGGAGTCCCAAAGCTTTAGAAATGGCTTTATAACCTTTACCAGACTGATAGATCTCAATTACTTTTGTTCTCATTTGTTCCTCAATTTCTTTGGATCTTGGCATGATGTCTAGCTTTTGAGGTGCTTTTGGTCTACTTCTCTGTGTCAGGTAGCTCCTATTTAAGTGATTTCTTGATTGAAACAGGTGTGGCAGTAATCAGGCCTGGGGGTGACTACAGAAATTGAACTCAGGTGTGATAAACCACAGTTAAGTTATTTTTTAACAAGGGGGGCAATCACTTTTTCACACAGGGCCATGTAGATTTCGAGTTTTTTTTCTCCCTTAATAACGTAAACCTTCATTTAAAAACTGCATTCTGTGTTCAATTATGTTATCTTTGACTAATAGTTAATGGTTTTTGATGAGCAGAAACATTTAAGTGTGACAAACATGCAAAAGAATAAGAAATCAGGAAGGGGGCAAATAGTTTTTCACACCACTGTATGTGAATATGTGAGGAATTCACGACTTTACGTGTTAATTGCTTTTATGTTTGATACATGATTTTATAGATCTGAAATAATGAGAGTGTGCTGTTGCTTTTCAATGGAGATTTATTGGTATGGTGTCTGTTGGTTGCTGGTTGTGGTGAAGCTCCAGTCCCAGGCGGTTCTGTCCTTGGGTTTCACTGCATGCTGTGTGTCCTCCCACTTGATAGATTGTTTCATCTGATCATGCTTGTTATGGCAGTTGTTTACATTGGGTCACGTCTGGTGTTCTATCATCTTTCCAAACTGTCAGATTTTCCTACCAGCAGCAAAGAATTATAGTTATATCAGTCTGCATTACATTATCTATATATCCAACCTATAGTTTTGAAAAAAAAATAAATAAATAATAGGTTTACCCCCGGGGTAGCATTTTCTGACAGATTGATAGCACTTGTCATACATTTTTAACATTATGAGTATATAATCCCTGTAGATTTAACACTGGTAGCACTTTCTGACAGGTTGATATAATACATGTCATGATATAATGATATAACATGACATAATACACTTTCTGACAGATTGATATAATTCACATGTCGACTGTTAAATCAGCCATGCAAATCAAATCAAATAAAATCTGGAGTAAAACCACACAAATAATAATAATAATAATAATGATAATAATAATAATTAAAACTTTCAATACTAAGCATCAACCCATAAGCTGATGGCAGTAGTAGCATGAATGTACGGGCAAAGCAGTGAAATATGCTGTATTTTTGGGGATGTGCGAGGCGAGTACAGTAAATTTGAGTAGGACAGACTGACGGGTTGGACGAATTTATAGAACACCGCTCTCGGGGCTGCTGCATGCTGTTGAGCAATGCGTCTGTGGTTGCTCTTCGTCGAATTTGGTTATGTGGGCCTGCAGTGATCCTGACTTCTCAGGTAAATCACTGAATTTAGATGGAAGCAACTTTTGAAGGACAGGAAACTCTATTATTATTAGTAGTAGTAGTAGTAGTAGTACTCATACTGTAGTAATGGTTGTAAATGGTCCAGCTGAGTAAAATTCCTTGTCCAAAGTCTAGCTTCAGGGATTGAGACATTACTTTTCTGATATTAACCAAGTTTAGATAGAGAGATGATCTGAGACAGATGAATAGGCAGACACCGATGAGCTCTTGCTGTTCAAACAGACGGATTTAATCACAGACGGAATGAATGAATAACAAGGCTGAATAACAGTGACAACAGTCAGCTTTTAATGCTTAACCCTGAGTAATTATTTCATGGCTATGAATAAAACAAGTAAAAGTAAACATAAATTGTTGAGGACAGAAATGATCAAAAACTCAAATCTCTGTCAGTGAATAGTTTGTCTATTCAATTAGTCTTAAGTGAAATGTATTTTTCGGGAGCTCAGATGGTTCAGGCTCAGGCTTACTGATTGGAAGTTCAGGGGTTCAGGCCAAAGCCCTTAACCCTATCTGGTTCAGGGGTGCTGCATCCTGGCTAACCCTGTTCTCTGACTCCAGATTCCTCACTATGATACTGTATGTAAAACATAATTTCACTGTGCTATAAGGTACATGTAACAAATAATTGAATATTAATTTTTCTTTTATTTATATACATTTCTTGTTCTAGAACTGCACTTACAACCTAACAGCACAAAGTTTACTTTTTTGATCATATTATATTTGAATAGATTATCTTTTGTGCCTGGTTCCTCTCAAATGTCATCTCGGGGAGTTTTTATTTGCCTCCATTGCCTCCAACTTGCTCATGGGTGAAAGTTGGCCGGTACTGTGCAGTACTTGAAAGAGGAGAGAGCAGCTGCCTGCCAAAACCCATATTGAAACTAGTCATGGTAGTCACTTTCAGCAAGAAAACACATCTGCTAATGTTATGTCAACACTTCGTCAAGTTGTTCTGAATTTCTTCTTCATTCCCTCGCTCATTGTCTATATCTTGCGGGGGGCCTGGAGCCTATCCTAGGAGATTTAGGGAATGAGGTGGAGTACCCTCTGGACGGGGTGCCAATCCATCTCAGGGCACACACCCACACGCACTCCCTTATTAACACATTACAGGCAATTTGGGAATGCCAGTTAGCCTAATCTGCATGTTTTTGGACTTTGAGTACCCCGGAGGAAACCCACCAAGAACAGGGAGAACATGTAAACTCCATGCACACAGAGGTGGGAATCAAAACTGGCCGGGAATCGAACCCGGACACTGGAGGTGCAAGGCAACAGTGCTAACTACAAAGCTACTGTGAATTGCCTCATAACCATCCGTATTGTGTTTCGATCTTTCATTATTGCTATTTAACGTACAGTAAGTGTGAGCTTCCACCAACAGATTCATGACTTGCTAGATAACTACCTTCAAATCCCTCCTGATCAAGAGCACTACTTAATGTGTGGAACGAGGGACCTACAAAGTGCACTAGCTTTCCATCTAATGCTATTTGGGATTCAACACTGGAACAGTTAGTTAGATGAGGCTGTTTTAAAGCGGAATAAGTGGAGACATAAACAAGAACTTTAGATAATGAGGAATCTTTAGGAGATTTACAGGACTGTCCACCACCTCCATGATTACTTCTCATTAAAAATTTCCTTTTTTTATTTTTCATACCATGCATGTCCAGAATGTTTATTTTGGTAAGAATGCTTTGCAACATTTTGCAATGGTTAAAGAACTATTTAAAAAAAAAAATAGAACTTGAAAAGAAATGTAATTTTGTAGTGCCAGATTCACAATATGGCTTTTATTGTAACTAGTGCCTTAGACTCTGAACAGATTAAATCCGTCTGTTTGGACAGCAAGAGCTCATCGGTGTCTGCCTATTCATCTGTCTCAGATCATCTGTCTCATCATCTCTCAGTCTAAACTTGGTTAATATCAGAAAAGTAATGTCTCAATCCCTGCAGCTAGACTTTGGGCTAATGCAGTGTCTTCAGCTCTATGCATATGATTGTATAAACAGCAGCAACCGAGTATCAGTCTCAGAAGCTTTGGTGTTTCAGAATTCATCAAACAACAAAAAGTCCACTTTAGAGCGGTGGAACAGAAACGCATTTGCCCTGTTTGTAGATCTACATTGGAATCCATTTGATGCCAAACTCATACAAGACCGGGAATCAAAAAGAGCAAAATTGGCTGCGTACTCTGAGTGAGAGGTGTGTGCAATGTCTCTAACCTGTCAGTCACAGTGACACTAGCCAATCATGGGTGTGTGTAAGCACATGCTTGCAGATTGAGACAGACGGCTCGAGTGTGCATTTTACTGCCCCTTGTGCAACAGTGTGAAAATTATGCATTTGACAGCGCCATGCGCCTCGGGGGAAGCATGTTGACCTTCAGACCAAGATTAGAAAATAATTTCATATTTGTTATTTATAAAAATAGCATTTCCTGTTTTTGCTGTTGCCGCTGCATTATGCTGAACGATGCTGTTTATTGAAAATCCTGCTATTTCACAGATGTTAATGTGTCCCAAAGCAAGCACAAGAAATGTAAACTTTCTGCTATAATCATAAAGCCTGCTCCCATCTTTATCTCAGACTCACAATCTGCTCATACTGAAACCTTTAAACACACTTCTTCATCTCTACTCTATACTAATACAATGGATTGTAGTCCCAGAAATCTCATCTGGTTTGTTTAATAACGAACCAGGGGTAGCTCAGTGGTTAAGGCATTGGCCTACGGTTCGGAAGATCCCAGGTTCAAACCCCACAACCACCAAGTTGCCACTGTTGGGCCCTTGAGCAAGGCCCTTAACCCTCAACTGCTCAGATGTGTAATGAGATAAGAATGTAAGTCGCTCTGGATAAGAGTGTCTGCCTAAATGTAATCCTAATATGCAGTACTGTGTAAAAGTCCCGTACCCCCTCATTTCTTCATATTGTGTCTCCAGATATACAGACTATCTTATATTTTTAATGCCGTCTACAGAGTACCGTCTTCTCCCTTTTCTTTCGGCTGCACCCGTTAGGGGTCGCCACAGCGGGCGATTTATCTCCATCTAACTCTGTCTACCACATCTTCCCTTGACACTCCAGCCTCCTGCATGTTCTCCCTCACCACATCCGTAAAACCTCCTCTTGGGCCTTCCTCTTCTCCTCCTGCCTGGCAGCTCTATCATTATGATCTCTACAGGCCATAATAATCATTGGAGTTTTAAAATAAAAAACAACAAACATTTTCAGCATGCCTAATAACGAAACGTTTTTTTTTTTTTTTATCCAGATACAGTAATTTTATGTTACCCTTAAAAGCTATGTTTGTTGTTGAAAATGCTGTATGTATTACAATGCGTTTTTGTGGCATGGCAAAAAAAAAAAAAAGGACCTCGGATTACAAGAATAATTCGTTCCGGAAGTGAGCTCCTACTTCAAAACACTCAAATCGAATCTAATTTTTCCATAAGAAATAATGAAAACTTAAATTATTCGTTCCACAGCCCAAAAAAATAAATACATAAAAATAATTAACACAAAATATAAAGTATAAATAAAACAAATTAACCTGCACTTTAACTTTAAAAAACTTTTTTTAAAAATCCGGAAAGATAAGTGTTTCCGTTTGTGTGTGCAGGCGTGTGTGTGTGTGTGTGTGTGTGTGTGTGTGTGTGTGTGTGTGTGTGAAGCTACAGTAAGGAGCACCCCCACCTCTCCCCCTTCTCGTCTTACACAGGGACCCTTCCTCCATTCTTTTCACACACGCACGCACACACACAACGGAAACACTGCTGTAAAGTAAAAATAAAATAAATTAACCCGCACTTTACCTTTGAAAAGAATCACGACAGAGCAGTGTTTCTGTGTTTCCGTGTAGAGCTGCACAGTCTTGAGTCTTGAGCAGAGAGAGAAAATGGATGTTTAACCTCTCTAATGAGACTTGCTTTAGCTTTACACGCGCGCTGTACACACACGCATAGAGACACAAAATAAAATGTTTTACACACACACGTGGTCACAGTGTTATAATAAACAATACGCACGTGCACGGATGTTGGTTATACCAGTAAGGGGCGTGCACTAAGACCCAGCAGCGGAGACAATTACCTACAATTCTGCAGCGCAAGAGATAGAAAAACCGTTGGCTGAGTTGTGATCATGTGATGCCCGGCGTCAAAACAAGAATCGCATGCGTGATACATGATACTCGGTGCTCGTAAACCAAGACTTGTTCGTTTTCCAAGTAAAATGTATTAAAAATCTTTGCTCGTCTTGCGGAACACACGCAAACCGCGTTACTGGCAATCCGAGGTTTCATTGTACGATGTTTCTTTGGAACGTGTCCCACTCAGTGGTGACCAGAACATTGAAGGTTAAATTTGGTTTAAATAATATTTCCTGACAGGAGTGAGATGTCACGTGATGTTCTCTCTGATCTGTCACGGCAGGTTCAAAGCACAAAACCATGCTGGAGGCGAGAAACGGAGCCGGGCCTATTAAGGCCTACCCTAGACCTGGCTCCAAACTCAAGATGCAGGCCAACGTTCTGAAAGGTTCAGGATTACAGAACAAGACGTTCCACTGCGAGATCTGCGATGTCCATGTCAATTCAGAAATTCAGCTCAAACAGGTGTGTGTGTGTGTGTGTGTGTGTAAAAGTCTGAAAGGATACCCGTTAGCTTTAACTCACTGCTATACATAGTAAAGTTAAATAACACTGTGTCTGTTATTATTTGAAATTCATTCTTCACTCAAATACACTTCTGCTATATAATATACTGTAAACTGTTTGCAAGTCCAGTTGCTTTCGCCGTACATCCTCCCTCGGGTGCCTTGAAACCTGGCAGTAGAATTCGCTATTGACGGTCTGACCCTTGGGGACGAATTCTCGATCCACAATGCTGTGATTGTCGAAGAAGACGCTGAGCATGTACAGCTCCCGATGTACACAGGACAATGTCTTTTGGCACACTGATTTATGAAGGTTGGGGCTCCCTGTGACTATGCGTTCAGCCTTGTGCTGCCATCTGTTGGCGTGTTACAAAACTAGTCTTGAAACTTTTTGATACCACCTCGTATGCAGACACCTGACCATCACACCTGTATATGCAGTTCTTTTCCCAAACTGTTACTATGATGTTGGAAGCACACAACAGTACAGAATGTGACCAGTTATATTTCCACCCAGACTATTTATGTATAAGATAAAGAATAAAAAAAAAGTCTTTTATGGGTTGCAATAACTTCACATTAACAGGCAGACATTTACATGTTGTACTTTAACGGAAACATTACAATATTCTTGCGACAGTTTGGCAGTAAAATGAGATCTCCAATTTTTTGTTGCAGTTTTGAGATTTTTTTTTTTTTTTCAAGAAGCAAGAAGTATTACAGTATGTTAGAACATATTTTGTGTATTGTTTCTGTGAGTCACAAGACATCCAAATTGTTTTTGGTATATAATTTTAGAAGATTTTGCGAAACGCTATAACTCAACCTCCCACATTTTTGTCCCAATGGATAAATCAGCCTGCAGTTGTTGGGCATGCAGTGTAGTATGATGGTTGAGTTTTAATTTAAAATATATTTATAGTAGACTTGTGCGTTGAGTGAGTCACTGGCAGCAACTTGCAACAACAGAAAAGTTTGTTGTACACAAAACGTTTTATTTAAAAAGATTGTTTAAGATCATGACAAACATTGCAAAAACTTTGGTTTACAGTTCGGCATCTGTTCCTATTCTACCAGTTTCAGTCTTCTCATACAGTAGTTACAGGTCTGCAGCATTCAAGGTCTGATCTCTTATACTGTACAGTGGGTACGGAAAGTATTCAGACTACCCTAAATGTTTCACTATTTGTTATATTGCAGCCATTTGCTAAAATAATTTAAGTTCATTTTTTTTCTCATTAATATACACACAACACTCCATATAGACAGAAAAACACAGAATTGTTGAGAAAACTGAAATATCACATGATCCTACTGTAAGTATTCAGACCCTTTGCTGTGACACTCATTTCTTCTGATCATCCTTCAGATGATTTTACACCTTCATTTGACTCCAGCTGTGTTTGATTATACTGACTGGACTTGATTAGTAAAGCCACTAAGACCTTAAAGCTCACAATGCATGTCAGAGCAAATGAGAATCATGAGGTCAAAGGAACTGCCTGAAGAGCTCAGAGACAGAATTGTGGCAAGGCACAGATCTGGCCAAGATTACCAAAACATTTCTGCTGCCCTTAAGGTTCCTAAGAGCACAGTGGCCTCCATAATCCTTAAATGGAAGATGTTTGGGATGACCAGAACCCTTCCTAGAGCTGGTCATCCGGCCAAACTGAGCTATCGTGGGAGAAGAGCCTTGATGAGAGAGGTAAAGAAGAATGCAAAGATCACTGTGGCTGAGCTCCAGAGATGCAGTTGGGAGATGGGAGAAAGTTGTAGAAAGTCAACCATCACTGCAGCCCTCCACCAGTCGGGGCTTTATGGCAGAATGGCCTGACGGAAGCCTCACCTCAGTGCAAGACGCATGAAAGCCCACATGGAGTTTGCTAAGATGGTGAGAAATAAGATTCTCTGGTCGGATGAGACCAAGATAGAACTTTTTGGCCCTAATTCTAAGCGGTATGTGTGGAGAAAACCAGGCACTGCTCATCACCTTTCCAATACAGTACCAAAAGTGAAGCACGGTGGTGGCAGCATCATGCTGTGGGGGTATTTTTTAGCTACAGGACAACTGGTTGCAATCGAGGGAAAGATGAATGTGGCCAAGTACAAGGATATCCTGGACAAAAACCTTCTCCAGAGAGCTCAGGACCTCAGACTGGGCCGAAGGTTTACCTTCCAACAAGACAACGACCCTAAGCACACAGCTAAAGTAACGAAGGAGTGCATGTTCTTTGAATGTTCTGTGAATGTTCTTTAATGGCCCAGTCAGAGCCCTGACTAAAACCCAATTGAGCATCTCTGGAAAGACCTAAAAATTGCTGTACACCAACGTTTACCATCCAACCTGACAGAACTGGAGAGGATCTGCAAGGATGATTGCCAGAGGATCCCCTGAGTATTGTAGAATTTTATATCTGATTAACTGTCTTTCAAAAAATTATTAAGAAGTGCATAATGGCTCCCAAATACAGCAAAACCAGTGCTAGTAACAGTTCAATGCATATAGTATATATATGTATATTTGAGTTGTCAATGTTAACGCATGTGATTAATCAAGAAATTTAAACGCATTACTTTTTTTTTTTTACTAAATTAATCACATGACCAACATTGACCCTAATGGCTTGCCATAATCACAGTGCGGTTCATTGGCTGTAAGAGTGGTGTCTAAGATGACCAAGGCTCTAGGTTGTTGATTTTTTGATCTGAGAACCCAGGTTCGAGCCTTGCTGTCAGTGGGTTGCCATACACACCCAGTACTACCCACAACTGCACGTAGTGTCAGAGAGATTTTAATGTAACGATTGTTAAATGTTAAAGTTTGAGATATTAAACAACTGCATAATCTGTTTCCTCGAAACAGGTCGTCATGCATTTCTTTAATCCAACTCTGCATGTTTAGAATACAAGTAAATCTGAGTATTTTAAAATTGACTCAGATCATTTAGACTATGACTGTGATTAATAAGATTAAAATGTGGACAGCACTATATATTGATTAGCCATAATATTACAATGCAAAACACTTTGTGGTGGCGAATGTTTTGGTTGCTATTTGCCTTCGCTGATTAAACATGTGTTCGATGCGTCCCATGGGTGATTGATCAAATTGGGATCCAGGGCATTTAGGCTACGTTTACACTGCCAGGTAAATGTGACCCGATTCAGATTTTTTGCTCATATGTGACACATATCGGATATGTTCTATGTCCGTGTAAACAGGAAATAAAAACGCATGCATTCCGATATTTCGAGATTGGTTTCAGGCCTCCTTCATATGTGGAAATAAATCAGATATAAATCAGATATGTGCTAATGTGATTGTCGTGTAAACAGACAGATCGGATTTTCTGAGGCATTGTGTTCTGTACGTCATTAAAACTGCGACTTCTTCGCGGTTTAATGACGTAATGTTATTCTCCGGTGGAAGCGCGTGTGGAATGTTAACATCGCGGGTGACATGAAAGAGGAAAAGACCCCCCCCCCCCACACACACACACACACACACACACCCGCCTTGTGTTAATGCTTATTTGGGAATGAAGCATATGCGCAGGTTGCAATTATGGCGTTTTTTCCTCCTCCTCCGTTTTTGGCTAGTGTGTTGCACAAGAACCTCCCTTTAACTATGTGCGATGTTTCAGATGGTATGGCGAGTGTAAACACGTGAATCGGATATGAGTCATAGTTAAAAGAACGTGTAAACAGACGGTTAAAAAAATCTGATATAGGCAACATATCGGAATTAAGCATCGAGACCTGCAGTGTAAACGTAGCCTTAGATGCCAGGTCAGAGGCCTTGAGCAATGTGGAATGTGGAATGGAGTCTTTTTTCAAATAAAAACAATTTGGTGTAAATAGTTATTCATTCATTCATTCATTCATTTTCTATACCGCTTAATCCTGTGTTCAGGGTCGCGGGGGACCTGGAGCCTATCCCAGGAGACTTCGGGCACTAGGCGGGGTACACCCTGGACAGCGTGCCAATCCATCGCAGGGCACACACACATACACACACTCACACACCCAATCACACACTACGGGCAATTTAGGAACGCCAATTAGCCTAACCTGCATATCTTTGGACTGTGGGAGGAAACCGGAGGACCCGGAGGAAACCCACCAAGCACGGGGAGAACATGCAAACTCCATGCACACAGAGACGGGAATCGAGCCTGGCCGGGGAATCGAACCCAGACCCTGGAGGTGCAAGGCGACGTAAATAGTTATATGCAAACAAAATAAGTAAAAGTATGAAAAATTGGTAGCTTCATTAGTTCCAGTAAAATCTGAAGAAACAAACTTCACGACACTGACCATCCTACCATTTGGTTGATCCACTATGTTTTTTCATGGAAAAGTATGCAAAGATCATTAACTGATATAATGATCATTAAAAATTCATGTTTTCATATTGTTTCACAGTAAATGAGTTTTTATATGTGCAATAAAAAGATGCTTATTTTTTTAAATTGTTATTATTTTTCGCAGCACATCTCCAGCAGAAGGCACAAAGACCGGGTGGCCGGCAAACCTCTGAAGCCCAAATACAGTCCTTACAACAAGCAGCAGCGCAGCTCCAGCTCCCTTGCAGTAATGCATTATTTATCAACTTTGTAATCAAGTGCTTTCATCAAGAGATGCTCATGTGTCAGGGATCAGCGGTGTGAGCCAACTCGCGCAGTAGCCTACTCAACTAGCAGATGCTAATAATCTGTTCCAGGCTGGTTAATGTGTCTAAATGTAAAAATACAACCATGAACTGCATGACCTCTCCTGCATTACAGGACATTTTATTACATATACAGTGTAATGTGAAACATACTACTACCCTGAGGCCTTGGCAGTAAACTGGGATGTAACATCCAGTGCAAAACATTTTTTTTTTTTTTTTCATTTCATTTTTTAATACAATACAAAAAAAAAAGGTTTATATGATGTCTTTCTAATACATTATCGTTTCCATAGTAATAGTTCAGTCACAGGGTTGTAAATGTACTATGAAATGTATCTAATTATAACAAAGTTTTCTGTTAGGAGTTTTAAAAAAAAAAAAGGGTTAGGACTTAGGGTAAAAAAAGGGTAAGTCTAGAAATGTAAGTTTTCCAATATACAAGACTTCAATAGAGAGAAAAAAGGGAAGAGAATGGAAAAAGAGAGCGCAATTGTTTATAACTGCTTTAACGTAAGTTATAATTTGTTTAACCGGCATTCGATTAAAGTATAAGCTATAAAAATATACCTGTCCTTTCTTGATAGATTAATTAGCTCCAATTAGGCTTACTTTCTTATTTGTTTGGACTAAACAGACATGTAACCAGATTTAAATAGGATGAAAACCATTAACCTGAATTATTCTAGTTTTATTTTAGAATCTCGATCTGTCTCACTATCTCTCTCGCTCTCTGTTCAGGCTAAGCTTGCAATCCAGAAGGACCTAGTGAAACCCATCTCTCCAGCCTTCATCTCCAATCCGTTCTCCTCCACCACGATTCCTTCCATCTCTCTCCACGCACGCCCCAACACCTCTATCTTTCAGACGCAAGCACTACCCGCCTCCTTCCTGCGAGGGGCGCCGGGCCCCATTCGACCCTCCAGCAGCTCCATCCTCTTTACTCCGTACTGAACAACGCCAAGGGGGAGAGGCTGACACTCTGACCTCTGACCTCTCAGGCATGGAATACTCTAAGTGATGTCACAGCCTGATGGAGGAAGGTGTGTTTGTTTAAAAAGACCGAAACTATTTGATGGTCCAAGTCCTCATGTATTACTAGAGGAAGAGTGTTTGGATTCTTGTAGAAGAAAAAAATAAAAATCTTCTTCCTCTTAAAGGGCCAAGTTTTTCAATGAGGTGCTCGAGACCTGTTTGGATTCTCCCAGAAGAGAGAGAACTTAAAAAAAAAAAAAAAAAACTACTTCCTGATTGACTTGAATGATCGTGGTCTTCCTCTTTAATGGAACAGAAACTTCTGGATACACACATGGGAAAAAAAGAATAAGTCATCATGAAAATAACAATCATGAACCTACAACAATCAGATGCTACAGTATGTGTTGCGTTCAGTGGCTCGATGTGGTCAGGGAATGTGTGCTGTCTCGTATCGTGTAGTCGATGATGGTTCATCGTCTGTGCTGGACTTTGTTCCTCTTCCACATTTGTTTATTTTATTTTATTTTTTTTTATCTCATGTTGTGTAGTTCCTTTATCGAGCCTCCAGATTAAATTTCATTGATAACTCGCTGGGTTGTAGTCATCTCCTTCACATTACTTTTCATGTAAATTACGGACTACAAGGCTAATTTCTTCATTTGTAGTCCTCCTGATCAGACACACACACCGTTATTCTAGACGTATCACTGATCCCAAATTTTTATTTCCATTTGAGAATGGATTTTTGATTTTGATTAACAGGATTTTTTAAAGAGTATTTAGACTTATTTCATGAAAGAAAAGCCACAGGATTTCCATTTCTTATTCACTCAAATCTAACGCAAATACACGCGCAGACAAATGACATGATTTCACAAGAGCTGACCCTCATTTCCAGAATTCATTCTTTACTTTGAAAACCCAGGTGATCTACCCACCAATTATGCCAATGTTGCCATATTTTCCAGACAGTAAATTGCCCTATGTTTAGACAGCGAGGGGAAATCCTGACTTCACTGTGTGATTTCCAGCCTGGTCTTGTTGTTACATCTTTTGCAAAATTGCACATCATACACTGATTTTAAATAATAATGTAACATGATCAATATCATGGCACCTGCTACTATGTACAAGCCACCAACAGGAAGTCGATATATACGGTTAATGTGGTCGGGTCGCTGCACATATGGTAGGCAAAACATAAACATTGTTTGTGATATGAAGCAATTTTTTTTTTTACTCAATGTACTCAATCAACTCAATGATGACGTGAAGTTCTTTAATGACATTACATGTATATTGTTAGAAGACTTTAATCATCTAAGGAACACATTCTCACATAGTTTGTTATAGGATTCGTACTGTAAATCCAATCGAAAAAAAGTTCAAAGGTCTTACAGTTTTCTGGGATTCTCAAGGGCCAGTATTGGAACATAATCAGGAAAAAGGTTCAACAATCAACAGTGCTCGTTACAGTGTGACGCTTATTGAAGAGCTGAAGACTAAAACTTCGAATTGGATGCAGAGGACAGATGTCCAGGGGCGTTGTGATATTACATGACCATGAATGTCTGCCCATGTCTGCACACTATTGACACTCATTTTGAGGTGTTAAAGCATCCATAGTCCTGATCTCGCTCCGTTCACATGTTAGGTCCCCGGAAAGCAGCCATATGAGAAAGAAGATTAACTTCTGATGGAGATGCCAAGGCAGGGCAGTGTTCGTGGCTCGCAGCTCAGACCATTTTCATTGTGTTGAAAAGCAAGGAGATTACATCCAAAAATGATGTATTTGTCTTTTCATTAACTTCTACAGCCAGCGTGTGGATAATTTGTGAATCAATCTCTTATTACGTTAAAAGAATCGTGTAATCATGCACACTAAATACAGCTTTAGAGAAACAATCGATAAATATGAGCATTGTCCTACAAGCTCAACTAATGCACCAAACATTTTTAGCTTGGTACAGTTTGTACTTGCCTTTAAAATGTTTTTTTTTGTCCTGTTAGTGTTGCCTAATTTCAGTGCAGAAAGCTCATTGTTTTCTTTCTACATAGCTTTTATTTGTCTGATTACTATCACTACACATAATGTTTTATGCTAGCACCAAACTGATGTTAATTTAGCACATCGTGCTGAGTTGTGCCAGCCTACACTAAAGACATAGATGTTTTTCAATATTTTAAATGAAAAAGTATCTATGAATCTGTAAATCACCCACATCGACTCAAATATACACCTTTATTATTTCACATTTTAGGTGATTTTGCTAGTTGTAGCTACAGTATAGTCTTTAAAAGTTACCTAGCTAACGTTTAGCTAGCAGTATAAAATTAGTGCTTTATAACTTATACAGCTAGCTGGCTAGCATTATCGAGTTGTTGAAAAGAATATGACTAACTATCAAGTTACTAATATATAAAATAACAGTGTTATACTGTATGTTTTAATAAAACAGTTAAGAACAAGGAAGTTGTCAGTGACATACGTAGCTAAGCATAAGAAGATCGTGTCGCTTTGTAAAATGAACTACTTTATAAGGTAAAATGATAGCATTAAGCTAGCTAAACATCATCTACATAATTTAAAGAGCAAGCTAGCTCAACGCTGTAGTTTAGAATGTGGTTTAACAGATTAGCGTAACTGATAGAGTAATATGCTGACCGCGCGTAACTACTACAGTAACTAAAAGAAACAATGAAGTCAAATGCTTTTTGATGCTTCTGTTGCATTTTTGATGTACAGTAGGTAATAAGTAGTAGAACTAGCGCACCTGAGCAACAAATGTGTCTCTTATTGTCTGGAAAATACGGTAATCTTCATAATTCATATACACACACACACACACACACAGAGTACATTTTTCAAGTCTAATTTTATTTAATCTAAAAATCCCCATTTTTCATTATAAAAAGTGAAGAGAATAATCCCAGCGTTTCGCATTTCTGTGTTAAATCCTCGTTTGTATTTAAGCTGCACTAATTCTGCAGACCTTTACCAATGCAATAATGTACAGGACGTTCGATATTGATATTCTCCGTAGTGTATTTAATGTTTACCTAAAACGTTGCAATACTTGTTGTACTTTATGGAGTGGAGGAGGTGCTAAGAGACATAGAAACATTTTATTTGTAATTTTCAAAAGAAAACCCTCATTCGCAAAGAATTCTTTATTTCATACATCACGATATGTATGTATGTATGAGAGGATGTACATAACAATATTTCCTTTTCAATAAAAAATAATATATTTAAATGATTTTCTTCCCAAATGATACTGTACAGTTCTTTTTTTCAAATACATATTTGAGTTTTTTTCTTTTTATGAGGGAGAGATAATACTCTCAAACAGAAAGCAGCTTTTAGAATAAGGAGCATGCTTGATGTAAAAAAAAAAAAAACAACAAACAAAAATTAATACGATGTGAAATGTACAGTATTTATTTTCGGAAACTTTATTTTCACATTTATTTTCTTTATTCAGTGGAGTTTGATGTGTTGTGATGATTGTTTTGTGTTTTACATTGTGTTTCTTTTATTAAAGCATCCAGGTTAGTGCTTCTTATATGGAATTGTTGGATTGTGTTATGTTATCCACAAGGGTAAATTCTCATCAAGGTCAAATTCGCACATGGTATCCAAGCATAGCAGCCTGTAAATGTTTCACAGTTGTGTAGGGTAAAATAAAAAAACTTTGAATGTTTCTTTGCAAAAAGGACATGCAGATTAGGCTAATTGGCGTTCCCAGATTGCCTGAAGCAAATGTGAATGAGTGTGTGAATGTTGACCACGGTCTTACCATGGTCATACAAAATGGGAATAAATACAGTGGTCAACATTGGCCTCCAGGGTGCCTGGTTGGGCTACAAAGGTTCCTAGATGGGAACTAGTGGATTATGGAGGCCAATGGTGATCACTGTATTTAATCCCATTTTTACACTCGTTATAGAACCCTCGGCCATCATTCACACATTAGGGGCAATTTGGGAATGACAGGTAGCATGGTTAATCTACATGTCTTTGGACTGTGCGAAGAAACCCATCAAGCATAGGGAGAACATGCAAACTCCATGCACACAGACCCCAAGGCAGGAATCGAAGCCGGACCCTGGAGGAGCAAGCCAATAGTGCTAACCACTAAGTCACTGTGACGCCGCTCTAATGCATATGAAACATTAATGGGGCATTGGACAAACCAATCCACATCTTAACCTGCTACCCAAGCTTATCCTCCAGTGACCCCTGCCTACCCGTACTGCTACAGATCAGTAACTACAGTATGTAATTCGCATAAAAGGGCAGAGTAATGACACTTTTCTTAATGTCACACAAATAAATTTCCAGGTCCATTGTGTTTTCTTACAAGCTCTACATATTACAAACTGCACCTTAACTTTGGTGTTATTCTGTCTCACCCTGCAGACCAAAGATTATCAAGTTATGATACAGTAAGTAAATTTCTTGCTTATTTGTACAAAACCATTTAATATTTCCAAACATACCTTAAAAATGTAGAAATAGAAGAGTTTTGAAAAATTTACATTATACAGTAGAAGAATTTAGGGGCAGTGGTGACTCAGAGGCCTAAGGCACCGTGTTACTGACCGGAATGTCGGCGGAACGATCTCCAGCTCCACCGGGTTGCCATTGTTGGGCCCTTGATCAAGGCCCTTACCCCTACCTGCTCCAGGAGTGCTGTATCATGGCTGACCCTGCACTCTGACCTCAGTTACGCTGGGATATGCAAAGAAAGAATTTTACTGTGCTGTAATGTATATGTGAAAAATAAAGGCTTAACTTAACTTTTTTTTTTTAAATCATGCTTGTAAAGAAAGCAACTTATCACATGACAGACCAGATTTTAGCTGAAAAAAAAAATAGTAAAAATGTAGTCTCCGGGGTTCTGAATGAAAATAAAAAAGAGCGACAACATTCCCAGAAGAACTGGCATATTCTCCAGCATGCTCAGTAAAACCTCCTAGCTCTTTTACTTATACGTAAAACCGCATAACCTGTCCAGTATCTAACACTACTGATTATTTTCAAGCCGAGTTTTTATACCAGATATTGACTGTTTATTGTATTACTCTTCAGTGTTTCATCATAGAAGTTTCTTTCTGGTAGAAACCAAAGGCATCTTTGATTGTCAATTTTTCGTACTGCATGTGTCCCAGACTTCTGCACATCACCGTCAACAGCCACCAACCAGAGGGTGAGGCTAACTAATGTGTGCTTCTTTTAAGAAACATGAAGCCTGCCAAGCAGGCCTTTAGGAACTGCTGCTTGTGCTGTATTAAAAAGTGGCAAAAGTGATATCTACCCTATTCCACATACTGTAGAGTACATGAGCTACTGGATGACCATGGGGAGCTAGTGTTGCCTGGCAGGATTCTTAATATCTCTCCAACTCTAAGAGCACAGCCAGTTTTGCTCCTTCTGGACATTAGGGCAAGCAGTTTTCTATAAATTCTGTAATTATAATTAAATCACAAGGATGCCACTTGTACTGTAAATCGTAACACATACTCATTCTTTCCATTCTTTCTACTTATTGCTTACTGTACTTACTTAAACAGTGCAATTTAAAAAAATATATTACTTATAACTTTACACTTGGATGGTGGACCAAAGTAGAAAGTTGTATTCATATGGATGACGATTTTATCCAAAGCAACTCCATTCAAAACAGGATGGAACTGAAATGTTTAGTGATGCATATGAGTGGTAGCATGATTGGAACAGGACTCCAGTGTCTTCGCTGGGATCATTATTCAAAGTTGGGTATTTGGTATATGGGTGTAAAAATGTCAGACATCAATTAGACATCTTTCTAAGAATTGTGTTCCCTCGAGAGAATATACAAGATTTGTAGTGTAATATCTGATCCCACCCACTGAAGTTTGATTGGTTGACAGGTGAGTTTACCAAGAAACAAGGTGTCTGGAGTGTATGTATCATGCTGTAAGTCTTGCACACCCAAACAATGGAAATTGGAATTGATGAAAGGTGACGCGTATAAGAGCTTAGGTTTCTTCTTTGGCAGCAATGAGCCTTTATTTCTTATCATGTTGTGTTTAGTGTGTTTTAGTCATTTATTTATAGAGGCATATTTTTTCCTGAACTATAGCTATGCACTAAATTGCATCTCTCTTACTCTTGCAGGAAGAGAAATATATAATGTTGACAAGTTAATGGAAAATAATTTTACAGTCTCAGATATGATTTGCAATATAGCTATGTACAGTGTCTAGGAAAGAGGAAGTCTGAAGTGGATATTAATAATACTGTAGGTGTTCCTTAAGTCCTATTCAGGTGATTTTAGGTGTACAACCAGGTCCATATATTCTGGTATAAAGGTAAGATTTTTGTTGTTGTTGTTGTTGTTGTTGTTGTTGCATTTGACCTCTGCACACCATCGCACCGAAAGTAAAATTAACCATTTAAGATGTAGTCAAGACTTTCAGTTTTAATTCAAGGGGTTTGACAAAAAGCTTGAACCACTCAGGAACTGCAGCCCTTTTCATACACCCCCTATTTTGGTGTGTATGAAAACATAAGGATTGCCTTTAATACTTGTAGTTCCTGTAATCATTTGCAGTCAGTAAAGCACACTGGCATCTTCTGGTTAGAGAAAAACGGTTCCAGCGAGCCAAGGAAAGTTGCATGAATATTCATCCGAACACAGGTTATAAGAACTATTACCATTTAGGCAATAAGAAAGAGGGTGTTGTTTTATGGACTTATGATGTAGAACAAAGAGAGATCTAAGAGATAGAGGCATGGGAAAGTTCAGACAATATCAGCAAACCTTACAGTTGATGTTCTGAGATTTGTCTCCAGAATGATGCAGGAAAAATATCCACTTCTTTATATTCAGAAATGAGGTCAGATGAGAATGCTCCGAGTGCTTCTAGCAGTCGAACAGGATATGGATATGTGAGCATCTCGGAATGGACAAGACACTGAGCCTGAAGGCAGACAAGCTACAAGAGCAGAAGACCACATGGGTTTCACTCCGGTCAGAACAAGAATCTGAGGCTACAGTGGGCATAAGATCATCCAAACTGGAAAAACCTCGTCTGGTCTTTTTCCCAGTAAGTCACTGAGATCACATTTTCCCCATTCTGATGAACAGACCTCTCAGCAAAAAAAAAAAAAAAAAGATCAGTCTGTAAAAGACCTCTTCTTCTCACTATATTTTTACACATTTTTACGTATTTTTTTTCTTCTTTCTCTTTGCATATTGCTATCAATCAAACTAGATGCAATAGGAGCATGCTCTGCAATGTAACCTACTATGCTCTTCACTACAACCTTACAAATATGATTTTTCCGGTTTAAAAAACAGGCATGTTCAAAATTCAAGAACAGTGAAACATGAACATTAAAACCATGTTTGTGTTTTCAATAAGTTTACAGAGCCTTAGCAAAGCCAGAGGTTATGTTTTATGGTCATGTGATCTATTAATTATAAAGCACAACTGCGTGCTTTATAACGCAGACACACATTACAATAAGATCTTATAATACATTCAGGGATATGATGAAGTGACTATTTCTAGCTAAATTTATAATTCATACTGTAATGCTGCACAAACACATCCTTAACGCAAGCCATTTCTTTGATCTTCATTAGAAAACCTTGTTCTAGAGGACTCGAGCATACTGTACTGTGCTATGGTTTTGTTCCTTTTGAACAAAACCTCTCTACAGGATATGAAATAATTTTAACCAACCAATGTCAACCTAACCAAGATATTTTATATACTGTATGATTTGAAGCTACAGTATTTGTATTTCTTATTTTATAGAAGGCAACATGAAGTGTATCTTTCCAGATGTGTCCAGGTCTATAAAACAATAACTTAAGCAGACAAAACCAAAATTCCAGAGGTGTTTAAGTACTAATTCCATTCATCGTGTAAAACTAATTCATTCATTTATTCTTAAACTCGTCTCCAAACCCAGATCACGTTTACATTTGGATTACACTTGATTACAGATCTAGAATACATTCATTCCTCCTTACTCCTATTTTTTCAAGCATACAATGTATTTACTGTAATCTTCATTCATTCATTCATTTTCTATACCGCTTAATCCTGTGTTCAGGGTCGCGGGGGACCTGGAGCCTATCCCAGGAGACTTCGGGCACTAGGCGGGGTACACCCTGGACAGGGTGCCAATCCATCACAGGGCACACACACACACACACTCACACACCCAATCACACACTACAGGCAATTTAGGAACGCCAATTAGCCTAACCTGCATATCTTTGGACTGTGGGAGGAAACCGGAGTACCCGGAGGAAACCCACCAAGCACGGGGAGAACATGCAAACTCCCCATGCACACAGAGACGGGAATCGAGCCTGGCCGGGGAATCGAACCCAGACCCTGGAGGCGCAAGGCGACAGTGCTAACCACTACACCACCGCGCCGCCTTACTGTAATCTTTCATCTTTTATTTCCAAATAAACCCTAATTCTGCCCTTAAAAAAAAGAAGAAGAAAAAAAAAAAAGCCAGTCCTTCTCGTCCAACATCAGTGTCTGACCTCACAAATGCACTTCTGAATGAACAGTCAAAAATTCCCATAAACTCCCAAACTCCTAAACCTTGGAAGCTGTTATACAGTAGCTGCAAAGAGTTGGCCAACATCATATTAGTTATGGTTATGGATTAATAATCGGATGTTACTCAAGTTTATATGTATGTGATGGAAGGCAAGTGAATACTTTTGGATATATTATTTGAATATATAGTGTGTATACTATATATATAATTATTATTTTATTTCTTTTCCTCAATAAATGTCTGAATTACACACTGACTGTTTTTGACGTTTTTTTACTGTCACTTTTGTGCTCTTTTAAATATCTGGTATGAACAATGGGAATCTTACTAGAAAGAAATTAAAGCACTGGTTTATCTTTTCATTTTCATTCCTTTTTATAGTTGTGACACTGATTTGCATAGAGAGTGTCTCGCAGGGCAGATATGCAGTTTTTTTCTTAATGTGTTATCTCCTTTTCCTAAGTGAAATCCCATAGCACTGACTGTGGATAGGCGCGTGTTAGGGTTTAACACAATTAAAAAAAAATTAAAGCACTAAGGAACGAACCTATAATTAATAAGAGACTGAATTAATTCATTCATGCATTTTAATCCCTGCCTTTTTTTTCCCTGTTACTTTGATTTCCTTCTTAACCCGAACAGTGCTTTGTACTTCAGTTCTGAAACAAAGGAAACACTTTTTTTTTTTGTTGCAGTTTTCTATTCAGCCTTGTATACAGGATAGTAATCTTACTTGAAAATATTGCGTGGACAACATTAGACAACATCTGTTTGCATAATACATTTAGCTGTGAGCTGAAACACCAGTGGAAAATGCCCCTGGCCGAGGTGGGTCTGAGTCCGCTGTAGTCGGTACCACTTTCAGTGGAAGACTGGTTTGATCACCAAAGGCATTCTGTTCTTGCAGGACATTGCACAAACATTTCATACTGCGCACCGCACCACTTGCACATTATAGGAACATGCCTGGGGTTATTGCCACATCCTCTGTACCGTCGTGACCCCACTCCAAGCCATTTCTACATGCTCGGGCCATTAACGGAGTTCCTGAGAGACCAGCGTTTCAGACATTAAGGGCAGGCAGTCCGATCATGCCTCCGGCATACTGAGAAAACTTTCGACCTTGATGGTGTCCAAGCTCTAGTGAAACACTGGGTCTTTAAGTATCCTTTAATCCTCATTCTCTTTCCATTTCTCTCCCACTTTGTATGTCTTTATTTTTGTTCCGTTCTTTTTCAGCCTCTCCCGCTTATACACACTCTCTGTCTTTCCATCGCTCTACATCACTCGCCCCATCCACTGGCCTCTCTGACTTTATCTCCAAAACATCTAACATGAGTTGTCCCTCTGAAGGACTCATTCTTGATCCTATCCATCCTTGTCACTTGCAAAGAGAACCTCAACATCTTCAGCTCTGCTACCTCTAGCTCTGCTTCCTGTCTTTTCTTCAGTGCCACTGTCTCTAAGCCATAGAGCATCGCTGGTCTCACCACTGTCCTGTACACCTTTCCTTTAATTCTCGCTGATGCTCTTTCATCACACAACACACCTGAAACTTTTTTCCACCCATTCCAACCTTCCTGAACTCAATTCAATTCAATTTCAATTAATTTTATTTGTATAGCGCTTTTAACAATTGACATTGTCTCAAAACAGCTTTACACAATCAAAAGAATTATTTAAGTTCGTATGGAATGTGAATGTGTATGAATCAAAATGTTCAGATATTCCCTGGCGAGCAAGCCCGAGGGCGACAGTGGCAAGGAAAAACTCCCTGAGATGGTAATAGGAAGAAACCTTGAGAGGAACCAGACTCGACAGGGAACCCATCCTCATCTGGGTGCAACAGATAGCAGGAAATGATCTGCATTTATACAGTGTTAAGTGTTAGGTTCAGCTATAATAGTTGATGTTAATTGATATAAATGGAGTCCAGGTAGTTATTGAAGACTCAGATAGACTTGTAGAAAGTTCCAGTCCTGAACTATCGAATTGTCAAGTCCTCAGAGAAACAGCTGACAACACCAGTCGAGGCCAGAACCATCTTCTAAGTAGATAGAATCATCCCCAGACACCAGGCGCATCCCAAAGAGACACACGGGGCATCCATGCGACGAGACCTCCAACCAGAAACGGGGCACCAGGATGGATCAGACAGGTCCGGAGGGCAGAGGGAGTCTGGATCACTGGCAGCTCAGGGATGACACTCGCCTCTTCACCTCCTTTCCACACTCTCCGCTGCTCTGAACTGTTGACCTTAAGTACTTAAAATCCTGCACCTTCTTTACCTCTGCTCCCTGTAGCCTCACCGTCCTGCACCACTCTAACATACTTCTCTGCCACTCCAGACTTCCTCATACAACACCACAGCTCCTCTCTCGGCACCCTGTCGTACGCCGTCTCTAAATCTACAAAGACACATTGCAACTCTTTATTACCTTCTCTGTACTTCTCCACCAGCATCCTCAAAGCAAATACTGCATCTGATGTACTCTTTCTAGGCATGAAACCATATTGCTGCTCACAAATGCTCACCTCTGCCCTTAACCTAGCTTCCACTACTCTTTCCCACAGCTTCATTGTATGGCTCATTAGCTTTATACCTCTGTAATTGCCACAGCTCTGCACATCTCCCTTGTTCTTAAAATCGGCACCAATACACTTCTCCTCCATTCTTCTGGAATCCTCTCACTCTCCAAGATCTTGTTAAACAAACTAGTCAGAAACTCTACTGCCACCTCTCCTAAGCACTTCCATACCTCCACAGGTATTTCATCAGGACCAACAGCCTTTCCACTCTTCATCCTCTTCAACGCCCTTCTCACCTCACTTTTACTAATATTTGCTACTTCCTGCTCCACAACAGTCACCTCTTCTACTCTTTGTTCTCTTTCATTTTCCTCATTCATCAACTCTTTAAAGAACTCCTTCCATCTTCCCATCACCCTCCTGGCATCTGTCAGTACAAAAACCCAAAATTCAGTATCTCAGAAAATTAGAATATTGTTAAAAAAATTATAATAAAAAAAAAAGATCTCAGCGGTGTCACACTTTAATCAGCTAATTAACTCAAACCACCTACAAAGGTTCCCTGAGCCTTTAAATGGTCTCTCAGTCTGGTTCAGTAGGCTGGCTGTAGGAGTGCTGTATCCAAGCACATTAATGGAAAGTTGAATGGAAGAAAATATGTGTAATATTTTTTTAAAATATGCACAAGCAACAGGGATAACAGCAGCTTTGAGGGGATTGTGAAATGAGGCTTATTCAAGATTTAGTGGGAGATTTACAACGAGTGGACTTCAGCTGGAGTCAGTGCTTTAAGAGCCACCACACACTATGTATCCAGAACATGTGCTACAACATTCGCATTCCCTGTGTGAAGCCACTCTTGAACCAGAGACAACGTCATAGGCTCAGTGGGCTCCTCTTTTCAGATAAAATTCAGTTTGGAATTTCCCTGTTTCTGGAGGAAGAGAAGAGAGGCACAGAATCCAAGTTGCTTGAGCTCCAGTGTAAAGTTTGCACAGTCAACTTTTCAATGATATTTATTGAGATGCACCTTAATTTATGTATTTTCATTTAGATAAATCTACACTATCTAGAGATACAGTAATACAGAATTCCAGGACAATAACAGACAGTAAAGTATCAGTAGCTTATTGGTGTAGTGTAGATTTCGGCAGGGTAATGGTCATGGAAAGAAGCTCGCCCAGAGCATGCTAATTCTGGTCTGAATGTTCCTGTATCCTCTCTAGTATGGAAGGGGTCCCTGATGGTTTTGCACACACTTTGTTGACATCTTTGTAAAATAGGTTCAGGGAGAGGTTGGAAACAGTACTCCACGTCTTTGTATTGTAGGAGGAAACTGGAGAACATGGAGGGAACATACAAACTCCACGCACACAAACCTGAGGCAGGAAACTCTCAATCCTGGAGCTGCACGGCTGCGATGATAACCACTACGCCACCCTGCTTCCTTGCGCTGTTTAAATCTCCATTTATTTCTTACGGCCTAATGGAGCTGATATACAGATCTGGTGAGACAGATTAACTTTTTTCACACTTCCCAGGAAGTAAAGGCGCTCCTTCTCCTTCCTAACCAGAGCTGAAGTATTATGGTGCTCACAGTTTTGGACTCTCAGAAACGTGAAGATGAAGACTTCAGTTGCATTTATAGAAATTGGTAAGTGTGTGCTTCTTTTTGAATTATGGAAGTTCACAATAACCTCTTTGGTCTTCTCTACATTGAGGGTGATGATTTTCATGGAACACCATGTTGCTAGGCTTTGGATCTCCTCGCTGTATGCCAACTCATTGTTCCTGAAGTGACGTTATGAAGTTATGCAAAGGCACACATTTATGAGTATACAGGGTGAAGAGCAGCAGACTCAGCATACAACCCTGTGGGACACAGATAAATATAACATTTATTACTTTTAAATTTGGGAAGATCATGACTGGCCTGACGGTTTAAGATTACTGTAGATTTCACACAACACATATAATATATAATTTAACTATCCATTTAAATTATATCATTGTATACTGCTTAGCCCATGTAGGGTTGCAGGAGCCCTGGCACTTATTCCAGGAAACTCAGGGCACAAGATGGGGTGCACACTGAATTGGTCGCCAATCCATCATAGGGCAGAAGCACATATACTCACACGCCCAATCACACATTGCCAATCAGTCTACAGTATATCCGGAGAAAACCCCCAACTTCGGAGTACAATACAATACAAGATATTTTAGCAAACATTATCCAGATGTTTCTTTTTTTTTTTTTTTTTACATAAGCACTACAAAAAGTTCTCCCTGTTACTCAATCTGCTCATTAACATTCTGTGTAGATGTGTGTTGGCGGCATTAATGAAACATTCCTTCTTGACATTTTTATCCAGCTTCTCTCCCATTTTACTCTGGTGCGTCTTTATTGGCTGGGTAATGAAATATGGAAGTGATTATTCATTCTCTCTACACAGACGATGATGACAGTTGTGTTATGTCTCAGATCGAAGACGCACCAACCCGCTGGACACTGATTAGCCTAGACTGGCCTTCACATCTCTGTTTCATTATCATTGTGATGCTAATGCTATCAGGCACATGTCCAAATTACTGGATGAACAAGAAAACCGATACTGCTGCTGCTTTTGATGCACATTGTTAGGTCTAACCTTTGTAGCTTGGTTGTGGAAGTGCTATTTATTTTGAGATGACCCTTTTTAAATGGAAATGAGCCTGAGGCAGAAGTCTTTGCTCTTCATACTTTAGTGTTTTTCTTCTTGCTTTTAAACTCTTAATTACTTCAGCAGCTCATTATCAGTTTATTCACAGAATAAAACAAATATTTTAAAAGGCGCTCATTAATAGGGTGTATTGATTAATAGGTGTATTGATTGTGCAGAATAACAGAACACAGTTATGAGAGTAAAAACTCCCTTAATTTCTCTATATAAACTCCTTTATTCCTTATATAATCCCCAGCTACATTAATGCACTTATCCCAGTGTTTCACTAGTCCTTTGATACCATCAATCAAGGTACTGTGTAATTTTTCTTCTACACCACAGCCATGGTCAGTCTGCCTGTCTGAAACACTGGCCTCCTGGGAACTCCTTTAACAACTCAAACATGTGAAAATGGCTTGGAGCGAGGGCAGAAGTGTGTGTGGGATGTGGCAATAATTCCCAGCTGGAATGATTGTGTGTACAGTTCCTACAAACAGATGTGTCTCTTCTACATGTTGGCAACAAGTTATCCATCGATTTTCAAGGATCAGGCGTTCCACTGCCCAAATGTTCAGGGAAACTGCCGCAGTGAGCTCCGAGCCATCTCAGCAGGAATCACAAATGTATGGCTTAGTTTAAATGTTACCACCATTTACTGTACATGTTTTACTGCAGCTGAGTCTCCTCACTGTACTGTTTTCTGTAAATGTCAATCAGTTTGACGGCTTTATTTGAATCACAAGTCCAGGTTTGACTTGTACAACAGACAACGCACATCATCTCAGCTTAAAAACAAATTAATTAGTTAGTTTTTTTTTTTTTAAGAAGTAAAATTTTTTATTCTATTCTACAAACCAATATTTGTTTGTTTGTTTGTTTGGAAGGAGCCAGCAGTGCCAGAAATGAACAGTCAGTCATTTTTAGTCATGGAAAGAAAAAAAGAGAGGCTGGTGATGGAACGATGGTTTGTCGTGGATATAATTCATGTAAATACTGGAACTACATTTTACAGCATTAAATAGATATACGTAGCATCAAAGTGTTTTTACTTTCATTCAACGAATGTTTTTAGTATTTCTTCTTCTGACAAACTTAAACCAGTTCTTGTGGTAGCAACATCCACATCACAACCCTGGATGAATTAACTTGACAGTGAGCGTATAAGAGTGTGTTATTACCGTTTACACATATTTATGCATTTTGTAGGCACCCGTATCCAGAGCAACGTACATTTATCATATTTCTACAGGGTAAAGGGGCCTGGCTCAGTTCCTGCTAAACCACACATTTGTTTCCATCCTCCACCACACCCAGACTAGCTCAGGAAGTGTGTGCTAACACTCTGATGAATTGTATGACATTTACATTGAGTCATTTTCCAAAGTAATTCCAAAAAAATAAAAAATAATTAAAACGAAAAGTATAAAATGAATTGACAGATGTGTAACATTTTATAACATTACAATATGCAAATAATATTATACCATAATGCCTTTAAAGCAGATTGGTTAGAAGGTGTTGATTCATTTTCTATACCTGTAATGCAACTCTATTATTTTGTCATCTCACACTATATTTGATAAAAACAGTTTGCATGTGATGGTTTATTACGGATTGCTCTGAAATTGTTGTCAACAGACTTAGAGTACCAAAGTCTACATTAATGAACCTCAAAACGTTTGACTTCAGGTTAATTTATTTATTTTTTTTTTTTTTACGCACGCTATTAATATCCTGGATTTAATTTTTATAAAGCTTCTTTGTGAAAATAACACAAACATGGAATTTAAACAGAAACTATAATAAGGGCTACAGTTTATTAGCACAAACTGTTGGCTAATGCTAATGCCAATTATCAAGCTAACAGTGCTAATAAGTGAAACACAGCAAGGAAGCTCACAGAGAAGATCACAAATGAAACAACTTCAGTAAAGATCACAGATGGAAAACAAGAATCTAACTGAAACATGGGATATAATTGGACACACTAATCAGACCAGGTGCATGTAATCAAGATCATATGACTGATGAAGTGCATTCTGGGAAATGGAACCTGAAGGCTGTGCTCCACATTCCACAGTGTACATCAAAGGGTGCTCTCTGTACAGAGAACGTCAGTTAAGGGGATTTCCCTTGACCAATTTCCACCATTCAAAACTTATGATGGTAACATAAGCACATTGGACACCTGTACGCTGCTGCCGTGGAACATTCACACTGCAGGAATTTAAAACATATAAAACACATAATATTGCATAATAATGTGTATAAATCGTGAATAAATTATTTAATTCGTACAGAGAAAACATTATTGTTCAGAGTTTGATTACTTTTATTGTCTACTAAATTCACATTATTTGTGTTATATTAAATTAGGTCATCCTTGATGAGAATAATAGTAGATGCCCTGATCAGCCATAACATTATGACCAACTGACCCTCCCCCCTCTTGCCATCAAAACAGTAATGACCTGTGTAGCTCTTCTGTTGGTTTGGACTTCACTCCCCATGTGCATCAGTGAGGTCTGTCCACCCACGGGTGTTCAACGGTTGTCCTACCTTCACTTTTGGTATTTCCTGACCACTGCAGCCTGGGAGTTTTGGAGTTGCTCTGATCCAGTTATCTAGCGATCTTCTATTGGACAGGACTACACAGACCAGCCTACACTTCCCATGTGCATGATCCTGTTGCCAGTTCACCAGGTTCAAACTGGAGATCAAATTGCTGAGGTTAATGACTGTTATCATTAACAATGTTTGTGATTGAAAGCTGTCAGAACACATATTGTCTTTTGGTGGCAAAAGGGAGGACCAACTCAAAATTTGGCAGGTGGTCATATATGAAGTAATCGCTGTGTATAAAAATCCCTTTTCAATCTCCAATTCAATTAAAAGTTCTGAAAGGAGAGGACTAAATGTTAGATTCATCTGTGTCAAGAAATACAGGTCCTTCTCAAAAAATTTGCATATTGTGATGAAGTTCATTATTTTCTGTAATGTACTGATAAACATTAGACTTTCATATATTTTAGATTCATTACACACAAACTGAAGTAGTTCAAGCCTTTTATTGTTTTAATATTGATGATTGTGGCATACAGCTCATGAAAACCCAAAATCCCTATCTCAAAAAATTAGCATATTTCATCCGACCAATAAAAGAAAAGTGTTTTTAATACAAAAAAGTCAACCTTCAAATAATTATGCTCAGTTCTGCACTCAATACTTGGTCGGGAATCCTTTTGCAGATTCTTGTGTCTCTCAACTTTCTCTTCACAATATCCCACAGATTCTCTATGGGGTTCAGGTCAGGAGAGTTGGCAGGCTAATTGAGCACAGTAATACCATGGTCAGTAAACCATTGACCAGTGGTGTTGGCACTGTGAGCAGGTGCCAGGTCGTGCTGAAAAATGAAATCTTCATCTCCATAAAGCTTTTCAGCAGATGGAAGCATGAAGTGCTCCAAAATCTCCTGATAGCTAGCTGCATTGACCCTGCCCTTGATAAAACACAGTGGACCAACACCAGCAGCTGACATGGCACCCCAGACCACTGGACTTCAGGCATTTTGGCATTTCCCTCTCCCCAGTCTTCCTCCAGACTCTGGCACCTTGATTTCCGAATGACATGCAAAATTTGCAACCTGTAGCCCATTTCCTGCACACGCCTGTACACGGTGGCTCTGGATGTTTCTACTCCAGGCTCAGTCCACTGCTTCCGCAGGTCCCCCAAGGTCTGGAATCGGTCCTTCTCCACAATCTTCCTCAGGGCCCGGTCACCTCTTCTCGTTGTGCAGCGTTTTCTGCCACACTTTTTCCTTCCCACAGACTTCCCACTGAGGTGCCTTGATACAGCACTCTGGGAACAGCCTATTCGTTCAGAAATGTCTTTCTGTGTCTTACCCTCTTGCTTGAGGGTGTCAATGATGGCCTTCTGGACAGCAGTCAGGTCGGCAGTCTTACCCATGATTGCGGTTTTGAGTAATGAACCAGGCTGGGAGTTTTTAAAAGCCTCAGGAATCTTTTGCAGGTGTTTAGAGTTAATTAGTTGATTCAGATGATTAGGTTAATAGCTCGTTTAGAGAACCTTTTCATGATATGCTAATTTTTTGAGATAGAGGGATTTTGGGTTTTCATGAGCTGTATGCCACAATCATCAATATTAAAACAATAAAAGGCTTGAACTGCTTCAGTTTGTGTGTAATGAATCTAAAATATATGAAAGTCTAATGTTTATCAGTACATTACAGAAAATAATGAACTTTATCACAATATGCAAATTTTTTTGAGAAGGACCTGTATACTAAAAAACACTAATTTAAATTTCCTGATTTTCCATAAGGCGGCGCGGTGGTGTAGTGGTTAGCACTGTCGCCTTGCACCTCCAGGGTCCGGGTTCGATTCCCGGCCAGGCTCGATTCCCGTCTCTGTGTGCATGGAGTTTGCATGTTCTCCCCGTGCTTGGTGGGTTTCCTCCGGGTACTCCGGTTTCCTCCCACAGTCCAAAGACATGCAGATTAGGCTAATTGTCGTTCCCAAATTGGCCATAGTGTGTGTGTGTGCTCTGCGATGGATTGGCACGCTGTCCAGGGTGTACCCTGCCTTGTGCCCAGAGTCTTCTGGGATAGGCTCAAGGTCCCCGCGACCCTAATACAGGATATAGAGGATTAGTGAATGAATGATTTTCCATATCATAACTTATTTGTGTCAAATCGAGAACATTTTACTTGAAATCAAGAGAATCCGTTTGTTCCTAGGCAGTGAGAACCCCTCTTATAGTGTTTCTTACACACCCTAATGATGATAATTCTGATTTTGTCTACCGACATGGTTTTGGAAACTGATTTCCAGCAATATAACCGCTCTTTAATCATGACGCCTGAACTGCTGCTTACTTCTGGAGTACTTCTAGTCTAATTGCCTGAAGGGAAAACTGCTTTTTACTGGAGAGGGCCTTTTTTTCCCTCCAATTTTCAAAATGATTATTAAATGGGTGCTTGTTTTTCAAATTTCCTTTTAGTCAGCATAGAAGTCATTATGGCTAATCAGACTGATTGAAACTTCATTGTGCTGCCAATTTCTTAGCAAAACTTCACAAAAAGAAATGCTGACTCAGCTGGACAAACTTTTCTGTTGTGCAAAAAAAAAAAATTGCACAGCCTCAATGCAGAAATACTGTTGACGTATCACAGAGAAACGGTGGAGAATTAGCATTTAAGGAGCCACCCAGTGGATGCATGGATGTGATCTTGTGATTGACGCTTGGTGCATGTGCTTTCGTTTCTCAGCAGGAATTCAACTGCAGTCTGCGGTTCTCCAGATGAACGGTGGCTATTTTGTTCTCAGCATGTGACATGTCACTCAAATTATAGACGGACTGCTGGTCTATAACCTGAAGAAGCAGATATTGACATTTTAATTGCTCTAATGAACTGCAGTGGGATTGACTGTAAAGCTGCCTGGGAGGTGGACTCTGTAGAGTGTCAAAGTTGCTCTGAGGCATCGAAAAGTCAATGGAAGCATAATGGATTTACAGATAACAGCTTGGGGTGCCAACCGATTAGCACACCTTTTTATGTCTTTCTTTCGTCCCTTTTTTCAAGTGCTTTGGGGAAAGAATCCTGTAAAAAAAAAAAAAAAATTGACTATGAACATGACTTAGAACTAGTTAGTTAATTGTTTGTGTGAAATTAATTTTGAACTTGCGCTTACAAACTGTTAACTTACACAACATGAAACATGACAAAAATTATTCTGATGATAATTGGATGAATGATTTTAGGTAAATTTCCTCATGGCCAATTCCAACTGTTGGACCCTTGAGCAAGGCCCTTAACCACCTGACCCTATCTTCCTAAATGGGATATGCAAAGGTAAATGCTTTAAGGTAAATGTGTACACACACTGAATTTTGATATTTATCTTGTAGAGCACATCTGATTGTGTGTGTGGTTTTTTTTTTTTATTCATTCATTCATTCATTCATCTTATATACCGCTTTATCCTGTATTTAGGGTCGCGGGGACCTGGAGCCTATCCCAGGAGACTCTGGGCACGAGGCAGGGTACACCCTGGACAGCGTGCCAATCCATCGCAGAGCACACACACACACACACACACACTCATTCACACACTATGGTCAATTCGGGAACGCCAATTAGCCTAATCTGCATGTCTTTGGACTGTGGGAGGAAACCGGAGTACCCGGAGGAAACCCACCAAGCACGGGGAGAACATGCAAACTCCATGCACACAGAGACGGGAATCGAGCCTGGCCGGGGAATCGAACCCGGACCCTGGAGGTGCAAGGTGACAGTGCTAACCACTACACCACCGCGCCGCCTGTTTTTTTTTATTTTTTACTTAACTGCAATTCAATTCAATTAAATTTTACTTGTAGAGTGCTTTTAACAATTCTTCATCGAACTTCAACTTCATTTCACAACATACCGATCGATACACGTATGACTGTGTATGGTACAAATAAAAATTTTAATTTGAAATGATTTAATCTTTGTAATTTCCTAAATCACAACTAATTTTTATAAAATGCCGACCAGTGTCAGTGCCTCACTGCTTCATTTCTATACTCTATTCATATCTCTTCTGGTTGTTGTGTAAGATGACGTGGCTCAGAGCAGAACATCTGTGAGTGGATAAATGTGTCAAAAAGGATAAGCAAAGGCACTTTAGGGGATGAGGAGTAATGTCAAGCCAAAAAATAATAATAAAATGTAGAGGTGCAAAAATAACAGATATGTGTTGCTGTAAGGTCTGCAGTTGCTTCAACATTTATAGTACAAAACACTGTTCAGGTGGAACAGATTGAAGAAGAGGAGGCTAGCCATGGCCATTGCCAAGCAGAGGAGGAGGCACATAGCAGGGAAGCCTAGCAGGAACTGAGTGAGCATGATAAAGCCGAGGGGCAGAGAGAGCTGAGGGACAGAGCGAGCTGAAGGATACAAGCGAGCCAAGGGACGAAACCAGCCGAGGGACATATTGAGCATAGAAAGACAGAGGATAGAGAGAGGCTGAAAGGTCAAAGGAACAGAGTAAGCCAAGGGACAGAGCGAGACCAGGAATGTAAGCATGATATTGCCACGGGAAAGAGTGAGGGACGGCGTGAGCAGTTAGTTCTGGGTAGCCATACACCTAATTCTGGTTCGTTTAAGAGCTACTTCCAATGAGCTGTTACAGCTAGTTTTGGGGAAAGAAAATAATCAAATCTGTACTAAATGCACGGAAAGTTTGAAAGCTATCGATTTGATGTAGCTCAGTGGGTGTAAACTCCATATATACGTCTCAGCTAAACTTTGGAATGAATTATTGCACAAAACAAGGATTGTAGAATTTGGTCCAGATTAATGTCGTTCCCAGTGACGAATTTCACGGTCAATACTGTATGCAGATCAGGAAAATTTATAATGGATTTTGATTGAAGACAGATTTGAAAAAGAACTATTCCCTTAAGGCTCTGACAGAGCTGTTAACACAGAGTATAAGGGTGTGTAGGAGCTACAAATTACATTTAGATGTACTTTACAACCTGAAGTGGTTTTGGCTAAGAGTACTGTATGTATGCATATTTAAGGGCTGGTGTAATGGTAGGTGGTGTCTGATTGCTTGTGGTGGACCATCTGAGCCTGTAATGCCAAGGCCAATTTAGTATTTTTTTTCCAAACAAGTGGGATTATACATTACACAGTACAGTAATAACATTGTTTAAAGCCAATGTCTTGGGTAAGTATTTAAGAAGGAATTTATGCAGCTCTAGTGTAAAAATAAAGAAGTAAATCTCGAAGGGTATAAACATATCCTGGCTGATTGACTTGAGTTGGGGAGAGGGAATAGTTCTACAATTCTTACACATCTCCCACCCCCACCCCTATTTTTTGGTGCATTTTTGCCCCAATTTCTCTTCAATTTGTCCATTTGACGAATCTCCACCAGGCAGCTCTCCCCTATCATATGACAGCTAAAAACAAGGGAGAGTGAAGGCGAAGACGTGCTTTCTACAAATACATGAAATACCCAGACGAAAGCACTACCTACCCATTTCAACACAGCTGACAGCGCCCACGAATGGCTAGCGTTGCCTTGATTGACAGCACAGTGGATGTATAGCAGTATCCCTCAAAGTGACTATTGCTATTTTTGCTCTCTTGGATTGCAGGCTATGGATGGCTGATTTTGGATTCTGACTTATACAGTAGCAGCGCTTTTGTCCTGGTCAGCTCATGGTAGAGCCTGAACTCCAACATTTCATTTTAAATACGTACGACAAATAAGTAAAACGAATGGAAGTCATATACTGTACAGCATCTCTCCATGAAGATCCGCACTTTTTAAGCGGCTCATCTCATCCCGTCATCGATGCATCGATACGGCACCAAATCTTCGATAATACTGTAATTTTGCTCGTTCGTTTTCGCCTGATCTTCTCTACCCTTTTCCACCTTGTTCACTATTCCTCCAGGTAGACTTCAGAGCTGTGAGCAACTCCTTGACTCTGCAGCTCTCTTCACCTTAAAATGAATCGGTCTTCCACACTCAGCTCTTCAACGCGCCACTCAGACCTCTCAGCGATTTTAACCTCAACGTCCAATGTTAACCTGTATATTCTCTCCTGAAAGCTTTACACGGTGTGTTAAAATCACCATAAAACATCTCCATCTACTGAAAATTATATATAAGAACAAGGTGTAATTACTATTATTACTATTATTATCTGAATCTGTGGCACTGACGCACTTTCACCTTTAGATATCCGCTGAGAAATAACGCTTGAAATATATTTCTCTGTAAAAGCCCAAGCAGCAGGTTATTTAATGCAATGCGATTACACATTTCACTGTGTGCTCATTTCCAGACTCCCAGTGTGAAGCTTTTGGGGGGGGGGGGGGGGGGTAGGACTCTGCCTGGCAGTCTGTCCAGTATTAAAGCTATTCGTTTTAGTAAACGCACAACTTTAGATTAATGGATTCTTTTTTTTGGCACACAGTTTTGAGGCCAGTCCTGGACAATAAAGGCATTCTCCGTGGTGAATCCCAGGCCACAGTGTGCACTCATCCAAAAAAAAAAAAACCTTTCTACTCTATTCCTGTTCTGCTTCTGCATCTGATCATTTGCTCTTAACATTAGCAATCAATCTGCCTGATTTAACAATGAAATACGTAGCATTTGGCGTGTCGTGTTGGGGATTTGGTTCGAATTCAAATGTGAAGTGTTCGCACCATGTTCCAGTGTTTCCTCAGGCACAATCATTTCTTATGGCCTCTGTTAGCCTCATTTCATGCCAACTTGCCCCTGGTCCTAAACTCTCCATGTGATCCAAAGCAATAGATGCTGAAAGATATGGTCTGTAAAAGACAGACAAAGACTCAAGGCAACCATTCCTAGTTAATACTGCTTAGATTTTTTATTATTTTTGAAGATTGTTATTTTCATATGATCATGACCAAATCCTAAATGAAACTAATATTCACAATCCTTTTGTGCTTTGCTGGTTCATCTTCCACTTATACACAGCTTTGTTTTATAAATGTTTTACAGTTTTCTGTTTCACCGCAATCGTTCCAAAGGGAATCCTTTGGCTGGATTTGCAGCTTGAAACCAAAATACTGTCTAGTTAGCGTGCCATCAAAATGGCAAAACAAGCAAAATACAAGAAAATTGTAAACCTGGGGGTGATCGGTTTATTGGTATAATAGAATCATTTCTCAACATATTGGAGCTCTCTTTGGAGGTTGACGTGGTTATGTCTTCATGCTTGAACTGCAGTTCCTGGCTTTACAATCCAGACTTCTTAATAGTTCCTACAGAGCCTGGTTCATTTCATCCATAAACATAACAAAGAAGCACTTAATTTTGAAAGATATGGCAAATGACCGGTTACAGACATTTTCCCTGTAGTTTATCAGCAATCTATGGAATGTTCCTTAAAAAAACTCTGGAATAACACTGAAAAATTGGATGATTCAATAACTATTTGTTTAGTCGTTCAGTCGTGACCTCATGGACCAGAGTAAGCCAGGCCTTCCTAAATGTTGTCCATGGGGTTTTGGACAGGGTTGCCATTTCTTTCTCCAGAGGACTATCTGTGGGCAATTTGCATAACACCAATAAGTCTAATCTGCATGTCTTTGGAATATGGAGATTATTTCTCCTTCTTATAAAAATATGGAGCTGTTACCCAAAAAATACCCCCAAAGTATTTATACAGCATGTTGGTGCACATTTGCTGTACATTTACAGAACGTATATTTCCACCTGGTAGGTACCTTTTAAAGTTTTATTCTAATTCATGAAGTTTGGATACCTTTAAAAAGTGTTAACGTTGCATGAATTTGAGACTTGAGTTCGCTCCATCTCTTTTTGCGGGTCTGATTTTATTTTACAACAACTAAGGGCACTCACTGAAGTCAAACATTTTAGGCTGTTTTCAAATTTTTTGTTGTTGTTTCTTTATATATACATTTAATCAAACATAATGATTCCAGGCGGCACGGTGGTGTAGTGGTTAGCACTGTCGCCTTGCACCTCCAGGGTCTGGGTTCGATTCCCCGGCCAGGCTCGATTCCCGTCTCTGTGTGCATGGAGTTTGCATGTTCTCCCCGTGCTTGGTGGGTTTCCTCCGGGTACTCCGGTTTCCTCCCACAGTCCAAAGATATGCAGGTTAGGCTAATTGGATCCCAAATTGCCCATAGTGTGTGGTGCATGTTGGCACCCTGTCCAGGGTGTACCCTGCCTAGTGCCCGAAGTCTCCTGGGATAGGCTCCAGGTCCCCCGCGACCCTGAACACAGGATTAAGCGGTATAGAAGATGAATGAATGAATGAATAATTATTCCACAAATATGTGTTTACTCGTACTGTACATACCCAAATCTTGATCTATGCTTGATAAAGGATTAAAACTGTTAAAAAAAAACAACAACATCTCAAAAGATACGACCTCCAAGCCTTCCATACCAAAATATCGTAGCGAGAATCTTAGAAAGATGTGCCAGATATCCAAACTGACCTAAATCATCACATGTGGATGACCCCTGTTGTTTGCTCTGAGATCAAATAGAAAAGCAGAAATCATTGTTAAAGTAGAGCAGGTATTAGTCATCCAAGGCAGAACGCCTCCGCAGCGTATTTGCTTCGTTCTGTGCCTCTAGGTACAAGCTACCAACCTACACAACTTCAAAACACTTAGATCTGTTTCCAGAAGAGCACTCTCGCACACAGACGTGTTATCTAACCACTACATGTATCAGCGTGAAGCACTTTTTAAACGCAGCAGGACTCCTAACCAGAGGTTCGGTGGAAAGATTTGAGCAAATAAAAAAAAGAAAAGAGTATGTGAAATTATTAGACACTAGTTCACACACATTAACATGAATTCACTCAAAAAAATTACTAATAAGAAATTTTGATATCTAATTGGAAAATGTCCTGGTCTGTTCAGGAATGATGAATCCTAAGAGAAGACTGTTAATTGTTGCAATGTTTTTTTGAATCATTATTCCTTTGTTATTATACCATCTGCCAGCATCACTTTGTGTGCATATATAAATATTAATAAACCAAACTGAAAAATAATCTGATCAACTTTAATGTAATCAGTCACATTATTGTTACAGGTTGAAGCCCACGTACATGTCTGTCTGTCTTTCTGTACAGCACAACTCTCTGTCTAACTTATCAATGCAACTTCTAGCATTAACTAGCAATAACGTCCCTTCTACTCAACATTTTAATTTAATTTATGGCGCAGATTTACTACCTGTACAAATTGTCTTCATGGTGGCACTGTGGCTCAGTGCGAAGCATTGGCACCTCCCACCCCCAGAGTCCAGGGCTTGAACCTTGCCTCTGCATGGAGTTTCCTCATGGTCCATGTCCATGGTGGGTTTCCTCCAGGTACTTCTTTCACAGTAGGTTGGTTGGTGTTTCCAAATGGCCATAATGTATAACTGGGTAAGTAAGTATGGATGCTTGTGTCCTATAATGGGTTGACACTCCATCCAGAGTGTACCCTGCCTTGTGCCGTAAGTACCCTGGGATAGGCAACAGGCACACATCAAAGCTATGCAGCATAAGCAGGATAGAGAAAAAGCAATAATGAATTAATAATTCATAAAAATATGTTTATACACACGTAGGGTACTTTATTAATCCCAAAGGAAAATTATGATACACTCAGTAAAGTGCAATCAGGTGAGAATCTGAAGGAAAAAAAAACCCTGCACATTAAAGTGCACTAATGAGGGAAAAACCTTGTAAAATAATAAGAATACACTGTTTCTATGTAAATGTTCATGTACTGTACTACTATGTCCACTGTATCATGCGAGAGTCATGGGATATACGTAGGCTCCGTGTCTTTTATTTACAGAACTTTCCACAGAATTAACATAATCAGGGAGGAAGTGTTATTGAGTATCATGATCAATATAAGCAGAAGGCCAATCCAATCTCATTAATGTTCAAGGTTCAGAATGATCAAGTGAGTCATGGGCAGTCATGGAAAAAAAAAAAAAAAACTCAGAGCGAGGTAGTTAGCCAAGTCTTTGAAATGATACAGAGGATATTGGGTTTAAATACAAATAGCCTAACGAAGTATAAATGGAACAGATTCTAGAACAGAACTAGAAGTTGCGAACACTAAATCTTCTTGGGTATTATTTTTGTCCTAAATAAATGACTACTCTTTGTTTGTTTTAATTAACGGATTTGATTTGGATTGTTTTTGAATTAACTGTTTTTTAAGTCATTAATATGAAACCACAGAATTAGGTTTATATGTAATTAAAATAATTAAGTGATATAAACTTGGCAGAGTAATCTACATTTCCATCAAGACATTTGGCAGACGCTCTAAACAATCAGTCAAACACTATTGGCAATGTTTTTTTTTTTGTGTGTGTGTTGGGGGGGGGGGGGGATTGTAGTATTTATACCTAAGAAAATAATAATTCCTTAGTCGTGCTTAAAGATTGCCAGTGACTTGGCTGTACGGACATCTAGAGGAAGCTCATTCCACCACATAGGAGCCAGTCTAGACGCATGTCTTCCTCGAACCCTGAGAGAAGTGGTGAAGGATAAGAGAGACAGTGTGCGGTGCAGGGTGTGATTAGAGCTTTGAGGTAAGTAAGTGCTGGGTCATCTTTAGCTTTGTAGGCAAGCATCAATGTTTTGAATTTGATGTGGGCAGCTACAGGAACCCAGTGGAGGGAAAGGAGAAGTGGAGTGATGTGAGACAATTTAGGAAGTTTGAAAACAAGTCATGCAGACGCATTCTAGATGAGCTACGGAGGACGAATGGTGGCAGAGGCAGACCTGCCAGGAATGTTTTGCAATAGTCCAGTCTTTAAATTCCAAGGACCAAGCACCTGAGTAGCCTGTGTGGATAGTAATGGACAAAGTCCTCTGATGTTATAAATAAGAAATCCATAAGAGAGAGTAAGGTTAGCAGTATGTGGTGAAAATGACAGTTGAGTTACCCCAAGGTTGCAGGCAGTGAATGAAGACGTGATCTGTTTGCTGTCCAGGGAGATTATAAGACCAGGGGGATAAATCAGCTTCAATGAACAGCAAGTCAGTTTTTGCAGAGATAAAGTTTCAGTTGATGACCTGCCCTCCAGGATGAGATATCTGACATGCTGAGATACAGGGGAAGCCTGAGTGTCTGAGGGAGTAAAGGAGAAAATGATTTGAGTGTTATCCACATCACAATAGTATGAAATCCGTGTGAGGATATGACCTAACCAAGAGATCAGGTATAGAGGGAGAACAGAAGAGGACCAAGTACTAAGCTTTGTAGGACACCAGTAGAGAGTCTGCATGTACCGTATCAGATGTGGATTCCCTCCATATCACCTTGTACGACCAATTTGTATATAAACTTGCAGTAACTCATCTCCAGTTATACAGTTTGAAGATCAACTGAGGTTCACATTATCGTGGTTGTGAATTTACCCAAATTTGGGGCAATACAAAAGTAATTTTTCTCAGTCCAAACATACTTGTTTACATTCATAATGGCTAAACTTTAATAGTGATAAGCTAAGAAAGCTATAAAACTGTAAATTAAACAGTGCTCAGCTTGATTGATGACAAAAGAGTTGCAGTTAAAAAGTTTAACAAGGGTTTTTAACTAAATTTTCAGTTTATTGAGGCAATTTATGTATAAGCTTATACAGTACACTGCCGCACCATTTCAAAAGGGTCAAATAAAATGACTGGAATTGGGTTACGAAACATGTAAAATATTAAACATTAAAACCTGGAAGGATAGAACTGAACTATAAACTTCACGAAAAAAAAAAATGAGGTCAGAAAAAAAACATGAATGGAGATCACTTAAATGCTTTGTGAATTTGGAATAGTAGAAATAATATTTAATAGTAAAAGTAAGAGCCTTTACACACACAGTGATGACTCGGACTAAACAGCCATGTGGCTTTAAGAAAACCACATGTTAGTGAGACTAATCAGAAGAAACGCTTCAGTTTGCTAGGTAGCATAAAGATTGGACTTTGGAGCAATGGGAAAAGGTCATGTGATCTATTCAAGAGGATAGGGTACGTCAGGGTAATAAGTAAGTGTGCATGAAGCGATACACCCATCATGCATAGTGTTCACTGTACGAGCCTCTGGAGACAGTGTTATGATCTGGGGTTGCTTCAGTCGCTCAGGTCGAGACTCAGCAACGTTATGTGGCAATAAAATGAAGTCAGCTGGTGACCTGAGTGTACTGAATGACCAGGTTATCATATCTATGGAGTTTTCCCTCCTTTGTGTCATGGCCTTATTCAAGGACCGGAATTGTGAAAGAGTCGCTCTGGGAGAATGATGAATCATTCATGACCTGGCCGTCTGTAAGCTGTAATCAAAGCTAAAGTTGTTCAAGTGAATGCTTAAAGTGTGAGACGTATTTTTTTTTGCCAGGCAGTGTATTAAATAGCAAAATGATAAAAATTGCTGAATATGATAACTACAAGGTAGATACTGATTCTGCAAAATTAAGGATCAATGTATATATTTCATCAAAAGAAACCTGAAAATGCTTTCATCTTCCTGCACAGATCTTCTTGTATACAGAGCCAGTTTAACAAACCCAAGGGTTAAAACAATCAGCCTGTCTAAAGGTGACAAAAACCTTTCTAGCGATGTCTGATTTCTTCACGTGGTGAATGTCACACTTTGATCGAGTTGTTGAAAAGCTAGAAATGACTATCGAAACGTCCACTGCCAAAACTGAAAGGCAATTTTCTTTCTTTTCATTTTCGGGGTAGCCAGAAATTTACTTCTGATTGAGATACACATAAAAGAGAAACACATTGCAGTTCGGGAAAGCATTTTCAGAACTACATAAAAAGTTATGATTTTACCATGCGATGGTTTCCAGGCCGAAATGTGAATACTGTTGATGCACTGACGACATCACAATGTTGATTAATGTAAATCAAACTAACTGGCTGGCTTACATTAGAACAAATAAACAGTCATAAGGAACTATATAATTGCACTGGTGCATACAAGCCAACTGGGGCATCTGGGGGGAATTTTCCCCCAGTCTTATAAGGAGGAGACTAAGAAGCACATACTGATGAAATCATTTGTCATAATGGTTTAATTCATGTTCTTGGGATTAAAATAGGGATCTTGATCCAAGAACAAATCTTACTTTAATAAATCACATTCACAAAGCTGAGGGAGTTTCCAGCGCACCGGTGAAAACTGGTGTCCTTTTTAATGTCGTACAGTACTACTCTGCCTTCAGAGGAATTATTCGTGTGAAAGCATGTGCGTGTTGGTGCAGGAACGAAATCGTTGTTTTTGAGCTTGTACTAAAGGGATGGTTCATGCTAAATATAAAACAAAAGGTGAGAATGGTTGGGAAGTGATTCTTTTATTGTTTATTGATCAAATACAAGCTGTTACAGACCTCACAGTTTCCACTCTGCTCTGCTTCCTGTCCCTTAAATGCATATCCTATTTGGTTTGTATGATTCATTGTTACTTAACTTTTAAAACTGTAAAATAAGTGTACAGTACATCATTTTTCTCCTTTGAATTATTGCTTCACAAAGTCACGATACAGTAAGGACCTTTAGTCGTCTGTGGACCCTGCAGTCTTTCTATTTGCAAATGAGCTCCTGAATCATACTGACTTGTTTGCGTAACCGCTCCTATTAAATTTAGGAAATTAGATTTGTTGAAGAAATGCATCTCAAGAGACCCTTAACATCTCTTTCACTTGAAAAATCTTTTACTTATGCATCTTACAAAAGCAATGCATTTATTCACTTATTGTTTGCATGGCATTATTAATCCCTTAAATCTTGTTGAATGAATAGATTAGCTTATCTCGGGCAGCATATTTCCTCATAGACTGTGAATATCATTATAGCATGAATTAAAGTAGTGCTTTGTGTATTTTTTAGCCATTTTTAGCAATGCTTTATCAGAACTATTGCCATGCCTTTTTACCTTAAATACAATACATTAATAGAATCCCTTAGTTTGTTTGCAAAATTTGTTATTTCATGTACTGTTTAGCACTTAATACGAGACATGCAATGAAATTTTCATGAATGAAGGCCTAAAACGATTGCCGTTTATAGGAGACAAATTATAGCACCATACAGTCATGAGACTTTTATCTGTAAAACGTTTCAAATGTAGCAGGAAAACATTTAAATGGTACAAACATTTAAAACTAAATTTGCACCAATTGCACCTTACATAAATTTGGCTTGGATTTATTAGGTGTTTTTTTTTTTGGAAATGCCATTAAAGGAGTTCCTACTGTAGGAGGCCAGTATTTCAGACGTGAACCAGGCAGCCCAGTGATGGCTCTGGTATAATAAGAAAACGTTCTACCTTGCTGGTATCTACGCACTAGCCCTTGGATAAGTGCATTAGTGTAGGAGGGGATGTTATAGAGAGTTTTTACTCTTATAGCTGTGTTCTGTTATTCTGCACGATCAAAAGTCACGGTTTGACTTGAAAGCACCTCGTACAATGTTTTAAATAACAGTGATAAGAACCGAAGTGTACAAGGCCCTAAGAAATGTTACCATAGCAACAGTAATACTATGAGCTGTGGGTTCTTACACTGTACCAATCTAGTACCAATTAATTGGCAACTAAATATAAAAAGCGTACGCCTGTAGCCATATGGTGCAGTGGCCAGAGTGACAAAAAAATTCCCTCTAAAACAAATGGAATTTAATCTACTTATGAGTAAAAGCATATTGAGAAGTAAGAGTGATTATACTGATTAGTATAAGAAGTGGTCTTTGTCTGTTTTCACACGTGCTGTTTATTCCTCTACCTCCAACACATGTTTTGCAGGCAATCCTTTGAGAAGTAATGAGATGCAAGGTGGTCGAAATATTGCCGGATTTAAAAAATGTGGACGTTGCTTGGTCATGACACTGCTTAAAAAGACAATTTATAAAAATGTTCAACAAGATATTAAACTTATTTTGTTAAACCTATATATTTGAGAGAGAAAATTATTTTGTAATAAATGACTAAAAGGAGGTGGCATTGTGGGGTAACACCGCTTTGTATCGGGGTGCATCTTCTTCCCATACTTAGTGTGGTTCCTCAGGGTTCCTTAGACAGTCCGACACATGCAGATTCAGCACATTGGAATCCCCAAACTGCCCATTTTGTGTGTCCTGTGATAAATTGTAATCCAGGACTGCCCGCAACCCTGTACTGGATAAGCGGAATAGAAAATGATTATAAGGAGATATTTTTTATGTTAAATAAAATAATTTTATTTTCAAGATGTTTAATGTATCCAGTCGCTTTATTGCTATATTTATAATCGAAAAGAGAGTTGAGCCAAAAGACTAACCTCTCAATCTATCACAGATTTATTTCTCCATGCCACGAAGCAGATGGCCATTTTATGGCTGCCATGGTTGCCACAGAGAGACAGCTGTGGCTTAACCTCATGGGCATCAAGGACAGGGATTGTGCTTTCCTCCTTGATGTCCCCATCTCGCCTTCCCGCATTTTTGGCGATGCGAGCAGCGGTTTCCAGCGAAATGTTAGGTGTTCGGTTCCTTCCTGCCATGTTAGGTTTCATGGCAGCTTTATTCACGGTGATACCCTTGGCCCTTCTGCACATGAGATCGCTTCAGTTGTGGCTGAGACCCATGGGATTTCATCCAAGGGCCAATCCCCGGAGGCAATGAAGGTTATGTGCCGAGAGCTTCGTACCCATTCTATGTGGTTCAGATCCCGGTCTTTGACCCACTCTAGGTCCGTGTTGTCGTCGCAAGCTGCTAACGACAGACTCACGAGCTGGGGTGCGGTTTTAGATGGCCGTCCAGCCCAAGGGATCTGGAGAGGTCATCTTCTCACATGGTACATCAATTGCCTCTAAACGATGACTCTATTTCTGGCCCTGAAATACTCCCTCCAGCAGATGAGAGGCTACCATGTCCTAGTGCGGGTGGACAACACTACGGTAGTCTCGCAAATAATCGCCTGGGCAGACTGTGCTCGTGTCGCTGGGAAAAGCTAGAGCACCAGATTCTGCTTTGGGGCACAGGACAAGTTCCTGTCCCTCAGGACGATTTACATTCCAGGGCATATGAATATGGGAGCAGACTTGCTGTCCAGGCAAGCTGTGACACACGATTGTTTGGAAACCCCACTCCGAAGTAGTCAGTCCTCCAGCTCCTCTGGGTCTGAACGCGATGGCCAATACGTGGCCCAGACTGCGTCTTATGCATTTCCTCCCGTAGCTCTGCTCTCGGGAGTCCTGGCAAAGGTCCGTCAGCAAGGCTTGAGCCTCGTATTGATAGTGCCCCGTTGGCCTGCCAGTGTAGTGTTTAGATCTAATATCTCTCCTGTGAGGAGGGAACTTCTGTCTCAGGCGCAGAGGATAACATTCCATCCCCGGCCCAAGCTCTTCTACCTTCACTTCTGGCCCCTGAGGGGGACCAGTGAAGAGAGGCTGGTCTTCCAGCAAGTGTAAAGTGCTAGGACTCCCACCACTAGAAGAACTTATGCCCTCAAATGGAGTGTATTGAAAATTGGTGCATAGTAAAAGATGCAGACCCAGTCCACTGCCAAATTGTTTCAGTTCTGGAGTTTCTTCAAGAAAATTTACCTCGGGCTTATGCCTTAGTATTTCTCTATTTAATATTTACAGCTCCAGAGCAGGAAAGACTTCACTTACAGTCTCCAGTTCGTGCTCTTCAGATATACAGTACATCCACCGCATTAGCCAGTGACGTAAATCAGAGAAGGTTTTTATATGTTATGGGGGCCGCAGCCGAAGAGATGCTATTGCTCTAGCCTATGAGGTGCGTGGAATACTTTGCCTCTAGTAATTAGGGCCCATTCGACCAGGGGGCTTGCCTCATTAATTGCCCTGTCAAGAGGCGTCCCCTTGCAGCAAGTGTGTGATGCAGCAGATTGGTCCTCTCCGCACACATTTGTCAGATTTTATAGATGTCCATGCAATTCTAGCATCCCAGAATTATGTCTGAGACCCCTTTGGGGGACTATGCGCACACTACACAACGCTGGGAGTCCAGACACTTGCAGAGCGGCGGCGTTGGTATTCTCGTTCTCATAGCATTTTCACGCAGCATCGAGTCTTGCGAAAGTTTTGAAAGGGAACGTCTCGGGTTACTTTGCTGTAACCTTGTTCCCTGAAAAAGTGGGAACGAGATGCTGCACTCCAATGTCGCACTGCGGGCCTGACTGGGTGTCCTTTCAGACAAAAATTGACCTGAGGATGTTTCCGTTTCAGTCCTATTTATAACCTGCAGGTGCACCTTATCAGATGACGTCACCTGACCGAGGTTACATAAGCCAAAGTTTTTGGCATGTTTGACACACATGTGCTTCACAACCGGGCAACAAAGAGACGTTTCCCATAGCGTTTTCACGGTGCATCTCGTTCCCGCTTTTTCAGCTAACGGGGTTACAGCAAAGTAACCCGAGACACTCCCTTGCATGGAAAGGAGTCAGTTGAAGTGGTTCAGGCATCTGGTAAGGATGCCACCAGAATGCCTCCCTGGGAAGACGTTCTTGGCACATCCAGCTGGGAGAAGGCCACAGGTCAGACCATGGACTAGGTAGAGAGATTACATTGCCACATTGGCCTGGGAACTCCTCAGGATCCCCCAGTAAGAGTTGGTTGAGAATGGCTGAGAAGAGGGTATTGGTAGAAGCATGGTTATGGTTATTTAAACATTCATTCATTCATTCATTTTCTATACCGCTTAATCCTGTGTTCAGGGTCGCGGGGGACCTGGAGCCTATCCCAGGAGACTTCGGGCACTAGGCGGGGTACACCCTGGACAGGGTGCCAAGCCATCGCAGGGCACACACGCATACACACACTCACACACCCAATCGCACACTACGGGCAATTTGGGAATGCCAATTAGCCTAACCTGCATATCTTTGGACTGTGGGAGGAAACCGGAGTACCCGGAGGAAACCCAACAAGCACGGGGAGAACATGCAAACTCCATGCACACAGAGACGGGAATCGAGCCTGGCCGGGGAATCGAACCCAGACCCTGCAGGTGCAAGGCGACAGTGCTAACCACTACACCACCGCGCCGCCTATTTAAACATTTTTATTTTTATTTTATAAATAACTAATATGAAGGAGGTCAATCTGAATTCCATGCTGGTATTGATTTAACTGGGTACGGACACTCAGCTAACATAGTAAACCTAATTTTGCTGGTTTCTTACGAACGGGTATTTATCTACCCTGTTCTAGTTTGGTTTCCATGTACACTGTATGACCAAACCTCTCTACTGTAACTGACCATCACACTTGTGGTACTTCTGATCTGAAATAATGCTCCAAAATCTAATGAATAGACTTTTTGGAAGAATGGAGACAGCAAAGGGAAAACATATCCTGAATATGTTCAAAAAAGCACTTATGGGTAAGATAATCAGGTGTCCAAAGCCTTTTGACCTTAAAGTGTATCTAGCTATCCATTCATGTATCAATTTATCTATTGTATCTGGTACATGCTAATCTTAATATGCTAGTGAGTGAGGATGGCCATACCTGCTCACAGACCATGATAATTAGGTTCAACTATGAAGCATCAAGTTACCCTTTGAGGTTAGCAGCTTTACAGGCATCTCATTCTCACATTCAAATCAAATCCACATTTCATTGCCACTCATATGAAAATTCGGTCTATTATGTCAAGTATATGTCATACACACTCAATCTGCGCCCGGCACTAGGACCCGGAAGTAAGACGGGCGCAAAACCAGGAAGTATAAAAGAGGTAAACAAACGATGGCTTACCGCTCAGTCATTGAGTTCGGCCCATGTCAGCTCCAGCTGTCGTTTCAGCAAACCGTGAGTACTCACATGTTGGTTCCGTTTTGTCTTTGCTATTGTGTGTGTATTTTTAGGACGCGGGTTAAATTTGTGTTTTTCCCTTGCTCCGTTTTTGTGAGAGTCCTTAAACTAAATCGCGTGGTTATCCTGCCTGCTCGCTTCTTTCCGCGTTTGGGTTTATCCTCCACGCTACATTGGGCTAACCGCTAAAGCTACGTCTTCTGGTCACCTCAGGTTAGTCCATCTTGACAGAATGACTGAGCCCTCCGCGGTAAACCCAGCGGATTATGCGAGTCTCTGCGACGTTGTAGATCAGCATGCGGCGCTAATCAATCAGCTCACCGCGGATCTCGCTTCCCTCCGCCGCGAGGTCGCTGAGCTCCGGCGGGAGAATACGGATCTCCGCGCAGCTGTTGGTGACGTCACTGCTCGATCGCACGCCGCGGGGGCCGCGGCGCCGCATCCCCCCCCCCCCCTCCTTCTGATGTTTTTCTTTCTCTACCAGAGAAGTGGAACGGCACGGACGGGAAGTGCAGCGTTTTTCTAACAGCTCTCGATCTGGTGTTTGAGTTTAATGCCACCAAATACTCCACCGATCGCCTTCGCATTGCTCTTCTCGTCTCGTTGCTAAAAGGGCAGGCAGCAGAGTGGGCCACGGCAGTTTTACGGGCAGATACAGACACCGCCCACTCTTACAATGAGTTCACTCACCAACTCAAACTCACTTTCGAACATCCAGCGGGCGAGGTGGAGACCGACACCAGACTTTATCACCTGAGGCAGGGAGGATTGCCCGTGAGCCGCTATACGGCCGAGTTTCGCACTCTCGCCGTCCAAACAACGTGGGGCGATGCAGCACTCCGGACATCCTACTACGAGGGACTGGCTTCTCGGATTAAGGACGAACTAGCCGGGCGAGAGCTTCCTGCGACCCTGGAGGGCCTAATCCAACTCGCTCTCCGGATCGACCAGCGCCTCCTCTCTCGTCCGAGGCCAGCCCCTCGCACCCTGCCACCTGCACCCACCTTCGCCGTCACCACGTCACGACCACCACCCGCCTTCACTGTCACCACTCCACGCCCCGCAGACTCCGCCACCTACGCCACCCCGGGACATGTCGGTTCTCCACCTCCTGCCGTGGTTGACACCGGAGCCGGGGAACCCATGCAACTAGGACGCGCCTCCTTGACCGCTGCAGAACGGGAGAGACGTTTTCGTGAAGGGCTCTGTGCCTATTGCGGGTCAGCTACACATCACAGGGCAACATGCCCGCTCAGACCGGGAAACGCCCAGGCCCGGTGAGAGGAGAGAGAGACTCGCCGGGTCCCCTTCGTCTCTCCGCCATCACCACCAACTCCTCCCGTCTCACGGTTCAGGTACACCTCCAGGTTGGCCACAAACGGGTCCGAAGTGCTGCGTTCATCGACTCCGGGGCAGCAGGTAACTTCATTGACTCTGCATATGCCAAAACCCTGGGGGTAAAACTCGAGGCGTTATCCCAGCCCGTTCGCATCACCTCTGTCGACGGTCGCCCCCTCTCCACCAGCCCAATCAGCACCCGAACAGAACCCATCACCGTCTCCATCAACCAACACCATGAACAGTTAAAATTCTTCGTCACCTCCATCTCATCTCCACCCATCATCCTTGGTCATCCCTGGCTGCTCCAACATGACCCTCTAATCTCCTGGACCCAGAATCGGATCCTTCAGTGGGGCGCGACCTGCAACGAACTATGCCTACGGGCAGCGGCTGGGACGTGCTCTAGGGAGTCCGAGGCCCCCGACGTCGACACCAACTCCATCCCCGAACCATACCGAGACCTAGCAGAGGTTTTCTGCAGGCGACGAGCCACCCATCTTCCTCCTCATCGTCCATACGACCTCGCCATAGACCTCCAACCCGGTACGATCCCCCCCCGCGGCCATCTCTACTCACTCACACCCACCGAGACCCAGGTGATGGAGGAATATGTAAACAACGCCCTGCGCCAAGGCACCATCAGGCCCTCCTCCTCACCTGCCGCCGCGGGGTTCTTCTTCGTGAAGAAGAGAGGCGGGGAACTTCGCCCTTGTGTCGACTATCGGGGGCTCAACCATCTCACCATCAAAAATCGACATCCTCTGCCTCTTACCAACTCAGCCCTGGACGCCCTCTCTGGCGCCACCATCTTTACGAAGTTGGACCTCCGGAGCGCCTACAACTTGGTGCGCATCAGAGAGGGCGATGAGTGGAAGACGGCATTCATCACCCCCACCGGACATTATGAAACTCTTGTCATCCCATTTGGACTGTGCAATGCCCCCGCCGCATTCCAACACTTCATTAACGACGTCCTTCGGGACATGCTCGGTCGGTGGGCATTCGCATACCTGGACGATATTTTAATTTATTCACGCACCATGGAAGAACACACCCAGCACGTCAGGGCGGTTCTAAAGAGATTACTCGCCCACCAACTGTACTGTAAGTTGGAAAAGTGCGCTTTTCACGAGCGCTCCACCACGTTCCTGGGTTTTGTCATCTCGCCCCAGGGTGTGGCCATGGACCCGCAGAAGCTAGAGGTTGTGCGTCATTGGCCCCTACCCAAGACCCTCAAACAGCTTCAACGGTTTCTCGGGTTTGCGAACTTCTATCGTCGCTTTATCCGGGACTACAGTACAGTTGCCGCCCCCCTAACCGCTCTGACCCGTCCTTCCTCTCTCCCTTTTCACCTCAACCCGGCAGCTGTCTCCGCTTTTCGATCACTGTGTCACCGCTTCACCACTGCACCGATTCTCCACCACCCAGATGTCAATAAATCATTCGTTGTGGAGGTGGATGCTTCAGATGTGGGCGCTGGAGCTATCCTCTCACAGCAAGGTCCAGACCAAAAACTACACCCTTGTGGTTTTTTCTCCAGAAAATTTGACTCCACTCAGCAGCGATACGGGGTAGGGGACCGCGAACTGCTGGCCATAAAGTGGGCTCTGGAGGAGTGGCGTCACTGGCTCCAGGGCGTCAGTGAGCCATTCATAGTCTGGACGGACCATCAAAATCTAATCACCATCCGAAACATTAAACAGTTAAATCCACGACAGGCGCGGTGGGCATTATTCTTTGAGAATTACAACTTCCACCTCTCATACCGCCCGGGGCCCAAGAACACCAAAGCTGACGCCCTCTCCCGACAACTAGAGGTGGACCCCCCCCGGGCGGACCCCGCGCCTGTCCTCCCCTCTTCCAAGATCATCGCACCCCTGCAACTGGACCTGGAAACGAGAGTGCGCCAGGCACGAGGTACAGAGACCGAACCGGCAGGTGTGCCACCTGGACGACTCTTCGTGCCTGAAGGGATGAGACCCGAGGTTCTCCGCTGGGGACACTCCTCCCCAATTTCGGGCCATCCAGGCACCCGACGATCCCTCCAATTTATCCAGCGCGACTTCTGGTGGCCATCCATGACGAGGGACGTCCAAGAGTTCGTTCAGGCATGCCCAGTGTGTGCCAGGGCAAAGACCACCAACCAACCCTCTCCAGGAGAACTGCAACCCCTTCCCGTCCCTCGACGGCCCTGGACGCACATTGCCGTGGACTTCATCACGGGCCTGCCGGCCTCCGAAGGAAAAGACACCATCCTCACGATCGTGGATCGGTTCTCTAAGACCGTGCATCTGGTGGCTCTCGCCGGACTCCCGTCAGCAAAGGAAACAGCAGAGCTGATTTTAGAGCACGTAGTCCGTCTGCATGGGTTCCCCAAGGATATCGTCTCGGACAGAGGGCCCCAGTTCACAGCCCGGTTCTGGAAGGCCTTCTGCCGTCTGATCGATTCCACCTGCAGTCTGTCCTCCGGATACCACCCACAGACTAACGGTCAGACGGAGCGGACCAACCAACAACTGGAGCGCTATCTGAGATGTTTCGTAGCGGACCGTCAGCGCTCCTGGGCACGCTACCTCATTTGGGCGGAACTATCACACAACCTCCACATCTCCTCTGCCACTAACCTAAGCCCATTTGAGGTATGCCACGGTTTCCAACCCACCGTCTTCAACCACCCAGAGCCGGAGGTTGATGTACCGTCAGCCCAACAGTTGGTCCGCAGATGTCGGCGGCTCTGGACTACGACCAACCAGGCCATCCAACGTGCCAATGCCCGCTACATCCACCAACATCGCCGCCGACATCCTCCGGGACGACTATACCACGTAGGTGACAAGGTATGGCTGTCCACAAAAAACCTCCACCTCCGCACCGAGTCAAAGAAACTTTCCCCCAGATTCATCGGACCATACCACATCACTCACAGAATTAACCCTGTCACCTACCGGCTCCAGCTGCCTGCGGCGCTCCGGATCCATCCAGTCTTCCACCTGTCCCAGTTCAAGCCCTTCATCACCTCACCCATGATTCCACCCACCCCCCCAGCTCCTCCTCCCCGGATCATCGACGGCGGTCCCGCCTACACCGTGCGCCGAATCCTTGACTCGCGCCCTCGGGGCAAAGGTACGCAATACCTGGTGGACTGGGAGGGCTATGGCCCCGAGGAGCGATCTTGGATCCCGGCCCGGTTCATTCTCGACCCCCAGCTAATTCGGGACTACCGTCACAGGGTATCCTCCATCCCAGGACCGTCAGGAGCCAGTCCTGGACAGGGGGGTACTGTCATACACACTCAATCTGCGCCCGGCACTAGGACCCGGAAGTAAGACGGGCGCAAAACCAGGAAGTATAAAAGAGGTAAACAAACGATGGCTTACCGCTCAGTCATTGAGTTCGGCCCATGTCAGCTCCAGCTGTCGTTTCAGCAAACCGTGAGTACTCACATGTTGGTTCCGTTTTGTCTTTGCTATTGTGTGTGTATTTTTAGGACGCGGGTTAAATTTGTGTTTTTCCCTTGCTCCGTTTTTGTGAGAGTCCTTAAACTAAATCGCGTGGTTATCCTGCCTGCTCGCTTCTTTCCGCGTTTGGGTTTATCCTCCACGCTACATTGGGCTAACCGCTAAAGCTACGTCTTCTGGTCACCTCAGGTTAGTCCATCTTGACAGTATACAAAATTGGGGTGGCAACCAAGGGGCAACCTCCTGTTCTGAAAAAAATATGCCAAAACATTTCCAGTTCCTCGGTTTCATCAGTTACAAAATTCATTAAACCATAAAACCACATGTGTGACAGCTGAATTAATACACTTGGGTTAGCTAACTGGAAACACTGTAGTTTAACTTACCACAAGAAATTTAGGAGTTGACACAGGACAATGTGCAATCAAATGCAATGTAACATTGGCATAGAAATTAGTTAGCCACCTTTGCATTTTATCTATGCTTGTGGTGACTGAGACAAGTAGGTGTGTTCCAACCAAAAGTCAGGCACTGTTTATTCTGCCCATTTGCACCTGGTTTAGGTGAAGTCACCTGCTGCAAAGATGGTCACGACTAGAGCTCCCACAGTTGAGCTTCAACTCCACTCTTAGGTGATCTACATGTAAATCATAGAAGGTTGTTCAGTTCTTATACTGTCTATGAGAGCCACAGTGACTTAGTAATCTCCTGGTGCCTGTTGGGTTTCCTTCATGTAATCCAGTTTTTGTCCATCCATCCATCCATCCATCCATCCATCTTTAACTGTTTATCCGAAGTTAAAGGGTGTAGCAGTTCCAGCAGGGAACCCCAAGCTTCCCTTGCCCCAGTCACCTCAACCAATTTTGACCTAGAATCCTTGAGGTGTTCCCAGGCCAGTGTGGCAATATAATCTCACCACCTGGTCCTTGGTCTGCCCCATGGCCTCCTCCTAGCCAGATGTGCCAAGAGCACTTCCTCAGGGAGGGGTCCTGGTGGCATCTGGTAAGGAACCACCAAAACTGTCTCCTTTCAATGCAAAGAATCAACTGTTCTACTCTGAGTCTCTCACAGTTAGTTTCTCATCTTCTCTCTAAGGGAATAGCCAGCTACTCTTGTGAGAAAACCCATTTTGGCTGCTTGTACCTGTATCCGCGATCTTGTCCTTTCGGTCATGATCCAACATTAATGCCTATAGATGAGGGTAGAAATGAAGATTTGCCTATTGACTTAACTCTATTTTCATCACAAAGGTGCGGTAACTGTTCCCATTGCCCCCACTGTTCCCATTCTTCGCCAAACCTCATTCTCCAATGTCCCTTCAGTCTTAAACAAGACCCCGGCAGAAATATTTTGTAGTAAATGACTATAAGGAGGTGGCATGGTGGGGTATTGGTTAGCACTGTGACCAGTGATTAGCACTGTGAACTTCTTCACTTAGGGGTAATGACGTGCTCCCTCCCTTGAGTAAACAAACCATTGGTTTAGATTTAGAGCTGCTGATCCTCATCTCTGCCATTTCACACACTGCAAACCATTCCATGCCACAGACTGATGATGGCATCAGGACTTCTTTTTTTTTTTTTTAAAGCAGCGATACAATCCTCCAGTTTTCAACACAGTCCAAAGTCATGCGCTGTAGACTGACCGGTTTTTCCAAATTCAGCAGAATGTATTTACTGTAAGTCTATAAATGTGTATATGATGTGGTTTGCAAGTGTTTGGGGATTTCAGCAATGTAACTTTCTCTACAACAGTGACCAATGGTCTGAAGTCATAGTTCATTGCAGCCAACCATCGCTTAGCAATATTGGCTTGAATGCATGATAGATACTATACAATAATAATCAAGAAACAAAAAAAAAACTTTTCCTTTTAAACAATTTCCCTCTGGGATTAATAAAGTTCTTAATCATTCATTTTATATAAAATATATATACCTTGGTAAATATGAGTCCACCATATCAACAATTTATAAAAAACTAAATAAAAAAAATCAGTTTAAAACCAGATACAAGATCCAGTGTGCGTGGACTCAAAGAAAACATCACCATATCAATGATTATATACTGTATATATATACTGTATATTGATGATGGAGTGTCTCATAAACCAGTCCTGAATGAGCTTCCACTATAGAACAAAAACCATACCAGTTCCTGTGATTTGTAGCTGCACTGCTGATTTAAAAAAATGAATCTACACTGTCGGGCCAATCAAATTTGTAATTTCAATAGTCTTGTGGTATTAATTAAGATTATTTCATGTTCAAGAAAAAAGCACTTGTTTTCTGCAGTAATCTCACTGGGGAAAGAAAATCACTACTGTTTTAGAGCATCACAGCTTTTCTGTTCTTTGAGAGACAGAGACATGTGTTTTTGTTCTCTCGAAACCAGAAACATGGGCCTAACTAGCGAATGTCAGTCTGTCAGTGTGAACCATTTCTTTGTCAACAAACTACCATGTAATTTTATATAGAAAAAAAAACAGATGGTTTTCCCTACTGATTAGTGTACTGTTCGCACACTCAAGACATCACTCCAGGACTCAAGAACCACAACTTATTTCCAACTGCCCTTTTAACATTTCAGATTCAATAGATTTTATACTACAGGTATACCATAAATACACAAATACAGTATACCCATGGTATAAAATCCTGTGTGAGGAAGACTGATGGACCAACCAACATTCCTGGCAGAATCATCTCCTTCGCCAGTGCAATCTTTCCCAAGAAATCTCCACCTCTCTGCCTCAGTGACTACTATCACTTATAACTTATAACATGCTTCAAGAGGCTCGACTGAGAATCCTCCATCAGTCCATTTTCAGAGGCCATCAGGTTTGAGCACTGGTGTCCCCAGGGCTGTATGTTCAGTCCAGTGCTATTCTCAGTGGAGATCCTCAACTGGTCCCTCAACACAGACTTCACAGCCAAAGAAGCCTAGAAGCATTATTTTTGCTAGTCAGCACTTTTTTTTACATTTACAACATTTATTGGGTGTAATATATTTATATATATTTTATTTCTCACTAGACCTATATACAGTTCCCACAGACAGATGTATCTCTTACGCAAGTTGGTCACAAGTTATGTGTTGACTTATGTGTTGTCAAGGAATAGTCCCTAAATATTCCTAGAAGCATTTGCAATGGGCTCCGAGCCCCTCAGCTGCAGCCTTCTTTTTGCACCGTTCAAATGTTATGTAATGGCTAAGAGTCTTATCACTATACTATGCTTGAAGTCTTCTGTAAATGTCTATTGCTTTTTTCAGAAAAAAGAAATTTTATCAGAAGTCCAGGAATGCCCATCATATTTAAAATGGTTAATGTAACTGATGTAAAAGTGCGCACGTTGATATAACTGATAAACATTTTTTAAACACTGAGAGACAAGATGAGGTTTTGTTTATAGCCGACATGATAACAGGAACTATATCGCTTTATGCTTTATACATGCTCGCAGGGGGCCTGGAGCCTATCCCAAGAGACTCAGGGAATTAGGAGGCGTACACCCTGGACGTGGTGCTAGTCCATCTCAGGGCTCACACATTCACATGATCATTCACACACTACGGAAATGTGAAAATGCATATTAGCCTAATCTGCATATCTTTGGACTGTGGGAGGAAACCGGAGTACCCGGAGGAAACCCACCAAGCACGAGGAGAACACTCACACTCCATGCACACAGACCACGAAGTGGGAATCGAACACAGACACCGGAGGTGCATGGTGACAGTGATAACCACTAAGTCACTGTACTGACATTATGACGTGTCAATCTTTCATTAATAAGTAATTGTAAAGGACGATGAAGGAACAGGTTTTGCTGTTACTGGAGAAAACTTCAGGGTGATTAAAGTGACTGCATTCCACTTTCATAAGACTGCACACTTAAAAAAAAAAATTTATAGTTGAGAGAGTCTACATGTAACATCTCTGTTTCCTTTACAGTGGCTTGCAAAAGTATTCGGCCCCCTTGAACTTTTCCACATTTTGTCACATTACAGCCACAAACATGAATCAATTTTATTGGAAGTCCACGTGAAAGACCAATACAAAGTGGTGTACACGTGAGAAGTGGAACGAAAATCATACATGATTTTTACAAATAAATAACTGCAAAGTGGGGTGTGCGTAATTATTCAGCCCCCTGAGTCAATACTTTGTAGAACCACCTTTTGCTGCAATTACAGCTGCCAGTCTTTTAGGGTATGTCTCTACCAGCTTTGCACATCTAGAGACTGAAATCCTCGCCCATTCTTCTTTGCAAAACAGCTCCAGATCAGTCAGATTAGATGGACAGCGTTTGTGAACAGCAGTTTTCAGATCTTGCCACAGATTCTCGATTGGATTTAGATCTGGACTTTGACTGGGCCATTCTAACACATTGTTGCCCTGGCTTTATGTTTAGGGTCGTTGTCCTGCTGGAAGGTGAACCTCCGCCCCAGTCTCAAGTCTTTTGCAGACTCCAAGAGGTTTTCTTCCAAGATTGTCCTGTATTTGGCTCCATCCATCTTCCCATCAACTCTGACCAGCTTCCCTGTCCCTGCTGAAGAGAAGCACCCCCAGAGCATGATGCTGCCACCACCATATTTGACAGTGGGGATGGTGTGTTCAGAGTGATGTGCAGTGTTAGTTTTCCGCCACACATAGCTTTTTGCATTTTGGCCAAAAAGTTCCATTTTGGTCTCATCTGACCAGAGCACCTTCTTCCACATGTTTGCTGTGCAAATGGGACTTCTTATGGTTTTCTGTTAACAATGGCTTTCTTCTTGCCACTCTTCCATAAAGGCCAACTTTGTTCAGTGCATGACTAATAGTTGTCCTATGGACAGATTCCCCCACCTGAGCTGTAGATCTCTGCAGCTCGTCCAGAGTCACCATGGGCCTTTTGCCTGCATTTCTGATCAGCGCTCTCCTTGTTCGGCCTGTGAGTTTAGGTGGACGGCCTTGTCTTGGTAGGCTTACAGTTGTGCCATACTCCTTCCATTTCTGAATGATGGCTTGAACAGTGGCTCCGTGGGATGTTCAAGGCTTTGGAAATCTTTTTGTAGCCTAAGCCTGCTTTAAATTTCTCAATAACTTTATCCCTGATCTGTCTGGTGTGTTCTTTGGACTTCATGGTGTTGTTGCTCCCAATATTCTCTTAGACAACCTCTGAGGCCGTCACAGAGCAGCTGTATTTGTACTGACATTAGATTACACACAGGTGCACTCTATTTAGTCATTAGCACTCATCAGGCAATGTCTATCGGCAACTGACTGCACTCAGACTAAAGGGGGCTGAATAATTACACACACCCCACTTTGCAGTTATTTATTTATAAAAAATGTTTGGAATCATGTATGATTTTCGTTCCACTTCTCACGTGTACACCACTTTGTATTGGTCTTTCACCTGGAATTCCAATAAAATTTATTCATGTTTGTGGCTGTAATGTGACAAAATGTGGAAAAGTTCAAGGGGGCCAAATACTTTTGCAACCCACTGTACATTCTGTATTCTTTTAGATAAAAAGAAGGTTCTTTGCATAATGTCGTTTGGTGGGTCTATTTGGATCCCTTGTTGTAGGATTTTCCCGGAGGAACAAAACAAAATAAGAGGACTACTGTATATGGCACTTTTTGAGAGAAGAAAATATAACAAATGTCTTTCCATCGCCATACCACATTTCCGATTTCACAAACAGGAGCTTCATTGTTCTGCTAGGTTTTGTTTTCAGCTTTAACAATCGAGCATGAAGCCATCTGCTGTGTCATCATTGGTCATGGTGTTGAAGCGAAGGAAGGGGGAAGAGGCTTGCCTTAGTTGCATGAATATTTCCCACCAAGTTGTCAAGTGTGGTAAAATTCTTATATCTCTCATCTGCTACACTGGGGGTCAGGCTGAAGTGAGCTGCTAGTTCTCAGCCTGTGCAACACTCTGACGGGTGACAGGCTGTAATTACGCATCGACCGGAGTATAGAGCTGAGACTGTCTGTATCTCTGCATATGTTCATCTCCACAGATCAACACCTGAATCAGAGTCTTAATGCTGTAAGAATATGATGTGATAGTCAAATTGAATAAATATTTATCATTACATGACTATTTGTAGTGTAATTTACTGTTTGCGGTGTCTAGATATCAAGGTGGTACTGTAACATTGCTCACTCACAGGTTCTTGCTTCATCATACACTAGTGTGTGGAGGTTCTCTCACATTCTCCTCATCGTCTTCCTACGTGTGCTCTATTACTGGAAAACTTTCTGTTGCAGAATCAAAGCTAAACTAGTAGATTTGATAACTTGGTCAGTGTTAGCTGTGTGTTCTTCATGGTAATGGTATACTTTGGCAAGTTTATTGCTGTTACATCGCAGAAAATACAACACTGAATACAAACTAACATACACTGTCACATGTGCAGCTCTGACAAATACTTGCTAACTAGTAGACAGTGTTGGGGGCCGTTACTTTTTAAAGTAATTCTAGTTACATTACAAAATTACTGTCATAAAAAAGTAATCAGTTACATTACAGCGTTACTTTCTGATAAAAGTAACTAGTTCGAGTACTTTTCCATTGCAGAAAATTTAAATTCCTTTGTGATTCCTCATGTTGTTGCACATGTTGTTTTAGTCAAGACCTTTATAATTTTTCTACCATCATCAATCAGCGAAGTTTGGCCCATAATCTGTTAACTACTAACACTCCTATCTCACCTACGCGGTTTTGCGCGGTGGCCGTTAGTACCAGTAGCAGCTGCTCTAAGACTACAAGGGAAGCTCAGCTTCCTCTACTATGTCAGAAAATAAATGCTCATATATGCACTGTCGTATTTATATTGGTTTTAATAAAAGTGCGCAAGAACGCGTTCAACTTCATGACTAGCTCGTTCAGAATCAGGTATTTATTGTAGATTGTTTGATGCGATTTTCTTGTCATACATTTCCGTGCAGCACAGCACGTTAAACCCTCCTGAAGCCCAGCTTCACTGGAGCTCTATGGCGAAGCACAGAGGAGCTTTTTTTCACTGCAGAAAAGCTGGACGGTAATTGGATAAATGCACTAAAATCATCACTTATAGGGAAGCTCAGCTTCTCTGGGAGTGAATGGAGCAGTGGGCGGGACAAGACGCCGGGCTGCTGCATGATGATTGGAGGAGCTGTTTAAAGGGCGGAACCTCTTTTTTGATTGACAGCATGTCTTAAGTATACGTCAGCGCTACAGAGATTCGAGTTCAGTTCCATGCGGATTTGCAGGTGAAGTGGTACAACGAACTGCGGCACTCTGTATTGTTTGCTGGTGATATAAACCATTTTTGTTTGTACAAATCATTCTTTAAATAATAAAAAAAAAACATATTATAGCGTTTTTGACTTTGCTCCTTGTTTCAGCATTGTAAAGTTAGTTCGTTCATATAATTAAAGCTTGTGGAAGGGGAAACTAGCCAGAATTTATGAACAAATAACATAATGAATTTTATGATGAAGGCCTAATATGAGTTTCCCCTGTTTCAAAAGCTAGCAGCCGCCACTGGTAAGTACGGTTCATCATGATTCACTGCGAGTTGTGCCGATGTGATTAGGTTTCCATCTTTCTGCGCGGCAGTCCTCGCATAGTCAAACTGCATAGGTGAGATAGGGGTATAACATCAGGAATAACAAAGGGGTTAGCGTGTTATATAGTATGTTCACATATTTCATTCCTCTTACACCACTTTTTTCATAAATTTTTATTCATAATGATTTGCTTTCTTATTAATTAAGCTATATACGGCTTAGGAATGTGCAGTATAGGGTGACATAATTTTAACCAACTATAGACATATGACTGAGCAAAAAATTACAAAAATGGTCACATACAAATAAGCAAAGAAATATCACAGATACTCACAATCATGTGTTTTTATTGTTGTTTTTTGGTTGTTTCCCTATCAGAATCACTGCTGTAACGTAAAAAAAAAAAAAAAAAAACCTGCACTTTACCTATGAAAAGAATCACGACAGAGCAGTGTTTCTGTGTAGAGCAGAGAGAGAGAGTGTGTGTGTGTGTGTGTGTGTGTGTGTGTGTGTGTGTGTGAGAGAGAGAGAGAGAAAGAGAGAGAGAGAAAAAAAGAAAGAAAGAAAGAAAGAAAGGGCACAGTGTCCAATGACGGGCGATTACACAGAAACTAATTGCAGGCTGATACAGAGAGCGAGAGGGAAAATGGATCTTTAACCTCTCTAATGAGGCTTGTGCTTTACACGCGCACACGTGTGTTATAGTAAACAGTACACACGTGCACGTATGTTGATTATACCAGTGAGAGACGTGCATTAAGACCCAGCAGGGGAGACGATTATCCACAATTCCACAGCACAAGAGAAAGAAAAACCGTTGGCTCAGTTGTGATCATGTGACGCTCGACGTCAAAACAGGATTTAATTTTTTTTTTTTACTGTTATTGACCTATGCTGTGTTGACGGCATGGACCTGTGCTGCTGGCAGTCAGCAACTTCAGCATAAAGCTGACTTCAAGCATATGTTATGTTATGTTATTCATTCATTTTCTATACCGCTTAATCCTGTGTTCAGGGGGACCTGGAGCCCATCCCAAAGATATGATTGTAGATACTCAGGGTAGGACTTTATGCTCAGTGATTAAGTGTATTAAGTTTATTTCAATCTTACATATAATGTGTAACATTTTAAAGATTGCTTTATTGGTAACACCCTTAATCTTGCCATTTCCTTTTTTTTGTCTGAAGTTCTAAACATAAAGCGAAGAGAATTATTGACAAATATATAATCTTTTAGCTTGGCTTTCCCGAAAGCAGTTTAAAATGTACTGAAAGTCCACACACAGTGTATACTAGACTTATTTATATTTATTTAAAGCTCCTTTGAGATTTTCTTCCAGTCTTGTAGTTCACATCGAATGAACTCTAAGTCTCTCTCTCTCTCTCTCTCTCTCTCTCTCTCTCTCTCCGTTCAAGAGGATGTAACACGACACACACACTCATACTGGATGAACAGAGACACCAAGTGGACGTCTTTGCATTTTCACTTACTGCAATAAGCAAACATGATTACCATAGCAACGGAATTTATCCATGTGCTTTCCTCTTTTCTATCTCTGTAAGAAGAGAGCACTGTTTCCTCATGCTCTTTTCTTTTTTTCCTTCATGCGAACAAATTAAAATTCATGGAGCGCATTTTTGCATCGATCCGTCGGAGGAGTTTATTAATAGAAGAACGCTAACAAGACAGCTGTGCCAAATTATTTCATTTTCTGCCAAACAAAACCTTCTGTATTGTAATTTGCTAATTCTAATGATGCATGCTGTCTATAAAGCACGCATGTTCAATTCTCTGTAAGCACCTTTATATCATATGCGGAGGCTAATCAGCAAATACTGAGCAAAGAAATCAAAATTAATTTAATGAACCCAATGTTTTTTGATTGAAATAATATTATAATTGAGAACGTTTCCAATTATAAATGTAAACCAGTTATGTTATGTTCGTTCTGCACCTTATTCACGTTGTTATTCGAAAGGAATCCTTCTGCTAACGATGCTAATGTGTGTGCATGATCTCATTTGCATAATGTTAACAAGCCCCTCACATTAGCTTTTTTGTTCATTACTCGCAATAGGGGACAGATTAATTGACTTCCAGAAAGTCAGTGCAAATCATCTGGCGAACAAATGATGCTGTCTGATGAACGTGCTTGTATAAAATTAATAGCAGCATGCAGACGAGCTCTCAGTGATTGAGGATTATAGAGCAACGATGAGTCTTACGATAGTCTTATATATTAGCACTTGAGAGAGTGGACGACAAAGAAGTATTTAAGTGTACAATGGAACGCATGCTTCATTTTTATTTTGTCATAATTGCCAATAGAGTGAACCCGCATGACCTCATGCACACCCGTTGTCACCATACTGTTAGACGAACAGAGCGTACCAATATCACTCTTTCTTATTTATTCTCTATACCGCTTATCCTGTTCAGGGTCACAGGAGGCATGAAGCCTATTACAGGACACTAGGAAGGGTACATCCTGGACGGTGTGGCAATCACTCACACACTACGGCATTTTGAAAACGCCAATTATCCAACCCTGCATGTATTTGGAGTACCTATAGGAAACCCACCAAGCACAGGGATACTCGACTCTGGAGGTGCGACTCCGCAGTGCTAACCACTACGCCACCGCGCCACCAGGCAATAGTTGGTAAATAGGAAATCAATTTTCACATAATAACGTAAACACTGGCTGTGCTAGATTGCCCAGGGTGTTAACACATCAAGGAGAACAGACAAACAGCTATCACAGCATCAATGTGAAGAGCAACCTCAGGCCCTTTAAGATATGACAATCTCTGCAACTGCTCTGCCATTTTCCTGGTAGGTGTCGTTTAATACGTATATTGATCTAACTTAGATTTCAGTTATTATCACAGTATTTCTTAATGTATGTGTTGTGGCACTAGGACTGTTAAGGGTAAAAATGTCTGGATCACGTTAGTTATTTTTTAGGTTTATACCATGTAATGTACATCTAAAATCTACAAGAAGATCCCATAAGGTGGGGGCCTACTATAATTAGGTATTTTACCAGATATGAAGTTTGGAGATATGTGTATAATGACACATGTCTGTCATACTCAGCAGCAGGTCTTCGTCTACGAAAATGGTGGCCCCAAGAAATTACATTGAGTTTTGGGGCGGTATGGGGCAATGGTGGCTCAAATTGTTACGGTCCTGCGTCATCAATTGGAAGGTTGGGGGTTCAAACCCTACCATCACCAAGCTCCCACTGTCGAGCCCTCAAACAAGCCTCATCATCGCCAGGGGTGCTGTAGGCTGGCTGGCCCTGTGCTCTGACCCCAGCTTCCTAACTGATTTTTTTTAGGGAAAGAAAGAATCGTTTCATTGTGCTGCAAGGTACAAATAACTGAATCCCAATCAGGTCTGTAGAACGTCCAGCTTTTCAACATTTTCAGCTGCCCTGATTTGGGTGTTTTACATGAATGCACATAATGTGCAGTAAGTAGTGTATACGGTTTTTAACCACTGGATGGTATTTACAAGGCAAAAGTATTGCGCATGTTAGAGTTTTAGTTTTATCCACAATAAGGCTGGTATGGCTGCAGGCTTGCATTCCATCCAAACAGGAACTGCACCTGATTCCACTTCAGTTCATCTTAGTATCCAATCAACTATCAAGTGTGCTTCCTGAATGTCTGGTATGAAGGCCTGCAGCCACACCAGCCCTTTGAGAATAAGATCGAAGACCTCTGCATTAAACATCACAACAAATGCAACAAGTCAGAATTCTAATCATGACTAATGGTTCGCTTGAGTTATCACAGGAAGTGACTCACTTACAGTAACTGTTTTGTCCTCGTCAGTGTCATGTTGGATCCAGAGCCCTGGGTGTGAGGTGGGAATACACCACGACACATGCAATCTAGACTATGCAAAACAACTTGAGATTTGGCTCGAACCCAGGATTTTGGAGGTGTCAGTCACAGAACCTCCCACTATACAGAACCCACACAACAGGATATTGAGGATTGGGAATTGCCCAGGGTCGGGTCCCAAATGGTGTCCCAGAACCAGCAACTGGGTTTGCGATGAAACGATAATGTCAGAAAGGGTTTTAAAATCTGTGGCAAAACAAAAAAAAGTGTGCAGATTGGGTGATCTGTTGTGACGACCCCTAATGGCGAGCAGCTGAAAGCACAACCTGTACTTGAGGACATACAGTAGCTTAAGGAAACCTCGTAGCTGTACCGTAGGCTGTATTATATCTGACGGGTTTTTTCCCCCCTGCCTAAAATCATGTAGCAGCAGGAATTTGTGATTCACACAAAAATAAATAAATAAAATAGAGCATGAAATGGTGTCTTAAATGATATTAAAAACTTGGGCTCCTCCCACTTATTACACTAATTACTGACTAATTGGCACAGCGTATATTTCATTTCAGTTATTAATTACTTTGACGTTGAATAAGAGCTGTAATTTTGCGGTTATTTGAAGCATGGAGAAGAACCTTTGTCAACTGCTTCTAAATCAATTGCTTAATGGAGTTTGTTGGAGTTTTGTTATTGGGCAGGATTGTACGAGTTAATTAAATGAAACCTTTCTTATCACAGTTTGTTACATGCTGATGAATTATGTTCACTCCTGAGAGCATTTGCCTCTTTATAAACACATAAACACCTTCAGGTCATACAGGACCCCTACTTATTTACTAACTATCAAATTAAATTGAATTACATTATAATTAGAAATTATTCTAATTATTATTATTATATCTAAGTATTATCTCATTAAACTGCCAGGCAAGTTTTTACATAATACTTGTTATGTGCTAAAGTCCTCCACTGTCATGGATTGTTCAGCTTTCTAATATTATTATACAACATTTTATTTCTTATTATGATCCAATATTATATTTCTGTTATAATGAGTCTTAGTAATGTTACAGCCTTTGTGAACTGGAATGAAAAATCATGACATGACTTTTTGACACATTTATTTTGATATGATCTCCATGAACCAAAATTATGACTATGAATTATGAATATTTACAACACCTTTTGTTTATGCAATAGTTTTCATATAGAACATATATATTTTCTCTGGTTTATGTAATTTTTCAATATCTTTTCATAGTTCATATATAAAGGTGTTATAAGGATGAATATGTTTATTTATTTTATGTATATTTAATAATTATTTGTTTATCATTTATTACATCACAAACCCCTGTAAAATAATTGTGCACATAAGGAAATAATATATGCCAATTTTTCATTAATGGTCGCCATGGCTTTCACAAGACTATGGCTCATTGTAAAAGGAAGCTAATATCTAATCATAATATAATAATTGAAAGCATTTATTTAGGGGCAGTCATAGGTGGAGGGGAATTGGGCAATTAGCGCATAACACCGGAATATGGAAATATATGGTATATATTGCAAAAATATGGAACTCACCAAATGCTTGTATTATTATTATTATTATTATTATTATTATTTCTGATTATAGAAATAACCAAAAATAACAAAAGAAAACATGATCATGTATAGTATGTGTGCTATTTTTCTGTCTATGTTATCAATTAATATTTTCTGGGCTTCAGCTTATGGAAATGACCTGCATGTAGTTGACATCACAAAGGGTCTTATGAGGTCTGTTGTGCCACACACACACACACACACACACACACATACTTCATGTTTGGTATTAAATATTTTTATATCAATATTTTTGGGTTGTGGAACGAATTCATCTGCATTTCCATTATTTCTATTGGGGAAAATCTTTGATATACAAGCAACCTTCCGGAATGAATTATGCTCGCAATCCAAGGTTTATCAATGGTTTGTGTATATATATATATATATATATATATATATATATATATATGCAAAATAATCAGGGCCTAGAAAGCTTCTTATCTCTAAGTAGTTCTTAAGTCATACCTTAACCTCTTTCTTAACTTTATGGCGCATTTCCCGAAACGTTCTTACGCTAAGTATCTCTTAGCTAAGTCACACGTTCGTAAGGTTGGTCTGGACCAACCTTAACTCATTCTTAGCGTAGTTCCAGCTCAAGACGCTAGTCGCCACCACTGAGCAGCAGTCTTTATAAATCAGCGGTGTATGCAAACACATTATGGTACGTTATCAAAGTCGTATTAATGATGGAATATACTGTAGACCGGTTTAAGAATGTTATTTTATTTGATATCAGAACTAATAGAGTGACTTTTAATTAGCCTATTTCATAATTTGACTAATGCATTAAAATTGGCAATCAATTTTAATATTAAACAGGTGGCGAACAATTAGGCAGCGAGTGTGGTGTTGTGTTAAACTGAACACCGCGCCGTCCGTGGAGCCGTGTGGGTCATGTACATTTTTCCTTTAGACGAAACTTCAGCCCTTTTCATATTTTCCCTGAGGTCGCTATTTAAAAAAAAAAAAAAGGTTTTGCCAACAGATTATGGAGCTTCTTGAGCTGCTCAGACCTGCGCGTGCCAGACCAACGCCTCGTACTTACTGTACACTCCCCGTCCCGATGTCCAGCTGCTCGCTGCTTTTTGTTTAAAATATGTTTCATTGATCATTAGCCATTATCCATGACGTTATAGGCTTTTCTTTTGACACGTTTTATTTTTATGAAATTTGATTTAGTTAAATGAGAAAATAACTTTGGGAGTTTCAAACCCCGCATCCATTCATTTTTCTGAGTGATTGTAATGCGTAATACATATATTCACTTATACGGTTTGACTCGCTGTGAGATGTATATTATACCCCTATCTCACCTGCGCAGTCTCGCGCAGTGGCCGTAAGTAGGGTTTATCATGATTCACCCCGAGTTTTTGCGCTGTGATTACGTTTCCATCTTTCTGCGTGAAAAATTAAACGTTTAATTTTTTTGGCGGTCCTCGCCGAACTTGCAAACCTTGCAGAACTTCGCAGAACATTAGCAGAACGGTGGCAGGCAATCACGGCAGCTCACGGTGCCTAATATTGCATCTCACCGGGGTATTAGGCACCGTGAGCCGCCTCAAGTGACCGCCTGACGTTCCGCGAAGATCTGCAAGGTCCGCGAGCTTCCGCATGTTAAATATGTTAAATTTTTTTGATGGGAAGGAGGAAAACGTAACCACGGCACCAAAACTTGTGCTGAATCATGATGAACCGCACTTACCGCGCGAAACCGTGCGCTATACAACCCCAACAACTGACATACTTCACATTGTTTCTGAAGCTGGCAAAGAGTGTTGTCGACTGTTTGTCCATCAACTATGATTGTATACCTAGTTCGTTTCACCACCAGAGATTACATGAAAATATTAGCGACAGTTTGGTGATTTAATTTATATATTTGTCTATTATGGCATGCTATTGATACGTTAACCCATGTCGAAATAAACGTTATTGAAAGAATTTAGTGCAATGTTTAATTTGCATAGAAAGTACCGTCTTTCTTAACACTGTCATGCAAATGGAGTCAAAAATCGATTGCTGAGCCACCGGTGTCAGCTAATTCAGGACCTTCACTGTAGACAGCGCCACGTAACGTCGGACGTAAGAGGCAGCGACTTAAGAAGACTCCTAAGGGACAGTTCGAGAAACACACTTAGAAAAGTTATCACTTTACGTAAGATATATCTTAAGAGTTTTCTTAGCGTGCGAATAGTGTGTGTTATCGAGAAACCGGCCCCAGTTTCTTATGTTTTTTTCTTACATGTGCATGTATTGATGAGATTTTGTTTTTTTTGTGAAAAAAATTCAATATATAAATTTTTTATTTAGAGTGTATATTTAAAGGAAGGGCGGCACGGTGGTGTAGTGGTTAGCACTGTTGCCTTGCACCTCCAGGGTCCGGGTTCGATTCCCGGCCAGGCTCCATTCCTGTCTCTGTGTGCATGGAGTTTGCATGTTCTCCCCGTGCTTGGTGGGTTTCCTCCGGGTGCTCCGGTTTCCTCCCACAGTCCAAAGACATGCAGATCAGGCTAATTGGCGTTCCCAAATTGACCATAGTGTGTGAATGAATGAGTGTGTGTGTGCTCTGCGATGGATTGGCACGCTGTCCAGGGTGTACCCTGCCTTGTGCCCAGAGTCTCCTGGGATAGGCTCCAGGTCCCCGCAACCCTAATACAGGATAAAGCGGTATAGAAAATGAATGAATGAATATTTAAAGGAAGTGACAACATCACAACACATAAAAATAGCCCAAGATCATGCAGTATTCGCAGAGCTTCAATAACTCAAATAAAACAAAATGCGAATAATTTGTAAACAAATTGTGTTAATGCCCTGACTAAATAACATTAAGAAATCAGTATTTGGTGGAATAACCCCGATTTGCAGTTACAGCTTTCATGTGTTTTTGCTCTCCACCAGTTTTTCACATTGCTCTTGGGTAATTTATATCCCTCTTTTGCAAAAAAAAAAAAAAAACTGCTCAGCTTTGCTTGATGGTTTGTGATCATCCATCATCCTCTTCATAATGTTCCAGAAGTTTTCTGGAGCAAAATGCAGTGGTATTTAGTTTTTTTTCCACAGCTATATATATATACAGTGGTGTGAAAAACTATTTGCCCCCTTCCTGATTTCTTATTCTTTTGCATGTTTGTCACACTTAAATGTTTCTGCTCATCAAAAACCGTTAACTATTAGTCAAAGATAACATAATTGAACACAAAATGCAGTTTTTAAATGAAGGTTTACGTTATTAAGGGAGAAAAAAAACTCAAAATCTACATGGCCCTGTGTGAAAAAGTGATTGCCCCCCTTGTTAAAAAATTACTTACCTGTGGTTTATCACACCTGAGTTCAATTTCTGTAGTCACCCCCAGGCCTGATTACTGCCACACCTGTTTCAATCAAGAAATCACTTAAATAGGAGCTACCTGACACAGAGAAGTAGACCAAAAGCACCTCAAAAGCTAGACATCATGCCAAGATCCAAAGAAATTCAGGAACAAATGAGAACAAAAGTAATTGAGATCTATCAGTCTGGTAAAGGTTATAAAGCCATTTCTAAAGCTTTGGGACTCCAGCGAACCACAGTGAGAGCCATTATCCACAAATGGCAAAAACATGGAACAGTGGTGAACCTTCCCAGGAGTGGCCGGCCGACCAAAATTACCCCAAGAGCGCAGAGACGACTCATCCGAGAGGCCACAAAAGACGCCAGGACAACATCTAAAGAACTGCACGCCTCACTTGCCTCAATTAAGGTCAGTGATCACGACTCCACCATAAGAAAGAGACTGGGCAAAAACGGCCTGCATGGCAGATTTCCAAGGTGCAAACCACTTTTAAGCAAAAAGAACATTAAGGCTCGTCTCAATTTTGCTAAAAAAACATCTCAATGATTGCCAAGACTTTTGGGAAAATACCTTGTGGACCGACGAGACAAAAGTTGAACTTTTTGGAAGGTGCGTGTCCCGTTACATCTGGCGTAAAAGTAACACAGCATTTCAGAAAAAGAACATCATACCAACAGTAAAATATGGTGGTGGTAGTGTGATGGTCTGGGGTTGTTTTGCTGCTTCAGGACCTGGAAGGCTTGCTGTGATAGATGGAACCATGAATTCTACTGTCTACCAAAAAATCCTGAAGGAGAATGTCCGGCCATCTGTTCGTCAACTCAAGCTGAAGCGATCTTGGGTGCTGCAGCAGGACAATGACCCAAAACACACCAGCAAATCCACCTCTGAATGGCTGAAGAAAAACAAAATGAAGACTTTGGAGTGGCCTAGTCAAAGTCCTGACCTGAATCCTATTGAGATGTTGTGGCATAACCTTAAAAAGGCGGTTTATGCTAGAAAACCTTCAAATAAAGCTGAATTACAACAATTCTGCAAAGATGAGTGGGCCAAAATTCCTCCAGAGCGCTGTAAAAGACTCGTTGCAAGTTATCGCAAACACTTGATTGCAGTTATTGCTGCTAAGGGTGGCCCAACCAGTTATTAGGTTCAGGGGGCAATTACTTTTTCACACAGGGCCATGTAGGTTTGGATTTTTTTCTCCCTAAATAATAAAACCCCTCATTTAAAAACTGCATTTTGTGTTTACTTGTGTTATCTTTGACTAATAGTTAAATGTGTTTGATGATCAGAAACATTTTGTGTGACAAACATGCAAAAGAATAAGAAATCAGGAGGGGGGCAAATAGTTTTTCACACCACTGTATATATATATATATATATATATATATATATATATATATATATATATATTGTGGCGTGGGCGGGGCGGCGACTGACGACCATCATGCCTTGCGGGTTCTCAATGTGTTCATCCTGTTGGGGAAAGGTGTTTGGGTTAATGGCTTCGGCCAAGGTTGGGTGTGTTGAATGTGTGTGTGCTATCTCAGTGAATGTGCTGCTCATGCTATACTGTGCTGAGACTTAATAAAGTACTCCCAGCCATTGCATTTGGCAGCAATAAAGCTCACTCGTCTCCCCAACATCCTTTCTGGCGGTAAAATGCTACATTCGTGTCAGAAGTGGGATGGAGAAGTACGAGTTGGAGCGCACTGTTGAGGACTTGCGGAGGATCCAGGTCGGCCGCCAAGTAGCGGAGCATGACGGAAGAAAGAGCATCTTCCGGGCGGAACCAGCACGAGCAAAGCAGCGCGACCAAAGCGGAGCAGCAAGATGAAGAACCCGGCACTGGATCTCGGGACGGAGCCCAACGTTAACGCTGCGCAAGCGCCGGAGCAAGGTACAGCTCTGTGCACCGTCAGCCGGCAAGGCGACTTGCAGCTGTGCCTTCCTTCCTACAATGGCGCCGTCGAACTCTACGCATTCTTCGCCCAAGTGGAACTAGCCACCAGCTTCGCAGGCGGAAACAGCCGTCAGAGTAGCACTCTCGCTGGAGGGCGACGCGCTCCGGGCGCTGGAAGACCTCGGGGCCGGTGCGCGGAAGGACTAGGCAAAGCTACGAGAGTCGCTCCACCTCCGGTTCGGCGTGGGTGACCGTAAAGAGGCAGCGTGCGAGGAGCTGGCGGTCTGCGATCGGTGCACGTCTGAGCCACTGGGAGCATTCGCAATGGACTTAAGAGGCCTCGCGCTGGGGCTATCCAGAGTTCGAGCCCGATAAGCAGGAAGAGCTAGTTCATTAGTTCATAGCATTTCTCCGAGGACTCCGACCGCCGTGACTCCGCGAGCACATCAGGTTATCAGCACCAGCTTCCCTTAACGAGGCGCTGCATAATGGCGGTGCATCACGGCGAAAGAGCCGAGCGACCTCCCGCAGCTCAGGAGTACTCGGTAGGTGAATCTAGCCGGGGACAGTTCTTCCCATCACGGTTAGACAATGAACAAGTCTCCGAGGTTTCACGGCGATGCCAAGGCACGGGACCGGGAGACTACCATTGCAACGTTCTCAGGCCTGAGGGACAGCATACCCCAGCAGCCGTTAAACTAGCTCCGGGGGGCGCTAAGGGGAAGCCGCCTTCCACACCCTTCTTTGTTCCCCCAACTAGTGGATTCAACTTCCGGTCGGTACGTTTAGGAAACCGCGCCGGAATTTATGTCAACTGTGTGCTGGATGGCGTCTTACTACGGGGGCTTGTGGACACCGGCTCCACTGTTTCGCTGCTGCGTAGTGGATTATTGGGGCAAAGCAAGCGCGTGTGCAGACTGCCTGACCCAGCCTTCAACATTCGCACCGTTTCAGGGAGCTACGTGAAGCTACAGGCTTGTCGCACGGTGCGAGTGCAAGTAGGTGAACGCATTAATTCTCATGAATTCTTTGTGGGAGACATTGAGGATGAGTGCATTCTGGGGTTAGACATTTTGGAAAAGTGGGGTGGGGTGCTAGATTTAAACAATGGAACTCTGCGTGGTAACTACGGGGTAGCTAGGTTGCTAGCACCCAAACCACAGCCGCACACGTTAGTAGCACATACTCGGGGGGGCGGAACTTCCGGTAGTCTTGCCAGGTAAACATCCGGTAGCAGGCCGCGCTGGAAAACTATATGCTAACGCCGACGCTTTATCCCGCTTTACTACGCTGCCTAGAGCGCCGACCATAGTCGTTTCACCTGTGCCGCAGCTGGACAGTGAACGCTTTGTCCACCGATGCAACCTCTACACGGCGAAGAAGGGCCCCACCCAGCGCTTGTGGCAACCGCTGCAGGACTTTCGGGTGGGGGCACCTATGGAGCGTATGGGCGTGGACAGTCACAGCCGGGGGCGAGACTTTGCTACTGGAGAGCAGGTATGGGTGTATTCCTCCGGAAGGAAGAGGGGGCTCTCAGCCAAGCTTATGTTCCACTGGATGGGCCCCTTTACGGTAATTGCTCAGCTCTCCGATATCATCTACCGGGTGCGGTTGGTGGGGCGGGCGCGAGTTGTGCTCCACTGAGACCGTCTTGCGCCTTACTGGCTGCACGCCGGCGAAACATCGAACTCTGCGGAGGTCGGACCGCCTCCGGGAAAATGTTGCGCTCCTCCACAAAAGGACTCCGGCGTTCACAGCGCCAGGCTCGACCGCCTTCACGCCTCCAAGACTGAGAGAGTCATGGTGACCGGGGACGGTCACAGCTCGGGTGGGGGCAGTGTGGCGTGGGCGGGGGTTCATGCCTTGCGGGGGTTCTCAATGTGTTCAGCCTGTTGGGGAAAGGTGTTTGGGTTAATGGCTTTGGCCAAGGTTGGGTGTGTTGAATGTGTGTGTGCTATCTCAGTGAATGTGCTGCTCATGCCATACCGTGCTGAAACTTAAAGTACTCCCAGCCATTGCATTGGGCATCCGGCGGTAAAACGCTACAATATACAGTACAGTGGTGTGAAAAACTATTTGCCCCCTTCCTGATTTCTTATTCTTTTGCATGTTTGTCACACTTAAATGTTTCTGCTCATCAAAAACCGTTAACTATTAGTCAAAGATAACATAATTGAACACAAAATGCAGTTTTTAAATGAAGGTTTACGTTATTAAGGGAGAAAAAAAACTCCAAATCTACATGGCCCTGTGTGAAAAAGTGATTGCCCCCCTTGTTAAAAAATAACTTAACTGTGGTTTATCACACCTGAGTTCAATTTCTGTAGTCACCCCCAGGCCTGATTACTGCCACACCTGTTTCAATCAATAAATCACTTAAATAGGAGCTACAGTACATGACACAGAGAAGTAGACCAAAAGCACCTCAAAAGCTAGACATCATGCCAAGATCAAAAGAAATTCAGGAACAAATGAGAACAAAAGTAATTGAGATCTATCAGTCTGGTAAAGGTTATAAAGCCATTTTTAAAGCTTTGGGACTCCAGCGAACCACAGTGAGAGCCATTATCCACAAATGGCAAAAACATGGAACAGTGGTGAACCTTCCCAGGAGTGGCCGGCCGACCAAAATTACCCCAAGAGTGCAGAGAGAACTCATCCAAGAGGCCACAAAAGACCCCAGGACAACATCTAAAGAACTGCAGGCCTCACTTGCCTCAATTATGGTCAGTGTTCACGACTCCACCATAAGAAAGAGACTGGGCAAAAACGGCCTGCATGGCAGATTTCCAAGGCGCAAACCACTTTTAAGCAAAAAGAACATTAAGGCTCATCTCAATTTTGCTAAAAAACATCTCAATGATTGCCAAGACTTTTGGGAAAATACCTTGTGGACTGACAAAAGTTGTACTTTTTGGAAGGTGCGTGTCCCGTTACATCTGGCGTAAAAGTAACCCAGCATTTCAGAAAAAGAACATCATACCAACAGTAAAATATGGTGGTGGTAGTGTGATGGTCTGGGGTTGTTTTGCTGCTTCAGGACCTGGAAGGCTTGCTGTGATAGATGGAACCATGAATTCTACTGTCTACCAAAAAATCCTGAAGTAGAATGTCCGGCCATCTGTTCGTCGACTCAGGCTGAAGCGATCTTGGGTGCTGCAGTAGGACAATGACCCAAAACACACCAGCAAATCCACCTCTGAATGGCTGAAGAAAAACAAAATGAAGACTTTGGAGTGGCCTAGTCAAAGTCCTGACCTGAATCCTATTGAGATGTTGTGGCATGACCTTAAAAAGGCTGTTCATGCTAGAAAACCCTCAAATAAAGCTGAATTACAACAATTCTGCAAAGATGAGTGGGCCAAAATTCCTCCAGAGCGCTGTAAAAGACTCGTTGCAAGTTATCGCAAACGCTTGATTGCAGTTATTGCTGCTAAGGGTGGCCCAACCAGTTATTAGGTTCAGGGGGCAATTACTTTTTCACACAGGGCCATGTAGGTTTGGATTTTTTTTCTCCCTAAATAATAAAACCCCTCATTTAAAAACTGCATTTTGTGTTTACTTGTGTTATCTTTGACTAATAGTTAAATGTGTTTGATGATCAGAAACATTTTGTGTGACAAACATGCAAAAGAATAAGAAATCAGGAGGGGGGCAAATAGTTTTTCACACCACTGTATATATAAATGAGTGTATACTGCAAGGATTAAAACTTACACAATATGGTGAAGACTTTATCACACCACTCATAACCTCCACATTGCACAACCTTTAGAATATGAGCACACTTAAGGGGGGAAACAATTAGGCAAAATTCACTCATTGATGATTTTGGACTATCACATGGTCACTCACATCTGTTGTGTGTCCGCATACAAAAAAAATTAATAAATAACTTTTTTTTACTTTCACTTTACAGTTTTTGGTTAGGTCCACACAATGTTCCTGAGGAGAAAAAGTGGTAAGACCCTCATAAGCTGCACCCAGGACTCACCATTTTGAAGCAGAGAGTTAATTTGCATTTCACCTTAAACAGGTATGTGTGCTCATTAGTTACATGTCTGCCGAATGGTAACCGAGGACAAAATACCAAATCTTAGGTGTGGATAATAAAGCTGGAAGTGTTGCTGTTTTAACAATAAAGTTATTGTTTGATAAGCTTGGTTTTTACTTGAAGCACATTGTTAGGCTAATGGTGCTAACTGTAGCTTGTATAGGGTTTTCATAGCAATTGGCCTTGTGCATTGTCGTCTGTCCTCCATGGTCCAACACACTTCCCGATGGCAAAAGGGATGTTATCTATCAGATGCCAAAACCCAGAAACCAAACCAGTTATGGTAGCATTTTAAGCAAGCAAAACTTCAGAAAAACTTATGACATCTTAACACTTTGTCTCAATCCGAACCGCCCGTGTTATATTTTGAGATACAATAAAAACCAGGCTGAATCTGAAATCTCCCTCTCTAACCCTTGAACAAGTGCACCACTAACAAGGGATGGCTAGGTTACTGTTCTGTGTGACAAAGCATCAGGTAATCAAGTTGGTAATCACATAATTATCAGGTAATCTTTGTTAGTTATTGGCTCTAAAATACACCTCAAATGAAATTATCAACGAAAACATGTACTGAAGTAGCCAGATGTGTCACGTTCTGTTATGATGTTGGACTGTGGGCTTGGTGTGGAGGCATAGATGCAGAGGGGATGCAGTGAAACAAAAAGAGTCTTTAATAAATAATCCAAACAAGCATGAACAAAACATGAACTAAGGAATTTGGCATGAACTTTGGAGCATAATATAAACAGAACTCAAACACTTAGACATAAGACTAGGGATTACATACTTTGATACACAATACAGACATGGGATACAAACTGGACAAGACAAGACACACGAAACAGCCTAACGGACTAAACATTAGGGACTATGCATGCAAGGGATAAACAAACACGAGACAGGCTTGGCTAGGTCTACCACCTGTTCTGCACATTAGCTGCTAAGCTAGCTTATAGCTAATCAGACTAATGGCTAAACAGGCCAGTAGCCTGAGACCCAAGGGATTGAACAGACAAGGTGCACAGCAGACTAGGTATGAAACAGACTAAGAACTCTAAAGGTTAGTGGCTAAAGATGTTAGTACCTAAACAGACAAGGAGACTAGACAGACACGAAGACTAGACAGACTAAGATCTAGACATGTTAGTATTACCCTCATTAGTATTGAAACAGACTAATAACTAAACAGGCAATGGGGGTTACTTACACAAAAGTGTAAACACAAAGGGATAATTCTCCTAGAGGCTAATCCTGCTAGGAGACACAAAGACAAGGACATCTCAATATAAACAAACTTAACTTAAAGTGCTCCTGAAACCAAAAGGCCAACTATAATCAAACCAAACTAAAACAGAACAGAAATTATATTACTTTAATGCTCGACCCAGTTTCCCAGAACAAACAGGTATTTATCACAATGCTAATGAGCCTCCTCAGTTCAGGTGAGCATCCACGTCACCTGACTGAGGAGCCTTCTGGGAAACTGAGTCTAGGAACCAAACTACAAACTAAAAACACTGCCCTCTAGTGGGCAACCCTCACAAGATGTTGGTCAACGTTACTTCCACCATCCACTGTTGTGACTGATGTCATGGTAGTCATGTGTCTGCAAACGGTCAATACATCCACTATGTGTGTAGATGTAAGAGCGTTAATGTGCAACAATTTGTTGATTTTTACCTGTTTATTAATATAAAAATTAAAACAGGAGCTCATCTTTGGTCCCTCTGTTTCTTAAAAGCTAATGATGCGTAGGTTTGCTGCTAACCACTAACTGCTAATCTAGCCTTCTTTAGCTCATAGATGTTTTGTAACGTTTGGATCACTGAACCCTGAATCGAAACTCTTAAATATACACACAATACATCTGTAAAGTCATATACAGTATTTGTCAGAATACTGATTGAAGAAGCCAGAAAAACAAGTGGGAATGGCTTATAATGTCTCAAACATGAGTGGGTGAAAAGGTGTGTTTTTTCTCACCTGATCCTGTTGCACATCATCAAAGAACGAAGCGGTTCATTTAAAACTACAGACACTGAACTGGTGCATTTGGAAAAGGAGTGAAACCGAAGGAGAATCAAGCAGCCAGACTGCAGGATCTGAGCTGTAAACTAGAAAATGAACAGGAACATTTTGGAGACTTATGAGACTTATATTGATTAGTTTTAAAAACAGTATTCGTGGAGGAGCTTTAATAATCTGTTCTCATTCTGTTCTTATTGATGGGAAGAGATTTCGCTGAACCTCCGTGACCTAAAATAAAATGTCTTACGCACTTGTGATTCACATTCCACTGTGCACATAATCTCACCTGAATACTCGCAAAACTTGTACCTCCAAAGACCTGCCATGATTATATGTCCTTTCTCTCTAAATCTAAATCCGGCTCATCCTCATCTTAATGTTTATTATCATAATACACGGTATGAATACTAAACATCCTGTAATGCATTTATTCTCATTTGCTTGAGAGTGTATTTTTTATTCTTTCCAAATCCCACTATTCAGTGTTACCCAAAACAGGGCGTGTTTTCTTTCAAGTAGTGTTTCTGTCACACATGTCTTCCCCTCAATATTATCTCATTAAAGAACAAGGTTGAGTTAGGATATTAACGGTATAATTGAAGATAAATTAATAACACAGAGTAATATTAATCTAACCATTATGACCTATCATGTGCCACAAGTATACCACTTGAACTGATTAATAGTTTCCATAGCAACAACCAATGTGTGCCTTTGTTAAGGTTCGGATTCCACTTGTGAGCTTGGGTTACTGTGTGTGTGTGTGTGTGTGTGTGTAGTTTTGTATGTTTTCACTGTATCTATGTGGGCTTCTTTGGGGTTTTCGGGTTTCTTCCACAATGAATATGTTCATTCATTCATTTTCTATACCGCTTAATCCTGTGTTCATTCATGAACTTTAACATTCATGTAGATGATGCTAACGACGCTTTAGCACTCACATTTATGGATTTACTAAATACCTTTGGGGTTAAGCAAAATATAATTGGAGCAACTCACCGCTTTAATCATACGCTAGATTTAATTATATCCCATGGTATAGATGTCTCTAATATAGAGATCATACCTCAAAGTGATGATATCACAGATCATCACCTCCTGACATATACTCTACCCGTAGAACAGATTAGCTGTGTCTCCCCACGCTATCAATCTGTTAGAAATATGAATCCCACCACTAAAGACAGATTCACAAGTAATCTGCCGGATCTGTCCCAATTTATTATTAGACCCCTAAATGCAGATGATCTAGATGAAGTGACTAGCAGCATGGGCACTATTTTTACCAGTACATTAGACACTGTTGCTCCCATCAGATTAAAAAAAGTCAGAGATAAAACATTGGCACCGTGGTACAACAGTCATACTCGCGCCCTAAAGAGAGCAACCTGTAACCTCGAGCGAAAATGGAGGAAAACTAAATTAGAAGTTTTTCGAATTGCGTATAAAGACAGTATGTGCAGCTATAGACAGGCTCTAAAAACTGCTAGGACCGAGCATCTTAGCCAACTGATAGCAAGAAACCAAAACAATCCCAGGTTCTTATTTAGTACAGTGGCTCGCCTAACAAAACCTAAGATGCCCGCAGAGAGTATCCCATCACAGTTTAGAAGTGAAGACTTTATGGACTTCTTTAATGAAAAAATCAATAATATCAGGAAGAAAATAATGGAGGTTCAACCTCTAATAGTATCTCACGATCCAGTTCAGCCTATAGCTTCACATTTAGATTTTCACTGCTTTACAGGTATAGGACAGGAAGAGCTATATAAACTCATCACCTCGGCTAAATCAACAACGTGCCTGTTAGACCCAATCCCAACCAGATTTTTAAAAGAAGTGATGCTTACGGTTGGAGAGCCACTCCTAAACATTATTAATTCTTCATTACATCTAGGTCACGTCCCTAAACCTTTCAAGTTAGCAGTTATTAAGCCGCTTCTTAAAAAATCTAATTTGGACGCGAATGAACTAAAAAATTACAGACCGATTTCAAACCTCCCGTTCATATCGAAAATACTAGAAAAAGTAGTATCAGCTCAAATTTGCACATTCTTGCAGGATAACAACATCCTTGAAGAATTTCAGTCAGGTTTCAGGCCCCATCATAGCACAGAAACTGCACTAGTTAAGATTACAAATGACTTGTTTTTAGCTTCAGACCAAGGCTGCATCTCATTGCTAGTCCTGCTCGATCTTAGTGCTGCATTCGACACTATAGATCATAATATTCTCATAGATCGCTTACAAAATTATATAGGTATTCAGGGACAGGCACTAAAATGGTTTAGATCTTACCTGTCTGATCGCTACCATTTTGTAGATCTAAATGGAGAACCGTCTGGTATAATGCCAGTGAAATATGGGGTCCCACAAGGGTCAGTTTTAGGACCTCTGTTGTTCTCAATATACATGCTTCCCTTGGGTAACATCATTAGAAGACATGGGATTAGTTTCCATTGTTATGCTGATGATACCCAATTATATATCTCAACTAAACCAGACGAAATACCTAAGTTGTCTAGATTAACTGAGTGTGTCCAGGACATAAAAGATTGGATGACCAATAACTTTCTTTTATTAAATTCAGATAAGACAGAGATATTACTTATTGGCCCAAAAACCAGCACACAACAGCTTTCACAATTCAGCTTGCGCTTAGAAGGATGTACTGTTATTACCAGCTCAGCAGTAAAAGATCTGGGAGTAATATTAGACAGTAACTTGTCTTTTGAAAATCACATTTCAAATATCACAAAAACAGCCTTTTTCCATCTTCGAAATATTGCTAAACTTAGGAACATCTTATCCGTATCTGATGCAGAAAAACTAGTTCATGCATTCATGACCTCCAGACTGGACTATTGTAATGCATTACTAGGTGGTTGTCCTGCATCCTCAATAAACAAGCTTCAGTTAATCCAAAATGCAGCTGCCAGGGTTCTCACTAGATCCAGAAAATATGATCATATAACCCCAATATTATCATCCCTGCACTGGCTACCTGTTCAGTTTAGAATAAATTACAAAATAGTATTACTTACATACAAGGCTTTAAATGGTTTAGCTCCCACATACCTAACCAGTCTTCTGATACGCTACAATCCACCACGCGCCTTAATATCACAAAACTCCGGACTTCTGGTAGTTCCCAGAATTTCAAAATCTACAAAAGGGGGTAGGGCTTTTTCATATTTAGCTCCAAAGCTTTGGAATAGCCTTCCAGACAGTGTTCGGGGAGCAGACACGGTTTCTCAGTTCAAAAGTAGACTCAAGACGCATCTTTTTAATCTGGCATACACATAACTCATCCCAGTACTCATACTCCAGTACACCTATACCGAATGGCAACTACGCTAATTCTCCCCATCTGTTCTGTATTTCTCTACCCATCCCGAGGCATCGGGAGATTTTGCCAGCTTCAGTAGACAAAGGCTGACCCTGCGAGGTTCCTGAGGCATCCAGAGAAGGACCAGCTCCAACTGGATTCAGCTTTATGATGGTTGGAGCTACACATGCTGCTCCTGTGCTTCCAGTGATCCAGACCTCATCTGCCCTCTACACCTACTGACTCGTCCCTATGCTGAACTGGTCTTCATGACAATTTAAATAATTTCTGTCATATTGAATTTTCACCTGCACAACACACAAGATGTTATATCATTTCTATCTGTTATCGCCCAAATGAGGATGGGTTCCCTGTTGAGTCTGGTTCCTCTCAAGGTTTCTTCCTAATGCCATCTCAGGGAGTTTTTCCTTGCCACCGTCGCCGTCACCCTTGGCTTGCTCATCAGAGAAATTTCATTCATTCGTCTCATTATTATCTGCACATTTTTCTCACACATCCACAATTCCAATTATTTTCTTTTCTATAATTATTATTATTATTTGTTTTTATTTATTTTCTATTATAATTGTATTTATTTATTTATTACTTTATATAATTATTCTATATATATATATATATATATATATATATATATAATATATAATTTTTTTTTTTTTTTTTTTTTTGGTTAAATTTCTTTAATTTTTGTGAAGCTGCTTTGAGACAATGACCATTGTTAAAAGCGCTATATAAATAAAATTGAATTGAATTGAATTGTTCAGGGTCGCGGGGGACCTGGAGCCTATCCCAGGAGACTTCGGGCACTAGGCGGGGTACACCCTGGACAGGGTGCCAATCCATCGCAGGGCACACACACATACACACACTCACACACACAATCACACACTACGGGCAATTTAGGAACGGCAATTAGCCTAACCTGCATGTCTTTGGGCTGTGGGAGGAAACCGGAGTACCCGGAGGAAACCCACTAAGCACGGGGAGAACATGCAAACTCCATGCACACAGAGACGGGAATCGAGCCTGGCCGGGGAATCGAACCCAGACCCTGGAGGTGCAAGGCGACAGTGCTAACCACTACACCACCGCGCCGCCTACAATGAATATGTGTACTGTATATTTACATTTACATTTAGGCATTTGGCAGATGCTCTTATCCAGAGCAACTTACAAAAAGTGCTTTGAAGTTTCTGTCAGTGATTATATACTCACACTGGGATACTAGGTTACTAACTAAGAGCCATTATGCAAGCACAGATGTTTTTTGGGGTTGTCCAAGGATTGAAGAGATATGTTTTGATATATCTTGAGTCGTCATTTAAAAATTGTCAAAGAATAGTGTATATAATGAACTGGAGCCCCACCTCACACACAGTTTTAGAATAACTTTTATAAATGTAAAGTCTCACAAAAGATGAATGAATGTCTCAATTCATGTGAGGTTTTCTGCAAAACAAATAAATCTAGACAATGCCTTTTACCGTGTCTTTTACCATGAACAGACATTATGCTGGTAAATCCAGACCTGGCAGGCAACTGGCGTGAAGATTAGCTACATTGTTCTGCTTTGTTGAGTGTTTTCCAAGCGTTGACCTTAGAACGGTTGGCGGTTCCTCTTATATCTGTTTCATGCTTGTTTGTGCTCTGATAGTGAAGCTCATGAAAGTCACGCAACACTTTGCATCCGTGTTAATTCAATTCAGTGCAATTCCATTTTATTTCTACAGCACGTGTAACAATGGATATTGAAACAAAGCAACTTTGCAGAAATAAATTGAGTATCATGGAGTATCAGTCAAAAGTTTGGACACATCTTCTTCCTAATTCATTGTTTTTTGTTTTGTGATTCAGCACTGGGCACGGTGGTGTAGTGGTTAGCATTGTCGCCTTGTACCTCCAGGGTTCGATTTCCAGCCAGGCTCGATTCCCGTCTCTGTGTGCATGGAGTCTGCATGCTCCAGAGGTGGGTTTCCTCTGGGCATTCTGGTGTCCTCCCACAGTCCAAATACCTGCAGGTTAGGCTAATTTGTGTTCCCAAGTTGCCTGTAGTGTGTGAATGAGTGTGTATGTGTGTGTGCCCTGCGATGGATTGGCAGCCTGTCCAGGGTTTACCCCGCATCGTGCCCTAAGTCTCCTGGGATAGGCTCACGCGGTAATAGACAGTGAGTGAGTTATTTATCACTGTCGTCTCATGCATCCAGGTTTGAGCATTTGATTCTTCAGGTTTGTGTGCATGGAGTCTGCATGTCCTCCTCGTGCTTAGTGGGTCACTCAGGGTAATCCGGCTTCCTCTTACAGTCCAAAGACATGCAGGTTAGGCTAATTGGCGTCCCCAAATTGCCCGTAGTGTGTGAATGCGTGTGTGTGTGAGTGTGCCTTGTGGTAGATTGGTTCAAAGTTTTCATATTTTAGATGCCTTCGGTATAGTGTTACAATGTAGAAAGAAATAAAAACCAGGAAAGACCATGGAATTTGAAGGTGTGTCTAAACTTTCGTCTGGTGGTGTAAATTAGAACAAAAGGTAAGGAAAAAAGTTGAATTTACTGCTATCAGTTTGGCCCTTATGAGTAAGCAAGGACACCCCCCCCCCCATCCTCAATTGGGTGATGTCAGATAGAGTAACTATGAATCAGTCCATGCCTTATCTGTGCTGTGAGGCTGAAAGCTCAATATACCAGAAAAGGTGTTTATAAGTCCAAAACTGTTTGCGGCAATTAATAAACCACTAAGCAACTGGAGACACAAGCCATTACAGAAACTACCTGCATCAACCCAGTCCAAGACTCGTATTGTTGCCCTTTAACAGTTTAACATCTCTGCCTAGACTGAAGATCCAGCTTTTCTCAGAATAAGTCACTTACGATAAGTGTCCCAAGTAAACAATGATGTAAATGTAAAGCAAGCGATGCTCCGGCAGGACTCGAGGGAACTGAATTTAGTCAGAGCTGAAATGAAGCGTGAAGGCAAGTAGAGCCAGCCGCTCTCATGGCACTCGTTCCGGTGTTAGTATTAAATAAAAATGAGTGTGAATGGGGTTGTCTGTGTGCTCGGAGCTATCACACTGATGCTGTGTCACTCCCATGAGATACTACAAGAAATAAGTCTCTGCATTAAACTCTGTCTCATCTCTAAATAGAAAAGAAGAAATGTAAAGTTAAAAGTGCCCTGATAAAACAAAAAAAAAAGCCTCAGATGGTGTATCATGAGGATCAGTAGCAAAAGAAAGATAATTTACAAAGCACTATTCAGTCATTCATTCATTCATTTATCATGGCATGAGATCATGTGAAGCTGAAGCCTTTGCCAGTATTACGTTCAATAATACATGAAGTCATGCTGTTATTGGAATATTATATTATAGTCATAATTATCATATAGTCATATAGTTTGGTGTGATGCAATCTATGAGTTTAAGAAGTCATGTTTCTGCAACCGGCCTAAAAACAACATTAATTATTTCCCTATAACACCGCATCCTGTAGTAGAGTTAGCACTGTCGCCTCGCACCTCCAGGGTTGACGGTTCAATTCCCACCTAGGGTCTGGATGCATGGAGTTTGCATATTCTCCTCGTGCTTGGTGGGTTTCCTCCGGGTACTCCGGTTTCCTCCCACAGTCCAAAGACATGTAGATTGGGCAAATTGGTATTTTAAAATTGCTGATATTGTGTTTAGGATGAGCGTGTAAGTGTGTAACCTCAGATGGATTGGCACCATTTCCTCATGACCCCTGGGAGAGATTCCAGCCTTCCTGTGAGCCTGTAACGGGTTAAGCGATATAGAAGTAGCGATATTCTTGTTATCACTTGAAGCTCACCAATACCAATGGGAAACCAGTGCTCCTGAGCCATCTTTACAACCTACTCTGCCAGTACTAGGAGGAGAGATCAGTTCTCCTGGAACTCTACTGGACTCCACCAAAGCTGCTGAAAGTCATTGCCTCTTTCCATGATGCCATGGCTTGATCAGGACAGTGTGATGGATCATCCACAGAGCAAAGCAACGTAAAGCATGTTGTGTCCTCACCCTGGAGGTCTGTACGTTCTTCCTCTTACTCGTACTGTCATACACTTTTGGGACATTTGTCCTTAAACGCCAGATCTGAAAGCAACCTTGCTCGGTCAGAGCAAAAACCAAAGTTTAACGTGTCCTGATCCAGGAGATATCTTTTGATGATTATGCCCCCTAATTATGTTTCTCACACACAGTATGGTCTCCAGAGGCTAGTCAGTTATCTGGAACATGCTTGACGAGAACTTGGCCTCATCATCAACCTTAAGAAGACAGAGATCCTGGCAAAAGATTGGAATAAAGTCACATTTTTTTGTGTCTCAACTGCTAAATTCAGCACAATAAATTCATACCAGGCAACAAAAGGGGAAAAAAACACTCTTTTTATTAAGTGAAAAATGATCCATTATGATATCTTTAACGCAAGGTCAAAAGTTCAACACACCCAGACTGAGATCACCTTTTTTTTTTGCCTTTATTTTTGTAGGCTTAAAGGAGTTACTGTGTTTGCTGGACTGAATGTATTTCTATAATTATAAATTATATTACTGCGATGGATTGGCACCCTGTCCAGGGTGTACCCCGCCTAGTGCCCGAAGTCTCCTGGGATAGGCTCCAGGTCCCCCGCGACCCTGAACACAGGATTAAGCGGTATAGAAAATGAATGAATGAATGAATAAATTATATTATTCACACATTAAAAATAAAAAATCTGGGAGAGCAAAGCGGGTGGTAGGATTATTTTAGGGGTAGCTACAGCCCCGCTAAGCCCCTCCTTGGCACTATTGCAACGTTACTTAATTAACATACAATTCCACCTTAAAACTTTAATATTATCATGTTGTGACATCGAATTCTGTAGTAAGATGTTTTCATTTCTAATGTCATGATAAGTTTTCAGGTTAAACGCTTGTATTATCTGAGTTGAATAATCCATTAACTCAATGATCCATTAATTGAAACAGCTATTATTTTATTATAGTATCGGCTCTTATCTGAAACAGGAGTTATACTGTAGCATCAGCAGGAGTACAAGATGTCCGATTAAAATTAAGAGCATTTTATTATTATTCGTTGTATTTGTGCAAATAGAGAAGAAGAGAAACACTAGTAGTAAAACCTTTTACTTCTCATAGGATAAGTGCAAACCAGAAACATGTGCTAGGTTTAAATGAGAGATCGTGTACACATTACTGACTAAAGGGGACATTCTTTTTCAGGGAGGAAATATTTTGGAGACTCGGTGTTCAATCAACAGACTGTGGCACTTAACCACATGGATTTGGACTGGGAAGAGTAAAAAGACCTGCAGTGGGACTTAAACTGTCTCAGCATCTGTGTATCCTACAGATCAACATCTATAAGGAATATATCCAGCACCTTGTTGAATCCATGCCATGAAGAGTTAAGGCAGTTCTGAAGGCAAAGGGAGGTTTAACACTTACACTAGCAAGGTGTACCTAATGAAGTGGCCAGTGAGTCTATGTTCAAGTGTGTTTTCTTTTTAGTGTATTGCTCCATAGTTTAAAGGCTGGATGAAACGTCACAAGTTTTGCACAGTGGCATCTCAAGTTCTCTTGCTAAGTAACTATTAGATAGTTAACAGATGGATGGAGAATGTTGTGTTGATCCACTGGTTATTTTATCACATTTTTTTCTCTCTCTCTCTTTCGCTTGATGTTTTTTTTTTTTTTTTTTTATCTTGAAGATAAGACTGAGAAACCACAAAGTGGTATGCCTCTGGTCATGAAAATTTTTCCGTGTCTGAAAATTTGCGCTGAAACTGTAAACGCCTTCCATACAGTAACTGCTTAGAGCAAACAGTTTAGCAATTCATGTGTAGCGTCCACTAAACAAGTCCTTGTGTACAGGACCGAAGGATTCAACTTGAAGCCGGTTGGCTGAGTGAACTCACATAATTGTTTCAGTAAGTGTTTTCATTGACTGATAAAAATCGCCTACTAAGGCAGAAGGAAAAGCCGTAGTACATATTGAGATGTTCTTCATATACAGTACAAATCAACAAATAACTTGCTATAATGTAACATTACTTTAAATTGTATTACCTATGTATTTTACGATTGAAAATCTGACATCATTACAAATGTTTGTATAATCTTTAGCAAGAGTCTAAAATGCCAAACATGCCATAAAACAATGAAGTTTATATTTATTTGTTCTAAAGAGAGCCAAAGTACAGTTCTGTGAAAAAGCTCATTTCTTCATGTTCAATTAAGGAAATGGAAACAAATGATTCACTGTGACAGGCTGTAAAGTGCCTCAAGATACATTTTTAAATAGTTTGTTTATGTAACAACCTCAGCAGCGACCTCATTTCCCCTCTTGTCTGTTCCAACCACTCAGCATTCAGCACAGTATGAAAACAAAGTACTGTATGAAAAATCTGATTATGAAGTGAAGGCTTAAATTTTAAATGATTTAATGATCTCATTATTGACCATGGCGGCGCGGTGGTGTAGTGGTTAGCACTGTCGCCTTGCACCTCCAGGGTCTGGGTTCGATTCCCCGGCCAGGTTCGATTCCCGTCTCTGTGTGCATGGAGTTTGCATGTTCTCCCCGTGCTTGGTGGGTTTCCTCCGGGTACTCCGGTTTCCTCCCACAGTCCAAAGATATGCAGGTTAGGCTAATTGGCGTTCCTAAATTGCCCGTAGTGTGTGATTGGGTGTGTGAGTGTGTGTACTGTATGTGTGTGTGCCCTGCGATGGATTGGCACCCTGTCCAGGGTGTACCCCGCCTAGTGCCCGAAGTCTCCTGGGATAGGCTCCAGGCCCCCGCGACCCTGAACACAGGATTAAGCGGTATAGAAAATGAATGAATGAATTATTGACCATCATGTTTTCACTTGCATTTGGATTCATTCTTGATTATGCCTTAAACCCCTTAACTTGGGCTTAGTATACATGTAAATAATATATTTTAATTTTATATTTATATTTATATTTAGTTATAATAATAATAATAATAATAATAATAATAATAATAAATAAATAAATAAATAAATAAATAAATAAATAAACAAATTCCTATCCCCACAAAACACATTGTCAATAGCATGCCAAGCCAAGAGGTGGCGATAAAACTCTAACTAGAAGCTTGAAAAAAGTTAATTGGTATGTCACACTTTGACACCAAACTAAGGACATACTGGTGTACACTCTTAAATGACAAAAACTTAGTTTTTCCTGTCGATACAGTATGTCCACACTGAAAAATGGGGGGGCTTCTGTCTATGTGCCATCCGGCACACTAGGCGGCGGACACACCCCACTCCAGAGATAAGTGGTAGTTACTTACGGGAACGGGTTGCCAGCTCGATGTCCAATTGTAAAGCACATGGGTGAAGGACCTTGCTCAAGGGTCCAACAGAGGCAGCCCAGCAGCATCAGGGCTCAAACTGGGGTCCTCCTGGCCAGCAGTCCAACACATTAAGCACAGTGCCATCCGTGTCCCCCACACACTGGAAAATGAGTTTCTGAATATCTTCACTCTGGACTTTTTCAAAAAGGTCAGTTTTCACTATCCTAAATAACAATTTGCATGTGAACAAAAAGCCAAAACACATAGAAAAACACCTGTTTAAAAAATACCTACGTATATACATGTGGACTAAACATGGATCTCAGCTAGTCCTGGGCTTGGTCATAACAACGGCAGTCTTGAACACAGCCTTGCCTGTGTCAGCTTTTACAGTACCTCCGAAACATATTAGAATGAGTCCATGAACATAGAAATTTGTCTTGCAGAAAGACCTGCTGTCAGAGCTGCTGTATAGAAAGAGAAATCAACACCTTTGGACCAACTGCTATTGTTCTGAGACCCAGAGGGCAGGATAACACGATTCCATAATAGCTGATGTCATGGGTGTTGGTGGGTGACTCGCTTGCTGAAGGTGCTCCTGGATATTTTTGTAAAGCTAGAAATAGTCCAGACTATTGATTGGACACAGTTGTCACTCAAGTTAGATACCCACCATGTTAAAGTTGTGTTCTGATTCACTTACTACTAATTAAGTTACTGGACTAATTAAGAGGTCAGGTTATATAGGAAATACACTATATAGCTACACGTTTGTAGACACCAGATCCATTCCAGATTTGTTTACTTGTTCGAGTTCATCCTAAATTTGTTTGGGGTTGAGGTCAGACTTGTGTGTATGACCCTTGAATTCTTTTAATCCAACCTTAAAACGCAACCTTAAAATGAAATGTCTTCATGGAGCTCGATTTGTTCACATGGGTATTGTCATGCTAAAAAAGTTTTGGACCCTTTAGTTCCAGTGAAGGAACATTTTAAGCTCGCATTTACAGCGTCAGTCTGGCATCAGGACATTAGCAGCAGATCCATTGGGTGCAAGGTGGGGCCTCCATGGGCCTTCAGACTTGTTTATCTAGTACATTCCATGGACACTCAATTGAACTGGAATCTGGGAAATTTGGAGGCCGGATCAACAGTTATCAAGCGTTATGAAGTCTTTACAGAGCAGAAGCAGCAGAAACATCTCAATATCAACTGTTCAAAGGAGATTAATGCATTTTTTGGATGCCTTCAGCATTCCTTTACAATGTAGAAAGAAATAAAAATCAGGAACGATCATGGAGTTAGAAAGTGATCTAAAACTTTTGAACGGTAGTGTATATACAGTACATGTAATGTGTAGAATGGTGCATGTTTTTAGTAATTCGGCTGCTTCGAGGGGTCACCAGAGCAGACCATCGGATCTGCACACAACTTGCCACAGGTGTTAAGCCAGACGCACTTCCTGATGCAACCATCCCATTTTTATCCGGGCTTGGCACTGCATCCAGTGGCCCGGGGTTTGGACCTTGGGTGGGAATTGAACCCAGGCCTTCCACATGGCAGGTGATAAACCTACCACTGAGCCACCAATGACTTAATGGTATACATAATAATGATACATTAATTTTTTTTTTCACATTTTAACAGGGCATACACTCAGTTTGAAAAGGCCAGTTAGCCTAATCTACATGTATTTGGACTTTGGGAGGAAACCAGAGTACCCAGAGGAAACCCACCAAGCACAGAGAGAACATGAAAACTTCATGCACACAGAACTGAGATGGGAATCGAACTTGGACCCTGAAGGTGCAAGGCCACAGTGCTAAACACTATACCACCATACCACCACATTTTAACATTAATTATTGTTAAAAACTTTTATAATAATATTTATAGGATTCATTTTATGTAAATGATAATACTGACATTTTTTTTTTACATTTTAGTTAAATTGTAAAAAAAATTTTATGAGTTAGTTTTTTTTATATAGCACCCTTTACATAATATTTATAATTTTCATTGTATAAGAATTTATTATATATGAACTCGTCAGATTTATTATACTGTATTTAAAGTGTACATGCTCAAGGGTTTGGCTACATCCTGGCTCCGCCCATCGTTTTTTTTTTTTTAACCAAATTCTATTGGTTGGCGTGTTTATGGGCCTGGCTTTGTTGGATACGACCCGCCCCTTTTCCACAAAACACAGTGGCTAAGATATTTAGCAGCTCTATGGTCGTTTTATAATAAACAGCTCCTGGGATTATATGTGATATCAGCGCCTTAAGCCGGAGAAAAGGTAAAGTGTAACTGAGAGATTCGTTTTACACGTGAATTTGCTTGGTATTACGAGTGGAGCGTTATAATGGGTGCCTTTTTTTTTGTAAGCTAAAGGAGGATGAGCCGTTAGTACTGGAGTCATTTAACGTTATTGGTTGCTAAGCTAACACAGCTAAGGGCTGTTTCGCAGAGGTTAACGGGTGTTAATGAAAAGCACTGCATGCTAACAAATGTAGCATTGGTCTATGAAAAATCCTGTTGTATCCAACTATACACACGCGCATACTTACGCGCGCACACGCGCGAGCAGAGGGGGTGAAATCACGGTTACAATTAAAGCAATGTCGTTTCAGGGTTAACATTTATACAGATATTTTAAACGGTCAAGTCGCGTGCACACATTTCAAACAGTTTAGCGGTTATTCCCACCGTAGTTCCTAATCTGAACTGTGATAATAGAAGTGGATAGGGGGAAGGTACCCGGATGTAGCCGTGGCGTACTTGTTTAAACACAAGTGCGTAAGAGTCAATGAGGCCAGGGTAGCGGTTTAGAACGCGGCCGCATACTAGTTTACTAAACAGTGTGTGAGAATAGTACGCATCCTGATTCATGCACTGTGAGTGACGGAACGGGATTTTGATTGTTTATAGTAAGTTCAGTGAAGATTCTAAAAACAGCTTATTAATAATGAGTTTGTTTTTTGCTGCTAATATTTTGACTTTTTGAACAAAAATTTGTCCCAAAGCTAGAAGAGCCAAAAATTTCTATTATTAGTTATTTACTATTAGTTTTTCTTAGAATTGTTATTTTTAAAATGTTCTTTTTAGAGTTGATGATTATTACTAATATTTGCAAGATTTCATTTTGTCTATGAACACAGGCATGTATAAAGAATGGCATAAACGAATAGCATGTAATTATCAATAAAAGCCTTTGACACTTATGAAATACTTATAATTATTCTTCGGTATACCATAGTAACATCTGGCAAAAAGATGTAAAAGTAGTAATGCAGAAGACTTTTTTTTTTTTTTTTTTTAATATTTGTGTCATTCTCAAAACTTTTGCCTACGGTTCTGTGTGTATGTTTGTGTGCTTGTATTTTTGTAGGCATAGGAAATCATGTTAATCTTGGTGCTTAATTATGTTCAAGCATCACACAAGATATTTTGCTTATATTTTCCCAGAATGCGTCGTTTTAATGGATGAATGTTTAAGCAATGTTTATTCTGTCAAAATTCTTTGCATATCATACATGCCAAATTCCCCCCCAAAATAATTTGTAGTTTATTTATTAAAGTTTCTTTATTTTTTAAATATGAATTTTTTTTTCATGAACATTTCTGAAAGGAATGCTCGGAGACCAGGCCTCATTGTTATTTGAGGAAGAAAAATGGCTGAGGTGAACCATAACAAAGAGGAGATCTAAAGTGGCACCAAACCCTTTTTAATCAAAATACATTTAACATATGAGAGCCGGTCGCTGTCATGTGATTTTTACTCGCTTTGCATAAGTTTGCATGAATTCGTCTTTTCCCATAATTCCGGGTTTGTCCAGCTGCACAACTCCACAAGGACACAATGTAACTTATGTGTCCACATTGTATTAATTTTGAGCTGTGAATCAAGTTTAGACCGTTGATTCAATTCAATTCCTGGCTGTTGCGATATTCAATGAAACTTGTGGTGTTAATTGTTTAGATGTCATGTCTCGCACAAGGAGAACATCTGCTCCAGTCCAGTAGGTGGTGATAATCCACTGGTGTTATACTAATTACTTTTTTTGTTGACGAAGATAGCACAGTAGTTACACATTAACATGTACTACTGATCCATTATTCTAAAAAAAAAAAAAACACTTACAACAAAGTAGACTGCACCCCAGGAGCTTTATAAAGCATGTTAAACACAAAGCTCATCACTACGATATAAAGAGTCTACAGACAGCTCTTACCCCGTGGGTTTCCCTTGATTATCAGCTGCTATCCATCTTTGACAACAAGGCACTCGCACTCAAAGAAGAGGTGAAATCAAACTTCTCTACTTGAGTCTTACTTGATCTAAGGTAACTCATGTAGCTAGCTAATCCACTTAATTTCAAACAAATCCAATAATGTTGTAAAGAACGAGTCTCATAGTGTTCATGTGCAGTTTTTGATTGCTATGTACAACGTGGAAACATAGACTTGCATATGAGGCTCCATAGATCCCCTGATCGCCTGACTGATTATATTGATGAGTACCAATAAAGTTATTGATCTGGGAAATCTAGTGTAATGGAGTCCATATTGAAACGAACACATTGGTCTATTTCAGATATGATGCTCGTTTTAGGATGCAGGATGACTCTTGAGTATGTGTCCAATGCTGAGCAGGTATAATTTTGGTAGTGAATCTCCATTCAATTACATTGATGTGTGAGTGTAGTATAAATCAGCAGTTCAAAAAGTACAAGCTCAGCATTCCCCCCTCCCCCTGGAGATTTTTTTTTAGTTTTTTGTTAAATCAGCATTGACACTGAGGCAACTCCCAGTAACACAATCGTACCACAGTCATGAGAAGAAAGTTTTCTGCTCAGCCAGGATGCCGTGGAGTTTCCTTTTCCATCAGTTCTGTTTATAATGGCTGGTTAACCCGCTGTTTAAATCTTCCGTCCTTTACCAACGGATTGAACAAGACGAGTTGCAAGATATCGGCAAGTTTTACGTATCCTGACTCTGTTCTATAAAATAATTATTTACCCCGTTTAATGATCTGGTGGGTCACAGTGCACCCACTTCTGGTAACAGAAGTAAAATAAATGTATGCAGAAGTGTTTCAGCAGAATGTATTTTAAAGGGTGTAGGCTAATAATGAAAATGCATTTCTGGCACTTTATCAGATACTTAAGGAACTGTTCACACTCAGCAGTTTAAAACTTAATTTGTGACTAGGGAAAGAGAACAAAGTCGAGGAAAGCTTGTGCCTCTCCATGGTTGTCTGTGGTGTTATCCTTCTTAAGTCCAAGATGTCCCAGGTTTGTTATTCTGACATGCATTCTGTTTTCCTGTGTGCCCCTGACAGGACATGGGTAACGGAGATAACGCATGAGAGAATGATCCAAACTGTTCCAGGACACTCTTTCAGGTGAGACGCAGCACACGGAAAGGTAGATGATGGAAGATGTTAAACTGATAAACATATATTGATCGATTTATATAGAGAGATGGAGCCAGTTTCAAACATGACATCTTTCAGCTGTGCAAGCACACAATTTCATCCCATGACTTTACAGAATTAAAAGCGCTTTGCTTGCACAGCTGAAGAAGGACTTGGCACCACAATGCAGTTATTATTCCCTCTGCTGTCAGGGCGAATGGGTTTCTTTCTTTCTAATAGTGCTACGTGAGCTGGACCCTGTATTTATGACATTATTGTAATTTCTTCTTTTTTTAAAATCTAAAATGATGTACTCTCCCATCAAATATGACGATTTTGTTAAAATCAAGTTCTCCTTGGTCTCAGTGTTTCAGTATTTTACGGCCTTGTTGGTGTTGGAATCTGTTGGAGTTTCTATGTGTACAAGCGTCTTTATGATGATTTAATCAAAGGAACCCAATCTAATTTTCCGACCCATTCATTATTTTATCAAGTTGAGTCCGCTGGTATATGGGTACACATTTTCACTGAAGTATATTATTTGGCACCATGAAACATAAGCAATGCTGTTACTATTGGCTTTCCATTTCGATCCCGAGGGTTAGAGCTGTGTGAGAACTTATTTTTTTCTTTAATTTTTTCTACTTCTTCTTTTTTTTTCCTCTTGGCTAATATGATGAATGCAGCTCTGAACAACGTGCAACATGTCCAAAGCTGTTTCTTGTCTTTTCTTTTTTAATGGTGAGAAATATGAGAAACAAGGCGTCGCCAGCATGGCGATGCCAAAATAATAATGCAGGTTTATTTACACTGTTACTTCAAGGCGATCAGAAATTAAGTACAAATCCAAGGGTTTGGTGTGCATTATTTTTAGTGTTTTTATTTAATTAGACAAATTATGTTTATACTTCTGAACACAAATGTCAAGATTTTCTGACTTCTCTCTTTTTACAGCTGTCTGATTTGAGGGACGAGTCACTAAAGCATGGAGGCTTCCACCATTTTGCCTGTACTGAAGAAGAAATTGGCGTTTTTGTCAGGTACCAAATGAAGCGGTTAATGTCATGCAGTTTTTGCAGTTTTGTTGCATATTATGTCAAAGGTAATTTTTCAATAAAAATAATAGTAGTAGTAGTAGTAGTAGTAAAATGCTGAATGGCCTGAAATTGAAATATCTGGAACTGGGTTAAGAACCCTTTAGGACCATTTTCAAAGCCTGAAGGGAAAATGTTGGACCATCATCTTTGTGGAAGAAATCAACTGAAAAAATCCAGAACTATGTTTAATTGTGAAAGTAAGAGCATTTCCACACACACACAGTGTGATGAGAACTCTCATGATTGGGACTAAACAGTTGTGTGTCCATAAGAAAGCCATGTGTTAGTGAGACTAATCAGGAAAAAGGCTTCAATTTGCATAAAGATGGATGATAGGAGCTTCAGGATAAGAAGGGAAGCACATAAAGTGATGCACACATCATAAATGGGGGCCAGGTGTAGCTCAGTGGTTAAGGCATTGGACTACGGTTCGGAAGATCGCAGGTTCAAATCCCACAACCACCAAGTTGTCACTGTTGGGCCCTTGAGCAAGGCCCTTAACCCTAAACTGCTCAGATGTGTAATGAGATAAAAATGTAAGTCTCTCTGGATAAGAGCGTCTGCCAAATGCCTAAATGTAAATAAATAGTGGGCACTGTACAAGCCTCTGGAGGCAGTGTTATGATCTGGGGTTCCTTAAGTTGCTCACTTCTAGGCTGTTATGTAGCAATAAAATGAAGTCAGCTGATTGCTGATTCCTCTACAGTCATCTATTAGCAAGGTTTTTTTAGCAGCATGGATCTCAGCCATGCTGTCATACATGGGGACTAGAGTCGTACTCCGGGGACTAGAGTCGTACTCCGGGGACTAGAGTCGTACTCCGGGGACTAGAGTCGTACTCCGGGGACTAGAGTCGTACTCCGGGGACTAGAGTCGTACTCCGGGGACTAGAGTCGTACTCCGGGGACTAGAGTCGTACTCCGGGGACTAGAGTCGTACTCCGGGGACTAGAGTCGTACTCCGGGGACTAGAGTCATTAGAACTCAGTCGTCACACTGGAGTTGTGGTAAATCGTAATAGGTCTGGATCTGACCAGAGCATTAGATGACAAAGGAATAAAGAGACTCTCAGCCAGAATTCAACAGGAGAGGATAGTTTTATTTTGTACGCATCACTCAGCTTGGGCACTGTAATCCAAACATAAGTTGCAAAACAACCATTTTATACTGAGACGGCAACACACTAACCCAAGGCCAAGAAAGGAGAAACAATAGTATAAAACCCACAATCAAGCTCATAAACATTATATGAGAGTAATTAAACGAAGACAACAAATATCACACTGACATGAATTAAACTTTTAATGATCATGTCCATGTTAAATGTTAGAGAAAATAAATCTCTCAGTTCCACATGTTTCTCGTTCCTCAGTGCACTCGAAGGAAAGGGATAACTGTGTCATGGTCACTTGTCATCCAATTCACATCATCTCTCTTATCATGGCTGAATAGTTTGTTTAATCTAATCGTCATAGTACTGGAATGTTTAGTTAGAAGTGCCGTATCTTCTCTTGTTGATGATTAACAGTTTTAAACTCTTCTGTTAGAAGAAAATTTAACTAGAACTGCATTCACAAAGTCAACATTGTCTGTAAATTATTATTTTTATATATATATATATATATATATATATATATATATATATATAATTTATTTTTATTTTTTTTGTCCGTAAACTGTGGATTTTGGTTTCATCCGTGCTTTGCTTCCCCCCCCCCCCTTGTCTGAAAATCCGGGTTTTTCCACCCATCTTTTCTCTCCCACAGTGCCATCTGGAAACAACTTTTGTCTCATCTTGTTTAGGAGTCTAACGCAGTATAAGCTGATTGATTATGAGCTGCAATAATGTGAAGGACAGTTCAAACCACTAATAACAGGCACTCGTGGGTTTTAACGTGTAATTTCTAGGATCAAGTGTTGTTGAAAATTGAAACGCACTTTCTTGTAGTTAATAAAAGAGAGACAGTTTATGCAGCGGTCTCCTTGTTTCAGTTCCAGTGAAGCACTGAGGTCAATGTGCGGGGGAAAAAAAATACAATTCAGTGGTGAATACACAGTTTGAGCAGTCAGTGTTCAAGGGCACATTATTTAATCTAACATCTGACATTGTCTCTGTGTGTGTTGTGTTGTGAGAGAGAATTGCAAACATTAAGGCGACATGCTGCTTTGGGAAAACATTCACCATTAAGCAGCATTACTGTTTCCTCCCTAAAATTGTTTTGTGTATGATAATTTTCAGACCTGTGCGTTTTATTCTGCTTAACCCACAGCAATTTGCCAACAAGAATACATGTTATTCATTTATAGTTCCTTTTGGTGTTGTGTTACATCATTGAAACAAGTTAGATGCTATAAACAGTTGCTCTCTCACCAGCATCAAGACCAAAAAAGCAGCTTGCCATGTTGCTTTCCTGTGGTATAAATAGATTTGACAATAGATTTTTTTTTATTTGTTTAAATAATTGTGCTATTAGTCATAATTATGTGGACGGTGTATCATGCAAGTCTTTGTAGCGCATTAGTATAGTATAAACTTTAAGTCAGGACTTGCTAGAAAATTTGAAAGCAAATCTGCATCTTCTGTCCAACCAGAATTAAGCAGCGCTGTGTTAAAGTAATTATTTTGGGTTTGGTGAAGTGTGATTGAGCGCCGCATCTGCTTTATTTCATCCAACTTGATTGTAAAATGTTTGTACAGTAAGTCCCCAACTTGCGAACATTCGAGTTATGAATTTCCACAGATATGAAACGGACTACGAATATTTGTAGATGCAAACAAATCATGGAAGTAACTCACGTGTCTTATACAAAAAACAGACACAGCAGTGCACCAGATACCAATATTTGCAGTTATACAATATTTTCAGTGTGTAAGTGAATGTATAAAATGTCAAAGTCTAATATTGTATGTATGTTTGGGGGTGTGGGAGAAATGAGTCAGCCTCACCGGGTTCATTTAATCAGTCCAGGAGTATGATGAGAGAAAATGTCTGTCCTGTAAAGCTGGCCTGATGGTCAACAATCCTAATTTTGGAAAATCCTCAACGAGACTGAGTTCACAGTCCCATACAATGGAAAACAGCTCTGAGACAAAATGCCGTCCGAGATTCCCCTTCGCGATTTAAAGGCGCAGAGACGACACTGTTACATTTGCAGTGTGAGATTCATTTCTTTAGGCGCGATTACGGTTTTTGGCCTTGTGATTTCAGTGTGAGGAAAGGGGACAGAAAAGTGGATTGGATTGCTTTATATCGTATATTTATGTCAAAGGCGTAGAAGACTCACCTTGTTGGATTTGAGAACTAATCTGACTTACGAACATGCTTTCAGAAAAGAACTTGTCCATAAGTTGGGGACCGCCATATACTGCTGACCTCCTGGTCCCTTACTTTGTCATCATCATGTCATATCTCTCTCTCTCTCTCTCGTACTCTTCAGGAGGTAAAGATCGGCGCAGCGGCCTGATCCTAACCATCCCGCTATGCACGGAGCAGACAAGCATGGAGGAGCTCAGCTCCACACTGGACTACCTGCTCGGCATCCCCAGGTCAGCAAACTCCCTCTCTTCCACAGCATCATGGGTACCTGCTAATCTGTTGAATATTTGTCAGTTTTTTTTGTTGTCCGTGTATTAGCACTAAAAGACAGAGGGGGTGATGTTTGCTAAATTAACATTGATCCTTATGGCATCATGAACATAGCATAAATATATTTCATTTACTTTATTAGTAGTTGGCAGTATTGTGCTTCTTGTTCCTATTATTATTATTATTATTATTATTATTATTACTGTTGCTTTGTTGTTTGTAGCAGCTGCTTCTGCTTCATTCCCTATTGGGATTGGTATCATCAGTCATCCTTTATTGCTTCAATATTAAACATTTTTGGTATTGATTTTTAAAAACCCTCTGAGCATTACCTTCGCTCTGTGCTTCTAAAAGGTTTTTGATGCATTGCTCTCCTCTCTTCCGATCTCGCCAGTTGTTTTGTAATGTGCTTGCTAGGGGAAGATGGATCCCCTCTTAACCCCTCTTCACCCTGGCAGCGACACCCTGTGGCAAAATGGCTAAAGTGTTTCTGGTTTGCAGCATGCAGAGGTGCAGAAACTGTTTCATATTAGTACATCTGTGGCTTATACAGACAGGAGCACCCTCTCAGATTCACACACACTACGGGGAACATACAGGAATCCTTCATGACTTTGAACTGCGGGAGGAAACCAGAGGACCCGGAGAAAACCCACTAAGCACAGGGAGAACATGCAAACTCCATACACACACAGACCCCGAGGTGGGAATCAAACCCTCGACCTTGGAGGTGTGAGGCCACAGGGCTAACTACTAATCCACTGTGCAGCCTATGAACAAAACAAAGGGAATAAAACAGATGTGTGTGTGTGTGCGTAAAGGGAATTAGTAACTCCTAAAGAGCAAGTTTAGTGAGGAATGAAACTCGTGTGCGTGCTGTTTATAGGAAAATAATCAACATCTTGCCGGTGTAAGTCACCTTCAGACAATGTGAAGGTTTTTTTTGTTTTTTTTTCCCCCCTCCCCTTGCCCCTCCCCCCAACATGTATTATGTTATTTCCGTATACATTTGTTCATAAGTGTTTTGTTCCTCTTATACCACATCAGTGTGCAAAACAGTACTTTAAGCATTACACAGGTTATATGGAGTGTCCACTGTACCGGTTACTATAGACACCTACAGCGATGTGAAGTGATAAAACCACCGGCTTCATTTCCAGAGAGTCTATAATGTATGAGCACGCAGGAAGGACTTTAAGCCTCAGCAGCTTAAACGTATTAAAATTCATGTAATTACTTTGCTCTCTGTCTTGTTCTTTTTTTATTTTTTATTTTTTCCCTAAATTTGTCTCTCTTGTGTCTGCCATTAATTATTAAATGTGTCGCATGTTCCCGTGTTGCCACACGCGCTTCTCTCGGATTGCTCTCCACTGATATTGTATAAGCGATTTAATGAGCCTGGCGTCTGATCACAGACCCTTTAGACCGATCCAGAGTGCCATTTAAATGCCAGCCGAGCCGTGCTGCAGTCAGACACGCCCCTTCGTTTCAGAGCTGGCCTGTATTCTTGGAATATTTGAGTCTGTGTTAAAATATCACCTTACTTGGCAAACAGATGAGCGTGGATTTTTCAGTGCATGTAAGACAGAAACATGGCGTGAAAGGTTAGAGCTTGTTCTCATTCTCTGGTAAATGCACATCGTTGTGTTGCTGAGTGGAGATGTTAGGGCCTGCCTCTCTCTCTGTTCATTCATTTTCCCTTTGGTTGGTTGTTTAATATCATCAACCTTTGAATCTGTGCTTCTCTTTAGTTATCTCTGTTCATATTTCTATTCCATTAGGAAAAAATCCCAAGAAATAATCTTCTCAGCATTTTGTATAATTAAGCTCCTTTTAATACCCGAGTCCACATTTATAGGTTAGTTTGGGAGCGGAGGTTTGTTTATGCACCTTTCAGAATGTGACTCGATTGCACTCTATAGGCTTTAGATTTATCTGTTAGCTTTTTTGTCATGGTACTGACACTTAAGTAAAACAAATGCTTCTTAGATGTATTGCATATCATCTTTGAGGAAAAAAAAAGAACTTCCAAAGAAATATTTCTTATACACCAAAAATCCAGCACCTCCATTTCTCTAAAAGTCTGATTTTATAGACCAATAAAGCACGAGTCAGCTATGACTGTCAAAGCGAACCCAAGGCCCTTCTCTTTTCAAGAGGAAAAAAAAAGCGATCAGATTTCGGGACCGCACCCGAAATGCTGAAAAACGGCATTCACACTTCAGCTCAAATGACATGAGTTTTGCTGACAGCAGCTACGTGTTTGCAAACCTTACAGTAAGTCCTCGATTTGAGAACATCCGAGTTATGAATTTTCACAGATACGAACTTAGCGCGGTTCTATGAATGCTCGTAGATGTGAACAAATTGCAGAAGTAGCTCACATATATTAGTGTACCAATATTTACAAATTATATACAATATTTTCAGTGTGTAAGTGAATGTATAACATGTCCGTTATATTGTAAGTGTAGGGATGCGGGGGGATTATGTCGGCCTCACCGGTTTCAATAAATCCGTCTAGAGTCTAGAAGCACAATGATAGAAAGTGGCTGTCCTTCAAAGTCTTGATGGTGAATAATCCTAATTTCAAAAATCCTCACAGTCCAATACAGTGGAAAACAGCTCTGAGACAAAATACAGACGTGCTCCTGGAAATGGAACTCATTTGTCAGGGACTTCTTTCTCTTGATGTCAGGACATCTTTCTCTTGACCTTAGTCCCACTATCAAACTGTCTTTTCTAATCATGCAGCCATGTCTCATTTTCTCTCTCTCTCTCTATCTATTTCAGTCCCTCTAAATTTCCCAGTTTTGTGTGTTTTCACAGCGAGAAGTGTAAAGCACGTGGTTTCACAGTCATCGTGGATGGCCGGAGATCTCAGTGGAATGTAGTGAAGACGGTCGTTCTGATGTTGCAGGTAGGAAGAGATGAGAGAGAGAGTGTGTGTGTGTGTGCGCGCGCTTACACTCCATGAACAATCCATATACAGCGAAACACTTCTACTTGAATGTCAGAGGAAACTTGTTTCCGACATTATCAGCTAATGGTTTGTGCAGGAAGAAGCCCATTGTGTTGTAGACTGAATTGTTTCCCACGTGTGTGTGTGTTAATGCTTCCTTTACTTCACTCCTCTAAATAATGAGCTTTCAGTGCAGAAAAGGATGAAGTCGGGTTGTTCTGTAAAGCCAGAATGTGTTTACACCCGAGGTTAGTAAACAGCTACAGGTTAAGAAGAAGCACAGAATTAAGCCGGTTCAGGGATTATTTGTAACAGACTACATTTGCTCCCTCTGCCTGTGACCTACAAGTGTAGAGATGTATTTTAATAAAACCCCATGTGATCTGTCCTACTTCACGCCATGACTCTTTATGGGAATATATTGCTCAGAAGTTTCCTCTGTTAGAAGCTCAGGCCCATTTGCCTGAGATATGGACTGATTGAGTCTCTCCTTACGCTTAACTGTGTTGTATCATGAAGTGAACACTTTGATCCCACATGAAATGCACAGAAATCTTGGAGGAAGAATGCGGGCAGCTCTGAGCAGTTTTTATTTTCTGTATTTATAGTAAAATCATGTGGCATTGTGGCTCACATTGCACACTTGTGTACTATTTATTTGAGAACTATCATTAGCAGTTTAGAGTAAGGATTGAAAAATACTAAAAAAAAAAAAAAAAAACGCTTATTAAAGTCTGTTTTCTCCTTGATTTTCTGAACTACTCCTTGAGTAGTTTAATACTTTGAGTTTATATTAAGGGTCTTAAGTTTTAATCACAACGATGTCAGGAAGATTTGCAAAGAAACTGAGCTCGTCAGTCACTGTTTAAACTAGCTGAAGATGAAATCATAAAAAAATTACAGTTTGAAAAAAAAAAAAAACCCAGGTATTAAAGGGTATTTTGGCTCTAACGTGCCCCCTTAAAACCACCACAGGGAAAGCTTTGTGCTCCCTGATAACAAAAGCTGCAGACCATCGAAACGGCAGCTTTCCACTCACAACTGTGGTTAGTAGACGTAGGTATGTAGCAATCACTACATAGTGGGTTTTGCTTAGTCCTTCTTCACACATTTATTCAGCGATTAGCACATGCTAGTAGCACTGCATACTCTCGTTATTTACACCTTTTATTTTAAATGTATTTAAACGCTCGCTACTGAAAGTGCCTATTAACAAAAGGTTTAAATGCACTATACAATTATAAACTGAAAAAGGTTCGGAGCATGATTTAGGGAGAGAAACATTTTGCGGGGAAAAGGGAAGGATTAAACCTCATCCCATAGAGACGCGTTACTCTTCTGCTGCTTTCTGTTGCAGCAGGCAGAGCTCGTAGCCTTTGACCTGGATTCTTCAGAAACCCTTGATTCTATTCAGCAATGGCAGATCTCTCCATTATTCCAACAGGCAGCACTGAATAACAGTGTCGAAGAGCATCTCTGCCCAAAATTGGTCATCTCTTTCGTGCCTGAGGGGAACTGACTGAAAAACAGACCTCTCCGCGTCTGCTTCTCATTTGGTGTCACAGTTCACTTCCAGGTTTTTATCCTGGGAGGAAAAAATGGGAAAAACTTTTCAGCTGATATACAGCACATCTCAGTAGATTACACAATTGTAGATTGTATTAATTCTAAAATTGGTGTAAGCGTCTAGAAGTATATTACCTGTAAAACTTTATTCTTAAAATTATGTCGTGTCTGTAACCATGTCCGAATCATGTTCCAATATTATAAAATTTAGCATTTTAGAGTAATAGGCTTTCTCAGGTCTATTCATGTGAAATCTAAATCGGCCAAGTTTCATCTGGACGACAATTAAGATTAAAAGATTTGCATTCAAAAAAGTACACCACATATAAAAGAAGAATGCCATTGTATTTATCCAATGTGTTTCTTTTTGTCTAATAAGAATATAAATGTATATGCATATTTACAAAAAACAAAGCAAGCGTCGAGAGATGAGAAGCTTTAAGTTTTATGAAAAATGGTGTTATGATTCCTGTGAAAATTCGGTTTTTCACTTAGGTGAGACTTTTTAGCACAGAGTGCATAAATTAACCAACTTTTCAGACTAAAATATTTTTTTGATTGATCTTAGGAAATCAGATAGTGGGTAATTCAATTTCATGAGATGTAAAACAAAAAAGGCTCGAAATATGACTTTACATTTGAAATTTGAAGTGAGTTCAATGTTTTTCTTTTTTTTTTTTGTGGGGGGAGGGGTTCTAAAATATTCTATCTTACTGAGATGGGTTTTGCTTTATATGGAAATGAAAACTTCTAGAGAAGGATCTCAGGGACAGATCGACTTGCAATATTTTATAGTTTTATCAAACCTCACCCGCACACAAAAGGCTGATTGATAAGGTGATGAGCCAGAGCGTTCAGAGTTTATAGAGGTGCCGATATTTATGCTTTCCTCCAGCCATTTGCACCCCCAGACAAAGGAGCTTTCAGACCAGACGTGTATACATTTGGCTGTTAAGAAAAAACGGTTTAATGATCGGACATGAAATAATTCCATACAAGAGAGTTAAACCAGGTGAAGACTAACTCGCGCTTCCTCCAAGACACCAGTCTCTCTCTCTCTCACACACACACACACACACACACACACACACACACACACACACACACACACACACACACACACACACACACACACACACACACACTCAGTCAACCATATTCTACATACATATGGACACAGACACCAGTGATCATCTTTAACATTGCTCTGTGTGTGTGTTTAGAATGTGATCCCAGCTGAGGTGTCTTTAGTGTGTGTGGTGAAGCCTGATGAATTCTGGGACAAGAAGGTGACCCATTTCTGCTTCTGGAAGGAGAAAGACAGGCTCGGCTTTGAGGCGAGTGCCGCACACACTCTCTCTCTCTCTCTCTCTCTCTCTCTCTCTCTCTCACTCTCACTCACTCTTTATCTTTTTTTTGTTCTCCCTCTCCTACATAGACAAAAAAAAGAATAGTATGGAAAGAGTAATAAATAAATGTATATAGAATAAGAGTACGAACACTTAGTTAACGATATCTCTCGTGAACATTTATTAAAAACAGTAATTAAAAAATAAAAAAGCACATTCACTCTTTCTTGATTCTCTTTCCTCTTCTGTATGTTTTTTTTGTGTGTATGGATTTTTCTCCTTTGTCTGAGGCAGTCGTTTGATAACACGTTAATGAGACTTTATTTTATATAGAACAGCTCGCTTTTGTTTCCTCATATCCCTTTACATATTTCGTTGTGGGAGGTTTTTCGTACTCTGTGTGCAAGTGATCAGGGTTTTTATAAGTTTAAGGGGTTTCACAGGTCTGCATCATCATCATCATCATCATCGTCAGTACTAAGTGCAGTACTTCTGTCATCATATTCTTTGGGTCTGTTTTTATCTTTTTAATGTCCTTTAATGGCACTCTTGTCATTTGTGAAGAAGACTTGCTGGTTTCCATTTATTTATTTTTTTCAGCCTGAGGAAGATTTTAAAATCCTACTTCTCCACTATACTCCCCCAAAAAAAGAGTTGGATTTAATTTCAGTTAATCCGATACCGATCAGGAACGGGTGTCTGTTTCCACACAAGAACAATTTCGAGCGCGTGTGTTCTTGGAAAATGTCAGATGGCGCCGCAGGTACAGTCAGCGGCACCATTTTCTACACCGACTGAGTGTAATGGACCGTAATGACGAAATGAAATCAGGCAAGAAGCGATTATTTCCCACCGCTGTAGACAAACAAGTTGTATAATTTCCTCCAGTCTAATGGCTGCTTTTAAAGGATTTCTTCACACCATCTACAGTGGTGTGAAAAACTATTTGCCTATTTTTAACTTTTTGTTATCTTTGACTAATAGTTAACGGTTTTTGATGAGCAGAAACATTTGTGTGTGACAAACATGCAAAAGAATAAGAAATCAGGAAGGGGGCAAATAGTTTTTCACACCACTGTAGATCGATGATGTCCATGTACAGGGCCTTGTATTGCAGTGATCTGTGTACCTGAGTCAAGTTCAAGACTCATTATGAGATGTGATCACGTTTGCGACGCAGGTTATGAGTTTGGTTGTTATGCAGGATATTTATTAACCTTTTAAACACCCCCCCCCCCCCCCCCCCGACCATGTGATTAATGAACTAGGTTGAAAAAACAAAATAAGTCATTATTAAACTGTGTATTCTAAGACTTTAAAAATGCTTTGAACTATTAGAAACATTTTTTTTAATGCAAAATACTTTGACTATTGCGCTAAAATAGCTTTTGTATAGAAAAAAAATAAAATCCTTTATAAATAAAAGCTTTGTCATCTTGAATATGATGAATATATCTGTTTGAATATGAAATCTGAGCTTTCTTCTGTCTCGTTGTGCTGAAAAAGTGAACAGACTGCTAAACGCTGCTAAAGTTCTTGATCTATTCGACACATCACTCTCTCGCACACAGGCGCGCACACACACACACACACACACACACACAAACCTATATTCCCAGAAGGCACTATTTAAACTAAATAATCAAACCATGATAAAACCATGATCTTATTATTAGTCTTTTTTACAGCTTGGGTATTTTTATTGAATTTTATATATTTTTTATATATATATATATATATAAATAATAATAATAATAATATATGTATGTATATAGGGTTTAAATAAAGTTGCTTTAAAATACCATTCATTTTTTCATTTTTCCCCTTGCAGTTGTTTTTTTGGGATGGTTTATTGAGCCAGATAAAAAAAGAAAAAACTTTTTATGCTCAAATTATCCTGGGTTTCAGGCAGGAAATTCAAACAGTCCTCAAACAGTTTAGGAGTTTCGAATCACTGTGCAGAGAACAGAGGGGAAAAAAAACCCCAACATGTACATTTTAATGAATCCACCAATGCCGACCTACTGAGCAAGTGAATGTGTGTGTAAAAGAGGTGGACTGCAGGTCGAGCTTTCCCGTCAATCATGCACCATGAGGAAAGACTGTCCTCCTGTCAGCCCTGCATTCTGTCTCAGCATGAACAAATAATGTCTGTGTCCTTCCAGAAGAGTCACGTCCTTATATCTGCCATAGAAATGCTTGTGTGTGTTGGAGGTGCCATTTAATTTGCACGCCACCTGTTTCAGGACCGTAATGTGGGCCAGCGCTGCCCCCTGGGCCGGTTTTTTTTTTTTTTTTTTTCCCCTCCCCTTCCCTTCCGGCCGTTCTGCTGAAGCAGATGGTGCCGTCTGGACTAGAACGTAGGTCGTCGTACTGATTGCAGGCAGAGAGGTGACCTGAATGGGGACGGTCAAGGGAAGACCCAACGCCGTCCTCACGGGTGACCTACATGCTGTAGAGGTTTACCGCAGCCGATAACAGTCATACCACACAAGCAGCTTCCTCTACTCAACTGTCTCCTTAAAATCCTGACACATCCTCCTTTTGGCGTCCATGTTGAAACATACGGGGGGATGAGAGGCACTCCCTCTGTCCCTCCTTCACTCTTCTCTCTGCCACTTCATTCCCAGAAGACTGGTTATTCTATCACATTTCTCTGCTAATTGCATGTTCTTTTCCACCCCACCAGTTTAAGAAGTGACTTCAACAGCAGCTGGCTCTTACCCAGAACCCAGTGCTGCTACTCAGTGTAGTTTTATAGCAGGAGGTGGAGTGCTTTAAGTAGCTTGTTTTACTGCCAAAATTTAAGAGCCTATGATTTCCTCAGCTTTCAGGCAGATTAACTTTTCTCTCATGTAAATATAGATATTCGGATTTTTCCAGCTGTGAGTAAGGCGTTGCCGTTTTATTTATTTTTTGCTTTTAAAGGATGTACATTTTGCACAAATCATCCTACAGATGGGTTTTCTGAAATCAGCCAACCTTATCAAATGTTTATGAACACCTGATCATCACAGTCATGAGCTTGTTGAACATCCCGGCCCTGATTAAGTCCCCTCTAGCTGTTATGATGAGATCTTCTGGGATTCCGTTGTCGAGTAGACTTTTATTACCCCCCCCCCCCCCCCCCCCCCCTATTTGTACCAGTTCAGTACAGCGTTCCTCCAGGACCAAGGCGCTACAGAACTAACTAGCTAATTAGGATACCTAATTAGCTGACTCTGTTATCATCCAGATGAGGCAGGGCTCCCTGTTGAGTCAGGTTCTTCTCAAGCTTTCTTTCTATTGCTATCGGTTTTTATTATGGGTGATCTGATCATTTATAACGTATAGGTTCAGTGCCTTGCAAAAAATATTCCTGTTCCTCAAACTTTTCCACAATGTGTCACGTTACAACCACAAACGTAAATGTTATTTTATTGGGATTTTACGTAGTTGACCAACACAATTGTAAAGTGGAAGGAAATTGATTGATTAAGGATTTTTATAGACACAAAAACAATTTAAGTGGATTAACCTGACTCAAAACGCTGGCACAATACCACCGTTCATCCTAATGGTTTTAAGTGGTGTCTTGGTAGGGATGTCCGTCATTATATCCATATATACTGGACATCCAGAGGGTCAATTATACTAAGCAAATGTGTCACGGTACATAAAGTATGGACAAAAAGTTTGTGGATTCCTGACCATCACCATTTGTGGTTGAGGTTGTAACACAATGCGCAAAGACGTTCTGTACAATTGTTTCCTTCCAGTTTCCCTTCACTGGAATTAAGATCATCCCAAACATCTATAAGATAAATGGGAGCACCGATTTACAACTAAAACCTCCTCACTAATGCTCATGAAGCTGAATGATCAGTAATAATCCCCACAGCTGTCCTCAGAAAGTCTCCGCAATCCGTTGGTCATATCCCTTCCGAAACCTAGAATCCTTAGTGTCTAATTCTGCCTGCCGTTGTCAGACCAACATTCACAGCTTCACCTTCACCAAAATACCAGCAGGATTATGTTCCTGGTTAGCGGTGTGTAAGGAGAAGCTGTAGACATCAACAACTCTAAACTCAAAATCTGTTGTTTGCTGATCGCTCCAAACCGAAGGGAACTCCCTGGTATTATTGAGATGCCAAATGTTTTTCCTTAAACCGCACTAATGACTAGCATATGTGCAAAGTTGAAAGCTTAATTGGTAAGAGGATTGAAGAAATATGTCTCATGGTAAATCGTCAAGGTCGTTAGAAAAGCAGACCGAAAATGAAATGTCACAACTCAGCAATAACTTGATTTAACAGGATTTTTCAGTGGACCACGGAGCAATATGTTTGCATTTAATTTTTCTTTTTTATTTATTTTCCCCAGAGCCAAACCACATACAGTCAAAACTAATTTTCCACTAAAGCAACATGACTGCCTTCCAGTTAGTGGACTCCTCTGGTTTCTGGGTATCAAAAAAAAGAAAGGGGAAAAAAAAAAAAAAAACACTTTGGACCATTCGCTCGCACAATTTAATGAGTTGATGGTTTTTCTGCCTCTTCTGTGTCAATGTGGAGTTTTGAATCACTATGAGCTGTGGCAGCCCTTATTAATAAATGATGCTAATAACACATTGAAGACACGCCGCTTCACAGAGCTGTCGTTTCACTAAAATGGCATCGTGTCTTCCTTAAATGTCGGAACGATTATGTAAAATACGATCGATTGTAAATTCAGATCATCCCATTTCCCCTTTTTTTTTTTTTTTTTTCTTTTTTTGGGGAAGTGTCCATCAAATTTCCCTGACTTCTGCATTTATTCCCAGGCCTTATTTATAGTCCGCGCTTCCAACCCTGTTCAGGGTCAGAGTATTTATGTTGGTGCAAATGATTAGAATAGAGTTCAATAACCTGAACAAGCAGGACATCACAAGACCATCCTATTCATGTTACACACACCGGGGTATCAGAGTTGAGGGTGCTGAATACAAATGCACACCACACTTTTCAAGCAGTGGACAACCATTTTGAAAACCATTGATTTTTCCTTTCCACTTCACACACACTTATTTGCCAATTATCGATCATTAAAAATCTCAACAAAATCCATTTATGTTTGTGGTTGTAACGTGACAAAATGTGGAAAGAAATTGGAAGGGGTATGAATACTTTTGCAAGGCACTGTATATGTCATTTAATTCTCATTAAAAGGTCTCATATATTCTATTTATTATTACACGTAATGTAATGTCAAATATTTCAAGCCTTTTTAGTTAAAATTTTTTAATTATGACTTGTAGACCCTCAAAAATAAAGATAATCAGTATGTCTTCACATTTAAATGTTCACTAAAGCCAATCAAAAGTGTATCAGTACAGAAATTATGATAATTTATGCACTCGGTACTTTTAGAGCTACTTTTAGCACAAATTACTGAAACGATGACATGAAGCCATTCAGGCTGTAGAACAACACAGACGAGCTGAGGGCTGCTATCAAAGCGGCCTGGTCTTCAATAACGCCTCAGAAGTGTCACGGTCTGATCGCCTCCACTTTCTCTCCATTTACACACAGTTTTCTACCTTTCTATGTGGAGGGTACTAGTGTAGGTCATTACTACACAAACAATACCGGGTTGGAATTTGCGCCATAGCTTCTTTAATCTGTAAAGCTGCCTTTTTTTGTGCTACACATATTGAATTAATGTTTTTTTAAAGCTGTATTATATTTGTCTTGAACAGTGGAGCTAACAGTAGTGTTGTTGAAATGATCAGAATCGAGAACAAACGTCGCTGTGGTATAACATTAAAATTGACATTGGATGTACGTAGAGATAAGATTTATAAATAAAGATCTGTTTTTGGTCAGAAGTGTTGACTTAGCCGAGTGTAACTAAACATTTTTTCTACTCTGGCCCAGGCACAAGTATTTTATTTATTTATTTTTACAACCATGTTTTACACCCATTCCTTGTGTCATTGTTTACACCTTTAACAGTTCTATGTTTAGATTGGATCACTTGAAAGCGCGTTCTAAATGAATAAACATGCAACAGGCCCGTGCGCTCTTCTGGGTCAAAGCATATACGATTGTTCTCTGGTTTTTCCATCATATGCGAGTAATGAGCGTCAGTGATATTTACCGCAGTCGTCCGATTCCAACCCGGCGGACACCTGTCTCACCTGCCCATCTCTGCCTCCTCTGCCTTTAAATACCAGATCAATTATTCACGCGCGATTAACCTCGGCTGACATTTCCGTCGAAGCCGTTATTATATTTCTCTTTTAGTTGTGTCTAATCACGAAATCGCTCTCACCCGCGGCAACCAGAATTCTATTTCTGGCATTTAATGAATACAAGTGTTAATAACCATTAATGACTTTCCAGATGATTTACAGCAAAATTTTGTTTATCTATTTATTTATTTAAATGCAAAAATAGATAGTTGGAGCAAAGACACTCAGTTTGCTCGTACGTCAGATAGAGGTGCAATCAGTAATCCAAGTTGCCAACTAAAATCAAATCCTGAATTCTCGTGTTGTTTTTTTGTTTTTTTTTCCCTCCACACACTAATTAGCCTTATATTCTTCTCAGGCGTGTCCTTTCTCTCACTCTCCACCCCTTCTCACACTATCTTCTTAAAATAACGTCCAGCTTTGCCACCTGCTATCTTTAAGCTTTAATTAGTAGTTAGATTTTATTGTAGCTGTTTTTTTTTTTTTTTTTTTTTTTTTTTTTTTTACTTTTCCTTGAGTTTAGATTTTATTTAATCAGAAAAGATTAAGACATTTATGGAAAGATGAAAGTAGTCATCAATTTCCACATGCACAAAACAAGCGTTAAATGTAAACACTGTATTTATAAGCTGATTAATCGTTTTTCTTAATAATCGATAGATTACTTGATTGTCAAGACTTCCATGATGGTCAGGAAGGTATTTAATGGCAGTATCTCTGAAATCCTTTGTGTGTGTGTTTCGTAGGTGATCCTGGTGTCCGCTAATAAGCTCACACGCTACATCGAGCCTTGTCAGCTGACTGATGAGTTTGGAGGGAGTCTGCAATACGACCACATGGACTGGCTCAACAAGAGGCTGGTCAGTAAATAACTCCAACAATTTTGTATTATTATTATTATTATTATATATTTTTTTTTAATCCAGAGTGTTAGTGTAAATTCTTTATCAACTTGTGTTTGCTAGACCGTGTCGAGGTTCATAGCATTACAAATTGTCTCCTGTTCTGACTGACTTCATTCAGTTTATTACTAAGCATAGAAACACACACTCATGAGTCAAAGAGTTCTGGTTTAGGTCAAAGCGTAAACCCTACGATGGCTTGCATAATTACCCTCCTTGAACATTTGTACGTCCTGCAGTGTTACAACATGTTCCACTTTTGGCCGTAATTACAGCCGCAGCTCTTCTGGGATACGACTCTGTCAGCTCTGCACATCTGTGTGTGTATGGAGCAAACGTGCACAGAAGTCGTATCCTTATTTCAACCAGAGAGAAACGACCAGACCAAGTGTTTACGTGGCTAATGTTTACCTGGTAACAGAACAGATTATCAAAGGTTTACACCACTTTAAAAATAAATACATAATTATATACATCAATTCGGATTGATCCGGAATGAGTCAGACTTCTCCAGTTGAGGTATTTACAGGATATATTTATATTCTTATTATTATTGAACCCAGATTGCAGATTGAACCCAGAATTGTTTTAATAGCTCGAATATCCTTCATGCTGCTGTTTCTTTAGGTTTGTATAAGTGTATTTATATGAAGGTGTATCCCATGAGATCGTAAGATCATTTTGATTTGGTAACAGGAGTGAATATATTTGCAGGCACACATTTTATTTATTTATTAATTATTTGTGAGTAATGTTGCAAACTGTATGAGAATCATGTTCATGTTTTAAGGATTATGTATTATTTCTCTTTATTCATGACAAAAGAATTAATTTTTTCAAGCTGTAGTATTACAAAATGTAATGGATTTTTTTTTCTTTCCTCTGATTACTAATTTTGCACTGTGCTCTTTTCATTTTTCTTTTTTCCTGTGTTTTATCCAGGTGTTTGAAAAATTCACCAAGGAGTCCACGTCTTTGCTGGACGAGCTCGCCACCATTAATGAAAACGAAAAGACCAGTCAGCCGGATAAGTCCAGGTAATCACTGTCGCCGGGTTCAGATTGATACGCTCCCGTTTCAGTTTTAGTGCTTTTTCTCTCTCTCTCTCTCTCTCTCTCTCTCTCTCTCTCTCTCTCGCTTTTATTAAACCATATTAAGTATTCATGAAGTCCTGTACTCTCAGATTACTCGAGTGAATCGCTGCTCTCGGTTGGCCTCTGAGCAGAAGCTAGTGAACATCCACTGATAATGAGAACAAGAGAAAAGGAGCACTTGAGGTTGTGTTCCGTAGAGTTCATAAAAGACTCGGAGATATGAAACTATGCCGCCTCATAACGGAGTCGTAAAAGCTCAAATAACTCCGAACCCAGAATGTAAAGCAGTGCTGTTCAAATACAGACCTGCAGGCCTGGTGTCCAGCACAGTTTGGGAATTCTTCTCTTTAAACCCTGTTGTTTCAGCTAATTTGTTAAGTCTGATGGTTTAAGTGTTGTTGGATTTCAAACCGTGCTGGACACAGGCCTTCTAGGACTGCATTTAAACAGTTCAGCTATATTATACAATATAGTATACAATATAGCGTTTTGTTAAATTTGTTAATTGGATGAGATGGTGAGATGGATAGATTGGGGCTCTGTACGGTCCGCAGTGCTGAGGTGAGAGCAGCTGCCTGCCAAATCCCACATTTAGACCCAGTCACTGGAGCACTTTGAGCAAGGAAACAGATTGAATGTTATTTCATCTAAAAAAAAAAAACACTTTAATAATTCCTTTTAAGTCATTTCCCGAATTGCCTCAGTGAGGTTTTATTTCTGCCTAAGGTGAGCTATGAAGCTAACACAAGGCTGAATACCAAATCAATCTGTAACCCCTAATCAAGGGCACTACTTGGTAGGTGGGACAAGTGATTATGCAGCCTAGCGCACTAGCTCTTCAGTTTATACAGTTAGGGATTAATTATACTAATAACTTTCACTCGCCGTCTCAGTCAAAAAATAACGAAGCAAATAAAGAAGCAAATCATGTTTGTGTAACCCTTATACAACAGCGTGGCTACTGCCGTACTGATATGCAGCACAACTGCACAACCTCAGGTGTGATATTGCTCATTTATAATGATGTTGTATAATGTAGCTGCTCCAAAGTATAATGTATAACGCCGGTGCTGTAGCTAATCTACTCGTAGCATGTTTAATACCAGTAGCGATGAGTAAAATAGTCAGCTGTTTATACTACAACACAGTTTAGAAGCCACAGCATATTTTGTGGAGAAACATGAGAAAGTTAAGTGGTATCCCTCCCTTCCCTATGCAGGAACTCAGTAGTTCCACTGTGATTGACAGGGGAGAGAGAATATGCCCCGCCCACCCAGTGAGAGCATGTCTAAGTTACAGTTTTATGGTTTCAGTAGTTCTTTAATTTATTTATTTATTTTTAAATCTTTGCATCTGGACAGCAGTAAAAGTTGACCAGATGAGATTCAAGCAGATTGCACAGTCTGTGATTGTTTTTTTATTTTTATTTTTTTAACCATGTGGTCATATGATCACCCTCCAGTCACAACATGGTGTCTTAAGCAGTCAAAAAGGCACTGGCGGGGTAGGGGCTTTAATGAACCAACTGTCTGAAAATACAACAGAATAAAAAATGTTGCAGCATGTAAAAACTCAAAGCCTTTTTCCCCAGAGATGTCTTTTTGCATACAAGACCGGATGCCTGTATCATAACTAAGATTTTCAAAGGGAGGTGGAGAAAAACACAAATCTCTGGCCAATGTGAACATGGAGAAAGTAACGGAGGAGCTCTTGTAAAGTAGCAAATTACCCCCATGTAAATTTAATCCAGTCTAAATTGGACTTAAGAAAAAGCAAAGTTTACGTAATGCGTCTTTCTGCGGAGTCTTACTGTGTGCTGTCCTCTGGGGGAAAAAATGACTTTCATCATTTTGTTCCAAAAAAAACCTGCATGTAAATCGTCCTTGTGGTCAGGTGCATCAGAGTAGAATTATTGCCCCAGACACTGGAGTCTCCATTATGTGTTTATTTTTAATCATGTGAAACAGTCATTATGTAAGTGTTGTTTATCGCCTGGTTTTAGACCACGACATGGGATGTCAGGGTTCTGAAGACATTCTGAAGATGTGAAAAATAAGAATTAAACATATATTTTCTCTCTCTCTCTCTCTCTCTCTCTCTCTCTCTCAACAGACCTTCGGATTGTAATGTCCTGCCATCTTTCGATCCAGAAACTGTCCTGCAAACCGGTACGGCTTACTCTCTGTTCAGAAATGCACTTCAGTATGATTATAAAGAAACAAAAAGGGGGAAAAAGTTATCTAGATAAACCATATGATTTTGTATAATTTGAGGAAATATACAATTTATAACCTTCATCCTGGATAGTTTTTCCTCCATGCTTTTGGCACTCATTCAATTCACAGTCCTGTCAGAGTCTGAGTAATAATTTATACTAACATTTCTGGTAAGCTTTACCGCGACAGGATGTGACAAAAGCAGACGGTGGAATTTAAACCATTATGTGGTTTCCAGAGCTGCAGCACACACACCTGAGGCTGTTTTCGCCTGTAAGCTTTCCTGTGGCTGAAAGAAGCACTGTCTTCTCGCCATTACAGAGCAACACACACACACACACACACACACACACAAGCGCACACTCGGCTGAACAATGCCATTGTGATCTCAGATGACTCACAGTGAGTGTGCAAAGGCTGAGTACAGAATTCAGATCCTTCATTAGCTTTGTTTAGATTCTGTCAGCACAAGTGGATTCGTTATGCTTCTAGTCTGAGTGGCTTTTAATGATTTTTTTTTTTTCTTTTACGAACGTTGCTGTGAAGGAAATGCTGATAGAATGTGACGTTTTCAGTGCGAATAAACGAAAGCCGGTGCTCCTTTTCAGTGCACTTGCCAGTTTACACATCCATGACCTTTCTCTCTTTCTCCTTTTTTTTCCTAAACAGCTTCAAATTCCACCCGTTTCATATTTTATTTTTGCTTTCTCTGTTCTTAAAAAAAAATCCATTTATTTAATATCCTAATTTGTTCCTGCCTCACGTCTTTTGTTCATTAATCTTTTCTGCTCTCCCGCTCTCAGGTCACGAGTTGCTGTCAGAGCTGCAGCAGAGGAGGTTTAATGGCTCCGAGGGTGGAGGAGGAGGAGGCGGTGGTGGCGGCGGTGGAGGAACAACAGCCTGGTCCCCGATGGACGATGAGCTCCTGGCTCAGCCGCAAGTCATGAAGCTGCTCGACTCTCTGCGCGAGCAGTACACCAAGTACCAGGAAGTGTGTCGCCAACGCAGCCGCCGCTCACAGCTCGACCAGATCCACACCAAGGTCATGCAGGTAGCGTTCGCTCCTCCTCACTTCTGGCCATAAAGTCTGTAACTTTTATTTTCAATCCTCTACCTGCATAAATAGATCATAAGTCCTACAGTTTCAGCTTTCTTGCCAATACTGCAGGTAACATCACCGTTCCCTGGCCTTGCTTCCTGGAGCTTTATCAAATGCTGTGTTGGGTTTCTTGACATTAATGTTGAACATTTACTTCTTTAAAAAAAAAAAAAAAAAGACTAGATTGTGTATTTCCGCAACGAGGATTGTTTAACACCGATTTCTTCCTGGCACGATGATAAATCATCCTCCTACAGACGATCAGTTTACTTAAGAGAGAATTGCTGGTGGCTGCTTGAGGTAATAGCTGTATTAATCACTCAGGATTATCATTTCATCCAAGTTTAATGGAGCGTAGACCACAAGCGCTCCAGCCCCGAGTCAAGCCCGGTCCAAGTATAGCTCTGTTTTTATCGGCTGGGTTTGTGTTCAGGGGAATAATACATCTTTGTGATATTAGAAAAGGGAATTGAGCTGCAGCTCTGCAAATATTAACATGTCACCATTGGCTTTTTGGCCTTTTTTTATTTTTATAGCTGCTGTTTGGAGTCACAGCTTGCAGTCAGCAAATCATTCAAGTGTAACAATAGGCATGTGTTAAATTTTATTACGTTTCAATATCGCATTAAATCAGTCGTCCAAGGGGTATTCTATGGAGAAATGAAGTGAGCACATGGACACCTAATGTGAGTCTGGATTGAACGGCTCTGATGCAAAATAAATGTTCTCATAGAGTAGTGTGTTCCACTCCGAGCAACCATTTCTGCATCCGTCATATATACTGTGTATGATGAGATTCTTACATTTATTATTCATTTAACTTGTAAACATGTACAGGCAAACTGACCAGAATTTCCTGAACGTATACACACAATTATTAGGCAAGTGAGTATTTTGACCAAATCATAATTTTTGTTCATATTTTCCAACTTCAAGCTCTATAAACTTATTTATAATACTCATTGGATTTAAGCAAATCATTCATTCATCTTCTATACCGCTTAATCAGGTGATGTGTAGTTGTATAATGAGAGAGGGTGTGGCCTAAGGTGATCAACACCCTATATCAAGCTGTGTGTAATTATTAGGGTTGTAGCTATCAAATATTTTAGTAATCAAGTATTCTACCAAAAATATAATCGATTAATCGGATAAAATGTACTTTTGCTTAATTAAACAGCAATGTAAAATATACAAGAAACAAAGATTAATTGGTTTTCTTTATTGAAAAATCTACTTTTATTTTTTAAATGCATACAGCATTTTATCAATAATTGTCATTATTCACAATACAAGGAACAGCTTAAAGTTGCCTGAGATGAATTAAGCACATTACAGTGCAATACATTCTTATTTTAAAGCCTTTCCTCAGATGCAAAAACAAACAAACAAAAAAAAAGATATTTGAAATTACTAAGTATAAAAAATAAAAAAAACACACGCATTAAAATTAATAATTAAACAAAAACAGTAAGTTGTGCAACTAAACTTTCAGAACTAAAAGTTTGTAAATCTACAGCTCAGGCATAACATCAGCCTTTACTGACAATTTCTGTCGTTTTCGCTGATAATTTTATCGCTCCTTTTCAGAACGCTCCCTCAAATGAAATCACAGCTAACTGTTTGCGTCTCCTTCCGCTTTGTGGGTGACAAGCGCTTCTTCTTTCTGTGTTTAGTGTCGGCTTGCATCCGGAAGCGCGCTGTGTCGGGCTAAACAAATAATTGCGCAAAAACATAACGCAAGCTTTTAAAATTAATTAAAAGAAGCTTCGAGGCAGAAGATTTTGCTTCGACCGTTTTTTGTAATGGAATTACTCAAGGAATCGTTTCAGCCCTAATTATTAAGCAACTTCTTTTCCTTAGACAAAATGAATCAATTAAATCTTTTTTTTTTTTTTTTTTTTTTTTTTTGGCCCAAAGTCAAAAATTGTAAGAAGTCTTTCAGAGGGACGCAGCACTCTTGAAATTAAGATGTTGGTTCGTGATCACAGAACCATCAAACGTTTTGTTGTTGCAAATGGTCAACAGGGTTGCAAGAAACGTGTTGAGGGAAAAAAAAGACATGAATTAACTGCCAAAGATTTGAGAAGAATCAAACATGAAGCCACCATGAACCCATTATTCTCCAGTGGTGTCGTATTCCAGAGCTTACAACCTACCTGGAGTGAGCAGAAGTACAAGGTGTTCAGTGCTCAGAGATCACAGTGGCCAAGGCTGAAACCCAACCACTACAGAACAACACCACATAAATTGAAACGTCAAGACTGGGCCGAGAATTATCTGAAAACAGATTTTTCAAAGGTTCTATGGACTGAGTGACTCTTGACGGACCAGGTGGATGGGCACGTGGCTGGATCAGTAACAGGCACAGAGCTCTACTTCAATTAATGGCATGGCCTCCTTCCTCACCTGGCCTAAACTCTTTTTAAATGTGTAATTTATAGTGAAGGAAAACAATACACCTCTCTGAACAGTGTCTGGGAGGCCGTTGTTGCTGCTGCACAAAAAGGTTTGATGGTCAGCAGATCAAGAAACTGACTCCATGAATTGGAAGAAATGAAATGCAACTTTCCTAATAATTTTTATACACAGCGTAATTGACGCACACAAGACGGTAGACTGTGTGATAAAGAACTAGACGAACCCTCAGTGATGTCACCAGTAGGTTGTCCGAAGAGCGGTTTTGAAACTCAAGTGTTGGGAGCTCTGGTCATCACCATCTTAGCAGCAGCTGTCTCTACCTAAATCCCAGTTAATGGTTGGGACGAACAAATGGATATGGATGCCTATGTATGTAGTTAAACCTTGGATTGCGAGCATAATTCGTTCCGGAAATATGCTTGTAATCCAAAGCACATGTATATCAAATTAACCTGCACTTTACCATTGAAAAGAGTCGTGGCGAGTGTGATGGATATGAGAGGAAGGAGGAAGACTGTCTGGAATTCTCATTTGAAACTTTAACATGAGGAGAGAGAAGAACCATTAGCTCAGTTGTGATCACTTGACACTCGGCAGACAAAGCGGATACGTACTACTCGTAGTGCAAAACCTTGCTCATCTATCAAGTTAAAATTTATTTACAAGTTTTTGCTTGTCTTGCAAAACACTCGCAGACAAATATTTGCGATCCAAGGTTCCACTGTATATGTATAGATGGATAGATAGATAGACGGAGAGGATGGGCGCAATGTTCCTTCAAGAGATCTTTCAAAGCACTTATGCTCTAATTATAAGAACCATCTGCTAGCATGCCGATCAATGTATATACGTGTTTCTGGCTAGCTTCAGGAAATTATTCTTCTCCTTATCCCGCGTGAAGAACTACCGCTCGGGCAGAACAGCGTCGCGCCTGAACCACTGGCTCACAGATCCATTAGCGTCTCCTCACTCAGCAGATTCGCCACAGCACTGTGGTTACTCTCTATGCTCTGATTCATTTAACAGCAGGAGGGAATTAAATTTGTCGTCTTGACTCTAATTCTCTCATGAAATCACAAATGTGAGTTAGCGTACATAGCGGAGGATCTCTCGAGAAACAGCTTTTAATTAATTCTCTCTTTAGTCAGCACGGGAAAGAGAAAACTGTTTATTTAAAGTTGATCCTGTTTTCGTTCTCAGTCTCCGCCGCTACATATTACATACGGTTTCCTCTGAGACTAGAGGCGTGTTCAGAGCGCGTTTAAAGTTGGCAGTTATGTAACTAATTTACATCCCAAATAACGTCAGTCAGAGCCACCAGCGCATCCCTTCACTTCTTCCTGATCGAATTGCTCCACGGTGGAGGTCTGTGCAGCAAGCGAGCGCTAGAGTGACACTTCAGCAGCTTATTACTTATTCACGGTTGATCTGCTTTTCATTCTGAAGAGGACTTTGATGGCTGTAATAATCCGCCCTCGTGACGAGCGTATTCCCTTAGTTGTGACTTTAACGTTTAATTTTAGTAACAGACGGATATCCATATTAATTCCCAGATCATGTCAGTCAGAGTCAGTCTAATTTGATCAGGTCGTGTTGGGATTTCCGCAGTAACTGAAAGGGACTGGGGTGGAACCCACTCATTTACTCGTGAGGGAGAACTTTTATTATAAGAATTTATTGACGTCAGCGGTGTAACGGCATCACGGTTCGGTACATGTTTGATACATTTGAAGTAAAAAAAAAAAAAAAAAAACAGACACAAGGCGACAGTGCTAACCACTAAACCATCGTGCTGCAAAAAGTCAAACACTTTTCTTATAAATTAAAAAAAAAATAAAGACAAAAACAAGCCGACATCTGGCTATCTTGATGCACCAATTTGCTTAAGAACAGTACCAGCACCAGTAACAGTACCAGCAAATGGTGCAAACAATGGTTGTTTAAATAAGTGATATTTAAAAGTTGTTTGAAACTTGTGTGCACAGTTTTGATCGGTTGTTGTTATTTTTTTGTACAAATCAGTGAACCCTACTTTCTCCCCAGAGTAAACTGGGAGTGTCAAAAAAATACCACATGGACAAAAGTCACCTTGAGATTTTATTCACAAAACGGTCATGTACAAGGTAACGTCCATCAACATGACCGGTCTCAGCATCAGAAACTAACAAAGTAAAACTTCTTACCTTTTTATAGGAGTTATAATATAATAATAAAAATGATAGTTACAATAATTATAGTTAATATTGTACATACATGTTTTAGCTTTAGATTTAGAACAAACAACCTGTGGTGGGCAAAGTACACAAATCCCGTACTGAGTAAAAGTCGGGCTACCATAGATCAAATAGTACAGTAAGAGTCCAGTAAAAGTAGAAGTCCTTCATTTACTTTTCTACTTGAGTAAAAGTACAAAAGAAGTCAGCTTCAGTTTTAATTAGCATCATATTTACTGGGTTTGTAATAGCTCATTGTAGCTCTAATGTCACGGTAAGATATTTAAATATTTTGCATTAAGTCGTCATCGACATGCTGCCTGTTTTTCAGTCGTTTGAATAAACCGACTTAATGGCGAGAATCCCCAGCTCTAGTTAAAGTTAGACTTTATTCATGCCGATCACAACTCGCACCGAACCGTGAGACATGAACACCTGTACTTTAAGCTCCCCAGTTACTCTTCTTTAAAGCACAAGTTGTCCTCAAATTGAATACAGAGTTAATTTGTCTCTCTGCCACGTTCAGCTTCACTCTTTGCACGTGTCGTTTGTTTGCGTATGACTCGGGATGTTTACTTAAAGCTGCTAAGGTTAGTTGTTTTAGCAGCCCCTGAAAAATCCGAAGAAGTCCGTTAAAAAAAGAAAGCGGTTTGACATTAATCCAGCTGTCGGCTCCCAGGGGAAGCCGGAGCACGTCGAGGCTCTTTAAAGTAGACGAGCATATTGGTGCCATAATTGGCGAAACCTCAATCACAGGAAACGCCAGATGTTATCAGGGATAGTGACACGCCCCAGGAGGCACCAAAAAAAGATTGTCACACTCCATATGTGTGAAGCAGAAGGTAAGGCTTAAAACCTCATCCATTTGTACCTTTTCTCTTGTTTGCATCTCTACAGTGCTATCTATAATATACAGAAATAATCATAGACAATGAGAACATCACACTGAAAACACTTAATTATTTTCATTAAATTTCTGTGGTGAATGAGCTATGTACAATATGAACTGTATATAAATTAAATTCTAGTATTTTTATGATTTAAAGCTGATTGAGGCTTGTGGCTCCTTTTGTAAACGTACATAAACTCAGTATAACTGCTATTGTGCTAATTAGTCTTATTGATCTTTTGTTGGTTGATTTGATTAATAGAAATAATGGGTCAGGCTTCAATTTACACTCAATTGTTTAGGTAAACTCAAAAACATTTTGATACTTTTAATTCTTACTTTTAAACCTGTCAGTTTAGCTGCTTGAGACAATTAAAAGGTTAAAAAAACAAATACATTTTGTGTCTGATGATGGAGAATTCACTACACAAATTAGTTTCATTACGCTTGTTCAAAGGTGACACGTTCTCAACTCAAAAATGATTTAGTATCGCGCTAAACGTTAGAAAGCATGTTCAGGATTTAGACCCAGAGAGATGTCGGTGACATTTAGCAAAGACGTCACGCTGACAGGAACACCAAAACTCATTAACTTTAGCTCTTGTGTAGCTCCGGGTCATGCAAACCTACTTGAAAATTCGTGTTGTGTCCTTTTAGCGCATTGCTAAAGCGTGAGAGCTTTGATTTGATATGTAGCTGTAAACATTTTCTCCCTTTCTCAAAACTGTTACTTGACTGCTTGATGATACCTTGCCTCTTTCTCGTGTAGTAAAATAAAGCTAAACTAAAGTTAGCTGTTTATTAATATAACCTGGTTTTCTTTGTTAGGATCGAATTCAAGCTGCTTCTGTTCCTGTACATGATGACGAGTTCAGGAAGAAATAATACTATGAGAGACTTTTGTCTTATGTCAGATGTTATATGAAAATAATCCACTTTTGGTATGATGCAGCACGACGTAAAGCATCATAACCTGAAATACTAGAGGCGTTCAAGTCAAACCAAGACTGAACTTGACCGCGCAGAACAATAGAACAGCTATGATTAAACATTGGTTCCTGTTATTTCTCTATATAATCCCCAGCTGCACTTATCTCAGTGTTGCACTAGCGCTTGGATACCATCAAGGACTGCCTGCTTCACATCTGGAACTCTGGCCTCCCAGGAACTCCATTAATGGTCAAACAATATAGAAATGGCTTGGAGTGAGGTCATAACTCCCAGCCGAGTTTGGTGACAAGTTGTACGTCAATTTTTCAGGCGATCCAGCCCTCCCATGAATGATTACATTCAGGGTTTGATCCTCCTCAGCCGGCATCGTCATTCACGGATATACGGACGTCTTTAAACTTTTTGCACCATTCAGATGTTTCACTGCAGTTAAGAGTCTCATCACTGTACTGTGCTTGAAGTCTTCTGTAAATGTCCGCCAGTTTTACGCCTTCATTCTCCAGAATGTTCATCACACGGTGATGTCCCGGTTTGACTTGAACACCTCTTGTACATCATTTCAGCATAAATGCATTGCCCGGAGTGTGATGTTTCCCTTATATCACAATAACTGATGTTAAATTCAACAATGAGTGAAACAAAGTGCATTTTAGGTGTTTATACTGTAGTTTAAGATTTCATGTATAACACGTTATATCCATGATAAACATTTGCACCCTGACAGTTTTCCTTTTCTTGCTCTCACGCACTTCCCTAAAGAAATAACCCCACTAAAATAAACCCAGACACTAGCACTAAATACCTTATTTTATTTTCAAAATCTGTTTATTATTAGCTCCTGTGGCATTTCCATTGCGCAGGTCCCTGCGAGTAAGCTGTTACCATGTCGATCACCTGTTAGTAAAAGCATGTTAATGTTCATTTATCATTCATCGATTTATGCTGTTGTACAAAAGTAGGTTGAACAATCAGATTTAAGAATGTAACCACGTACAAGTGCAATCTAATAATAAAGTTGAGAGAATGAAGGCTTGTGGGTCATCTTTAACACCTTCACAGCGTTTCTCTGACAGTCCTGGCATTTAAACTCCTTCCTCCTGTCACTAGTCCACACACACACACCGAGACGTCACGGCTCCTGTCACTGTCGGACAGTTAGTGGGTTATTGTGTTGGAACATTACATTAGTCTCTGTGAGGTCCTCAATGGTATTATGACACTGTGCTTTTTTTTGTCATCATTGTGTGTGTGTGTGTGTGTGTGTGTGTGTGTGTGTGTGTGTGTGTGTGTGTGTGTGTGTGTAGGTGGTGAACTGGCTGGAGGGTCCTGGCACGGAGCAGCTCCGCACTCAGTGGGGGATCGGGGACTCGATCCGGGCGTCACAGGCCCTGCAGCTGAAACACGAGGAGATCGAGAGCCAGCACAGCGTAAGAACGCAGCCATTTTGCACATACTTTATCTCCTAAACAGTTCTCTGACTGATCTCTCTTTCTCACACACACACACACACACACACACACACACACACACACACACACACACACACAGAGCCTGGGGTGTCTGCTCGCACATGAGACGACCAAAAGTCTGAATATAAAATGGATTCACTTCTAAAAACCCAACGGGCGGAATCACATTTAGCGGCTTATATTGCAGACACACAGGTGATCTCATCACAGTTTAATTATAACTGTATTAATGCTCCAGGTTGTAAACTAATAGAAACCTTACACTTGAGCCCAATTGAATACCTTAATCTTTGTCTCTTGTGTTGCTTAGCAACTAAAGTTGATGCTAACGGACTTCATTGCAAAGTGGATGAATTGTTTACTGTGAATTTTATTTTAATATTGAATTAAATATTAAATACTTTTAATTTGATGGATTGATTGATTAATTTCCCAAAAGGAAACTGTCTAACAATTTTTGTGATATTTATATTATATTATATTTATATCCTAGTAGGTCATATTAGATTTATTTTTTTTCCATTCAAGCACATTTAAAGCATCACAAAAGATATTGGGGGGGGGGGATTTTATTTATATATATATAGATATCATAAACACATAGGGATGGAACTAAAATAGAAAAAAAATACAATAAGACGGGATAAAAGATAATTAACACCATGAAAATCACCTAAAAAGGAAACAATTGAAAGCAATAAAACTGAACTATAAAGTTTGTTACAGACTAAAATGAGAGCTATAATGTACACTTCCCAGAACGAAAAATGTTTTCAAGTTGGATTTAATAATCTGCATGAATTTAATTAAAAAAGAAAAAAAAAAAGAAAGTATTTACAGTCCCATAGCTTAGGAGAACAAAAAGCCCGTTGGATGGAGAAACGGGTAAAACTTGCTGAACAGAGAACCTTTAGAGTTCTGAAAGAGGGTCGAGGACAAACATTGTCTGCAGTGTAGCTCAAGGCCAGCACGTGTAGGGCTTTAAAATAAATACTGAACTGTAGTAAATCTGATGGGTAGTCTTTGGAGAGAAGCTGCTTGTCCTTGGAAATGTTGTCCTTTTTTTCTTATTCAGTCAGAAGCCTGGCAACAGAACTTTAAACCAGTTGCAAAGGAGGTAAAAGTGTGTAGAAGTGCCTCTAGATTTTCCAGCCATCACTCTGAGCTGGATGACCGAGTTTTTCTGAGAATTTGTTTTCCAAAAACTTGGGATGAATATGAACGAGTTTTGGCCGAATCCTAGATGGAAGGTTGGTCTGAGAATGGCCAGGCCAACCTGCACCCGCTGCAGACTGTTATTTCCTGATGGTAACACGTTTCATCGTCCCTGCTGGCTTCAAGTCAATACCAGCCCATTGTTTAGATTACATTTTTTTATAACTAATCAATTGTTTCTTGCTTGCACACTGGGATATTTAGACTAGAGTGCATAAAAATCCATACTCTGGAATTTCCTGCAGGAATAAATAGGTTTTGCTTTACTAGTGTTGTTGTGTCCTGCGGAGTACCGACTCTCTAAAGTCTCATCACCTCACGAATAAATCGACTCGCAGGATTTGTTTTGTTTCATCAGATACCAATGACAAAAGGTGCTAGGCCTGTCTATTAACACCTCTTATGAGGAAGTGACATGCAGATTAATTTTCACCTCATCTAATTCATCACGAGTTACTTGTGCATGCTGTGATTGCGATATGCAAACAGTGCTGAAATAATGACTGACAGATGAATAATGGATTACGTTTCTGAGAGAGCGTCATCACCGTCTCGCAGGCTTTTGTTGGTCATTACTTTTGAGTGTGTTTAGAAATCACTCATTAGCATGAGGGGCCTTTTGTAGTGGTTTAATTATATTTATTTCCATGGACACTCGAACAGTGAACAGAAAAGAAAGATGTGAGATATTATGGGTTGGTTATTTGATGTGTGTGTTTTTAAAAATTTTTTATTATTATTTATCTATTTTTTTTTAACCTGGCTGATTAAAAAGTGATTTTATACATAATGTAAGATTGTAGCGCAAGCAGTTAGCTACATGCATTAATACATGGGCTAAGGCCTTGTTCACACAGGCGTTAAAATCGAGCGCTTTTCTGGTGTTCGTAGCGTCCGGTGAGCGCGGATCAAAGGCAGAGGGTTTTCTACACATATATGCGTGTGTCACTCGTATAGTCAAAATGTGTGCGCACGTGTACTGTTTGCTATAACGTTGTGACCACGTGTATCTGCACGCATAAAACGTTTTATTATTTTGTGTCCAAGAGTAATGACTGTTCTCAGAGATTTGTTCATTTCCAACCGGCTCACGTATCAAGGAAACTCATCTTCATCTGGGTGATATCGGGTAGCAGGGATTGATCAGCAGTCATACTGTTAAGAGAGTCGGACGCTTAGTATAACAGGAGACGTGTTTAAATTAGTGTCCACTTTCGTTTTTGGAATCCCAGATACAAAACTGTTTGTGGGATTTTCAGTCCTGAATTATTGGGCGACTGCAGTTGCAAGTCATCAGAGAGAACAGCTGTCCGCATCAGCCGAGTCCAGGAACATCTTCATGGTCAAGTGGAACCGTCCCCAGCTGTCCATCTGCTAAGCCCAGGTCTGTGAACTGTCCATCCCTGGATTAAAGAAGGAACTGTTGATCTCTGTGCAGGACAGATAGACAGATGTTTTGGGAGACCGCCATGTAACCAGTCAGGATGAGGACAATGGACATTGTATAGATGAGGACGAGTTCCAGATTTCTGTGAAGCTGCTTTGTTTTCCTATACAATGTCTGAACATTTTAAATACCTGTACACTAAATGTTGCAGAGCAGTGCAGTGTTTCGAAAGGATCATAAGTTTGAGCACTAGAGTCGTTTCTGATTTAACTGGTTTTATCTTAAACATCTGTAGTATCAAAGTGAAGAAGCCAATGAAGAGCATCTACACCCGTCTCTACAAATGTCCATGTAGTGATCATCCTCACAAATCCCATGGTGATCTTCAGTCTGTCCATAACAAGCCATCCTCAGAAATATTTTAGGTTTGTCTAGTGTTGAAGAAGGACGCCCAACAGTTTATGTTCTGTAGCTTTGAAGGAAACATTGGGTTTATTTATTTTGTTTGTGTTTTGAGTTTAAGGACAACTCTATTCCTTTTAAGGAAAGCATATTAAGAATATGTCCTATTTAGGCCCTGAACTCTCTCTCTCGCTCTCTCTCTGGTGAATCATTTCTGAAACTTCATTTTCTTAGTGACTTACTTCCTCGGATTTATTTATTCATGAATGTCAGAAAACAGAAAGTGAGAATCATGGTTTGTCAGACTCGTTGTTCAGTGTGTTTTAAAGGACAGGACGTGAGTAAGACTTTCCGGATCATTTTCACAGCTGCTGGGTGTGACCTCTTTCACAAGCAGCAGCAACAAAAACTTTTTTTTTTTTTTTTAACTATTTACTCTGAAAATGAGATCAGCCTTAATGAGAAAAGGATAAAGTCACGATTTTCAGTTTCATCTTCCTCTCAAGGTAATGAAAGCCGTGTATTAAGAGTACGGCTTGTGGTCACACACCACTTCACTGGTTCCTGCACTCCTTCTGTGGTCCAAGCAAGGTTGTTTACATCTCACTGTGTCTGTAAGGGTGGTTTGTGGATCGGGGGAAAGTCTCATGGTTGATTCACGGCGCTTTGCATCTCAGATTGTTTGTCTGCGGTTAACCAAAAGGTATTAAAGGAATCGTTTGGTCTGTAGTGCTCGAGTAGCGGTTTCAGTGCCGGTAGTGTTTCACAGAGTCTTGTGGTTTATGACTCAGGGTTCTTACAGTGTAATAACTCTTATTCGTCCGAGGGAGCTGTCAGGCTGTATATTGCGTGTCAGTGTTGTTGTGGCCACGATGGTGTGTTTTTAAGGTTTTGTGATAAATTGTACAGGAGTAGCGATAAATCATTATGTCGTTCTGAATAAGACACAAAGTGCCACTGATGGAGAAACACTGTTGGATAAGGTGGACACGTACTGTAAATATATAAATTTGGTGAATAAATCACTTTATAGCCAAGGTTTTTTTTTTTTTTTTTGTTTTGTATTACAATTGCAGATCCAGATTTTTGCAGCGTCTGAAAACATTTATGTCGCATTTATAGCTCATAGCCAACAAAAACAAAACCACAACGGTAACCTGTAGGGTTTAAGGTTTTAGCCAGTGGTCTGTAAAAAAAATAATTACAGCACATATATAATACAGCTGGAGTAATCTAGCGGCGAGGTGTATCCTAGGAGTTTGTAAGTTTTAAATGTATTATTCTTTTCTGTCGCAATTCATGTATTGCCACTAACTTCAAACTTAATTTCTATTTATTTATTTATGTGAAATAATATTTATTTCTAGTTATAGTTATTTCTAGTTAGTATATGTGAAATAAACAGTATGTTAACTGTGTGGACTCATAGATAAACAAATGTATGCATTGGATATAATGCTTTATAGCATATGATAATTTCTGGAGGAAAAAAAAAAACAGGAGATCAAAAACCTTGAACTCTTAGTGTTAAACCTTGTACACAGCAGGCCATGATACACTGAGTGTTCTGATACCTTTCTCTTATGGCCAGTATTAACATTTATGTACTTTTAGCCACCCCCCCCCCCCCCCCCCCCCCCCCATTTTTTTGGTCCATGATCCTGACTCCAGCTTACTGGTATATAATTGATAATGAATTCACCTGGTGTAGGTATTAGTGTTGTGTATGAGCCATGTAAGTAAAACCGCAGAGAAGTATTGATTCAACTCGTACTTTATAACACAAAAGTACACGCTTACAGCCGGAAACTACTTTAGAAAAATGTCATTCGCACAACACCTTGACTATTATCAGATTAAATGTGTAATACTTTTTTTAAAGCTTACTCATTATGTTTATCTTAAGCTTTATCAGTTAGTTGAGTTTTAGAATGATCAGAATCATTTTCTGTCTTATTAGCTGAAAGCTTTAGGCCAAAGAAAGTATCAGATTTTCTTTTTCTTCAGTGTTTTTGTGACCATGAAAGTGTGCTTCTTTGTGAAATTTATTGAAATTAAATAATATGTTAAATACTATTTCATACACAAGTTTTTCCTTGAATATATAATGGCATAATTATCACCCTTAAAAAAGTAATTCCCAACAATTTGCAAACCATTTAAAAATATGATTATCATAATTTCTGTGCACTACTGTATTTGTATTTAAACTAGATACAAAAATAATCCAAACATAACCGTCTAAGCACAGTCAGTTGTTTGTATTAGTAAAAAAGAAAAAAAAAAAAATATATATATATACACGGGTAGATAAAATTCCTTTCTTTTTAAGATTTAGTCAGTTTTACTTGAGTGTTAGCAGACTCCTTCTAAACTTGCACATTAAGGACTTAACAAGTACACAATTTTTTATTGTGTGTGTAAAGAGACTGTGACAGAAGTACTGCAAATTAATGTAGAACTACTTAAACATACTGGAGCAAGTGTATTTATATAATCCTGTGATTTATTTATTTATTTATTTATTTATTCCTTGCAGCTGAAACTGTTGCTCTTAAAAAAAATAATTAAGACCAATCAGAATGAAAGCTCAGCAGTGATGTGTGAATATTATGTGTGTAATTTTCAAAATTCAGATTTGTCTAATACACAACCATGTACAGTACAACAAGCAGTAAAATGTCTGTAACCTCATTCATTCATTCATTTTCTATACCGCTTAATCCTGTGTTCAGGGTCGCGGGGGACCTGGAGCCTATCCCAGGAGACTTCGGGCACTAGGCGGGGTACACCCTGGACAGGGTGCCAATCCATCGCAGGGCACACACACATACACACACTCACACACCCAATCACACACTACGTGCAATTTAGGAACGCCAATTAGCCTAACCTGCATATCTTTGGACTGTGGGAGGAAACCGGAGTACCCGGAGATGTCGGTAACCTAAAAAATAGAATAATTACACTTGCGCAATTCCGCTATAAATTAACATTTGTAAAATAAATAATTACGGTAAAGATTTTTGAAGAATTTGGAGTAAAATATTTACATTGTTATTGAAAAATAAAATTGAATTAAAGCAGAAATTTAATTTTACTCTGTAATATTGATGCAAATTCATTTGCTTAGTTAAATTTAACATAAACTTTTTGTCACATACACAGTTATACACACTATGATATGAAGTGAAATGCTTGTACAACCACCATTGACTTAAAAAAAAAAAGAAGAAAATAAACTTTTCAACTTTTACACTTTTGCTACAAAGCAGCGTTCCAGAGAAAATACAATGGTGTAGTAAAATGGAGTGGCTTTTTAATAACAGTGATAACTTTTGTTTATGAAATTTTGCCTGAAATGTTGTACCTTTTTTTTCTTTCTGTCTTTGTTGTAATTTTCATTTTCTAGGCCCTAATATTCATTTGGGGTTAGTAAATGATGCGGTTGTGTGTGTGTTCGCAGGAGTGGTTTGCCGTGTATGTGGAGCTGAATCAACAGATGGCGGCGCTGTTGAGCGCAGGAGACGAGGAGGACCTGCTGGAGCTGAAGAATCTGCAGCAGCAGCTGAGTGACGTGTGCTACAGACAGGCCAGCCAGCTGGAGTTCAGACAGAACGTCCTGCACTCGGCCCATGAGTTCCACAGCACGGCACAGGATGTACGTGTTTCTCATAACTCTACCGAGCACCGATGCCTCCTGCCCAGTTTAGACCTCATCGCTCACTTCTCCCAGCCGTTTTCTTTTTTTTAGATAATACCTTTACGGTGACAAGAAAAGATCTTTGATGTATGTAATATACTCCAAAGCAGCGTTACAGAGAAAATACTGTGGAGAAGTAGTCGAGTGTAGGCTTTTTAATAACAATAATAGTAATATTTTAGCCGGACTTTTCATGATCCTTTTCGTGATCTGTTGCTTCAAAGCTAGTGTAGATTAATAAAAAACTATCCCACTGACCCAGTTACCAGTCGGCGAGGACGATACTATTGCATGCTTCATCTGAGACACCTAAAGCGATCAGTGCTACAATAATGTTTCTTATTTTCTACTAAATTTCATTACAATATTGTCCTCTGCTTTCTAAGCAACAGAATACGTCACAGATATTTGGACAAGGTGACATATTTAGAGCTTTTAAACCGAGCTCAGATCTACTACACTGCACAAAAATAAACTTTACTTCATAAATTTTAAGTATACGTTATCTGTTAAATTCATGGATGAACAGTGTTTTTAGTGTTTTGTCATCAGTGATTTTAAAATGTGAAACAGTGAAGTATGTAAAGGTTACAAGACTAAAAGTTTAGACGTGTGTAAAGGTTAAAATTTTAAATCTCACAAACATTTGAAATTTAAATCTTTAAAAATTACAGTGTGTATGTGCTAACCCAGTTGTTGATGGTTGCAGTGCTAACGCATTTCCATGCTAATGCATTATTGCTTTGGTATTCCGGTTAGCTAAAGTCTTGCTAGGTGACTTTTATTCCAGGTGGTTGCCAGGGTGTTGCTAGGCATCTTTTATTCCAGGCAGTTGCTAAGGTGTTACTAGTAACTTTTTATTCCTGGTGGTTGCGAAGGTGTTAGTAGGTGACTTCTTATAGGTGGTTGCTAAAGTGTTGGTATGTGACGTATATTCCAGGTGGTTGCTAAGGTGTTGCTAGGTGACTTTTATTCCGGGTAGTTGCTAAGGTGTGGTTGATATGGGGTCCCAGGTGATGTCATAGGTTGTGTGTATATGTATAAAGTTGCTATCCAAATCAATAAGGATAATAAGGATTTCAAATGTTTAATTAGCACAATTATTTATTAAGTTTCATTAAAACAGTAATGAAACACAAACCAAATTAAAAACAAATAAGTGAAAAACAATCCGACTGATAAAACCACTGTACAATTAATCAGTAACCCGTGAGATGGAGTGCTGTTTTGAAGGGGTTTTGGCGAGCTGCTCTCCACTCTTCACTGCGGCTGACGGAGTAATTAACGGTTATTAGGACACCTGTGATGTGAAGTGATAACAGCACTGGGACATTTAACTATATGTAATCATCCATTATCACCACTCAAAACATTGTGTTAATCATTACTGACTCATTAACATCCCTAATAATAAGAAGCAGCAGCAAAAGATAGTAAAAAATTGTTGTCTTTGTCAAGCAATATTATTGTTTACCTCCATTTTCCTGTTGGCTTCAGGGTAAAACTAAAGAATTGAACATTCTTGCATGGGTATGATTCCTTTTTTCGAATAGTAAGTCCTAAAGCTGAGTTCCGATCAGCCCTCCTCATTTTCCTTTAGCACTTGTCTCGTTTCGAGAGACTCCGTTTTGGTGTGATGAAATAGAAGAGATGATTAATACAGGCTCCGTCTCATCATCTTCATCGTTCCAGCTCTCTCAGCAGCTGGACGGTCTGCTGGGGATGCTCTGTGCAGACGTCGCCCCTGCCGATGGAGCTGCCATTCAGCAAACGCTCAAACATCTGGAGGAGAAACTGAAAAGTGTTGGTGAGAGCTTCGACATTGTCCTCATCCTCTTATAGAGCTGAGCACTTTCACTTGCAAATAGAGATAAATATCACTTTGGTTATATTGAATATCTCTGTTAATACTGCATGGTTCTCATTCTTGTGTGTGTTAGAGGGAGCTCTGCAGGGCCTGCGGGAGAAAGGTCAGGTGCTGCTGGACCAGATTTCTAACCAGACATCCTGGTTCTATGGGAAAGACATGCAGATTGAGAACAAGGAGAACGTTGACCACATCCACAGCGTCATGGAGGACATGCAGCTGCGCAAGCAGAGGTTCAGCTCTCTCTCTTCTCTTCCTGCTAGAGCTACCTTTATTAAAGGACTTCCCCCCCCCCTCCTCTCCTTTTCCTATTCTAGCCAGGTTGTTGTTTGAAAGTAATACATTTGCCATGTAAGTTGCCTTATAAGGTGATGGAGCGGAGCTCAGCAACTCTGTTCTGGCTGGAGGTAGAGCATATTTCTGGGTTTGAAAAATGTTGACAGGAACCTGAAATAAAGAAACCGACCATTTTAAGAAGATAAGCATATGTGGACCATCTGCCGTACAAGTCCCTGTGTGTTAGAGCGGTCACTATGGAAACAACGGCATATTATAACGTGATCGTTAATGTTACCCATTCATTCATATCCCAGCGCAAGCCTTGCTGTTATAGGAAAATAATCATCCGACCAGTCAGATTCAAGCATATTCAACCGCTATCTGGTGTAACTCAAGTCTCCGCCCCCCAAATATATTAGATGGAGCAGCTTGTTTGTCCCCAGACGCTCGACAGGATTGAGATTTTGGGAATGTAAAGGTTGAACTCTGTCATATTCCTCAAACCATTCCTAAACACTTTTTGCAGTGTGGCAGGGTGTAGTGTCCTACTTTGAAAAAATGCTTTTGCCATAAGGAAAAACACTTTCCAGGAAGGGGGTGTTCTTGGTCAGCAACAAGGTTTTGGTAGGTAGTAGAGATGTTCCCATCTAGGAGTGAAGTGTGGGACTGTGTATATCTGAAGTGTATTCCTCATGTCCAGTCTGCTTCGTCATTTTATTCTCATTGAAGTTGCTTCCAACTCACTTTTAAGGCCACTTTTGTTAGCATGTGGATCACATGTTGCAATGTGCACATGGAAGCAAATGGGAGGCGATCCAATAATTTTTACAATTATATTGCATTGCGGACTCTGATGGACAATAAAATAGAAGTTACCTGATTTTAAATGAACCATCAGACCCAGGCCGCTTTCTTCCTTTGCCACATGGTCTAGTTCTGATGCTCACGTTAAAGACACCTTTCTGTCAGAGCCAACATCAACTTTTTTTTTATCAGTAGGTCATACAGTAGAGCTCTTTGGACAAATCGGACCAGATGTTCCTGCTTTCAGTCCCGGTCCCTATTTAGAGCCCAGGTTGACCCTGCTGGCGGTTCACTGGTTGCTCGTCTTGGACTGCTTTTGGTTGAATGGCCCTCAAAACCTGCTGTTTTGGACTTTCTGGCCTGAGACGTCTAGGCTTCCCGTGTCAGAGCCACTCGGATCCTTACACTCCCTCATTCTCCCTGTCAAATCCGAGAACCCACTCCTCGCTTGCTATCCAGTAGTGTATATCCCACCCTGGACAGGTACGACTGTAACCAGATAATCGCTGTTAATCACTTTACTCGTCAATTGTTTTAATGTTAAGGGTAATCAGTGTACAGTGAGTTTAAACACAGGGCTAAAAAAATAGCACATTGCACCATTAATCCCTCCCACCTTCTTCTGTTTCAGCAACTCCAGTGTTTAAGATTTAATTACCTCTTTTAAATATTAATCAAGCATCTAATTGCCCCATTAATGTGTCTTGTAGCCATCATTCTTCTGTTCAGGACTGTGAAGGATTTAAGGCACTCGGTATCACCTGAGCTTAGAAGAGAAAAAAAAAGTTTTGGATGATCCATGACGGCTCCTTATGTGCTGAACTGTGTGTTAAAGGTGCGAGGACATGGTGGACGTGAGACGGCTGAAGATGCTGCAGATGGTCCAGCTTTTCAAATGTGAAGAGGATGCTTCACAAGTGAGTGAGCCTCAATGTCATTTGGAGTCTGAGCTCATACACCTTCAAACTCATTTTAAATAGAACGTTTATTATTATTAATTTTTATGTTGGGTTTTTTTTTGTTTTGTTTTTTAATTTCCTTTTTTTATTTTTCTTTCCCAATTCCTGAGGGCTTAGGCATGTACCAGTTAGTGTACCTCAATATCAAATGCAGATAGTATTGTCAATGACACATTTGAATAAGGTTCATGTATTTGGTTTTGGAAGGAGGTCAGTAGATGAAGGCGTATTTAAGCAGCATGCAGGTTTTAGTTCTGGTGATGCAGAAAACGGAGCTAATTTGAGCTGCTTGTGTAACTTGACTACCAGGGGAGACATGAGACTTGAACACTATATTTGGGATGTTAATCGTGGCAAAGTGGAGTTTCCAAAGTACAAAAAAAAAAAAAAACTAACTCTTCCAGAAGGTGCCACCGTGTCTCTTTTTACTGATGGTGTAAAATGCTGCCCCCTAGACAGCTACAGGGGAAACCATCATTCTAAATTTATAAGTTTGTAAATTTAGTGCCGTATATGAAATTATTATTATTATTATTAGCATGCTTGTTACAGTCTAACAGATTTTTTCAATTAGTCTGAGTGTTTTGTGATCCATTCACGTCTGCAGATGATCATCGATCACATCACTTCGTTCCTTTTCAGAGAATTATTGATTTGTTATAGTGTTATGACTGCAGTGTTATAGAAGTAATATGTTTCTGTCTCTCTCAGGCTGTAGAGTGGCTCACCGAACTGCTGGACGCCCTGCTGAAGACCCACATCAGGCTGGGAGACGACGCACAGGAAACCAAAGTCCTTCTGGAAAAACACAGGAAGTTTGTGGATGTTGCACAGGTAACCAAAAAAAAAATAAATAAAAAAAAAGAAGGATCTATTTAAATCATTTGGAATGGTTGTATTCTGGTTACAAGCATTTAGTTCATTTCTGAAAATAATTTGCTTATGTTTTAATTTAAATACGTATTAAGTTGCATTGTAAGAGGAATAATCCATTACACGTAGTCTGAGCATTTGAGGGTTAAGGGTCTCGCTCAACGGCGCAACACTGGCAACTTGGTGGTCATGGGGTTTGAACCTGGGACCCTCCGAACTGTAGCCCAATGCCTCAACCACTGAGCTACCCCTGACCGCATTGGGGTGGGGGGATTTAATTCCTTTAGTGAAAAACTTGGTTCATTATTAAAATAATTAACATGGGAAGTGTTTCTTCGTTACATTTGAAAGACGTCTGTTCAGATAAACATCTAATAAGGGACTATCTGACCATTTTGATTCATACACATTCACATTCCATACAAACTTAAATAATTCTTTTGATTGTGTAAAGCTGTTTTGAGACAATGTCAATTGTTAAAAATGCTACACAAATAAAATTGAATTGAATTAATAATATATCTTAAATATACTTAAGTATTCAATTCAGTTTTATTTGTATAGCGTTTTTAACAATTGACATTGTCTCAAAACAGCTTTACACAATCAAAAGAACTATTTAAGTTTGTATGGAATGTGAATGTGTATGAATCAAAATGTTCAGATAGTCCCTGGTGAGCAAGCCCAAGGGCGACAGTGGCAAGGAAAAACTCCCTGAGATGGTAATAGGAAGAAACTCGACAGGGAACCCATCCTCATCTGGGTGAAACAGATAGCAGGAAATGATCTGCATTTATACAGTGTTAAGTGTTAGGTTCAGCTATAATAGTTGATGTTAATTGATGTTATAATAGTTGATGTAAAATGGAGTCCAGTAGTTATTGGAGACTCAGATAGACTTGTAGAAAGTTCCAGTCCTGAACTATCGAATTGTCAAGTCCTCAGAGAAACAGCTGACAACACCAGTCAAGGCCAGAACCATCTTCTAAGTAGAAAGAATCATCCCCAGACACCAGACGCATCCTAAAGAGACAGACGGGGCATCCATGTGATGAGACCTCCAACCAGAAACCGGGCACCAGGATGGATCAGACAGGTCCGGAGGGCAGAGGGAGTCTGGATCACTGGCAGCTCAGGAACCACATGTGTAGCTCGACAGAGAGACAGAGAAAGAGTGAAAGGGGGAGACAGGGGGAGAGAGGAAAGAGAAAGAGGGGGAGGAAGAGAAGAGGAGGAGAGATTGCAATTAGGTATGGTCACAGTCACAATGTCTAATGTGAATGTATATTTACTGTAGAGTGCAAGCAGGGACTCCGGCAGGACTAACTATGACAGCATAACTAAAAGGGAGAGCCAGAAGGAAACACAAACATGAGGGCTCCCTGAGATGTAAAGCAAACAATCACCTCACCGTCAACAAACCTGAGTGATCAAATGAGACTGAGGAAGACAGCATCTAAACATACCAGTTCACCATAATACTCTATGTCCATGAGTCCCCCAGATCTGCTCCTTTACCTTATGGCAAATCTATTTCTAAAAATGCTTGGCTAAATAAATAGGTTTTGAGCCTAGACTTAAACACTGAGACTGTGTCTGAGTCCCGAACACTATTTGGAAGACTATTCCATAATTTTGGGGCTTTGTAAGAAAAAGCTCTGCCCCCAGCTGTAGTTTTCATAATACGCGGTACTGATAAGCAGCCTGCATCCTTTGACCGAAGTAGGCGTGGCGGATCGTAAGACACTAGCAGTTCGCTCAGATACTGCGGAGCGAGACCATTTAATGCCTTATATGTCAAGAGTAGTATTTTAAAATCAATGCGAAATTTCACAGGGAGCCAATGCAGTGAAGATAGGATAGGGGTGATGTGCTCATATCTTCTGGTTCTAGTGAGGACTCTCGCTGCTGCATTCTGGACTAGCTGAAGCTTGTTTATGCACCTAACTGAACAACCAGACAGTAAGGCATTACAATAGTCCAACCTAGAGGTGATAAAAGCATGAACTAGTTTTTCTGCATCGTTTAGCGACAATATATTTCTTATTTTGGCGATATTTCTGAGGTGAAAGAATGCTATCCTGGTGATATTATCTACATGAGCTTCAAATGAAAGGCTGGAATCTATAATCACGCCGAGGTCTTTTACTGTTGCACTTGACGGAACAGAAAGGCCATCTAAAGTTACGGTGTGATCTAAGATTTTACTTCTAGCTGTATGCGGTCCTATGACTAGAACTTCTGTCTTATCCGGATTAAGCAGAAGGAAGTTAATTAGCATCCAATTTCTTATGTCCTGCACACATTGCTCAACTTTAGTAAGATGGTTTTTCTCATCAGGTTTTGTTGAGACGTATAGCTGTGTGTCGTCAGCATAACAATGAAAACTAATACCATGCTTACGGATTATGTTGCCCAGAGGAAGCATGTAAAGGGAAAAAAGCAGTGGGCCTAAAACTGAACCCTGCGGAACGCCAAACTCCACTAGAGAACATGCAGAATAATCACCATTTAAGTCTACATACTGATAACGATCGGTCAAATAGGATCTAAGCCAGGAGAGGGCTGTACCCTTAATTCCTACTACATTTTCTAATCTGTGAAGGAGAATAGCATGATTAATAGTGTCAAAAGCTGCACTGAGGTCGAGTAATACAAGCATAGTTACACAACCCTGATCAGAGGTAGTACAAGGGTAGTACACCCTGAAGTACAAGTGATTGCCAAGATACGTTCCTGAATCTGCACTTTAAGATGAATTCATTCTGGCTGAGGAAAGTCTTTACATGAAATCCTTCCAGTGTTGCTAGTTAGAAAGTTAATATTTTGGTTTATTAAGAGTCAGCCAAATTGGAGGTTTTTATCAATTTATTATTTTAAGCTGAAGTAAATAAATGCTGTTTTTTTTTTTTTTATTATTTTAATTTTTTTAGTGGCTCATGTTTAACTTTTGTTGTTCCTCTGTTTACAGAGTACGTATGATTACGGCAGACAGCTGCTGCAGGCCACCGTGGTGCTGTGCCAGTCTCTGCGCTGTGCCACTCGCTCCTCGGGCGACACACTACCCCGACTGAACCGTGTCTGGAAGCAGTTCACCATCACCGCAGACGAGCGGCAGCACCGCCTGGAGACAGCCAGAGACTTCCATTCCGCCGCCGAGAGGGTGGGTTAACACCTCCTGCATGTGGAGTGAACTGCGTCTCACACACACATACAGTGCAGATGGAAAGTTTTCCCACCCTGTCCGGTTTTATATATTTTGATTAGTTTCATATCTTAAAATTGAGTCATTCGTCCTCATCGTTCTACACGCACTACTCCACAATGATCGAAGGGAAAATAGGTGTTTTGCATGATTTGTTGATCTATTTAAGACAATTATCACATTTACATAAGTATACAGAATTCCTACTCTTTATCAGTGCTCCTTGAGATGCTTCTATAGCTTGATTGCATCCCTACAATCAAACATGGTGGCAGCATCTTGCTGTACTGATTTCTTTTATTTATTTATTTTTTCTGGGACTGGGACAGAAAGTTTAGTAAGTATGGGGGGGAAAATGGATGCTGAACCAAAAAGAGCTATTCTGAGTGAACACTTCCTCCAGAGAGTCACTCTATGACTAGACAATGACCCGAAAGCAAGAAAACACAGCGGTGGCTTCAGAGCAACTCAGCAGAGAGAGAGAGAGAGAGAGACCTCTGGAGAGACACAAAAATTTGCTGTTCTCATCCAACCTGGTGGCACTTAAATGATTCTGCCTAGAATAATGGAAGAAACAAAAGATGTGGAAAGCTTGTGGCGTCCTTCACAAGAAGACCAGAGTCTTCATTACAGTCAGTCATTACTGCGTAAAGGTGCTTAACCAAGTACTAAGTGATGGATCTGAATACTTGGGATTTTTGTCTTTTTTTTATTAAATAAATTAACACATTTGGAAAATAATTATTTCAATAATTTTTAAAGTGTTTGAAACAAAATCGATTCCGTTTCCTGTGATGTCGGTCATTTTTGTCCTCTCATTGAGTCACTTGAAAAGACTGTAGACTTTCTAATATTTACAGTATATTGAAAGAGTTTTTTTTACAGAATTTAGATGAAAGAAACGACTGAAAAGCCTCCATTTTATTTCTGAATATGTACATATTTATATATATATACCAGACTTTTTACACCTTCACTTACATACTGAAAATATTGCATAATTGTGCGGTGTCTATTTTTTGTTCAATACACATCAGCTACTTCTGTGATTTGTTCACATCTACGAATGTTCGTAGATCTGCGGTTCGTTCATATCTCAGGAAATCCGTAACTCGAATATCTAAGACTAGCTCTACTGAAGGTTCGCCATGTGTTAAAAATACGTAAACAAATTTATAAACCATTCCTAAACTATAACTAATAACCAACTGAAACATAATCAGCTTAGTAGCAGCAGGTTAATTAAGGTACACCCGAGATTGTAATTTATTTATTTTTTTTACCTGAAATTCCAAAGTGGCCTAAAATCACCCCTTTCTCTCTCACAGTAAATCACAATAGTCATTGGTCGGTCATTAGTGTCCTGAACTATTGGTTACTTTACATGTGTGGTGTGGAGGGGACGTGATGTGACCAGGTGACGTGTGTGTGTGTGTGTGTGTGTGCTCTGTTTATTAACTCTGTGGGTGGTGCAGATTCGGTCATCTTGTTTTAAAACGGTGCATTTTCACTAACTGCATAATTAACCAAATGCTCGTTCACACGATGCGGCTCGCACGTCTTTGGATTATGACTGAATCATGCTTGTGTCACTTATTCTCTCTCCAGAATTAAACTAAAGTTCAGTCCTCAGTCCTGCCATCTCGCTTTACCCACAGTGTTGTTGGTTTGTTGTAGAAGGACATTAGCAAATCTGTGACTTTTGTGGAATTGTAGTGTAGATTTTGTTAAATGTGTAGTTTGTGTAAAAACTGAAAAAAATCGATTTTATGATTGTGCAATAACAAATGATTTTCATCAGCGACATATGTAAAGGTTTCCGAGTACATTTTCCACACTCGTTTTCTCGCATATGGAAAGTTGCGTAGTGCAATCTGGCAAGGAAATCCTCAAAACGTCCCAACAGCTATTAAAAAAAAAAAAAACCACACAGTCCTAGTTTTGTGGTTATTGCAGAATATCGGGTGTGTTCTGGATTTCAGTATGTTGCTGCTTTTTATGTTTTGCAAGGATTTGAAGTGGTGTTTGTGCTTTCATTCCGTGTACCTGCTGCATGACATTCTGCGCATGAAAACAGAAAGAACTGATCTCGTCAAAGCAGGATTTCGTCCATAGTTTCTTGGAAACCGAACACCTTTACATGCACTTCACTTTCTAAATGCCAGTCGTTGACATTTTGAAGGATGTGTTATTCAGTGTGATGGAGGGAGATGCCTGTGTTTTGGTGATCTCACCCTTTGTGCGTGCGTGCATGTGTGTGTGAATAATTGATGTTGCTCTCAGGGATCTGAGTGCACTCTGGCTTCAGAGGTGAAGCTGAAAGTCCCTGGCACGGCTGTCTGGAGCTCTGTAATGTTTCACACAATAACCGTTCTGTCTCGTTTTTTCCTCCTCCCTCTCTCTCTCTCTCTCTCTCTCTCTCTCCCCCCTCCCCCATTCTTCCTTTCCCCTCTCCGATCAGGTTCTGAGAGACGGCCCGGACCAGGCCGAGTTACTGGACGTGGAGGCATTCGAAGAGGTTGATGCGCTGGGGAAGGCGCTGCTGGACCGTCTGACTGTGCCAGTTATCTTTCCAGATGGGTGAGAGATCAGAAGTCACACACAGCTGCAGAAAGTCTACAGTGTATAGAATCTTTCTGTAACAAAAAGAAACGTTATTTTATTTCACAGGAGCGAGCAGTTTTTCGGCAGTCCGAGCGACATGGCCTCCTCAGCCGAGATCATTCGCGACAAGATGAAGTTCGCGGAGGACAAAAGGCTGCTGCAAGAAGAATCGGCCAGAGACCTCGAGGAGGAAACCGCTCCAGAGGAAGAACCCGAGGAAGAACCCGAGGAGAGTTAATGTGTTATCTAACCACCTCGAAAAGCCACTACATTCTAATATGCCTTTCCAAGCCATGTTACCCTCCCAGGATCAGTTAACTGTAGTATACATGTAGACTCACATGTCACATTGCTTACATCTATATATGGCAAATCACACACACACACACACACACACACACACACACACACACACACACACACACACACACACACACACACAAAAACAAACAAAGCTTTAATGACACGCCTCCTCCGGAGAGGCGACCCGAGCTTGTATTGGTGCTACTAAAGTCTATAGAATGTACAGAAGTCACCATCTCTCCTCTGCTCCGTGCATCTACACGGTGCCGTAGATGATTAAGAAGCAAGCAATGTATTTTTATTTCTTAGCTGCTTTCAGTATCCAAAATATGAACGTTTTTATTTTACACTTCGATGCCAGCATGATAAAGGTGTTTGATTCAGGCACATCCTGCCTAAGGTACAGTTTCTTTATCGGATAGCTGGAGGGAGTAAGTAGCTCGGTGTAATGTATTTTTTTTTTTTTTTTTTTTGTACGATGTACAGTTATGTGAGGAGGGGAAAAAACATGCCTTTAATCATGAACTTTGTGGAAATTGTACAGCATTTTGCTTTCTTTATTAAAAATAACGGGAAAAATAACCCAGGGCTTTCTCAAGATACATAAAAATAAATAAATAAATAAATAATGCGGCAGGTTGGGAAAAAAACAATTCCATGAATAAAATGTGAAATCAAAATAATGTTTCATCTCATACTTGTTTAATGTGCTGCTTGCGTATCGAGGCTTATCATAAAATCCATATTTATTGTTTTTTTTTGTTGTTTTTTTTAACTTACCATTTAAAACTGTATAATGCTTTTGGCAGTTTTCTTTTTTTTTTTTTTTTTTTTAAGTTTTTTTTTATTTTTTTTATTACGACTAGGAATTTTATGAACATCTGGGTAATGTGGAAATAAATGCAGAAAAAATGCTTTTGAGATTTGGAGGGTCTTGTTGAGTCTTTTTCACATGTCCATTCGCCCCCCCCCCCCCACCCCCCCCGCATTTTGCCATCATGCTATCTTGCGGTGGCTGTACAGAAAGTTTTTAAACACCTCAAAATAAACGTCTTATTCAAACAATTACTATTTTACTGTGGTAAATATTTACTTTTTTTTAATTTGCCTTATGTGAACTTTAGTGTGTTTTAATCTTATATCTAATCATACTTTTTTTTTTTATAGTGATACTTTCTAAACTAAAACCTCTCAATTGAAGAGTTGGGTGTTTTAAGATACAAGTCACTACTACAGGTAATTGCTTTAGAGTTTAATCAGTATTGTGCATTATTAGTGATATGTTATTGATCCATCTTAGTAGGATTTTTCCAGATAAAGATGCCCTTTATTTTTGAGGAACATGACGCATCTCGTTATTGGTAAGTGCTTCTTGATGTATTGATTATTTCAGTACGAAGCATCTAGTTTTATGTCTTACCCCATTTCTTTCCTGGTTTTCCTCATTAGACAGGGACATGTTATGCTGGAACAGGTTTAAAAAAGATTTTTGTAGGAATTTTAAGGCACTGTTGCTTGGAACGCCCTTGGTGGCACTGCTGATCAATCTAGGAAGATCACTCAAGGTGCAGAGTGTTTTCCATTTCGGGTGTCTTGTATCTATATAACATGCCAAAAGTGATTTTCAGATTTTTGACATTTGGAATTGTACACTTGGGAGAAAAAGAGAAGCAAAACATATTCTCAGACATGATATTCTAATGGATAAAAAAGTGCAGACACGGTGCATAAAATCCTTTGTATTGCTTAAGCTTAGCATAAACGTGTATTTAAAGTTATCAACTGCTTCCAGAGCAGTGTAAAGCTCAGAGGATGGTGCTATATGCAAGCTTACAAGCTCATGACCAGCTAATATGTCTTTGCTTGAAAGGGGAAAAAATGTCTTCCCTCCGAGTCAGAAAGCACAGTTAGTTTTCTTATTTTTCCCCCTTATCGGTGACGACTGTTAGATTGACCACCTGAGCGTCCAACATTACAACAAACACATTCTGACACACCAATCAGAAGCTATATTGTGTATTTGTTTTGTTTTTCACAATCAAATCATCAACCTTACAAATACCAAGCTGAAAAATCTACAAGTCAAAACATCTGACCAGTCTTCCTGTATGCCTCTGAAACCTGGAAAAACCTGAAACAAGAAGATCGAGAGACTGTTTTTGAGGGACATAAAACATATTGTGGATAAAGTGAAGCAATGATGTCCTGCAGATGATCAAGTCCATGGCACCCACATGCTACCCTTAGATTGGAGCCACAAGGGAAGAGAGAGAGTGGCAGTCCACTGTGCGCATGGAGGAGAACTGTTGAAGAGATGAAGGCACCAGGAGAATAACCTGCAAGGGAATCAGATGCCTGGCTGAGGACTGAGACAGCTCTAGAAGATTCATCCCTAGTTGGAAGAAAAGTGGAGAAAAAAGAGGATTAAATAAGTAAGTAATAAGTGCACATGGAAGTAATATGACACTTGTGTATATATTTATTCATCAATTATTAATATATGTAGGTGTATGACGGGATGTTTTTGTAAGTTTCGAGTATTTGCGGGCAGTTTTTTTTTTTTTGTTTTTTAACATTTTGAAATCCTGCCCACATGCTCCAAGCTCCAATAAAATCCAAGAAACAAACTATAATAAAAATAAAACCCTGCTCCACCAACTGTTCATATTTGTGCACCTATTTATTTATAGTCAAGTATATTGACGTGTGTGTGTGTGTGTATACAATATATTCAGTGGAGTGTATTCATATTTGGATTTATAAAAAATGAATAAATAAGACTGAGTCAGTGCCTCATAGCATCACAGGTTTGGAATTTGGTCCTGAGCCCTGGTTAATGTCTGTGTGTAGACGTTTTTCATGTCCTCCTCTTCTCCTTCTAAAAGGATACGCAGTAGATGAAGTAGAATTTGTGCTGCCATATGATGGACTAAATTAAGTAAAAAGAAAATGCACATTACTATAAAACAATGGACGTGTTGGTACAATAATGTCTATAAGACTTGTAAAAGATATGGTTTGTTTCTATAAGGCTTGTTTTTTTTTTTTTTTTTTCAGCAAAACTTTGTGTTAATTTTTTAAGTGATTTACATTGTATTGCTGTGTTCATAAAGGCTTGTAAGTGATGATTTGCAAATCATAGTGGTAGCAGCTATTTTAAGTGAACATGTCCGACAGTTACATGCATTACAGTAGTTGCTATTGGTCCTGTTCTATTATAGCGACCAGAACCTCAAATATTCATGAAATTTGCACGACAGGAGACAGATGCTATAAGCTCGTATAGTAACAATAATCTTCTCAGCCAGTGATTTAGTATCGACGGTGTTGTACATTTAAACCTATACTGTATCGGTATATTAATAGATCTAAACGCAATACTATTAAAACTAATCTAAATGTATGGAAGGGAATTTAATAACACTGTGTGATCCGCCATATTGATTTGGAATTTGCTCTGTAACCGAGGAAGAAACCAGTAGTTGAGATGTTTCCTCAAAGCCGATAAGCTGAAATTGCAAGTTTGTTCAAAAGGCACAAGGCAGGGTTAATGAACTTTTTTTTTTTTCCCCACCAAATTTCCTCAAATGGGCATTATTTATTTTCTGCATCCCCAAGCTTTTCCTATTCTTTATCAACCTGGGCTTCAGTCTCCCCTGATCTAATCTGATCAAGCATGGCATATGCCAGACAAACAAATATGCTCCAACCCACAAACCCCAAATGATCTGCTGCCAGACACCAGAGTACACACGCGGAGGCCCTGGAGAGCCGCAAGGGTCCAAAACAGCCCTATTACCACAATGGAAACCCAACACCTAGGTGATTTTATTGTTATGGCTAGTATACATTTCACAGTAAAATAAGTGTTAGTAGGGTCAGTGTTGACTCAGTATTTTAAGGCTCTGAGTTACTAACAGGAAGCTCAGCGGTTTGTGCCCTTGAGTAAGGAAGGCACTTAACCCTGTCTGCGCCGGGGTGCCGTATAATGGCTGCTAACAAAGATAGGATTTGTAAAGAATAAAGAATTTCACTGTGCAGTAGTGTACATGTGATCAATAAAGGCTGAAGGATTTAGTGGTCAGAAGCTAATATTTTGGAAATGTAGAGGTTTGTTATTACACCCTGAACATTAAAAATAATTACACTATTAGTCAAAAGTTTTGACCCACTTTCTAATTACATGGTCTTTCTTCATTTTCATTTCTTTCTACATTGTAAAAATGCTAATGGTATTTCAAATATGAAATACTCTCCTTTAAACAGTTGATGTGGGATGTGTCTGCTAGTTATGCTCTCCAGTAATGTTCAAAAATGCAGATAAATAAGCAAAAAACTAAAACATTGAATTAGAAGGTGTGCACAAGCATTTGACTGATACCGTGTACGCCATGATTATCAATAGTTTAGGTGTGCGAGAGCAGGAACCTCGCCAAACAGCGCTATTCTTAACTCCACTAAATCCCACAGATGGTCAAAGTTGATCTAGATGGATCCTTTGTTTGTCTCAGTGAACAGAGTTGTTGAATAAGACACACTTCTCTGACATCTATTGGCTTCTCACTCGATGACCGAATGAAAACTGTTTACTTTGGTTGTTGGTGTGAACACCTTCACTGACAAGCTGATGTCACACTCCTGAAAAGAAATGAAATTTAAACTAAACATCTTCACTTGGATTTGCTTGAAGAGTTTCAGTAAGTCACATCATGTACACTAGGTCCAACATTCAGGCTTAAAGAAATGTCATGATGGCTGATGAATTACGCAGTATTTCTACCACTTGCATTTTGGGGGAACCTTCGTCATGATGAGTGGCGCACAAGTGATGGATGTATTGGTGCCTGGAACTTGTGTGTGTGACTATTAATAACCTTCTGTGATTTTAGTTTGGGACCCTTAAAAAAAGAATTATCAGGAAGCCCTGACAGATGGCCAGGCTATCTGGGGCAGTTGTTCTGACGTCCTCAAGGTCTGACACTGTCTCAGCTGTCTCCTGAAGCCCTCAGCTGCTGTGGCTGTTGGTCTTTACGAACAAGTCACTGGTTCTCTGCTGGCTTTAACGCAGCGTGTTTTATCGACACGTATTTATATACTGCATGCAAAATCTCAGCTCATTAGTGGTCATTTTGTTTGTTATTCTCACTGTCAGTTGTCAAGTTTTCCTCCTGATTTAAGCAGCAGTCCAAAGAGTTGTTTTCTTCTCAAAAACTCTAAACAGTTTTATTTCGTGATTTTACCGCTCAGTTAATTCAACATATCTATTTAGGACTTCATAATAATCAACATTTTAAACTGTTCCCAATCTGCATCCTCATGTGCATCCATTATCCTAATGTGGTTAAAGCTTCCTGTACAATATATCTGTCCAATGGCTCCTTTCAACTTTTATTTGTTCTTCTAATCAGTTAATGGATTTTTCCCAATTATGCATTATTTAATACATACTGTTTCATGTTTACTTGCAAAATCCTGCATGTATAAAGCTGCAAATATGGAATATCCCTTTTTTTAAGCTGTGTAATGAGAACTGGATTATCCCTAGTGAGCATTCTTTCAGTACATGCTTGCTTTCTTATTCATTCTGAACAGCATTTAGTTCACAGTCATACAAAATCCACCTCAAATCCTCACCTATTTTTTGGCAAATCCAGACTGGAATCAGACTCGAATTCGGATTGTTTTCATGTAGTCTGAACAGTATAAAAACGTTATTGGATGAGATTTTTTAAAATCCAGTTTAAACCACATCCAGAGGTGGTTTGAAATCATATTCAAATTAGATTCCTAACGACTTCCCAGATAGCAGAAGACTCCAATCTGGAGCCGAGGCAGATTTGGATCTGCTGGAGACAAAGTGGATCTGCTATCCGGTGTGTCTCAGTCTGGATGCTCTACCCACTCAAATCGGATTTCAAACTGTCCATTATGTCACAGGCAACTTGACGTGATATGAACATGGATCCATGGTTTGAAAGATGAGTAGGATCTCTGGTATCGTTTGGTGTGACGGCGTGGTTCTACACCACGACTACACCACGGTGATATGACTTGTCTGCTTGTTAACCGTTTGTCGTCATAAGTTGGCAGAATTTGACGACGTAGAAAAAGTGTTACAATGCACCCACACCTCCAGCGTTGTTACCACGGCAACCAATGCAGTTAGGTTGCCAAATGTGTCAGATTCGGGCTGCCAGTCTGAGCAAAACCTGATCTCTGTGTGGACACCCAGTCCTAAAGATGATATTTGTGAAAAATTGGATTTGCCTCAAGTTTGAACAAGACATAAGTAATAATGCACCAAAGAATAAAACACTTGGTGACAGAGATGGCATGGTGATACAGCCTGACTTTTCCCATGACAGCACATCCCACAATGGTGTTTTTACCATTTGGTAATTGAAACACTTCCTTTATTCATTAAACTGCACGTTTACTTTGTATGGATTTTTGGTTAGAATTAATGTTTTACAATGTACATAACATCTACAAGCATTAGTTTTTTTATTCTCATGCTTTTTCCTTTGTGTAGGTTCATCCATCATTTCATCCATCTACTGTAGGAACCTCAGTCGTCCAACTAGTGACTGTGGAGGCCAATGGGTGACCCTTGTATTTATTCCCATTGTCACAATGGTGGTAGGACCTCCGGTCAACATAGGTCTTTAACACAAGAGACTCTTTCTGTAAATGTTCCATAAATGTGTTAATCATGCTCGTTAATCCAGTTGTATGGAGCCACTGATGTTGACTGATACTGAGCACAGCCTGGCATGGTTAGTTTTTTCTAGCTGAATAAACCTGTGTATTTGAATGCAGTTATTTCTGTACATTATTCACTAGTTACAGTGAAACTGTAACAAGCTGTTTAACAGGCTAAGAAGTGTACTCTATTGTCTAATCTTGTAGATCACTACATCAGAACATCCTTGGATCATACCACGAGATTTGAGACACGGCTCAGATCATTCATACCGGACTCGTACATCTTCACTTTCACCCTGTGTTGAACAGATAAGCCTGTAGTTCTGCTTTTTTGTTTTTGTTCTCACTTTTTTATTTTCCTATCAGCTCATCACATCATTTCCTCCACCGGTCGCTGGCGATAAAAATCCCCGGAGAATTGTAGCCTCCTGAAATAGAGCCCAAAACAAGAACAAGTTTATGGAGGTTTTTGATCCTCTAAGTGAGACCAAACATTTAACCTGCACTTTATTTTACTCTGATTTATCTGTTGCTGATAGCTTTATTTTTGGTCTAATCAGAACATCAGGGAGCTGGTGATGGGTCAGTGTTAATGAGTCAGAGGAAGCTGGAGGTTCAGCTGTGCTTCCTAGATCTGCTCGGTATCAGCAGTTCTCACTGGTCTTATTTTACTCCCATTGTGCTGTGGTTAGAGTCCCAAGAGGCGTTTATAAACCAAATGGATATTTTTTTTGAAATGATAGAATAACGAAGGAGAAACACATTATCTGTAGTTGACTAGAGCAAACCATTTATGGGAGGGGGAAAAAAAAAGCACATTTTTGTTGCATCAGTATCATCATGAGTTGTTATTGCTGTCCTTTATGGAACAAGATTTTCTTATGAAACGCATACTGTAGCCTTTGATGCAAGTCTTAAAATAATCTCAGTTTTGTTGAGGGTGAAGTAGCTGCTTGCCTTGCTGGGAGTCCTCATGTCTGTTTCCTTTTGGTCTCTTTCGGTCCTTCCAGGATTTGAGTGTCCAATTCCCGCCTCGTGTCTGCGCATCAACCCACACACATTGACTGTTATAAAATTGCACTCTATCTGGTGTAACCCAAATGAGAATGGGTTCCTTTACTCATGTTTTGTCTGAATTATGTTCAGAATTTTTATTCCTGCAAACCGGCTTTGCACCAGAATCCGTTTTTAAGAAGAGCTATACAAATAATAACATTTAATGGAATTGAACTAGTTAGCACCATCACCTCGCACCTTCAGGGTTCGAGTTTGATCTCCTCCTCAGTTCTGTGTTTCCTCCCACTATTCAAAAAACATGCTGATTGGCATCCCCAAATTGTCTGTAGCGTGTGAATGAGGATATGTTTGTGTATCATGCTCAAAGGTGCTCTCGCAACCCTGTATACAGGATAAAGCGGCATAAATGAGGAGCAAGTGAGTGAATTGAATTAATCTAGTCGTGCTTGAGCAGGAAGCAAGACTAATTATTAGGGCCGGGACTCGATTAAAAAAAAATCTAATTAATTAGAGGCTTTGTAATTAATTAATCGCATTTTAATCGCAAATAATATTTGACCTGAGAACAGTGAAAAGTTTTTTTTTTCATATGGATTTTTAGTATACCATTGAATAATGACTGAATACGTAAGCTTAAGCAACAAAATATTGTTTATTTTTGTTCAACCAAGTCCAACAGACCAGTGCAATATTGCCATTAAGTGTAGCAATAGAATATTTAGAAATATAGTAGCCTACATTTCAGAAATTCAGGTGCCGTATAAGTAGCTAGACCTTCTATAAACTGTTTTTTTTTTAAGTAAAACACAATACTTTCAAGTACTTTCAGAACATTGGAACCCTGACTAATAAACCCTGACGCTTCCATCCATTCGTTTTTTATAACAAAATTTCCCATCCATAGGGCCAACCAAAGCGGTTTCATCAGCTTCTTTGTCCGTGTTCACTGTGGCTTGTTTTTGTCTGAACGCTAGTTGGTGCTCCAGTATAATCGGTCCGCCGAAACTCATCCAGTGAGAAACGTCCCGTGTGCAAAAATACGTGCGATTAAAATGCGTAAACAAAAATTACGCGTTATTTTTGTGTAATTAATTAATCTAAATTAACGCGTTATAGTCCCAGCCCAACTAATAGAGGTAGAGAGAGAGAAAGGGGGAGCAGAAGCAATTCCATGTGAAATATTAATACTAAAACATTACAGAGGGACTTTTAAATAAATGATGGGACGGTGTAATGCTGTGAGTTACTCGTACCACTCCGTATTACTTGCTTTCTTTTAACAGCATGCCCCAAAGTGTTTTGTTTCATCTCATCTTACAGAAGTTTTTTTCTTTTCTAAATAAATGCTTTCATTAGTATGGAAGATTAGCAAAACACTTGCTCTCACTTGTTACCAAGAAACCTCAAAGCTCTCGGTCCAGTTACAGCTTTACCAAAGTGCTGACACTGGGGACTCCTTCTATTAATGCTAAGTACAGTAGGTGTGCCTATACAGTCATCTCCACCGAAACGATAATCACATTGTTACTGTAAAAGAGCGGAGAATTAAGCAGTGCTGTAGTGTAAGAAAATCGACAGATGATTTCATCATGTGTCTAGATTCCAAGAAAGCGGTCTTTTATATGCAGACGAATTATTACAGTATAGTTGCTCACAGAGGTCCATTTTTATGTCCTGTTAAAGGTGTACGCTGAAGACACTTGGCGACATAAAGAGACATATGGTCTCTGAGACGGCGCGTTAAGCCGCAAGCGAAGTGAAGAATCCTGGACGCAAAACAGACTCTAAAACTTTATTAGCTGCATAAAATCCTTTATATACTGTAGATAATAAATTTCTTAACTCTTGTTTCAATCTAATGTAAAGCCTCGAAAAAACCCCACAGCTCGTGACGTATTCAAATGTCTCGGAGCGAAAATAAATAAATAAACAATAGGTTAGTAGACGGAGCACAACAGGGAGACACAGGGAGGGAGGGAGGCAGGGAGGGAGCATGGAGGGGCCCAAAGTCACCAAACTTAGGGGTGTGTCAAATTGCTTTCAGTGCAGCGTGATAAAAGCCGGTGGATATTTCTATTTTTACCTCGCTGTGCCTCGGCCCCTTCAGCTTGCTCCGCTGGACTAAAAGCAGCTCCATAACTGCAGACTGGATGAGAGCGGGACAGAACATGTGGGACATGTAGAGGCTGTTGCTTTAACTGAGCTTTTCCTCCTCCCTGTGTTTGGGTTTTGGACGCCTGTGGAATATTGCAGTGACGGAGAAAGGTCAGAGTTAAGGATTACAGCCAGTTGACCCTCCTGGCTGCTGTTCGTGTGAGGAAAATGTCGAGCGAAGGTGACCTAGGAGGACAAGCGTCCACCACAACGCTGAGTACCGTGGCAGTGCAAGCAGGAGACGCACAGATTATTGTAACTTTATTAAAGGTACCAAAGTTTGGATGTTAAATGTTTAAAATCTATAGTTGTACCTTGATTATAGAATAATTTTGAGTACATTCAATAGATAGATAGATACAAATTGTAAGATTATAGATTCACTAGGGACAAGTGTCTTTAATGAACCTAAGAGATGCATATGAAATGTACAGTATATAATGCACTTTAATGATACTTACCTTTCCATAAAGAACTTTTTTTTTTTTTTTTTTTTTTTTTTTTACATCAGTCTACCAAATTACACTGTGCACAGATAACTTGATGCTGACTTAATTAAACCTTCTGAAATGTTTTCTGTATGAAAAATACATGCATGTAAAAACATAACTCTTATTAAGTTATAAATCTTAAACAGCAAGTGTTATGCGTACAGTATGTAGCCTACGCTGAAAATAATCGAGTCATGTTAAGTAGTGTTATGATGTACAAGTTTTGAGTGAAGAGAAATCTTTCATACCGGTCACTTACATTTTCAAATAGTCCTGTATCAATCAATCAATCAATCAATCAATCAACATTTGTTTATATAGCACTTTACAGCAATCTAAGTTGAACCAAAGTGCTTCACAGCACTAAAAATAACAATAAAATGGCAATAAAAATAGAAATAAAAATACAGGAACAAAATAAAACACAGTTGTAAATAAATAAATGAAAAAATATAATAATAATAATAGTAATAATAATAGAAATAAATAAAACAAAATGATAAAATAAATAAAAAAACATAAAATTATAAAATATTAAAAGCCATTCTAAATAAGTGATTCTTTAGTTTAGATTTTCTACACGAAGTCCGTGTCACTGTTTCAGTGCTAAACATGTTTACAATATACTCTGAACATGATGATAATCTCATTCTTATCTGTGGAGTTTTCGATGTCTCTCTTGTATATTAATGCTCTATAATAGCTCTAAAAGTCACGCTAAGATTTCAGTCAATTCTCTTTGATTACAGCACACAATGTGGTGTCTAGTCCATGTGTAAAAACGATTCCTCATGCCCCCAGAACCATTCATTCCCTCCCATGTCATCAGGGCAGAAAAACTCCATAGATGTGATAACCTGGTCATTCAGTACATTCAGGTCGACTTTATTTTATCGCCACATAACGTTGCTGAGCCTAGACCTGACCCACTAAAGCAACCCAAGATACATCACATGACCTTTTATCCATTACTCCAAAGTCCAATCTTTATCAACGAGCAAATATTTACAGTGCTGACCCGTCTTTTTCAAGACAATCAACGTCTCTGTCAATCAACTTCTGGGACACATCCTGACTGATGGCAGCCCATTCTTACATAATCAATGCTTGTGGGTTTTTGTTTGTGTACCCACCTCTTGAAGATTGACCACAAGTTCTCAATGGGATTAAGGTCTAGGGAGTTTGCTGGCCATAGACACAAAATTTCAATGTTTTGTTCCCCGAGCCACTTAAAGTCCTTAATTTACTAATTAAATTTTGCCTTATGGCAAGGTGCCTCCATCATACTTGAAAAGTCATTGTTCACCAAACTGTTCTTGGACTGTTGGGAGAGCTTGCTCTCTGAGGATGTTTTTGTACCATTTTTTATTCATGGCTGTGTTGTTGGGCAAAATTGTGAGTGAGCCCACTCGATTGACTGAAAAGGAATCCTACACATGAATGATTCCAGAAGCCTTTACTGTTGGCATGACACAAGACTGATGGTACTGTAGTGCTCAGTTTTTCTTTTCTGCTCAAGCTTTTTTCCCGAGGCCCCAAACAATATCAGAGAAAATTACTTGCAGTAACCGGAGTCCAATCCGTGTACTTTATGCAGAATATCAGTCTAATCCTGGTGTTTTTCCTGTGTCTTCTTTGGTGCTCTTCTTGAAATGTACTGTATGATGGTGAGCACTACCATCAGTTCAATTCAATTCATTTCAATTTTATTTATATAGCGCTTTTAACAATGGTCATTGTCTCAAAGCAGCTTCACAAAAAAATTTTAGAACAGAGAATAATTGGAAGTGTGTATGTGTGAGAAAAATGTGTCTAGATAATAATGAGACGAATGAATGAAATTTCTCTGATGAGCAAGCCAAGGGTGACGGCGACGGTGGCAAGGAAAAACTCCCTGAGATGGCATTAGGAAGAAACCTTGAGAGGAACCAGACTCAACAGGGAACCCATCCTCATCTGGGTGATAACTGATAGAAATGATATAACATCATGTGTGTTGTGCAGGTGAAAGTTCAATATGACAGAAATTATTTAAATTGTCATGAAGACCAGTTCAGCATAGGGACGAGTCAGTAGGTGCAGAGGGCAGATGAGGTCTGGATCACTGGAAGCACAGGAGCAGCATGTGTAGCTCCAACCATCATAAAGCTGAATCCAGCTGGAGCTGGTCCTTCTCTGGATGCCTCAGGAACCTCGCAAGGTCGGCCTTTGTCTACTGAAGCTGGTACAATCTCCCGATGCCTCGGGATGGGTAGAAAAATACAGAACAGATGGGGAGAATTAGCGTAGTTGCCATTCTGTATAGGTGTACAGGAGTATGAGGTTATGGAATGAGTTATGTGTATGCCAGATTAAAGTGATGTGTCTTGAGTCTACTTTTTAACTGGGAAACCGTGTCTGAGCCCCGAACACTGTCTGGAAGGCTATTCCAAAGCTTTGGAGCTAAATATGAAAATGCCCTACCCCGTTTTGTAGATTTTGAAATTCTGGGAACTACCAGAAGTTCGGAGCTTTGTGATCATAAGGCGCGTGGTGGATTGTAGCGTATCAGAAGACTGGTTAGGTATGTGGGAGCTAAACCATTTAAGGCCTTGTATGTAAGTAATACTATTTTGTAATTTATTCTAAACTGAACAGGTAGCCAGTGCAGGGATGATAATATTGGGGTTATATGATCATATTTTCTGGATCTAGTGAGAACCCTGGCGGCTGCATTTTGGACTAACTGAAGCTTGTTTATTGAGGATGCAGGACAACCACCTAGTAATGCATTACAATAGTCCAGTCTGGAAGTCATGAATGCATGAACGAGCTTTTCTGCATCAGATACGGATAAGATGTTCCTAAGTTTAGCAATATTTCTAAGATGGAAAAAGGCTGTTTTTGTGATATTTGAAATATGATTTTCAAAGGACAAGATACTGTCTAATATTACGCCCAGGTCTTTTACTGCTGAGCTGGTAGTAACAGTACATCCTTCTAAACGCAGGCTGAATTGTGAAAGCTGTTGTGTGCTGGTTTTTGGGCCGATGAGTAATATCTCTGTCTTATCTGAATTTAATAAAAGAAAGTTATTGGTCATCCAATCTTTTATGTCCTGGACACACTCAGTTAATCTAGACAACTTAGGTATTTCGTCTGGTTTAGTTGAGATATATAATTGGGTATCATCAGCATAACAATGGAAACTAATCCCATGTCTTCTAATGATGTTACCCAAGGGAAGCATGTATATTGAGAACAGCAGAGGTCCTAAAACTGACCCTTGTGGGACCCCATATTTCACTGGCATTACACCAGATGGTTCTCCATTCAGATCTACAAAATGGTATCGATCAGACAGGTATGATCTAAACCATTTTAATGCCTGTCCCTGAATACCTATTTGATTATGTAAGCGATCTATGAGAATGTTATGATCTACAGTGTCGAATGCAGCACTAAGTTCGAGCAGGACTAGCAATGAGATGCAGCCTTGGTCTGAAGCTAAAAACCATCAGTCCTGTTTACATTCTGTTAGTAATGCTGAAGGCATCCAAAATATACAGTAATCTCCTTTGAACAGTTAATATTGAGATTTATCTGCTACTTATGCTCTGTAAAGCTTCATGGTAGCTCTAATCTGAGATGAGGCAATTTCTTAAACTGGGATTGTCTTCATGAGAGCCAGTTTCATCTTGGAGCTCGATGGGTTTTGCAAATGCACTTGACACAATACTGTTGCAAGAACTGTTTTGAACAGCTGATCTTCGTGTCTTAAAATAACAACTGACTGCAGTTGGTGGTACTTGATTACATAATGCCATATGTGTTATTTCATAGTTTCAAAACAAACAAACGAAAACATTGATTTAGAAGGTATATGCAAACTTTTGACTGGTACCTGGAATAATAGGGGCGCAAAGTATTCAAAGTCATAGTAGTACTTTTTAAACATAGTGGTAGTAAATACAGGACTAAATAGTAAATGATTGTAATAATGAGTAAATGCTCATTCTTTTCTGCTGTAAAGAAAATCAGCATGTTGCTATTGGAAATAACAACTGACTATGTCATTGATTCATGTACCAGCATGTCATGTGTTCCCCCCCCCCCCTAACTTTAGGACCACTGGTGTACTTGTAGTAATATACATTGTGTATGTGCACCTGTATGTATAATGTTACTGTATGGGTTCTCTGACGCCCAATTGACCAACCATCTTTTTCTCCTATATTTACAATATTGTCATAATGAATTATTTCATTCTGCAGTAGATCCGGTATCTTGTCTTTCCTCATCACTAATCTGAAGTGACCTTGGTTCTCTGGAGCTCCGATATGAGCGAGTGTGAAAAGCCATTCAGCCATTTAGATCCATCAGCATGTGGGAGGTGACGGCTTCTCCGTTACAGCCATCAGCATCAACCATCAGCGAAGACAAATTTCTGTCGCACGAGTTGTATGTATGTGGCAGTGACCAAGGCCACTGCTGCATCATCTATTACAGCCTGACCTTAATGCTCCTGTAGGAAAAGCTCCGCAGTCGTAAAGACTATACGTGTCCTGGTGCCTGACACGCTGACTTAATCTTGTTGTTTATCAGCATCCTGTAGCAAGCATGAACACTGTGACGAATACCATCCATTACACAAGCTCTGAATTATTGATCAGGGGTCTAGCTGTTCTATTTTGTGCTGTTTGTTGTTGTCAAGAAAAACACATACACACATTCACGCTGAGATTTCCCAGAGAACTGGCTGCCATTAAGGGTATGTGCTTAGCGGAGAGCCATGCATGCCGGCAAAATGATCGCTGCCAACACTCTTAAAATATACAGTGTAGACAATTAAATAGCCATCTGTCTGTATATCCAAAGCTGCCTTTCCCGCATTTGTGTCACATTTTGGACAAACCACAGCAGCTGAGCAAAGTCGCCAGTGTGCTCAAAATGGCCATGAGATTTGGGTAATGGATGTTTACATGGGCAAGGTTGGGATAAAGGCTAACTAGCATGTTATTGTGCATCATGTTGTAAGAGGGAATCATAGATACTATACACATGCTAGAGTAATGTATATTATCAAAATCTAAATGCCATATATCAGTTATTTATTTATTTATTTTTTCATTGCAAAGACCAACATCATATTTGTGAGTATTTTTCGCCTTAAGTAATTTACCATGACCTGTATTCTCTTCTACATTTGTATGTCACAAACTTGCTTTGGTAATTAAAATTATTCCGTTTTCTTTAGTTTTATTAATACAGTCAATTTGCATCGCTTGTTTACTTGTTACAGGCTAATCTAGCAAAGCAAAGTTTGCTAGCTAAAGAAGTTGCGTAGCTAGCAGAGGTGGGAGGTAGCTGAGTACATGCACTTCATTATTGTGCTTAAGTGCATATTTTACTTATCTGTACTTGTGCTTATCTGAGTTGGTTTATTAGAGGAAACTTTTAACTTCTACTCCATGTAAAAGTCCAGCAAATATCTGTACTTTTACTTAACTACATTTCTGCAAATTGTTGCGTTAAAACGGCAAGTTCTACGAAAAAAGGCTACTGTGAGCTAATGCAATCCCTGTACTTTTGACACTTAAATAAATTTAAAGGTGATTACTTCTGTACTTGAATTCAGTAAATTAAGAACTTCTACTTTTACTTGAGTAATATTTGCGCTAGCGAGTCTATACTTTTGCACAACTTCATGATTTGTGTAATTTTACCTCTGCTACTGTAGCTAGCTAATGGAACTGATGTTTCTCCTAGTAATGAAACAATATTCATAAACAAGTTACTGTATTAGTATTAGTAGCTTTAACATTTGAATTAATGATTTCATCAGGAAGACAAAAAAAAAAGTCTTATCTCTTTAGTCACTTTTCAAATATATTTTTATACATTGTATAAGATCTTTGCTATTGGTTGGTTGTGTACACAAATTAAGATCATTAAAGTTCCTTGGATGGTTAATATTTTTAGCTTGTAACTTGCTTCTGCTTGGGATTCTTTCAAAAAATCGTTGCAGTAAAGTTTTATTTAGAACATAAGTGGTGTATTTAATATAATATTTAATAATGATGTGATGATAGATTATGTCACAATACACTTGATATTGCAGGCTTTCTTTTTCGGGTGGGGGTCGGGGGGGGGGGGGGGGGGGTTTGGGGTTGAAATCTCGTCTCTGGTCTGGATTGTATGTGTTTTTGCATGTTCTCCCTGCTTGGTGGATTTCCTATGTTTTCCCTCAGGTTTCCTTTCACAGTCGAAAGACAAGCACTGTCTAAAAACATCTTGCACCCTGATTTCCCCCCTAATGTAGTCACATCCCATTCTCACCCATCTTTGTAGGTGGCCAATCCGCCACATTTAGTAGACATTTCTAAGTTTCTTAGTATTGTGCAAAAAGTCTTTTAGTAACATGATATATGTTTACTAACTATATCAGAAAATTGAGACCCTCCGTATGGACTAAATCATTACAGAACGGTTTTTACTGTGAACAAGTTTCTTTAAATACTTTACGCGTACACCCAGTGCACCACCTCTAAAATTACATATGAAATAAAACTTTTACACACACTTTCACTATAAATGTCAAAATCGGAGGCACACCTCATCCTCGCCTTTAGCTTGGCATTTTATTGACATTACACCCACGTGCATTTATCTCTGACATTTACTTATTAATTTAAACAAAAGCTTCAATTAAATGCCAACCCCAAGACACCCTTCACCCTTTTCATACAAAACTACCTTCATTATAGAGAGTAAATATGTACGTTGCATTGTGGAGATAGTAGGCAAGTATTTACAGTTGGCAGCATTCGCGGGAAGTGTACCCGCAGGTGTAGTGTTTCACCTCTGTGTAAACACGGCCTCGGTTTGTCGTCTCCGTGTCTATTCATATATGTGTGTGTGTGTGTTTGTTATTGCAGTGTGGAGAGCTGCTCCAGCTGCAGCTGACTGAAGCTCATCCTGACCTCCTGGAGATCGGAAACAATCAGGACGAAAACAAGAAGCTTCTGGAAGAGCATGATGAGCTGCTGGTCAAACTAAAGGTGCAATATCGCCATTGTTACATTTCCTGATATTGATATCTGACTACACGTCCTATTAACCCACTAACAGGAAATAACATTAAAGTAATGTACGCACAACAGAAAAAAAAAATACAGTATGGTTTCCAAAAATGTAGAGCATCATTCATGTCAAGACAAGTTGCGTCCTTTGCATCTTAAAATATCCACCCATGCTTTGTAGCGGACAAAGATTACATGCAGTGGAAGACTATCTCATACACAAATCTTTCCTCTAGCTGTTTGCCGCAACCAATATCCAGAGATGTGCTTAAGGACACGGTGAGACTTGCAGTCAGCACTGCATAGCCGAGAGCTCTGATATTACAGTGTGTAGGTGGTGGTGGTGAATGACTCGCTCAACGCTCACAAAAATTGGGTTTCATTCCATTCCCTACACTTTGACTTCCAACGTTTGAGAGTGCTTCATGTAGTTCTTCTTCTAGTGACACTTAAGGTTATATAACTGATATATAGCTGACATAACGGATAAGCTTGTGGAAAACGAGGACACTGGAAGCAGGCATAAGAGAACGTAGTGTCTTCTTTATTTTCGGGTTCTGTCTGTGTTTCAGCATGGTCATCTCCTTAACTGAAATAACTTTGGTATGTAGCCTAGCTCTTATTAGAATTAGAGTGAGGATAGGTTTACAACCCAGACGTCTAGCTTTGCTTCGCTATTGAGTCTGCTACATTTCGTTAAGTGTTAGTTAATGCATTTATAATTGGCGCGCACTTATCCAGAGTGTGCTTTGAAGTTTCTGTCATCAGATGGATCCTTACATTGATTCATCCACAATCTACATTTACAGGAAGAAGCCATTAGGTTTAAACTTGATGTCTCAAATGTTTAAGTCTCTGGGTTACTGATCAGTGGGATGGCGGTTCCAGCACCAGTTCTGCCAATCTGCCACTGCTTGGCCCTTGCACAAGGCCCTTAACCCAGTCTGCTCCAGTTGGTGTCATATCATGGCGGACCCTGCACTCTGACCCCAGTTTCCTAACAATTTCGGACATACAGTACTACAATCAGTTCACAACAGTCCTCCACCAGGGGATCAGTTATACACTGATTATCAATTACATACCAGTACAGTTGTGACAGGGTCATAGGCACCATTTATGCCCATGCAGCGCATTAATTGGTGAAAAAGTTCATGATGGAAATATGTCAAAACACTGCACCACAGCCTGCTGTGTATGGGGCTTATCAGGCAAGATCAAGATTGTTCCCCTGGCCACCAGATTTCACAGATCTCAATCCAGCCAAGCATCCATGGAGGCCACACAGCACCTAAAAGTCCAACGTCCACAGTACACCCCCAGAGGTCTGTACGTACTGTAATATTACAACTTTCATCTACGCTAATGAAGACTGTAAGCTGTCATGAAACGAGGGCTTAGGGCTGCCCCGGTGGAACAAGGGAATCTACAGTATGAGTATCTACAGTACCGTATGGCTTGGGTGAGAAAGGGATTAATTAACTCTATTACAGTCATGGTTCTGTTTCAAAACTAAAAAAGCAAACATTAAATGAGATTGATCATGTACATTTTGGGTAGATGTGGCTTGGTGGTTAGGACTGTCGCCTTGCACCTCCAGGGTCCGGGTTCGATTCCAGGCCAGGTTTGATTTCCTGCCTCTGTGTGCATGTAGCTCAGTGGTTAAGGCATTGGACTACAGTTTGGAAGGTCCCAGGTTCAAACCCCACAACCACCAAGTTGCCATTGTAAGGCTGAGCATGGCCCTTAACCATCAACTGCTCAGACTGCTCAGATATATAATGAGATCAAAGTATAAAGAGATGTAAGTCGCTCTGGATGAGGGCATCTGCCAAATGTCATAATGTAAATGTAATATAGTTTGCATGTTCTCCCCATATCCTCCCGGTATTCTGGTTCCCTCCCACAGTCCAAAGACATGTGCCGATTAGGCTAATTGGCGTTCCCAAATTGCTCATAGTGTTTGTGTGAGTTTGTATGTATGTATGTGGCCCTGTGATGGGTGAGTTGTCACTCTGTCCAGGGTGCCCCCACCCCACCCCCCCGTGACCCTGAATACAGGATAAGGCGGTCTAGATGATGATAGAGAGAGTGAGTGAGATCTTGTTTGTTTCAGTAACACACAAACACAAAAGAAGCATTTAAACATTTTCTTATTTGTAATTTTTATATCTTAATTTTATAAAAATAAAATAAACTTAAAAAAAAAAAAGTTACTCATTTGTAAACAGGTTTTATAATATAATAAAACAATTGATTCTAAACCCAGATAGAACCTTAAAGGTTGTGATTTGTTAAGAGATGCATGGATTTCACGTCGTGCCATATGTTCAGCATCGTGTATAACGAGGTTTATAATCTAAACTGTTAAAGCTTTCCTCATATTGTAACACAGCACTGCACCGCCCGGTCTGGATCAGGTTCTGCTTACCGGTTCGACTCCATTCATGACCTTCCAGTCTTTGCTGTTCTCATTTTTATTGTTTCCGCCTGCACAGGGCGTTCTCATCTTCACCACAGCAATCTGTGATTTATATTAGTTCTACAGAATGCAGTATTTATTTTTTCCAGGCCTCATTATAGCTCCTGCTCTCCAGTGCTTTTCATGCCAGCTGCCTTACTCTCAGCTCTGTCAGGTGTCTAAAGCCAGAATAATTAATATCTGAATATATTGAACTGGAGAATAGCTGCTATTATATTCTATATTTAGTGTATAGAGTATAAAAGTAAAAGTAACGTAAGGGGGGAAAAAAGCATTAAAGATAAAAGCTTAGGCTGTGTCACGGGTCTATATACTACTGTACACTAACACCTCATTAGAAAAAAAAAATGTGTTGTTTTTTTTGTTGTATTTTTTAAAGGCCATAGTGATTTGGGATACTGTATATGGCAATTGAAAAAGAATGCATTTTAGTACAATGAAAATACATTAAAGAACCATATATGTGTACTACTGAGCATTAACATGTTTTATGGAGAAGAAGATATGATAACTAGTTGCCTATAAGTATTTTAATGGTGCAAAAAGTCAAAATTCAGAGGCACGTCATCAGTAACCTTTATTGGAATGTAAATGTACATCCAAGCTTATACATACAGTATGTATGTATGTATATATATATATATATATATATATATATATATATATATATATATATATATATATATATATATATATATGTGTATATATATGTATATACAGTGGTGTGAAAAACTATTTGCCCCCCTCCTGATTTCTTATTCTTTTGCATGTTTGTCACACAAAATGTTTCTGATCATCAAACACATTTAACTATTAGTCACTGATAACACAAGTAAACACAAAATGCAGTTTTTAAATGAGGGGTTTTATTATTTAAGGAGAAAAAAAATCCAAACCTACATGGCCCTGTGTGAAAAAGTAATTGCCCCCTGAACCTAATAACTGGTTGGGCCACCCTTAGCAGCAATAACTGCAATCAAGCGTTTGCGATAACTTGCAACGAGTCTTTTACAGCGCTCTGGAGGAATTTTGGCCCACTCATCTTTGCAGAATTGTTGTAATTCAGCTTTATTTGAGGGTTTTCTAGCATGAACAGCCTTTTTAAGGTCATGCCACAACATCTCAATAGGATTCAGGTCAGGACTTTGACTAGGCCACTCCAAAGTCTTCATTTTGTTTTTCTTCAGCCATTCAGAGGTGGATTTGCTGGTGTGTTTTGGGTCATTGTCCTGCTGCAGCACCCAAGATCGCTTCAGCTTGAGTTGACGAACAGATGGCCGGACATTCTCCTTCAGGATTTTTTGGTAGACAGTAGAATTCATGGTTCCATCCATCACAGCAAGCCTTCCAGGTCCTGAAGCAGCAAAACAACCCCAGACCATCACACTACCACCACCATATTTTACTGTTGGTATGATGTTCTTTTTCTGAAATGCTGTGTTACTTTTACGCCAGATGTAACGGGACACGCACCTTCCAAAAAGTTCAACTTTTGTCTCGTCGGTCCACAAGGTATTTTCCCAAAAGTCTTGCCAATCATTGAGATGTTTTTTAGCAAAATTGAGACGAGCCTCAATGTTCTTTTTGCTTAAAAGTGGTTTGCGCCTTGGAAATCTGCCATGCAGGCCGTTTTTGCCCAGTCTCTTTCTTATGGTGGAGTCGTGAACACTGACCTTAATTGAGGCAAGTGAGGCCTGCAGTTCTTTAGATGTTGTCCTGGGGTCTTTTGTGGCCTCTCGGATGAGTTGTCTCTGCGCTCTTGGGGTAATTTTGGTCGGCCGGCCACTCCTGGGAAGGTTCACCACTGTTCCATGTTTTTGCCATTTGTGGATAATGGCTCTCACTGTGGTTCACTGGAGTCCCAAAGCTTTAGAAATGGCTTTATAACCTTTACCAGACTGATAGATCTCAATTACTTTTCTTCTCATTTGTTCCTGAATTTCTTTGGATCTTGGCATGATGTCTAGCTTTTGAGGTGCTTTTGGTCTACTTCTCTGTGTCAGGTAGCTCCTATTTAAGTGATTTCTTGATTGAAACAGGTGTGGCAGTAATCAGGCCTGGGGGTGACTACAGAAATTGAACTCAGGTGTGATAAACCACAGTTAAGTTATTTTTTAACAAGGGGGGCAATCACTTTTTCACACAGGGCCATGTAGATTTGGAGGTTTTTTTCTCCCTTAATAACGTAAACCTTCATTTAAAAACTGCATATTGTGTTCAATTATGTTATCTTTGACTAATAGTTAACGGTTTTTGATGAGCAGAAACATTTAAGTGTGACAAACATGCAAAAGAATAAGAAATCAGGAAGGGGGCAAATAGTTTTTCACACCACTGTATATGTGTGTAGGGTATGTGATGGATGGATGGTCAAAAAACATCCCTTTTTCAGGACTGTGTATTTCAACAATTATCTTTACAGATCTTCATTGTAAAGGGTTTAAACAATGTTTTCCATGCATGTTCAATTAACCATAATCAATTAATTAACATGCACCTGTGGAATGGTCGTTAAGACCTTAACAGCTTACAGAAAGTAGGCATTTAAGGTCACAGTTCTAAAAACGCAGGACACTAAAGAGACTCGTCTACCGACTGTGAAAAACACCCAAAGAAAGATGCCCAGGGTCGCTGCTCATCTGCGTGAACGTGCATTAGGCATGCTGCAGGGAGGCATGAGGACTGCTGATGTGGCTATAGGGCAATAAATCGCCATGTCCGCACCGTGAGACGCCTAAGACGGCGCTACAGGGAGACAGGAAGGACAGCTGATCATCCTCGCAGTGGAAGACCACGTGTAACAACACCTGCACAGGATGGGTACATCCGAATATCACACCTGCGTGACAGGTACAGGATGGCCACAACAACTGCCCGAGTCACACCAGGAACACACAATCCCTCCATCTCACAGCAAGAACTGACAAATCTGGTCCAGTCCATGAGGAGGAGATGCACTGCAGTACTTCAAGCAGCTGGTGGCCACCAGATACTGACTGCTACTGACTGATTTTGAGCCTCCCTTCATTCAGGGACACATTGGGAAACATTTTTACTTTATGTCTTATGGTGTTGACTCTTTTAGTGTTCATACAAATATGTACACATTAAGTTTACTGAAAGTAAAAACAGTTGGAAGTCAGAGGACGTTTCTTTTTTTGCTGAGTGTGTATACTTCTTTGTCTTTCGGCTGTTCCCTTTCAGGGGTCGCCACAGCGAATCATCTTCCTCCATCTAACCCTGTCCTCTGCATCCTCTTCTCTCACACCAGTAGAAGTAAAAAGTCGGCTGAAAAATAATTACTCCAGTAAAGTATAGATGCCCAAAATGTCTACTTAAGTAAGGTAACGAAGTAATATATATTCTATAAATTACACAATGACATTTTGATACTTTTATCCATGCAGAGAGATGTTTAACAGTCCCATATTTTCTTTCTTTCTTTTTTTTTTTTTTTTTTTTTTAAACAAGTGAACACCGGTTCCTCACCTCCCTTACGTGTGCCTGTTAATGCTGCAGCTGAAATGCCATTTAGATAATTTAAATTATCATTTTTTCTTTAAATACCGTAAACTCCCTCTGTTTTACTCCCCCTCAAAGCATGCCTTTCCAGTTTCTATTCAAATGATCTATTGCTGAGTTATGAACACCTGTGCAACAAGCCGGAGGAGGGGCTCTTCTTATATGAGGTCACATTAGTGACCTGTAACCCCAGCCATTACAAAAATGAAAAAGGGCAAAAAGCATGGATTTTTTTTTCTTGTTTTTGCTTTTGTTGGAGATCTGAATGTCTAAAAATGTCCCCTAAAAAATTCTACATAATAGCTCCTTTAATCCTGTGGTACATCTGCTAAACACATTTTTTGTCATCACGTACGGTGTAGCAGCTAGAAACAGTTTAACTCTTCTTTAGCGTATCTTAATATATATTAATAAGTTTTGATATTTATTATATATATTTTTAAGTTAATTTTTTTTAAAATATTTTGTTCTATTTATTTCTTGTTAACTGTTTTTTATTTATTTATTTATTTATTTATTTATTTACATTTTTAAGGTCACGGGTGGTCATTTAAGCATTTCATTACATATCGTACTGTGTATGACTGTGTATGTACAAATAAAATTTTAATTTACTCAGCACCTTCTGAGTAATTATATATATTATCTGACTCCCCCCCCCCCCTGCTTTTGGCACTATTACCCTGAACTATTTAAAAACCACACCCTTGAATTTCCCGTGCAGCTAAATTAACACCTGGCAAGAAGAGCGGCTCTCAGTATGGAGATGGAGAACAATAGTGATCGCACTTTGAGAGGTTGCATCAGTACAGGCAAAGCTAGAGGAAATGTACAGAAACAGCGTGATATGTGAGGAAATATCGTGATCCTCCGGCAGCGTTACCACAGCAACCAATGCACACAGGTCGACGATGTGTCAGATTTGGGCGGCCAGTCTGACCCGAGCCAAATCCAATCACATCACTTACAAATAACAGTGTGGACAGTCAGTCCTAAAGATCAGATCTGTGAAACATAAGATCAGATTTGCCTGCAGTCTGAACAAGACATTTGTGCTGGAAAGAAATATAATCAACTTTGATGTGGTAACGGCTCCATCTTGCAACAGGTCACATCACACCCCCTGTCATTTATTTATATTGTTTAATAACAACATGTTTTATTGCTTCTTCTTCCTGTGCTTAATGGGTTTCCTGCGAGTACTCCTGTTTCCCCCCACAGTCCAAAGACATGCACATTGAAAACTAATTGGTGTTTTCAAAATGTCCAAAGTGTGTGTGTGTGTGTGTGTGTGGCAAGGGAAAGGACTCGCACCCCATTCAAAACCCTGTACGGTTATAAATGGTATAGAGGATGAATGAATGAGTGAGTAAGTGGGTGTCAATAATTAAAAATAAACACTCATCTTCTATACCGCTTTATCCTGTATTACAGGGTCATGGGGACCTGGAGCCTATACCAGGAGACTTGGGGCCCAAGGCATGGTACACCCTGGACAGGGTGCCCATCCATCGCAAGGCACATACACACACACACACACACGCTCATTCACACATTATTGGTAATTTGGCAACACCAATTGTCCTAATCATGCATGTCCATCGACTGTGGGAAGAAACTGGAGTACCCTGAGGAAACCCACCAAGCACGGGGAGAACATGCATGACCCGAGGTGGGAATCGAACCCGGAACCAGGAGGTGTGAGGAGACAGTGCTAACTACTTAGCCACCATGCCGCCTAAAAATAAATAAATAAAATCTGAAAAAAAAAAAAACATAAAACCCCATCTTGTCTTTATTTAGACCAGGGGTGTCAAACTCATTTTAGGGTGAGGGCCGGATGAGAAGAAATGTGACCATGTGCGGGCCGAATTTAGAATGCGCATGCGTGTTAGAGGTTTCGGCAGAAGCGCAATAGAAGAGCAGTTAAATGATCAATGATAAAATAAAAAAATTAATAAAACCAAACACAATATTGCAGTGAATACCCGGACATAGACTTTATTTAATACTACTACTAATAATAATGATAATAAAAAAGATTTGATATTTAATATTATTGTTCAAGTCATCCCGCGGGCCGTACTGGACGCCGTAGTGGGCCGTATGCTTGACACTCCTGATTTAGACTAAAATGTCACTTCCTAATTATGACATCCAATGTATAAGTATATAACATTTTTATATTTTCCACTTGTGTAGTCAAACATTGTGGGTTTTAAAACGAGATAATTTTTTTTTTAATCAGACTTCTTTTGTATGTATCGTTTCATTCATTCATTCATTCATCTTCTATACCGCTTAATCCTGTGTTCAGGGTCGCGGGGACCTGGAGCCTATCCCAGGAGACTTCGGGCACTAGGCGGGGTACACCCTGGACAGGGTGCCAATCCATCGCAGGGCACACACACATACACACACTCACACACCCAATCACACACTACGGGCAATTTAGGAACGCCAATTAGCCTAACCTGCATATCTTTGGACTGTGGGAGGAAACCGGAGTACCCGGAGGAAACCCACCAAGCACGGGGAGAACATGCAAACTCCATGCACACAGAGACGGGAATCGAGCCTGGCCGGGGAATCGAACCCAGACCCTGGAGGTGCAAGGCGACAGTGCTAACCACTACACCACCGCGCCGCTTTGTGCGTGCAAATCTTATGCATTTTTTTTTTTTAATTTTATTACATGTATTGTAATTTCTCAGGTGTAAAACATTTTGCCACTGCCTTCGATTTGCTTTTACGTATCCAGTAATACGATTTTATTATTGAAATTTTTTGAGGGCTGTTTGCTCGTGGGGTTAAACAGTGACTTTTCTGGCGTTTCTGAGATTTGACACCTCGGCATTTTGGTACGTTTGGACTCTACGCTGGCATGATCATTTGTTTTCCAGGTAGAGATCATGGTCCTTATGTGAGAGTTTCGGGCCAGTGGAATAGAACTAAACACGTTCAGTGTAGTGTAGTGAGATTTTGGCCATTAACATCGTCTTATTCTATTATGCACCATAAACAGAGATTTTGTTTTGTATGAAAAAATATCTCAGCGTTGATTTGAATGCACCATAGCGACTGTAAAATGCTTTAATTTGCTCTGGATTAGCATGTGAAACAGAACCGTGTGCTTATCCAGTGGGAGGACGAATTTAAAATCCAATCTTGCAAATGAAGCCTTTCATTAAAATCAGGCTTTTCCAGCAAACAGTGCACTGATCATTTCGACTGCACAAATCATCTGTTTAGCCAGTAATTCTTCCAATTATTCATCTCTCTTCAGCTGTTGGTGTTCCGTCACATTGAGCAGCGTGATATGAGTAATCAAAGTCGAATTACTTACCAAAGCAACATACTGTAAAACTGTGTGTGTGTGTGTGTGTGTGTGTGTGTGTGTGCAGAGGAACGAGGGAGGTGTGCGGGCGCTGCTGGAGAAGGCGGATAAGGCGGCGGAGGAGAAGGAGGGTGAGGAGGATGTGTACCAGGCCATGGCTCTGTCTCTCAGCGAGGCCTGGAAAATGTTGGTGAGCCACCTGGAGAAACGGCGCTCACTCCTGGAGCTCGCCTGCCGCTTCTACGACCGCGCCCTGGAGGTGAGAGTTAGACACGTGTGGCATAACGGAGAGAGAGGAAGTACTGTATATTGTTCTTTCTTGAAAAGGAGATCAAGTATGTGGTGAAACTACACCTTTTGAAACACTTTACACAAGCCAGATAAAGACCAATGCTTTCGTGAAGCGTCTCCAAAGACACGATGGAGATTAGTGTCTCTTGTTAATAAATCTGTTGATTTAATAAATAAAGAGACAGTGAGAGAGAGAAAAGTGATTGAGATGATGGTGTGAGAGAGAGAGAAGGGGTGAGGGAGTAAAAGAAAAGAAAAAGGATGAATATAGTGAGAGTGTAGTGGTTAGCATCATCGCCTTACACCTCCAGGGTGCTGGTTCGATTCCCACCCCGGGGTCTGTGTGCATGTTTTCCCTCATGCTTGGTGGGTTTCCTCCGGGTACTCCGGTTTCCTCCCACAGTCCAAAGATTAGGATAATTGGTGTTCTGTTGTGAAAATGGTTCACCACGGTCCCTAGTTGGACTACAGACGTTCCCACTGTAGATGGATGGATGGAAAGGAAGAGAGAGGATGATGAGAAATGTGTACGTATGATTAACAATATATACCAGTCTTTCATCATCATCTATCTTTGCACTGTTTCTCTGTTCAGAGTTGGTGGTGAGGTTGTGTGTGTGTGTGTGTGTGTGTGTGTGTCATTCAAGTGCTTAATTTACTTTCAAAGTAACAGCTGTTTCCTCTTTTTTTTTTTTTTTTTTTTCCCTAAGCCAGTGCTTTGATATTAGTTTGGGGAATTCACACTGAGCTGAAATTAGACATAAAAGAACAGAGCAGGAATGAAAACATATGAAGTCCTTTGCGGATTGGACTGAAAAAGGAAACAAATATATTTGTGCTTGTGTGTGTTTTTATTTAATTTTTTTTTATCCGATGAGAACTGCGACAGAATTCCTGCCCTGACGCCTTTAATAAATGAAACTGGAATAAATAACGTTAAAACACAATAAGCTTTGAAGTTAAAGGTGTTATTGTTATAACTATAATAACAACATTATTGCTGAATTTGGATTAAACAGATTCTCTGTTCTCACAGGGAAACGTGGCGGTAGTAATCACAAATGGAGTGTGTAGGGATTAGATAAAAAAAAAATGTCCAAGTGTTCCTTAAAGAAAATAAACAATCTGCGGCCAGCATGCACGTATTAATTAGGCATTGATAGTTAGACGTTAATCAGCATGTTGTGTTTATTCTCGTCCTGTCTGGGTGAGTGTAGTTCGCTATTAAGATTGATGAAGCGGAGGAGCTGCAGTGTGCTGGACGCGAGCTGAACGGGGACATGAGTTTAACTGAGCTGAAGCACAAATACAGCAGTGTGAAGAGAGGTGAGTGCTCTGATCTCACACTATGTCTGTCTGTCTGTCTCTCTGTTAGTGGGTTTCCTCTGGGTTCTCTGGTTTCCTCTCACAGTCCAAAGACATACACAATAGGTTAAGTGTTTCCAAACTGGCTGAGTGAGTGTGTATGCCTGTGCCCTGTGAAGTATTGGCACCCTTCCTGTAACCCTACTCAGGATAAGCCAGGTAGAGGAAGGTCGGTCGGTCGGTCTGTCTGTCTGTCTGTATGTCTGTGTATTGCATTAATATTTCATTTATCTGTCTGTTACATTGTCATGATATTGACTAGTTCATCTTTGTGTCTGTTAGCCTGTCTGCCCATGTGTACTGCATCAATGCCCTATTCATCTGTCTGTCTGTGTAGGTGTTACATTATCATTCTATTTTTTCTGTCAGTCTGAGTATTAATATCCTATTTATCCGTCTCTGGCTGTGAGGCTGTATGTCTGCGTACTGCATTTTCTATTCTATTCATCTCAATGTCTGTCTACGTACATTATCATTCTATTTATTTCTCTGTCTGTCTGTCTGCATTATTATTCTAATTATCTGTCTGTTTGTATATTGAATAACCATTGTATTTATCTGTCCATCTGTTAATTTGTCTTCCTGTCTGCATATTATATCTCTATCTACTGTACAGTATATCTCTGTCTGGGCACTACAGTACCTTCAGTTTGTTTGTTTGTCTATTTACAGTATCTGTATCTAGCTGAGCATTCAATCTGTCTTTCTGTTCATTGGACGTTTCTGTTTTGTTCGATGTCTGTTATTCTGTCTTTCTATTGATTCAATTGTATTTGTATAGCGCTTTTAACATTGTCGCACAGCAGAGTTACACAATCAAAAGACTTGTTTAAGTTTGTATGAAATGTGAATGTGTATAAATCAAAATGATGAGCAAGATGTCCCCTGATGAGCAAGCCGAGGACGACGGCGCACAGTGGCAAGGAAAAACTCCCTGAGATGTCAGTAGGAAGAAACCTTGAGAGGAACCGGACTCAACAGGGAACCCATCCTCATTTGTGGGTGATAACGGATAGCAGGGATTGATCCTGCAGTCATACTATCAATCTCGCAGTCTGTTATTGGTGACTATTGTTCTATCAGACAGTTTATGTTGTTCCTCAACCCCTTTAAATTGCCTTTATTTTATTGTATTAGTTTTCAGAAATGAGTACGTAGATAAAGAGCTTTACAGACCCGAGTAAAGTTATCTGTAAAGTAATAAAGGGGTGTAAAGGGTTGGGGTAAATCACTGGAGCTGGTGCTATACAATCGCATGATAGGAGGAGGTGGTCGAGGTTGGTCGACGGTCTTGATCTCTTTACCTTGGGTGAATGACAGGCTGGCAGATGGTAAGAGGCGCTGGCTGTAGGCCCGCTGTCACAGCAGGATATCGAGACGTGCTTACACTTAGCTCCTGAGTGAACATGACCTTTGACCTTCAGTTCATCATAACATGTGTGATAAGAATCCAGAAGTCTTTCTTTCCCAGATGTTTAATACTTCCTGCGTTTTATTTCTGAGAGACTCCAGAGTCAGAGGGCAGCAGTGTATTATCCTCATCACACTGACAGATCAGACTGTAATGATGAAGAAATACCACGGCACCACTTTAATCATGAAGCTAATCTCTGGAGTGATAGTCGAGTAAAATTTAGATATGTCTGTGTGAAGTAAAAAACATAATCTTTTTAACCTCTATATCCACGCCTAGCAAATATTTTTCCATGAATCGTATTTTTTACATGAGAATTAATACATTTCATTATTAATAAATGAGGCGGCGCGGTGGTGTAGTGGTTAGCACTGTCGCCTTGCACCTCCAGGGTCTGGGTTCGATTCCCCGGCCAGGCTCGATTCCCGTCTCTGTGTGCATGGAGTTTGCATGTTCTCCCCGTGCTTGGTGGGTTTCCTCCGGGTACTCCGGTTTCCTCCCACAGTCCAAAGATATGCAGGTTAGGCTAATTGGCGTTCCTAAATTGCCCGTAGTGTGTGATTGGGTGTGTGAGTGTGTGTATGTGTGTGTGCCCTGCGATGGATTGGCACCCTGTCCAGGGTGTACCCCGCCTAGTGCCCGAAGTCTCCTGGGATAGGCTCCAGGTCCCCCGCGACCCTGAACACAGGATTAAGCGGTATAGAAGATGAATGAATGAATAAATGATTTAAACCTAGAATACATCAGGACATTTTAGGGTTCACCAAATGGACTTAATCAAACTCTGGGCTCGTTAACCTTCAGGGCTGCTGGAGAAGTCCATGTTGGCGCTGAATAAAAGTTACGAGTTGTTGGATTTCCTGAAGAGCTTCGAGGCCGAGGAGGCGCTGAAGTACGGCACCGGGACACGAGGTGCTCGGAACAGCTACAGGAAAGTCGATGGACTGATGGAGCTCCTGCAAGACCGGCGCAGGGCAATCGACCTGGGTATGACTGAACAGTTCCGCAAACAGGAAGTGAATAACGGGATCTCTGAGTGGGAGAGACAGGAACAGGAAGTAAGTAACTTGATAGTAGATGTTATTAGAGCTAACTAAACAAATATGACTTTTTTTAACTGTGACGCAAATGTTTCATGTATGTATAAATGTAATGTTTTAGGAATTTAGAGTAATTAGCTATCAATCTGGTAGTATCAGTTTGTGCTACAGCTTTCCAGCTTGTGATTGAACCAAAAAGCGTAAAATTTTTGTTGAATTTCCTGTGCTATATATATATATTATATTTAAAATTTCAACTATCAAAAATTATCCACACTCCAGTTAGGTCAAAACATTGGTTAAACTTCATGTTATATCGGTTCATTTGTAACTGCGGTGCGAGCAAAACGTATGCCCCGTTTTCAATTTGCATGTACGAAGAGCAGCGCAGAATGGAAAAGTGTTTTTTTTTTTTTTTTTTTTTTTTTCATGAAGAAGTGTGTAAGAATAGATAAAGAAGTGTGTTAAACTTCGGCTTAAACCCAGAGCACTGTAATCCAAAGCATGACAATGCACGTCCGAATTCTTATTCCCACACTGTCAACTCTTTGCAAAAACTTCGTTTTCAGGTGTTAAAGCCTCCTCCCTATAGTCCTGATCTCACTGCGTCGGACTTTCACCTGTTTGGTCCCCTGAAAGCAGAACTACGAGGATGAAGATTCACTTCTGATGAAGAAGTGAAGACTGCGGTGCATTCATGGCTCGCAGCTCAGCCTCAAACATTTGTTAATGAGGGGAAAAGCTTGTTGAAAGATGGACAATGTTTACTGAAAAGCAAGGACAAAAAAAGATGTGTTTGTCTTTTCTAAAAGTTAATTAAAATAAATTTGATATCCAGAGTGCGGATAATTTTTGACTCACCCTCATATTTCATTAAATAGCTCTGGCTCCTCATCACTGCAGTTTTTTCTTGTTCAGTAGTTAATGATTATTAACCATTAGCCATTAAATTCTGCCTAGTTAATTTTCACCCACCCTGTAATTAATCATCCCGTTGCTGTTATCTAAGGTTCCGCTCACAATGTCCTACGTTTTCTTCTTGCAACGTTGATTCCTCCTACCGTCTCAGTGAGATTCCCTCTGCCCTTGGCCTCCCCTTGAGGATCTGTATCTCAAAACCTCTCGAGCTGTTCACAGTCTCTGTTTCTAAAAGTCCTGTAACTGTCTGACCTCTTATCCACGTTGCCATGCAGGTAAGACGTTGGTTTAAGGAAAATGCCGACCCGTTCTTGGAAAGGAACCAGCTTGGCTCGTCCCTGTCTGAAAGTGAGGAGTTACTGCGGGAGTATAAAGAATTTGAACTCAAAGCCAAGGTAGGACATGTTTTCTAAGGACTTTAAGAAGCGCTACAGAAATAAAGATGAGAAATAGAAACGTCTGAAACTGTTAATACTCTGCACACTTTACTGATATATTCTGAAACTCAAATGAGTCTCGATTTTACAGCACAAGTCTATGTACAGTATAGCATTTATTGCCGTATGGGTGATAAAAAAAAAAAAAAAAAAAAGAAACTTCCAGTAAAAGTAAACTGTGGTTGAACGAGTGTTCACTTCATTGCTGTGAAAACCCTCAATTAGTTCTGGTGCAATGTTTTAGAATTTGACCAAATTTTTAATATTCCACAGACCTCCATTATATTCATTATTAAAAATAGAAAGAAGATAGCACCCCGCCTAAATAGGACCAGACCATCCACTTAATGTTAATGTCAGTGACAAGATAAAGAGGAGAATTTGTCAGAAAAGCAAACTTGAGATTAAGTGGTAACTCTGAAGGAGATGGGAGAAGCTGTTCAGGACAACTTTCCACAAAGCTGGGTTTTAAGAAAGAGTGGAGAACAAGTGAAATCCTTTAAGTTGAGAAAAAAAAACCCTGTCGAATGTTTTCTGGTCTCAAGAAACCTATATCGAACTCTGGTTCAAAAAAACTACATTTGACAGAAATCCAACCCTGAGATCACCTGCGGTGAAGCATGGTGGTGGTTGCATCTCTTAGTCCAATTTATAATAAATCAACTGACTGTTTTTCAGTTTTTTTTAGATAATTTATCATGGATTGTCCTGTAAATACTAAATCCAGTCTGCTATTGATATCAAATCTCTGATGTGTTTAAATGCTCTATGCAGCGGTGGACAGTTTTGGTGGAGCGACTTCTCCAGCAGGCATCCGAGCTTCTTTCCTTAAGTGATCGAGCAAAGCTTGACTCCGTTGCAGAGAAAAGTGAGAATCTGCGCACCACAAACGAGCAGTTCCAGGATCTGATGATGTGTCGAGTGGGACAGCTGCACGAGAGCAACGGCTTCTTCAGCAGCGCTAATAAAGTACGTGAGCGAGGAAGTCAAGTGCAGCTATAATTATAACTAACAACCCTGATGACTTGGCTATTTGAGCTTGTGGTTTAATATTCTTGATCCATCACAGAGAGTAAATTAAAGATACCATTAAAAAATATGCCCATGTTATGCTTCCTCAATTAACTAACTGAATATTGCCAATTAATAATACGTCCCTTTGATTAAATAATACACTCCTTTAATTTCATAATTATCTCCCATAATATCTCCTCTGTTGATTCCAGAAAGTATGATCATGTTGTTAGCACAGCAAAATAGCAGATTATTTATGTTTTATTTAATGATTAGCTTTTCTTTTTTAATCTTTTCATTTAGCAAGTACATTTAACACACATACATACATACATACATACATACAGTACATACATACATACATACATACATACATACAGTACATACATACATACATACATACATACATACAGTACATACATACATACATACAGTACATACATACAGTACATACATACATACATACATACAGTACATACATACATACATACAGTACATACATACAGTACATACATACATACATACAGTACATACATACATACATACAGTACATACATACATACATACATACATACATACAGTACATACATACAGTACATACATACATACATACATACATACATACATACAGTACATACATACAGTACATACATACAGTACATACATACATACATACATACATACAGTACATACATACAGTACATACATACAGTACATACATACATACAGTACATACATACATACATACATACATACAGTACATACATACATACATACAGTACATACATACATACATACATACAGTACATACATACAGTACATACATACATACATACATACATACATACAGTACATACATACGAATGGGTGGAGGAATGGATGAATATGTAGATATCTTAATGACCTCATATGATATCTAAGCTATTAACATTTGAATTACCATTTTCTATCAGTTTATCAAGCTAAAGCTTGACGATACCTATTTCATACAGTGGATCACAGTCTGAACGAACCACCAGAGTGTAATATTAATTTGTGGAATGGAATGAAAGATTGAAAGGTACTGTATAATATCTAAATGCAACTGTTATTTTTATGAGCGAGTGCATAAAAGTGGATTGTGAAATTATTTCAGGTCTGAAAATGTTTAATATCTTAAGCATAAACTGTATAAAAAGAACTAGACAAACCGTCCGTGCCGCTCTAGTAGTCGATATAATGGTTGACACTGCCTAAACCCGGGTTAATAAATAAATGTGCAATTAGACAGAACAAATGGAGGCTGGCTGCTGTTTGGAACCCGCCTACCTACAGTACTGTAACACCACAATCTAGCGATCTTAGCTTTAGCTTGGCTAAAATGCAAACGTGGCTAATGTTAATTTATACACTAATAAATTTGAATGAACTCCATCATTCATACCCTTCACATTGTCCTGTGTGTTAACTTGTACATTTCTTGCGGGAAGTTAAGCTACAGTGATTCCGGTCATCTGGAAAGAGACGGCTAGCGGCTGTAATGCAGCGGTCACTCAAATTAGCCACACCTGTAATCTATATAAATAAACGAAAGGTTTTGTCTGTACATTGGTCAGAACTCATTCTTTCAATGATATCTTTACATTTTATACTTTGGGGGACCCCAAACCAGTCTCAGATCATTTTTTTTTATCTGTTCATCTGTCCAGACAGATTTTGTCACAGCATCATGCTAACCTGGCTAGACAGAATTTAATGAAACTTTTGCAGTACTTAGATATCTGCCTGAAGTTTAGCCTGCGCCATACTGTAAGGGATCTCAAAATGTTGAGTAAATGCGATGTTATGAACAGTTATTTGCTGGATTTAATAATCTATTAAAATATGCTACTAATAAGCTATTTGCTCAATGTAAACAAACATCTGCACTAATAGATATTGAGCTAGAGTCGTTTTAAGATGAAAACTGAATCTTTATCCAATTTGCTTTTTCGATTTCTCATCTGCGATTCACTCTCCGATTACCGAACAGGGAGTGTATTTGTCTGAGGATGAAAGAAGTACAACTTACCGTAGTGTAAACAAGACGTAAGATACTCAACCTTACGACATTGTATTTCTTTCTTATTAATGTGTTAGCCAGAGTGATCTACCATACAGAAAGACAGACAGACATGTATGTGGGCTTCAACCAGAAATAATAATATTCCTGATTATATTAAAGCTGATCTGATTCTTTTTTTTAGCTTTAACCTTTTAACTATTTTTCTAAAAATCCGTTACGCATCAACGACCGGTACTTCAGCTAGTTATACAAATTTTTATGGCTTAATAAAAATCCATTGTACACTTGTGTACCCTGTATATTTTCATGAACTGGTTGTGAAGATTTCACTTGCTTTTGGAGCCAACTCCCAGTGGACAGTTGAGGAGCTGCACATTTGCCCCTTCTGCGTTGCCATTATTTTTCAGACAATTTGAGAGAAAAAAAGTCAGGTTTCATACACCATTTTCATTGTTTTTTTTTTTTTCTTTCATTTTAAAATATACACAAGATCAGGCATAACTTAAGAAAATTACCAGTTAAAAGAGCATTAGCAGTAGCAGTAACATTAGCAGTCACTGTGCAGTCACTACACAGTATTATTGAAGTATGAACCCTGTTCCATATTCGCTCCTCTTTGTGGTTTTCAGGCATTTGTAATCCTGGGAACTATTGAGAGCACCATAAAGGGTTTAAAGACTCAGACTGTACAGTTGCCGGAGCTGGCTAAGAAGCATGAAGAGCTGCATCGGAATATCAAAGATGCAGCTGCCGAACCTCTCCAACGTGGACAGCTCATACTTCAGAAGCTTAGTCCACAAAGGTACAGTAAGAGCTGACGCTTGAACGATTTAAAGCATTTACAGTATCTGCTTCTAGAATAAAAAACAAGCCACCCTTCTTCATCCATATTGTTTTTATTGCTAAATGTCGACTTGCACCTCCAGGGGCCAGGCTCGATTCTCGTCTCCATGTCCATGGAGTTTGCATGTTCTCCCCGTGCTTGGTGGGTTTCCTCCGGGTACTCCGGTTTCCTCCCACAATCCAAAGCCCTGCAGATTAGACTAATTGGCATTCCCAAATTGCCCATTGTGTGTGAATAAGTGTGTGAATAGGTTTGAGGGTCTTGCCCTGCATCTTTCATTAGAACAAAGCAGCCTAGATGGTTTATATGTCATAAATTCATACTTTGTCTGTGTATTGCTTGATTTTCCTCTAATTACTACACAAGTAAAAGTTACTATTATACTCAGCATATATGTTTTTATGGCAGTGCCCAAGTCGGAGGTGTGCAAAGGATGCTGGGATATATCAGAGATCGAGTCAATGGGCTGAGCCAGCAGTGTCATGCCTATAGAGAACTTGTAGGGAGGAAACAACAGCTGCTGACTTCCTTTGATGAATTGGAGGAGAAGGTATGGAGAAAAAAACTTGTTCCAATCTTATCAGCAAAATTTCCTGAATAATATTGGTGTAGGTGTATATAAGTGTTCATCATTTGTCATATGATGTGTAGTGTTGCGTCTAGAACGTAATTTTCATAATGGCATTAAACTTTCCATCTTGACATCTTTAAAAACATAATATATGCGGGGTGTTTAAGTCAAAACAGGACTTTCTATTATGCAGAATAATAGAACACAGTTGTGAGAGTGAAAACTCTCTTTATTTCTCTATATAATCCCCTGCTGCACTTATCCCAGTGTTCTCAGTACGCTAGAGCCATGAATGGACTGCATCCTTAATTTTTGAAACACTGGCCTCCCAGGAACTCCTGTAATGGATTAAACATGTGGAAATGGCTTGGAACGAGGTCAGGACTGTATGGGTTATGTTGCAAAAATTTTCAGTCGAGCTCCTGTAATGTACAAGTGGTGTTCATGAATGATTGTTACCTGGTGATTTTCAAGGATCAGCAGTTCCACTTGTCTAATGTTCCCGGGAGCGACTGCAGTAGGTTTTAAGCCATCTTGGCCAGAAAGAATGTGTGTGTGTCTGTGAAGGCGAAAGAAGGAGGGGTCTGTGTGTGTGTGTGTGTGTGTGTGTGTCTGTGAAGGCGAAAGAAGGAGGGGTCTGTGTCCAATGACACGCACGCACACAGACACAAAGAGCAAGCTGATACAAAGAAAGAAAATGGATCTTTAACCTCTCTAATGAGACTTGCTTTTGCTTTACATGGCGCTGTTCACACACGCATACAGACACAAAATAAAATGTTTTACACACATACACGTTGTCACAGTGTAATAGTAAACAGTACACGCGCGCACGGATGTTGATTATACTGTACCAGTATGAGACGCGCACTAAGACCCAGCAGGGGAGACGATTACCCACAATTCCGCAACGCAAGAGAGAGAAATACCATTGGCTCAGTTGTGATCACGTGACGCTCTGTGTCAAAACAAGAAGCGCATGCGTGATACATGATACTCGGTACTCTTAAACCAAGACTTGTTAAAAATTTTTTCAATTAAAAATCTTTGCTTGTCTTGCGGAACACTTGCAAACCGCGTTACTCGCAATCCGAGGTTTCACTGTACTAGTACATTCCAGACAACATTTAAACTAAAGTGTTACTATATGTATTGAGAATGAAAGTTGCTCAAAATATTGATACTCCTGTGCTGCAGTGACTTGGGTAATTTAGATTTTACTGTATATAGAATATGTGTCATTTATATATTGAAAATTAAAAAGCACACAGACTGAATTATCCAACCTACCAGGCTGCTTGGCTTTTTGATTCATGAATGGGAGCTGGAGGGAATTGATCTTTGCCAAGGGCTGCACAGTTTACTCTAATTTGTTCCAAGTCATTTTGCCCCAGGCCTTTCCTTTCTAAACAAAAACAATTAGTTTTTCCTCTGCTTTTCTGAGCTGGAAAATGTTTTGTTCCATTTCAGATGGTAATTCTTTTGGCTGTCAGTAAATGTGGCAAAGCCAATACCTGACAACAATTACTATTTCCTGAATATTAGGAAACAGGATGAATAAACAGAACTCCATTTTCAAACACACTGGTGGTTTTTCTAACATACTTTTCTCTCCAGATCTCCAGCTGGATTAAGAGCAGTAATGCTGTCTTATCCAGTAATACAGAACCTGGTTCCTCACTCTCTGAGGCTGAGGAACTGCTCAACAAACACCTGGAACTATCCACACAAACACAGGTGAGCTTAATTTTACATTAATATGAACACATGTGCGGTGAGACTAACACCATACAAAACCTGTCCTCCAGCAGTCCATTTCAAAGAAGTTTTAATTGCTTACAAATGGTTTAATGGTTTTGCCAGTGGCTATCGTTATTGATGTTGGTGCCAGTGTAGAATGCTGTAGCACTATCCATTTTGACATCATGCTATCCATATGTCCATTGGACAATAAACCCACTAGTTTTCCTGAAGGCTGTCTGGAGCCCTTTGTAGACATCTTGAGATGGTATGGACCTTTGATTGTTTAACAATGATCATCTAGTGATGGTGATGCTAAGTTAGAATTGCCTCTATGCTCATTAATTTAGTTGTCTTGAGGGTATATATTTCCAGGTAATACCTAGGACACACTTAATTCTCAAGGATCTGGAGTGGGATCAAAGCGTCTGGTGTGGCAACAATAGAATATCTTTCAGAGCCATATTTCAGCATTTCAGCCATACAACCTCATTGGTAGCTATACTTTCGATTAAACAGAGGGGACCAAAAATGTATACACACTTCAACAGTTATGTTAGCCCTTTAAAAAAAATTACTTAAGATTTTTGCTAATTTAATAAAACTAAAAAATTTGAGAAAGCATATGTACATAAGTATGCACAGCGTTTGCCTTGAAGTTCAAAATTGAGCTCAGGCGCATCCTGTTTCCTCTCATCATCCTTGAGATGTTTCTGCAGCTTAATTGGAGTCCACCTGTGTTAAATTCAGTTGATTGGACATGATTTGGAAAGGCACACACCTGTCCATATAAGGTCTCACAGTTGACAGTTTATGTCAGAGCACAAACCAAGCATGAAGTCAAAGGAATTGTCTGTAGACCTCCGAGAGAGGATTGTCTCGAGGCACAAATCTGGGGACGGTTACAAAAAAATGTCTGATACTTTGAAGGTCCCAATGAGCACAGTGACCTCCATCATCTGTAAGTGGAAGAAGTTCGAAACCACCAGGACTCTTCCTAGAGCTGGCCGGCCATCTAAACTGAGTGATCGGAGGAGAAGGGCCTTAGTCAGGGAGGTGACCAAGAACCCGATGGTCACTCTGTCAGAGCTCAACAGGTCCTTCCAGAATGACGGGGGAGAACCTTCCAGAAGGACAACCATCTCTGCAGCAATCCACCAATCAGGCCTATGTGGTAGAGCAGCCAGAGAGTCTCATCAGACCTGAGAATTTTGTTTCTCATGGTCTGAGAGTCCTTCAGATGCCTTTGGCAAACTCCAGGCGGGCTGCCATGTGCCTTTTACTAAGCATGGCTTCCGTCTGGCCACTTTACCAAAATGTGGAAAAAGTGATGCGCTGTGAATACTTTCCGGATGCACTGTAAATCAAGATGCAGTGCAAAATACCAAAAGGGGCTTTGCTCTCAGCTTCGCTTTTAGGACTCCTAAAATTTCCTTTAAATCCCTATGTATGAACCTTTACCACTAAACAACCAATGTACATTTCTTAAACAGTTTTTCTCAAGAATTTGTAAGCACCATCTTCCAAAATCTAGCGTATGCCACTAGATGAGCTGCAAATGTAGATATTATCGGCAGGTGGTATGGAACAAGGTAACAGACTGGTGGCCTGTCTGATGTGTTGATTAGTTCTGGAAATAAGGCAGGTAGTGGACCTCTCTCTTGGAAAATCACCAGAGAGTGACTTTTTGGAAAAGGAGTATTGTTGCTGCAAGCTTTATAGGGTAAATATCATCGGGCCCAACATACAACACCAAATTCCCCAGTAAGGCTGATATGATTTGCTGGATAACAGATATATATATATATATATAAAACAGCTTACTGTCCCATATACAGTATAGAACATACTGTAAACACATATAGTACATACTGTATGTGCAAACAGATTGCACACTATTCATTCTTTTGATAAAATTCCTTTACTGCCTTTTACACTGAACTGTTTGAAGCATAGTATGTTCTCAAGAACTTATGACATATTCATGATCTTAATGCTGGGCAAAAAATATTCGAAGGATAGACAAGCAGCACAGAATAACAAAAAGAAAATGTCAGATGCCAGTAAAACATTACATGAGCTATTCTTCTGAAATTCTGAAGATGTGCTTAAATGTGTAATTGTCTTGCAGTGTGTTGTGGCAGAGTCCGATGCCGCTGAGGGAATGATTAATGAATTGAGGACGCTGGAGTCCCCTGAAGCGGTGGAGCTCTCCAACCGGGCCGCTGTACTGAGAGAGCAGCTGAAGACACTACAGAGGAACATCTGTACACACCTGGAGAGCCTCAGGAGCTATGTTAGCTTCTTATTATCTGCCAAGGAGGTGCTCACTCTTAAGAACATTTTACGAGGAATTTTTAATTCAGTTTTCATTCATCCTGTCATGGTTTTAATATCCTTGCCCAGGTTGAAGATCAGGTTAAGATGTTGTTGGATTGCTATAAGAAAAGACCAGAGACAGAGGAGGAGAATGAGGAAACAGGCACTCACATGAAGGAAGACATGGATGCAAGATGGCAGTTGTTCTTACAGAAATTCCTTTCCATGCAGGATCAGGGGAACAACTTCATCAACTCTTCTACCATGGTTAGTTACACTGAATGGATTACACACCATTGTTACAGCTACAAATTACTGTATACATTTGAATTGAAGAAGACTGACAAGCAGGATAGATATACACATCTGAAAGGAATAAGGGATGTCAGTGTTCTGGTCTCTTGCATCTACTGATGTCTTAGCATTCTTTGTTCCTCGCTGTTCCTTGTTACAGGTGAGCGAGACGCTGAGTCTGAACGTCAAAGCAGCAGTTAACGTTGTGGAAAAGACGACAGACAATCTGGGCAGGAAGAAAGCCGAGCTCACAGATCTGTGGTCGTCCTGGCAGCTCCATTACACTCAACTCAAGTCTGTGAAGAAGCAGTGGAAAAAATTTAAGGATCAACTTAAGAAGGTAGCATGGAAAAAAAAGAGTACCTGGAGTTGTTTCCTGTAAACCATGAACGACTGGTGGAAATGTTTTTTTTGGCTGGAGAAGGTACAATAGTAATAGGAGCTGTGATTTGTTTACAGGTTGTTCATGAACTGAAGTCTATGGAGGGAATTCTTACTCCAGCTTCGAAACTTGACCTGGGCAGCGATCTTCAGAGTGTGTCTAAGCTGCAAAAGAGCTTCAGTTCCACCAAGCAACAGTTTCTTGTATGTGCAGTGTTGGAAATCTTTACACATCTCTCGTTGAATCTCATGACTCGTTATGGCTTTTTTCAAATAGAAAGACTTATTCAGTATGATTAGTTGCTTTAAGAAAAACAAACAAACAAATAAACAAACAAAAAACCCTGGACACCAGTACCCCTCCTCCTGACGATCAGAAATCAGAAAGCATCATGCTGATCAGTGCAGTGTGCTTACACACCTGAGATGGCAGGTAATGGTCGACAAAGCAAGAAGTAAAGTACACCTCCGATCTCGAGGCCTTGTCTGTGATACTTTGAACTGAGATGTTCCTGAGAAGCTTTTCTTGTGATTGACCTCACTAATATTTTTTGCTTCATAAATGAAAAAAACAACAACAACAACATAAGTTGTATCTTTGTTATCTTCATTAAGCTTCATATACATAAGCTAATAATTTGTTTAATGATTCTACATGTATGTTGTAAATAACTTTTCGGTATAAAATGTAATATAAACCTGTGCTCTTATATTATATTATACTACAAACCGGATTCCAAAAAAGTTGGGACACTAAACAAATTGTGAATAAAAACTGAATGCAATGATGTGGAGATGGCAAATGTCAATATTTTATTCAGAGTAGAACATAAATCACGGAACAAAAGTTTAAACTGAGAAAATGTATCATTTTAAGGGAAAAATATGGTGAATTAAAATGTCATGGTGTCAACAAATCCCAAAAAAGGTTGGGACAAGGCCATTTTCATCACTGTGTGGCATCTCCCCTTCTTCTTACAACACTCAACAGACGTCTGGGGACCGAGGAGACCAGTTTCTCAAGTTTAGAAATAGGAATGCTCTCCCATTCTTGTCTAATACAGGCCTCTAACTGTTCAATCGTCTTGGGCCTTCTTTGTCGCACCTTCCTCTTTATGATGCGCCAAATGTTCTCTATAGGGGAAAGATCTGGACTGCAGACTGGCCATTTCAGTACCCGGATCCTTCTCCTACGCAGCCATGATGTTGTGATTGATGCAGAATGTGGTCTGGCATTATCTTGTTGAAAAATGCAGGGTCTTCCCTGAAAGAGATGACTAGATGTTGTTCTAGAACCTGAATATATTTTTCTGCATTGATGGTGCCTTTCCAGACATGCAAGCTGCCCATGCCACACGCACTCATGCAACCCCATACCATCAGAGATGCAGGCTTCTGAACTGAGCGTTGATAACAACTTGGGTTGTCCTTGTCCTCTTTGGTCCGGATGACATGGCGTCCCACATTTCCAACAAGAACTTCGAATCGTGACTCGTCTGACCACAGAACAGTCTTCCATTTTGCCACACTCCATTTTAAATGATCCCTGGCCCAATGAAAACGCCTGTGCTTGTGGATCTTGCTTAGAAATGGCTTCTTCTTTGCACTGTAGAGTTTCAGCTGGCAACGGCGGATGGCACGGTGGATTGTGTTCACTGACGATGGTTTCTGGAAGTATTCCTGAGCCCATTCTGTGATTTCCTTTACAGTAGCATTCCTGTTTGTGGTGCAGTGTCGTTTAAGGGCCCGGAGATCACGGGCATCCAGTATGGTTTTACGCCCTTGACCCGTACGCACAGAGATTGTTCCAGATTCTCTGAATCTTCGGATGATATTATGCACAGTTGATGATGATAACTGCAAAGTCTTTGCAATTTTTCGCTGGGTGACACCTTTCTGATATTGCTCCACTATCTTTCTGCGCAACATTGTGGGAATTGGTGATCCTCTACCCATCTTGGCTTCTGAGAGACACTGCCACTCTGAGAAGCTCTTTTTATACTCAATCATGTTGCCAATTAACCTAATTACTGTTAATTGGTCTTCCAGCTCTTCATTATACTCCAATTTACTTTTTCCAGCCTCTTATTGCTACTTTTCCCAACTTTTTTGGGATTCGTTGACACCGTGAAATTTGGAAACAACATATTTTTCCTTTAAAATGATACATTTTCTCGGATTAAACTTTTGATCTGTCATCTATGTTCTATTCTGAATAAAATATTGACATTTGCCATCTCCACATCATTGCATTCAGTTTTTATTCACAATCTTTGTATATTATATTATATTATATTATATTATATTATATTATAAAGGCAGCACGGTGGTGAAGTGGTTAGAACTGTAGCCTTCCACCTCCAGGGTCTGGGTTCGATTCCCGTCTCTGTGCATGGAGTTTGCATGTTCTCCCGTGCTTGGTGGGTTTCCTCCGGGTTCTCCGGTTTTCTCCCACAGTCCAAAGACATGCAGATGAGGCTGATTGGCATTCCCAAATTGTTCGTGGTGTGTGAATGAGTGTGTGACCTGTGATGGATGAACTGGCACCCTGTCTCTTGCCCTAAGTCTCCTAGGATCGACTCCCTCAAGCCCTCCCCTTGAGTGAGTGAGTGAGTTAGTGAATAATATAACATAATATGATAAAGGCAGCACATCATCTTGCAACTCCAGGGTCAATAAAAACATTTGCACATTTTAAAAAGTCACAGACATCAACTCAGACAAAGTGCCATCTGATGGGTTTTTGGAGACCACCATTAAAATGTGAACTGATAGGCTTAAGCATTGTTTACTTACTAAACGTTATAAAATCAAAGATACAAATACTGTTGTAAAATTTTGATCAACGATATTTAACATTTTTTAAATTCATTATCACAACAGATTCAATGCTGAATTTATTTTTACATTTTTATACTCCTGTTTATATGTTATTTACTTATTATGTCTCGCTTAAATGTTCTCCTAGCAACTTAACGCAGAAGTGGAGTTCCTGGTTAAGACGTCGGAGTTGCTGTCGCTGAAAGGAATCTCGATGAAAGAGAAAAACGAGAAGGTCAGCGAGCTTCTCCTGGTGCACCAGCGTGTGAGGGATAAAATCCGCGAGTATGAGACAGTTCTCAGCATGGCCGTCAAATTCCATCAAGTTTATCAAGAGGTAGAGTAATGCCACGGTTCATTGATCTTCCACAGATTTCCATTAGTGTCAGCTAACAGTGTCACTAAACAGGATATACAGTACTTATCTTACGAGCATTAAGTGCATTACAAAAGACAGAAGAAAAAAAAAATCCAGTGTCTTTCAGGGGCTCAAACAGGTTTATTGATTTCAGGAGAAATGTTTGGGGAAAGAAAACACTCCATTGCATTCGACATCACTGAGAGCTGATAAATCAATCATAAACGGTGTATTTGCTTTTTAAAGTCTGCTTCAATTCAATACTAAATAAAAGTGCTTTTTATGAAGGTCCTCTAAGAACATAAGCTATCTTTGAAATACAGGTAGATTTTCTGAATCCTGATTTTTCACAAAAAGACAAGTACGTTTAAGTTTATTTTCCAGATCACCAGGTCAGCATCTAATGTAATACAATTCATTCATTCATTCATTCATTTTCTATACCGCTTAATCCTCTATTCAGGGTCGCGGGGGACCAGGAGCCTATCCCAGGAGACTTCGGGCACTAGGCGGGGTACACACACACATACACACACTCACACACTACGGGCAATTTGGGAACACCAATTAGCCTAATCTGCATATCTTTGGACTGTGGGAGGAAACCGGAGTACCCGGAGGAAACCCACCAAGCACGGGGAGAACATGCAAACTCCATACACACAGAGACGGGAATCGAGCCTGGCCGGGGAATCGAACCCAGACCCTGGAGGTGCAAGGCGACAGTGCTAACCACTACACCACCGCGCCGCCCCATTGTAATACAATTAGATTTTCTAATAACATATTTACTGTTTAAACTCAAGCCATAAAATGAATCTGCAACCCTCGTCTACTCGTACTATGTCTAATGCTCTGTTGTTACAAGTGCACTTCTGAAAATGTAACGATCTTCAAAATTGTAGTCATCAGAAGATCTGATTTGATTAATATGTTAAATGGGCTATACAATCGAACGGGCTTTTAGAAGAGAAGAAATCCTTTCCTGTTTTCAATCAGTAGTGGTGAGTATTTTAGTGTGATCACAATTATAAAAACATTTTCTTCTGATCCCCAGCTGGACGTCTTATTAAAGGCTGAGCCTGTGAATGGATCGAGTGATCCGAATCAGGCCAGGATCCAGCTCAGCCAGCACCAGGATCGACAAAACCACGTCCGGCACCTTTACAAACTGGCCATCTCGCTGGCAGCTGATATCACCAGCACTATCCAGCAACCGGTGAGATGTGATCTGGAACTTGTTTAAGAACAGACGTTGATTAATCGAACTACTGTAGAAATCAGTAGTCCGATTGATTTGGTTGGGCTTTTATGGGAGAGCTGATGTCATGATCACCATTTGGTGAGAAACAAATGGAATTCAGTATTTATTTTAGCCATAATGAGTCCTACAGTATATACAGTCTGCTGCACCATGTAATACATCCACAGTCCACACCATATTTATTTCTTCCATTGCCTCATATGTCTTATAGCCTATCTCTGTCTCTACACTGACTTGCTCAGATGCACATCTATTGCACTTTTTTTTTTGTTTATCATATTTTCATCAAAAATTCAATAGGAATATATACCAGTCATTATTAGTAGCGATGCAGCAGTTTAATTCTGTTGGGTTTTTTTGGGACAAAAAGTGGAAGAATTAAAAAAAATAATAAAATCACTATCAGCATTGGCCCAAAATATCTCAATACAGTAGGTTCAACCCTACTTACTAGCTTTCCTTGATTCCCATTAAAATGACCTTTTTTTTTTTATCAAGATTTATAATTCTGAACTTTATACTATAATCCTGTGCACCATAAGCTTGATATTTTTAAAAACTCTTATTAATTGTTTAAACCTCCTTTCCTGTTTAATGCAGTCGTAATGTTGTCTCTCTGGCTTCAGCCAACGTTGGTGTTCTCAGTTCAGGAGAAGATGGAATGCCTGCGTCGGAGCAGTGTGATCTGGGCCGCTCAGGCCAGCCAGTGTGAGGAGAACCTGATGAGCAACATGCACTACTGTGTGTTTAAAGAGGAGATCAGTGAGGTAAGGACATCCACGTTTACCTGTACTGTATATAATCCTGTCAACCTCACTGTGTGCAACAACTACTCAACTACTCAAGGCAGTCACTGGTTTTAAACCTACTGTAGAACTGGTTTCCTGATTGGGTTGTAGACATTTCTAGAACTCTAGCTTGCCATTAACGCATAACCTCTGTGGCTCAGGTTTAAGCTGCTGATGCTCTAGAGTTTGCCGTCCTTATTTTTGCTTCTGCAGACAGACATGCTTGTCAAAAATAGAAGGAAAAAAAAAAGAAAACGTGGATCCTACTGTATTAACCTCGTTTATCACCAGGTGTCAACTGGTATCCAAATAAAACCAACAACAAAAAAAGCGAAAATCTTCCATATATTAAAATGTGCTCAGTTTTTTTTTTTTTTATTATAATACTATAACAACATTAGATATTAGATATACTGTATATAAGGGTCAGGAGGAGCTCAGTGGTTAAGGCATTGTACTATACTGTAGTTCAGAAGGTCCCAGGTTCAAATCCCACAACCACCAAGTTGTCCCTGTTGGGCCCTTAATCCTCAACTGTTCAGATGTATAATGAGATAAAAAATGTAAGTCTATTTTAGTCTATGTAGGTATTTTTTTACTAATTTCTATCGTTCTATTGGCCGATTATTTTCTTAAATTAAATTTTTTTTCTTATATTTTCCCATCTTCGTTCTATGAAAACAAAACCTAAAATATATATATTTTTAAAGTAAAAATGTATAGAAGTAGGGTTTTAATAATTTTACACTTGCCTTCAGGCGGCCTGGTGGCTTAGTGGTTAGCATTGTCGCCTTGCGACTCCAGGGTCCAGGTTTGATTTCCGCACCAGGTCTGTGTGCATGGAGTGCGCATGTTCTCCCCATGCTTGGTGTTTCCTCCTGGTTCTCCGGTTTCCTCCCAGAGTCCAAAGACATGCAGATTAGCTTAACTGGTGTCCCCAAATACCCATAGTGTGTGAATGTGTGTGTGTGTGTGTGTGCCCTGTAATGGATTGGCACCCCATCCAGTGTGTACCGCACCTCATGCTCTACAGTAAGTCACCTGGAATAGACTCCAGGACCCCAGCGACCCTGTATACAGGATAAAGCGTGTAGACGATGAGACCACAATGATTTGTCTTTAGTAATTATATAATACATAATACTAGACATTTGACCATATTTTTGATATTTTAACATCCTAAAATGTTATCTTGTGATTACATGAAGCTTTGTGTGCTTAAGAGTGATCTCCAAATACTCTCAGGTCATAAAACAGTTTTTATAATCATGCCTCATCCTGCCCAAAACAATAGATATCACTTTGACATGAAATAATAAATTATAAGTGAAATATCTTCGCTCTGGAGCTCCAGGGGTTGGTTGTACTCTCTCACTGCCCCGGAGTTATTTATAGAGTGCTTCTGTTTAGTCTGTAGCCTGAGACACTTTTTCAATCCCAGCTCTGGTGGTGTGATTCTGCCATTTGTCCTTCAACACTCTGGAGAGAAGTGAGGACTTCCTCCTTATCAAGTCACTTATCGGTCCTCCAAAAATAACCCAGGACCTGAGGTTATAATAAAACCTGCTGAAGATATGAACACGCATTCATCCTTCTTTCTCTTACTTTGAGCCTCAGATCAAGAAAAAAAAATATTTAAATTTAAACAAAATCTTTTAGTTGCTTATTCCTGTAATAGACTTTCTAGCTCAAGATACACAGTAAGAGAAATACACAGTACGATATGCAGTGAAATGCTTCTTTTTTCAGCACCTTGTAGTTTAGGGCATTTTAATTCCCATATATGTTTACAATCATACTGCAATCTTACTATCCAAAAAAAGGTAAAATAATGTAAAAATGTCTTAAAGATTTCTTTTAGATTTATTGAGATTATGTATTTACTAAAAGCCTTTAATGGTCAAAACTGTAATATAATGTAATAATCTAATTAGAGATGTTCCGATACCATTTTTCCCCTACCGATACCGATTCCGATACTTGGGCTCAGGGTATCGGCCGAGTACTGATCCGATACCTGGGTGTGTATATATATATATATATATATATATATAGAGCATTTCTTTTCTTAAGTAAAATACTACTTCGATCCTAAGTGCACGGGTGACAGCATGAAACACGGACACGAGGCGAGGCCTTATAGGAAAAAGGGTAATTTATTTAGAAAAATGGGGAAAGGGTTAAAGGCTCTCTGCGGTCTTTTCCCCTTCGGCGGCAGGGATGCGAAGGCGGGCTCGACGCGGAAGTGAAGGTGCCGCGGGAGCTCGTGCAGCTTGTTCACGCGCTCCTCTCGCGGAGATCAAAGGCGCCCCCTTTTTTAAAGTCTCTGGGGCGCATCACATCGCCCCGCTCTTGCGCCACTGTCTCTCATAAAATCCACCGCGTCGCAAAGTCCAGCTTCCCAACAGTCAGACCCAGAGCTCCACTCCCCGCTGTGTTTTATAGCGCCGGGATCATTAGCGGCGATAGCTCATGGGCCGTTGCCTGATTCTGCGGCCCTGCTCCTTCACATACCTAAAGAGGGGGGAGGCCACCTAACTAGTGAGCTTCGGAGGAGCGATATCAATTTGGACGCACGCCCATCACAGGCGCACGCCGTGACACTCTGTAAGTAAGCTAAGCTAGCAAAGCTAGCGGGCATAAATAGTTTATGTTTAGGAAAATGGTATGGGATCGGTACGTGGACTCAAATACTCGCCGATTCCGATGCCAGATTTTTTTGTGGTATCGGCAGCATTTCCGATACCAGTATCGCAATCGGAACAACCCTATATATAATAAAAGTAATAATCTTTTACATTCAGATTACATACACAATTAAATGTAAGTAGCATTTTAATTGGTTAATAATTAACTAACTTTACATATATAATTTCTTTGATATTTTTTGGGATAATGTTTGTTTGTTTGTTTGTTTCTTTCTTTCTTTCTTTCTTTCACCATATATTGCCTCATTCTATTCACTTTAAAATGTTAATTTAAGTACGGTTTATTTTAATGAAAAAGCATACTTTTTTAAATTTGAAACTATTGTTAATATTTATTTTTCATTGAAGCAGTAAAAGAATTAATATTTTATTTTTATTTAATTTATTTGTATTTTTAGTTTGTAATTTGAGTGTACAGTGGGGACATACAACTCTCAGGAGAGAAGAGTTTTAATAAATGTAAGAGTTTAAGAGATTATTTTAGTAAATTGTACTAATTGACTTGTTTATTTGTTTGTTTAACTTAATTTTTGTTTGATTTTGGACTGGGGGTGTGGTGGGTGCACATTTCTGCAGGATGACCCATACCTCCTCTTCTTCACAGGTCCATTTTTGTCCATATCTTTGCTCCTAAATCATTTTTTCCCACCCTTAAGAGCTCTAGATTTTCAGAGCTTCAGAACTTCTGATGATCATGTATCCATTTGTAAACACTTGTATTTGTCTCCCTCTTGTGGAGGACATCTAAACTTTCATTATGTCATTGTTTACGTGCAAAGTTTGGCACAGATACAAAGATTCTCAGGTTAACCACAGCTCTTAATCTTCCACCTGATACACTCCTGCAAGATGTTGATCTGACATGGCAGGAGAGAAATGTCTGCCTTCTTATCCCTGTTATTTGAGATGCATCTTATCTCTTGAGCTCTCTGTGAAGATGAGAAGTGCCACACGTTACCTTTAGCTCGATTTGATACAGTATGTCCTGCTTAACGTCATTCCTGTCATATGATTCAGGTCTCTAGTAAGACGTAAGACCACCATTAGGTTCATGCAACAGTTCAACTGTATGAAAAGGTCTCCGAGGGCAGACATGTATTGAGTTTGAGTTTGATCCATCAAAAATCTCTCTTTTGTCTCTCGTGTTCATTCCAGTCCCTGTACCTGAGCAATTTCAGAGGAATGTTTTTTGTTTGTTACGCCATGCAGTGACCTATGAATCTTTTGAGCATAAAACTTAAGGCATGAACCAGTGAGAAACAGGTGCAGATGATGACAGATGAACAGGATGGTGATTAATATACTGGTGATACTGAGTACAGACGAGAGGGGAAATGAGGTCGCTGCTGAGGTTGTGACATAAACAACCCATTTTTAAATTGCATCCTTAGTCTCTGACAGCCTGACGCAGTATAACATTTGGTTCCATTTCTTAACTTTAACATTTCTCATTGACGGGGAGGGGCTCAAGACTTTTGAACAAGACAGGAATTTTTCGATTTTAAACTTATATTTTAAATCTGAGACAGCCTTTTTTGTCTTTAAACACACACACTAGCACGCACACTTGTGTTTCAGACTTCCAATTTTATTTTGTTCATATTCAATTGAGAACATGTAATGCAAAATTTTGTAATTTTATGTTTGGAGGTGAAATAACAAATTTTACTGCTGTAAAAGCTAGGTTTTTTTTTTTATCACAATTTTAGTAAACTTTGTTTACCAAACTATTACTATTTTCTTGTTTATTATGAGGTCAGTTCAACATTATTGATATAAAATAATAAAAAATAGTATTAGTTCTTTTAAACGACTAGAGTATATAGATGCATGTTATTCTCATTATGTCCAGTAGACAGCGCTGATGCCCTCCATCTGTATCAAGATTACATTACAGTACATATTAGAGAATTTCTGTTACTCATGCTCTGGATTAGTAATTATAGATCTGCATCCAGTCTATATGTAGTTGAGATGTTTAATATTTTATATTTTAGATGTATAGGGTTCTTTTTAGGAGTTCGGGCTTATTGGGAGCTCCTGGAGTAAAATAATCAGTGTTTAAACTTACACTGCAATTCTTTTGATTCTTTCACTAAATTCAGAGATTTCTCTTTCTATGGTAACTCATTTCCATTTCGCCTGATTTACCCCGGCACATGACTCAACAGAAATTCATCATTTACTGCCATGACAGCATGGTGGTGTGTCGTGTCCGTCATGCTAATGTAGCTGACACACACTCATAAATATGCATGAGTAAACAAGCTGAAAATCATCAGTGTACCAGTTGCTCCTGTCACTCAATGCAGATTTTATTCCCCTTCTCTCTCTCTCTCTCTCTCTCTCTCTCTCTCTCTGACACATCACACCACAAGTAAACAGACTTATCGTTAACATGGTGCTAGAGAAGCCGTAGAGAAGGGCTCCAATTTTTATAGGCAAGGCAAGTTTACTTGTACAGCACATTTCATACACAATGGTAAAAGTGCTTTACTTAAATGAGAAGAAAATTATTGTAAAAAGAAAACTTTTTAAATGATTTAAATTAAAAATAAAAGTAAAAATAAAAACAATTTGTAAAATTCGATATAGAAACAGTTACAAATATAAGGTAAGCATAAAATACGGTACAGTCAGTTCTGTCTCGAGAATCACCCCAAGATTCTTGACTTGATTTTTAGTTGTTTGAACCCTAGAGTGAAGGTACGCATTCATCTTCAGAGCTTCATCTTTGTTTCCAAATGCAATGACCTCAGTTTTTTCCTTGTTTAACTGAAAGTTTTAGCACATCCAATTGTTAATTTCATCAATGCATTGGCAGAGGGAGTCCACGGGGCTGTACTGTAGTCATTTGGAGATAAGGCTAGGTCAGCATCAGCATAGCTGTGATAGGCAATTTGGTTCTTTCTCATTATCTGATTTAGGCCTTGTTCACACGGGCGTTAAAATCGAGCGTTTTTCTGCCGTTCGTAGCGTCCGGTGAGCGCGGATGAAGCGCAGAGGGTTTCCTACACATAGGAGTCAATGACGGTGTTCACACGGGCTTTGGCGACGTGCGTTTGTCCGGCTACGCTTTTATATGGCGTTAAAAAAACGTTGCATGCAGCTTTTTCTTGCCGTTCAAATCCCAACGAACGCAAGGAAAACACTTCTAGTCCATTTTCTCCGCTTTCATTTTATGCTTCGGAAGACCAGATATATCCCATGATCCTACATGCTATACATGGGGAAATGCGGAAAAAAATTCAAAATAAAATGCAAAAACTTGCACGGGAATTTTCACATTTTTTTTCTCTCCCTACGTCGCCGTATTATTATTATTATTTTTTTATTTTTATTTTTTTATATATTATATAAAAATATAATAATTTTATTTGAATTTTTAAAACAAGAAGATTCATGTCTAATATGACAAAATGGTCCATATTAAAAGGAGGCACCTCAAATAGGATCCAGTTCCCGACACACTGCCCCCACAGGTTAACACACAAACTACAGTTTGGGCTGCCGGCTGACGTTAGACCAGTGGTTCTCAAACTTTTTCTGTCATTCCCCACTTAAGGGGGTGAGCAAATTTTCAAGCCCCACTTGTCAACAAAATAATAACGAAATCTGCCAAGTTTACTGTTTATTGAAATATCAATTTCTAAACCAATAAGATCAAACAACACCAAGTTAAAAACAGATCAAATACACGTGCAATTGTTATAAAAGGCTTACGCTGTCACTTATCTTTGCATAACTGACCCCATGTTTATTAGCTGCTCAGCAACCGTTTGTAGTTTTTTTGCACTGGCCAATTCTGTATGCAACTTTGAATGAAGTCATTTGTGCTTTGATGTCCACTGATTCAGATGTTACCATGTGATTCTCCTGCTGTCTGTATTCTGCCAGCTTTCTTTGAAAGAAGTCGAGTGGCTTATTAACGTGTGTTGTCTCTAAGTGTCTTCCTAATTTGTTGGGTCTCATGCGGTCTGCTGCCAGCGGTATAAGACACAAAACACACACAGGTCTCTCCTGTGCCCCCACCATCCCCACCATGAAGCAAGTTAGGCTTCATTAGTGGTGGGCGATATAACCAAAATCTTCTATCACAGTAGAAGCTATTTTCTACCTCGGTAACAATATAATCACAATATAGCAATTTGTATCTGAAAATGAATAAATAAAAATTCAAACACAAAGAAACTGTTTTACATAATGTAATTTTATATAAACTGTGAATTGCTGAGGTTTGCCGCATTTTTTTTTACTTTGGCCATATTCGTTTGGATGCTTGGATTTCAGATGATAGAAGAGCTTTAACGTGTTTCCACCACTTGTTAAAACAGTGAACTTGCGTACCTTGCAAATCACATTCAAAAATTCTATTTAATTCAAACCTTAAAATAAAAGACTATGAATAGGAAATAAATATGAAAAATAAAATAGGGGGTAAATTTAACTAGGAATGAATAAAATAAAATATAAAAACTAAAGTTAAAATAAAATAACTGTACAACAATACACAATATAGAAAAAATATGAAGAATATGTGAACAGTAAGAGCAGCTGTACGAGTAGGAAAAGAATGGTAATGTCCATGGTTGTGCAATCCACATGTTTAGATACGTTCATCTCATTCGTATCACTTTTCTTATACCCAAACTAATTCCACACCACAGACGAGGCACCTTTTTTCTTTACAATCTCCTCGTTGTTGGTTTTGTCACATGTAAGCAAACTCACTGCTCGTCTTCTTCCATTGTCGAAGTGTATGTGAAGCCAAACACATCAAAAGTGGGACGAAACCGTGGCACCCGATTGAACCAAATATCTGCGCAAATACAGCGCAGCGCGACTATCTGAATAGCGCAGTGATGATCTGGTTTATTTGCGCAGCCCGGTGGATCGCGCAGCGCCGCTCGAATGCGACCCACTATGTTTTTATTTACAAACTATTTAAAATGTCACAACTGTTTAATATTGTTTCCGCCTTGCCATGCCTGGTTTGTACGTGCGCATCCCAGAAAATTTATTTTGATGGTCGGCGCGGTTTATTTCTGTCAGAGTCGCGCAGCGCTGCCCAGTGGCTCGCGCAGGTTTGTGATTCGAGCAGCGCTGCTCAAGTTTGTCCGACGTTAAACCGTTATTGTTCCACTATGGTTCCACTTTTTCTCCCGGCCCACAACTGATGTTATTTTAAATTTACTTGTGTTAATGATCCATTTATTTGTGTGTGATTGTTTAGTTTTGAGCGTACGCTCTTCATTATCAATAAAGAAAAGCATGAATTAGAATAGGTACTTTCCTGTTATTTCCTCCCGTTCATTGCGCCCCACCTGTCATGTCTGTATTCCCCACTAGTGGGGCGCGCCCCACACTTTGAGAACCACTGCGTTAGACAGAGACAAACAAACGCCAGTGTAGAAGTCAATAGAGCGCCACTACAAAACGCAACATAAACGTCTAGGACGTTCAGAGCGCGTTCGTTTATCCAAAAATGTAACGACAGTGTGAACAAGGCCTTAGTTGGAGCATACAGTATACAGGCTAAACAGGAGTGGTACTAGAACTGACCCTTGTGGGACTCCGCATGTCATGGACATCCACTTAGACTTATGCTCTCCTATACTCACATAGTAACCTCTCCCTTCTAAGTATGACCTGAACCATTTTAGTACCATCCCAGAAAGCCCGACCCAGTTTTCCAGTCTTTCTATTAGTTTGTTATGATCAACAGTGTCAAACGCAGCACTAATATCTAGCAGTACCAGCACTGATATTTTGCCATAATCAGAATTTAAACGAATGTCAGTTATTATCTTTATACCTGGGAAACAATAACATGCTGTTAATTCATTTATTTTAATACCACAGAACAGATAATTCTTGCAAATATGAGGGATGTTTGAGTCAAAATGGGGCTTTTAATTGTGCAGAATAATGGAAGACAGTTATTATCCCAGTGTTTCAAACATGCTTTGATACAAGTTTTTTCAGTACACTGGACCCATGATTTGGCAACAGGAAACATGGCAAGCACGTCACACATATATAAAAAAAAAAAGATAAATAAAATACTGGAAATGAAGCCGATGGCAGTCATGTAGAGTATATTTTGTATATAAAGTTGTCCAAAAACTTTCCTTATAAATGGAGACTTTTGGGACACTCCGTATTTCTTATTTACAACTAAATTTAACTTTATAACATTTAGCAGACACCCAGATCTAGCACAACATATGGGCTATATAGTCTCTAAAAACACACGATCTTAAAAAAAAATGTCATTTGTACAAATAATAGACCAAAATAATATAGACAAATTAATAAAGCTTTCTAATACATTTTTAATTAAGTTAATATATTTACTGTGAAAAAGATCTGGCTACACATTCCTTGGCTAGTACTTTTCTATTAAACATTTCTGAAAGTTTAATATTTGGGTGATTTAGGGCACTGTGGAAGGTCAGTGGTTGAGATGGCCAGAAGATTGTGTGTTGAAATCCCTGCCCTGCCAAGCTGCCACTGCTGGGCCTTTGAACAAGGCCTTTAACCCTCAACTACTCATTTGAATAACTGAGAATAAATGTAAATGGCTCTGGATTAGCGCATCTGCCAAATGGCAAAAATGTAAATGGAGTTATGTGGCAGATAGATATACATCGACTTGTACAGTAGCCACTACAGTATGTATGATCATGTGCTTCCCTTCTTACCCTGACACGCCCATCGCTCTGGTATAGGGTCAGTCTGGACTCCTCAGACCACATGACCTTCTTTTCTTTGCTCCCAAGGCCAATCTTTATGCACACAAGCAAATTGAATCACTAACAAGTAGTTATTCCACTTTGCTCTGGGACCAACAGAATGGAAACGTGAAAAGGATAATTAGCTTTCATTTCCAACAAATTTAGTCATACTAGTAAAGTAATCATTAACCATAAATATGCTTATTACATAGCCTCCGCTCACATATTTTAAAATTATGAAATGTACTTCCGTCCCTGGCATGATTTGCATCCCAGTGTTTAATGTGTGTGGGTGGAACATCTAGCCAATTTTAAGACTTGACCAGTTTATAACGATATAATGAAAGCTCTGCAAAAATGGGTTGAGTTTTATAAGAAATATTAATTTATTTTAAGGGTATTACTGTACATACAGCACAACAGGGAGGAAAGCAGTATTGAGGACAGATGTAAAGCCATGTTTCGGAACATTGGTCTTATCTACAGAGGCTGAAAGTAGCTGCAGGCTTTCATTCCACCCTGCTGTTTAATCAGTTCATCTCACTCTCCAATCAAGTGTGCCTCTTATTTTGCGAAAAATGGAAGCCTGCAGCCACACGGCACTTTGCACATTAAACTGACACTGAAATACATATGAGTAAAGAGAAGTTATTTAAGAGACTTTTCTATTTGATCGGCTAGCCTTTGATTCCCACTATCATAAATGAGCCTTGGCTGCCCATGATTCTGTCCTCAATTTACTGGTATATAATCAATATTATTAAGTTCACCTGGCAGCGTTGTTGCTTAGCATGGTATAGGTGGCATGTCATTCTGCCCTCGGCTGATGCTGACAGCTGTTCTATGAGGAGTCGTGACTGCAGTTGCTTGATAGTTTCCTATAGTCTACCTGAGCCTCCAATAACGAACTGGACTCCATATTAACTTAAACATCTCCTGTGATACTGAACTTCAAGTCTCACACAGTATCAACCCGTGCTATCCGTTTTCACCCAAATGCGGATGGGTTCCCTGTTCAGTCTGGTTCCTTTCAAGGTTTCAACTGCCATCTCAGGGAGTTTTTCCTTGTCGCTGTCGCCCCCGGCTTGATCATCAGGGATGATGTATATGAATCATTTTGATTCATATACATTCACATTTCATACAAACGTAAATCATTCTTTTGATTGTGTAAAGCTGCTTTGCGACAATGACATTTGTTAAAAGCGCTATACAAATAAAATTTTATTTAATTGAATATTGGACATTCAATAAAAAGTGGCTCGGGAATGGCCAAAACGCCTACACTGACCAAAAATAATAATAATAATAATAAAGCAAAAGTGTGCTCAATATAATGATTATTATATAATTCCTGTGTTTGTTTACAGTACCATACAACTCAAATTAACTTATGGCTACTATACAATATACTCTGTTTTATTTCCTTGTGCAGTTTCTTATACTGTACCTCATTTACTTCCTCATGCATTATTCATACATGTTGTTTCTAGAAATAGATTTCCCGACAGTTCTGAGACCCCCGTAATCTGACCCTGATTTATAGCCTTGGCCATTTGTTCATCATCATGTACCATTAGAGATGTGTGTAAAAGAGTGAGTGAGAGAGAGAAGCTGCTTCTATAAAGTGAGAAGAGCCCAGTTTAAGGATCACGACGCTGTTTATGTTCTCGGCACAGTCACCTCTCTCTCTCTCTCTCTCTCTCTCTCTACCCTCGTCTCTTTCACTTCTCTCCTCTTCTTCTCTTCTTTACACTCGCATTCCTGTTCATCATGCTGCTTTTTAGTCTGCCTGTATTATAATTCCATTTCTTTCTCTCTTGCTTTCTTTTACTTCCATTTTTATTCTCAGTCCTGAGCTAATTTTATTACTTATTATTATTATTATTATTATTATTATTATTAATTTATTAATTTCTTACAATACTAGCTCTCTAATGACCTGTCCTGTTACTTATACAGTATCTAAAAAGTCTCTCTCTCTCTCTCTCTCTCTCTCTCTCTCTCTCTCACACACACACACACACACACACACACACACACACACACACACACACACACACACACACACACACACACACACATCTTCCCTGTATTTATTTCTTCCTTTTCACTGGATCATACTCACTCTCTTTCTGCACTCCTGTACCTCTCTTTTGTTCTATTAGTTTCTCTTTTTTATTTTCGCTTTATTGCTGTTTCTTTTCTTCCACTTTTACTTTTCCGGGCTTCTATTTTCCCTCTTTCCTCCCATTTCACTTTGTTTTGTTGCTCTGTCTTCAGTTCTCTTTTCATCTATCTAACCTCATATTTAATAAAAAAAAAAGTGTTTTTGCCATTTTTGCCCTCCTCCTACTTTCTCTTTAAGAAGAATTTGGGCAACAATATTTCTCATTAGCACAACTATGATGCAGTCGCCACAGCCTGAGTGTTGAAGATATCACAGATGTGCTGATATTCAGTACAACTGCATGACAGTGTGATTATTACTTTTATACTCATTGGTAATCGTTGCCCGATAACTTCACACCTCCTAGTATGTTCTTCCTTAGATTCAGAATCAGTTTTTAAAAACAAGCAGGAGTCGCACCTGGTTCCTCTTTTTATCAGTTTAATCAGTTCATCTTACTCTACAACCACATGTCCCGCTTATTTTGCTAAAATGAAAGCCTGCATCCATACAACACAGACCCTGATACACAATGTATGTATGCTAATGTATGTCCTGGTTTTATTTATCAGCCATAACATTAAATTGCAAAACAGCTAAGCCCGATATAGTGTAGGTTCCCCTTCTGGCAACAGGCACAGCTCTGACCCCTAAGGGCATGACCCCACATGACCTGTGGAGGTGTGCTGTGGTGCCTAGCACTGGGGTGTCAGTGCCATGTCCTGTGGGTGCTGTGGGATGAGGGGTGGATCACTGACATGCCATGGATGCTCGGTCATAGTGAGATCTGGAGAGTTTGAAGGCTGGATCAACACCCTTGAACTGTTTGCCTGATAAGCCGCATCCACAGCGTGCTGTGCTACACTGAGTGTTCTGATACCTTTCTATTGGCGCTTTTCCACTGCATAGTTACGGCACGGCACAGTTCAGTTCAGCTCACTTTTCCACTGGGAACAGTACCTGGTACCTGGTCCTTTTTTTAGTACCACCTCAGCCGAGGTTCCAAGCTCGCCGAACCGTTACCAAAACGTGACGTGTAAACTCTGCTGGTCACTGATTGGCTGGAGAAAATCATCATTACTGCGTCACTGAACTTGCGACACGAGACACAACAGAACCGCTATATTTAGAAACAGCCAGAGAAGGATCGCACGCACCTTTTTGTATTAACCGTCGGCCTCTTTTGAAACAAACTCCTTCGTCTCGCTGTTAAAAACATCCACATGCCGAGAATGAAGAACACCATGCCGTCGATATGCTCCATTGTTGTGTGTTTGTATGTGGCGCGTTTATGATGATGTCACGGCAGTAGCGGCGCCGCAACTATAACGACACGTGAATAATCCCGCCCACTCTAAAGCGTTACTAAACTGCAGTGGAAGCGCAAACCGAGCCGAACTGAGCCGAACCGAAGTGAGTTGAACTGAACCGTGTCGTGCTGTACTATGCAGTGGAAAAGAGGCATTTTAGATCTCCTAGTGTGTAGCCTTCAGAGGAACCAGAGACTAACCAAGACTACTTCAAAGTTTTCATCAGACTCAGTCTCTGTCTTCTCACTACTTTTTATTCACTATGGAATTTACAACATGGAAAACAATAAGCAGTACAGGAAACTAAAAACTCTAATGATGATGATGATGATGATGATGGGAACACGGCATTGTTTCATGCAGTTTTTCTTACAAAAATATGATATTTCTTGTTAAGTAACTGATTCCAGTTGTTAAGGAAATGACATTCACTGAGGTGTCCATCATTCACTCCTCCCTCTGAGGACTGTAAATGATAGACCCCCCTTTAGGTTGGGAAGCTCCACTAAGGCATCTCTGCTGCGCTGCAGCTGTCCTTGGATGACACATGAGACTCGACACCATTGCTACCATAAACAAAAATGGCTCTGCACTATAAATTCCCCCAGCGCAAGCTCTGAAATAATCTCCTCTGACAGTACACATCCCCCACCTCCTTACTGGCCTTTTGTTCTGCCAGGGGGACGAGTTTTCCCATGTGTTACCCCATGCCCGCGCACACACACACACACTAATAAAAAACTCCTTTATCACAGTGGCTACTGAGAATGTCATCTTTTGGGATTTCATTGTTATGCCTGAGTGCTTCAAGTTAAATGTCTTTATCATTCATGCCAAGTTTCTTTTTCTTGTTTGTTTGATTCCCTTCCCTGTTTTATTGCAGCTCAGAGAGTCCTTTAAAGACATCAAGAAGAAATTCAACAATTTGAAATTTAATTACTTGAAGAAAAACGAGAAGCTGAGAAACATGAAGGCTGTAAAAAATCAGATCCAACAAATCGACATCTATTTAGAAAAGCTGCAGGTAAGGACAGTGAACACACTTTTATTAGCATTTAATTGCCATATCAGAAAAGATTGATTGATTGAAGTAATAATTTGCCCAAGATGAGACAAACAATTTCCCCTCTTACATCAAATACAGATGGTTTTACAGTGGATGATAAGTAGGATAAGTCTATCACAGTACTGTGCAACTGTACGCCTGGCAGCATGGTGGTGTAGTGGTGCTTTGCACCTCCAGGGTCTGGGTTCGATTCCCATCCTGGGGTCTGTGTGCATGGAGTTTGCATGTCCTCACATGCTTTGCACATGCATGCTTTTCCAAATTGCCCATAAGTGAGTGTAAATGTTGAACGGAGGTCCCAAAAAAATGTGAAAATGGAAATAAATACAATGGTCACCTTTGTGGTCACCACATTGGTCTCCACTAGTCACCATTGGCCTTGACGGCCCCTAGTTGGACTACAGTTGGTATTAGATGGATGGATAGAACTGTAAGCTGAAAGGCTGACTTATGCTCAAGTCTCATGTCTTATCTGGAATAGCCACATACCCTATGACCTCCCCAGAAATGTACAGTAACAACACTTTTTTTGGCAATTCAGATCCTGCAGATACAGGAGCAGTAGCAAGAGAGCCTGATAGTCACGCATGTTCTGCAGAGACACAAGGTTTCTCGCTGCGATCGGCTCTTGGTTATAAAACCCAGGAAGATTAATAGGGTCAGGGGTAGCTCAGTGGTTAAGGCATTGGACTACGGTTCGGAAGATCCCAGGTTCAAACCCCACAACCACCAAGTTGTCACTGTTGGGCCCTTGAGCAAGGCCCTTAACCCTCAACTGCTCAGATGTGTAATGTGATAAAAATGTAAGTCGCTCTGGATAAGAGCGTCTGCCAAATGCCTAAATGTAAATAAGGCTTGGGAAAGAAAGATGTGACTTCAAGATCTAGTATTGTGATGCCATTTTGTCTGTTTTTATAGTGTTGTAGCATGTCATGTGTATATAAAGTACATTGTTTCAAGATACTGAACACTCTGACAAAGCTCTTTGAACTTCAGACACCAACCTTGTCTTGGTTTGTCTGCTGCATTCAGGGTTTCTTTTTTTTTTTGTCTGTCAGACTTTAAAGATGAAGCTGCAGGCCTTTACGGTATCAAGCAACAGTGAGAAGCATCTAATTGGCAGCAGTTCCAGAGAGCTGGAAGATTCCATTAATGAGCTACAGAGACAGGTGGGAGATTTTGATAGGACCGTCGAGGACTACAAGCAGAACCTGGAACTCAGCATGAAGCTACAGCAAGCCATGGAAGAGGTGGGGGAAAAACCCAGAGCACTGCGCAATGTTGCTTTCAACACCAGATAATCTATAACTATTATCCAGAGCTAACTGTGAAGATGTGTGATGTAATTATATGTAAACCGAGTCCGGTCGACTTGTGTTCGTTGGTACAAAGTGAATAACAGATCTACTGCCAAATCGTTTTACCAAAATAGCTCTCGCACCATAATCATGACTCAGGAATTGATTTGGAAGAAAACAAGTCAGAAATTTGCTGCCAGTCTATTTTGAGCAATGAAAACAGTTATTAAACAACTTCCAAACACAATTAGACATGCTTAATCTTCACACTCCCTGGATTAAAGTGTGTTTGTAAGGTTTAAAGTACATTTGGATGTAGTGGTTTGCAGATTAAAGGACTTGCCTCCTACATAAATACAAGGGGCATTCGGGTCAAACCAGGACTCTCTTTATTTCTCTGTATTATCCCCTGCCACACTAATGCACTTATCCCAGTGTCTCATTAGTGCTTGGATACCGTCAAGGAAGAACGTTTTCTCAATACACTGGAGCCATGAAGGGACTGCCTTTTTCATGTCTGAAACACTGGCCTCCCAGGAACTCCTTTAATGTTAATGGCTCAAAAGTGTGGAAAGGGCTTGGAGCGAGGTCAGGACTGTACGGGGGATGTGGCAATAAATCCCAGCCGAGTTCCCGTAATGTGCAAGTGGTGCTGGGTAATGATTCTGAGTTCCCACAGACAGATTCGCCTCCTTAGCAAATTTTCAAGAATCAGTCATTCTACTCATAAAGGTTCACAGGAACGTGTACACAGAGGTGAAAAGAGTAATAAAATTTTGTACTCAAGTACAAGTACTGTTACTTCAGTGAAATTTTACTTAAGTACAAGTAAAGTTACAATTATAAAAATCTACTCAAGTAAAAGTAAAAAGTAGCTCATTAAAAAATTTACTCAGAGTAAAAGTTACCGAGTTACTTTTTTATTTTTTTTTAACAGCGAGGGGATGAGGCATTCTAGCGTAGTTCAAAAAAGATGAGCAGATATAAATCTCAAACTAGTTGTTTTTAACTGAAGGAACACCTTTGCATAATAAAGCTGTTGTCTTTGTTGTGCTTGAAAATCAAAGTGGTCACTTAAATATGGTGTTACGTCCCAGTCTAGGGTCATACAGCAAAAGAATGGTTCAGGGTTCTATTTTAAACTGTATGGAAATGGTGGTATATGGCAGAAAGAACTCGATCCAATCATTAACTAATGAAATAATGAGGTTTGTACACACACACACACACACACACACACCAGGAGGAGGATCAGATTCAGGTTGGACTCAGGCTAAAATAATAAACAAAATGGTATTTATATTTAGTAGCTAGATTACCTGCAAAAAAAAAACAAACAAAAAAAAAACACACACACAAACAAAAATACAGGTACCTTCCCGGACTCCCTAAACCAAAAACAATGAAATTATCTACAAATATATACAAAGACCAACCAAACCAAAGGGACAAAGCAATAATCAAAGTCAATTGGAGGCAAAAGGTCAAAACCGGAATACACAACCAAATATCAAAACGCCAAAATCACAACCTCTTTCATCTTTCCCGCGTCTCTCTCCGGTTTATACATGGTCGCGCTAGTCGATGACGTCACTCAGGGCGGAAGCGACCGTGTGGAAGGTCAGGTAGCTGCCGATGTCAGAAAACCTGGAGTGGAGTCTGGAGCGGCACGCGACCAGGACATGATACACACGCGAGCGCAACGGGGCATTTATACAAAGCATAATATTTTCATTATTTTAGCATTTTCATTCATTTATTTTTTACTCAGTAGCGGATATGATTTAAAATGTAGCGAATTACAATACTTCAAACAAAACGTACTTAAGTAAAAGTAAAATTACAGATTTTTAAAACTACTTTAAAAAGTAGAAATACACAAAAAAGCTACTCAATTACAGTAACGCGAGTAAATGTAATTCGTTACTTTCCACCTCTGCGTGTACATGTACTTAATAATTATGCCCTTTTGGTGTTTCTACAAGCAAAAGCTTTTGCAAATTATAGTGTGATTTAGTGCAGCTTAAAAATCACTGCAGAAACAGAGCTTACATGAGCAAGTATTAAATGTCTACCTTGTAGGGCTAAAGAGAACTAGGGGCTGTTTTGCACCAAATTTGTTTGCTGAGTTCAAATCAGAATGTAATTAATCATAAGGTGTTGATAGATTTTTCGTAATATTTCAACAATAATTCATAGAATTATTTCAATATATTAAAAAAACATATTGATATGGTGAGGTTTTAAGTAAGGAGATATTCAATATTCACAGAAGGAGTCTCCAGTGTTAATACTTTATAACATTCAGAGGGAAAGCTGTGACTTTTCTTCACTGCGGTTTTATTGACGTTGATTATTTTCCTTAAACAATACGCATGCACATATTTAAATTCATGTTTGTACTCCATGAGCACTTTATTAGGAACGGTGCATTAATACCGGATCCCTTTGCTCGGTTGTTCGAGGCATATATATTTCACATCATGCTGGAAACATTGCTTTGAGATTGTAGTCCATGTTGACTTGATTGTATCATGCAATTCCTGTAGCTTTTCCAGGTGCACTTTTATGCAGCCTGAAGTCCTAAAGGTTGGATTGTTGACCCAAGACAGGTGTGGGTTCAAGGGTTCATGATGTTGGTGCCAAATTTATTTATTGTCCACTTCTGAATGACTGAACTAAGAGTTTTGTTCCTTAAACTTCAATTTGACCAGCAGTTTATAATAGTACATTAAAACATAACTGAAATCACGATTTTTCCATTCTCATGATTCATATGGATATATAGCTGAAGCTGTATGCGCATGATTTTATGATTGGCTATTCGGGAATTTACATGAAGATGTAGGTCTACAAGTACAGTATGCCTAATAAAGTGTTCAGTGAGTGTTTATCCCACAGTTTAATGCTGTGACATTTTGCATTATGAACTTTTTTCTTTGTTAAACATGCATGCCCTTGGGTTTGATCTGCAGTATGAGTTTTGGTGTGAGGAGGCGAGCTCCACCATTGTGAGAGTGGGCAAATACTCATCCGAGTGCAAAACGAAGGAAGCCATCAGCTCTCTACATAAGCAGTTTGAGAAGTTCGTCTGGCCCACAATCCCACAGCAGGAGGAACGAATCCGGCAGATCACGGAGCTAGCAGTGCGTCTGCATGGTGAGATGGATTGAACAGCTATAACATGTTGACCTGATCTTCTGTTTCATCAACCCAACCCAACATTTTTTTTTACTCAATAAGGTTGTTGGGGTAAAAAGATTTACTAACAAACGACTCACATGCCACTTTGAGAGTCATGGGTGGATAACGGTGACTAACAGTGACTAATGTGTTTCATGAAGGTGCTGAGGAAGGGACGAGGTACATGGAGAAAACTGTTAACAAGCATAATGAAATAGTGGAATCAATAAAGGAGATGTCAAGTGGACTTATCGACCTGGAAGCTAAATTACAGGTTAGTCACTGTTTATAAGCATTTTGTCTATTTATACATGACAGAATTTGACATTTTTCCTACCACACAGTTATCCATACCAATATACAGTAAAACCTCGGATTACGAGTAACGCGGTTTACGAGTGTTCCGCAAGACGAGCAAAGATTTGTAATAAATTTTGACTTGAAAACTGAGCATTGTCTTGGTTTACAAGCAGGGAGTATCATGTATCAAGCATGCGCTTCTTGATTTGACGCCGAGCGTCACGTGATCACAACTGAGCCAACGGTTTTTCTCTCTCTTGCGCTGCGGGTAATCATCTCCCCTGCTGGGTCTTAGTGCTCGTCTCTTACTGGTATAATCAGCATCCGCATGTGTGTGTGTGTGTGTATTTCTTTCTCTTGCGCTGTGAAGTGTGTTATGTGTGTGAACGCACGTAATTTGACACCGTGCCGGTTCACACACACACTCTCTCTCTCGTCGCCGGTTCACACTCTCTCTCTCGCCTTAAATGTGTGTGTGTCTTCACTCGCACACAACCGGCACTTTGTCAAATTACGCGTGCGCAGACACATAACACACACACTCGGCAGCGCAAAAGAGAGAAAAACACAAACACACAGTACACTTATCTGTCTGGATTTATTTTTACTTTTTTTTAAGGTAAAGTGCAGGTTAATTTGTTCTATTTTTACGTTATATTTTATGTATTTATTTTTTGGGCTGTTGAACGAATAATTTGAATTTCCATTATTTTTTATGGGAAATTTTTATTTGGTTTATGAGTGTTTTGGAATACGAGCCTGCTTCCGGAATGAATTATGCTCGTAATCCGAGGTTGTGAAAATCACACAACCAGGCATACCAAACACAACAGATGCCCCACATACAGTACATCATGCGTACACATGTTGTATGTGGGGAGCTGTTGGTTTTGGTATGCCTGGTTGTGTCCACTACAGTCTCCTTTCTAATAGGGATAGTTGAGCTCTTGTATAATCTTTTCCAAATTGCATATTTAAACTTATTGATAAATTCTTGTGTTTTTCAACAAGTTGTATGATTGTATCTAGGTGATTTTTAAGAATTACTGTATACCCAGCATTTAAAGGATATTAAAAAAAATAAATTTTGACTAAAATTGATGTTTGGGGGACTTTAATATAACACGTTGTACTAAGTGTGATTTATTTTGAATATTTCCTTAGGCCAAGTCTTTGAAAACACAATCTGCTGAAGAAAACAAAGCCTATGACACCATAGAAACTGTAAGCAGTAATAACAACAAATTACTGAGTAATTTTTAAACGTATATTTTCATGATCTAAATCAGTCATGTGATCTATACAGCCGGAGGCAAAAGAGACGGGCCACACTCCTGAGATAATGGGACCGGGTGGCACCAAAGACGACCCGGTCACCAAGAACGCAGAAAGCAAGAAGCCACAGCTGCGCAAATCACAAAGTCAGGACACACTGGGACATCCACAACAAGTGCTCTCAGAGACGCGCTTCTACACACAGGAGGCGTATTCAAAGAACACAGTGGAGACCATCAACAGCAAGTCCAAAGTGGAGAGGAAGGAGCAAACTCACACCTCTTTCTCTCACACACACAAGTTCAGCGTGTCCAGTTCTCCCATAGAGAGAGACAGGAGGATCTGCACGCTCCAGCAGAGCAAGAGACCATCTCAAGACACTCCTCCACCTTCTCAGGGCGAGTGCCACACAGCATCTAGTGGTTCAGATTTTCAGAGGCCAGAGAAACAGAACGCTGGTCTCCGAAATCACCATGAGAAATCCCATGGAGTTTGCAACTCGCACACTCCTGTACATACACTACAGACAGAGGCTAAGGTGTGTGTAATTTATTTATTTTTTTACTTTTATCCTATGAATTATACAGTTTATTTTCAAAAGTGTGTGGCCACCATACTGTAACATCACAGACATATGTTCTTGTTGATTATCTCAAAACAATGGTTCCCCATTTTGCTGTAGTAATAACCTCACTATTCTGGGAATGCTCTCCACAGAATAATTTTTTTTTGATGCTGTCATTAAATAACTGTTTGTGTGTTTAAGCATTCTATACCACTGGCAAGACTGTCTGCTGTAAAGATGATCCCTCATGGTCTTATGATATTAATAGCTACTGCTAGGTAGCAGAATTGTTCGTCTGTAAACTGAAAACAGGTCTTGGCTAATAAAGTACTTTTAGGGTTTAGGAGCAAAATTCCAGTTCACTTTTACATGAAGAGTCATTTAAACTGGAAATAGTACAAATAATATTGCAGTAACTGACGCGTAGCATGTTTGTTTTCAAAGAGTGAAGTGCTGCTTCCAAGAGAAGATGACCTTTTCTCCAGGGTTGCACCAGACTCTGGTTTACCCTCAGATGGAGATTTCCATCCTGACCACCTGAGTGAAGAGTCACTGTCTAACGATGAGTATGAATGCACCTCACCTGATGACATCTCTCTCCCACCCTTATCTGAAACCCCTGAGTCCAACATGGTCCAGTCTGAGAATGATCTAGATGACATCTACTGTGTGAGCTCCCACAGTCTCCACACAAACTACCACAGCCAGCAGTGTCACTCCAGACATGGCGATCCACTCCATTTCCAGCCAGAAGAACGCTTCCCGTCCCCTACAACGGGCTCAGCTAGCCGATTCAGAGCCGAATCGTCCTCATTTGTCCATAGTCCGCTTACTGTTCCAACCCCAACGCTGGTCTCTAGCACCATCTCCAGCATCTTAAAGAGCAGCAAGCCAAAAGGCTTTGCTGAGTGCCAGCAAACCATTTACTCCATGCATGAGAGCCGGTTCAAGAAGCAGGAGTGTGTGCATGAACCTGCCTCACCCCAACACTCTTCTGTTGCTCAGGCTGGTAACACGCATGCTTCCCATAAACCATTAACCTCAGACAAGGAGCCCGAGCTGTGCAAGCCCACGGGCATCTGTGAGGAAATAAAGCGGTCAAGCAGTGCCAGGGCCACCGGAAACCTAGCAGAAGGGCAGAGCCCTAACTTCTCCAAACATTTGTGTAATGCTGTAGTAATGGAGGGCTCTCCTGTGACCTTGGAAGTGGAAGTCACTGGATTCCCTGAACCTGCTTTAACTTGGTGGGTAGCTTATAACAAATTCAAGCCCTAGAATGTCATGTGCTCTGCCAGTTTTTAGTAAAAACCAGGTAGTCTGTAACTTTTTCTATGTAGTTTTCTATTTGATAACAAAAAAAAAAGATTTTTTTGTGAAATTTCTAGGTACTTCAGATAGACATTGTTCCCTAGTGGCTGCAGGAGTTGATACAGTCATATGTTTTACAATACTTTTTGTTGGTTTTTACGTTGCATGCGAGTTGTTGATATTGACAAGAATGTAACCCAACTGAACTGAATGCTTTGTCATTACTACTACACATTAAGCCAAGTTCCATTTTTGGAACCATTCCTAACATTTATTTTTTTTTACTTGTATTAGCAGTTTTCCCTTGCTTTAACTGTTCTTTTTTTTTTTTTTTTTTGAGCTCTAACATCACATCTTTTCTTGCTTTGAATCCTGATTTTTTCAATCTTTTAATGCCATTTTTAACACACTCTTGTCAACTTCTACTCATGACCTGTTGCTGACACTTGCAATAAAGTGGAGGTAAAGATGGGCCTTTAATTATTAAATTAAGTACAACAGTGTGTACAGGTCTTAGGCATGTATTAAGTTTATACGTAGTAAAAACTAAATTAAAGGTATTTTTTTGTGTGACCCTTTTCAATGGGACTAGCTGGAATTGTTCCAAGCATCTTGGAGAACCTTACTGCAGACTTCACTCTGTTGATGCCCAAAAATATTTTTAAATAACTATTGGAAATTTAGAAATATTTTTTCTTTTATACACTATGTTGGCAAAGATTTGTGGACACCTGACCATCAGAACTACATCTCTCCATGAAGATACCATTCCAGAATCATGGGCTCTGCATTCTAGTTAATTTCCAAGGAGTTCAAAGTCAATTGGTTTGTGCATAAGTGCATCGTTATGCTGAAACAGTCAGGGGGCCCCTTAGTTCTAGCGAAGAAAATAAAAATATATTCTGTAATACAGTCGTGTTCTTCAGACGTTGGAATGAACTACACGTGGGTGATGGACAGTTGTTTCATACTCATGCTGTATTGCATTCAACTGTTTTTACTGCGCAATGCCATACATTTTAAATTCTATTAATACTTATGATCCCGTTTGAGTTACCAGGGGCTTAGAAATTGTTTCCTTTCGAATTATATTATCCAATATCCCACCACAGATTTATTATTCAACTTAGTGGACAAATATTAAAAACAACAATGTTTAATAGAGGCCCCTAGGGGCAGGACTGCTGCTGCCTCATGCTTTATTTATGAACTTTTTCAGGCATTTTTATAATACTGTATATATACACACATACTACCGCTCAAAAGTTTGAGATCACTTCGTAACTCCATGGTCACCCTGATTTTTCTTTCTTTCTTTATTGTAAAGCATTGCTGAAGGCATCCAAAATATGTAATAATCTCCTTTGAACAGTTGATATTGAGATGTAGATCTGCTACTTCTGCTCTGTAAATCCGTCATAACGGCTCTAATCTGAGGTGCTGGTTGTTAATTGGTGATTTCTGATTACGAGATGATTATTTATGATTTATTGTCTACAAGATGGCAAAGTGAACGTTCAGAAAGAGTGTTTATGATGTGCAGAACAATTTCTATTGTAAGATATATAGCAAGTATTTCGGGATGGACAGAGCAATTATGGAGTGGATAATGTTTGTTTGTCAGATATGTGGAAAAAAGTGAGGAAAAGAAGAATAATGACTCTTTTCCCCAGTTCTATGTTTTTTTCGGCTAATCTAAGGACTTTCGTATGATTTTTTTGGGTGTAGATGGGCTGAAGATTTAGCTGAAACCGGTCAGACTTACTATAGTTAATATTATTACCTAGAACACATTTAAATAAATGTACATCTAAAGCCTGTCAATTGCCCATTATAAAGGTACAAAAAATATTTGATAACATATATAGACCTATATTACATATACTTTGACCTAATTCTTTGTGGCTGTATCATTAATAATATTGGCCTGCCCCGATATTCCTACGAATAATACAAATCTATCTTCATAAGTCACTGCTAGATTAAATTTATTATTAAGATCATTGAGCACAGCAAGTTTTCACAACTGTAAAACTCAAAATCCTTGAAATCACAATAATCTCTACACCGCAGCTTACAGTAACTCTACAACCTTCACTTATTAGTAACGGCAAGTGGAAGAAATAAATGTTGAGGTGAAGTCGACATGGGGAAACTTTCCAGCTTTAACATCACTACTTTTCTTCCTTCACCAGCGCTCACATTAACCTGTGTCTTTTTTTTTTTTTTTTTTTTGCTGTGTTGTGAGTGTGTGACGTGACAATTCACTCTGTGCTTCAGGTTCAAGAATGGTCAGGAACTGCATAGTGACGAGCGCATGTCACTGTCCCATAAAGAAGGCAAGCATGTGTTGTTCATTCAGAGAGCTGCAGAAAGAGATTCGGGCCAGTATTTGGTTCGTGCCTCAAACTCAGCCGGCACAGTTTCCTCCAGTTCCATGCTGCAGGTCAAAGGTAATGGCTGTTCTGACTTTGATACCCTCAAACTGGACTGGCAAACCTGCTTCGGCACGCTGTGTGTCCTCCTGTGGCTCCTCTACCTGCTGGTGTCATAACACACATGCAGAACCTGAAACCATCACTCCCACTGCCTCCTGCTAATCACCTGCACTTGGGTTATGATTTTGGTGTTTTGCACAAACCTGGCCTCTAGAGGAATATATTCATAAGCATGAAGGAAATTTTTTTTCTGTCACTTTAAAAGCTTATCACTTGCTCACCATCACTGGTAATTAACCTGACACTTACTGATATGTTGAACTTATTACATTTTTAAAAAGAATTCTATATTGTATTTGTTTAATATATTCTTTAATCTAAATCAATTGATTTAATTTCCCTAAGGCTAGTGTGTTTTAAATGGATATAGAATGTTTTATTCAAAAATATGTTTACTGTTTTGTCATTTTTGTTATTCAATCATATTTATTTGATTTGCTTGTTCTTGAAGCAAAGGGTAAAAGTTTTTTTCTTTTTCTTTTTTAAATGAATAGATGTTCTTCTGTCTCTATCATAAATATAGTGCTGGTCATACAATTAATAAATAAAATGTTCTATAAGCTGGGTGGTAAACATCTAAACAGTGCATTTATCATATTATAAAATAAAGTGGAATATAATAAATTACTTGAGCTTGCATTGATGCTACTGTATATTCCTCATTTAGTTGAAATACGTACAGTTTATTTTTATTAGCTTTATCATTAAAAAATACATGCTGTACAGAGCATTTACAGAGAAACAATTGTCCAAAGTGTATTTGTGTAATTAGAGGAGAATCTGATAATATGTTATTTTAAAACACTCATGGCAAAATGTCTGGTAAAAATAAATTAAATAAAAATTAAAAAGTACTAATCGATGTTCAAGTTCAGTGTCCAAAAAGAAGCAAAAGGTCAGACAAAGTCCAAACAACAAACTGGTGAAAATCCAAAAACATGAGAATCACAAGAAAAAAGGTCAAAACTTTTAGTGCTAACTATCCGGTTTATAGAGTTATATATAGGGTGATATAGTTTTATCCTCTCAAATTTTTGTTTAATAATTATTTTGTCTATTTGCCTTCAGCATGATATTATTTGTAGCCTAATAAAAGATCGACCGAGAACCACATGAGCCTTAAAATGTCCTGCTACATCCTTTGATGGGAATCTGTATGACATGTTGCTTAACTATACTAAGCACTTACTGCCTTTATATTATGCCTTTGTGCTCTAGGATTGGCTTGCCTGAAAAGATCTAACAAATCATAAATGAGACAGCGTTCTTGTAACATACAGTAAGCATGAAACAGAAGGCATTTCACAAGGATTAGTTGAAAAAACTATCCTTTTAAAAAATAAACATTAAATTTGATTGCCATTAAAACATTCATAATATCAAAAACATTCAAATAAACGTTAACAGCTTTAAATAGCTGTAAAAAAAAAAAAAAAAAAACCTATGACACACCAGTGAAACAACCAATGACAAGACATGGCAAAAGCCCAATGACTACATGAACCATGAGACTGACAGTGACCAGATGGGAGAAGATAAACCACATACTGTATATTGCTGTCATATGGGCCAGTTTGAAGAATTTCAGAAAATGCTGATCATCTGGGTTTAAAGAGAATGATGCAAATAATACAGACATGTAGGTTGAAACACTGTTGATGTCCACTGTCTTTGGTAACTTACGTACCAAAACTCTTTACATTCACGATGAGGAGAAAAGCATATTGAGGCAGAAAACTTTCTGGAGGTGCTGCATTTAACACATTTATTTTATGTACATCCTAAATGCTTAACTTTCTATTAACAATTAAAATGTCTTGGTCATAAAAGTGTGGTTCACCACAAGCCTAGAACTGTAATGGTGAGATGAACACTATTCTTCCAAAAGATTTATTTTCCCTCAGTTAGTTTTGTGATGGTGGTCAAAAGCATGCTCTAATTTGTTGCTCCAAAAACTCGACAGGTAGATGACTTTATATAGATTCACAGTTACTCTTACAGTACCTCTAAGGCAGTGGTTCTCAAACTTTTTCTGTCATTCCCCACTTAAGGGGGTGAGCGAATTTTCAAGCCCCACTTGTCAACTAAATAATAACGAAATCGGCCAAGTTTACTGTTTATTGAAATATCAATTCCTAAAGCAATAAGATTGTTATAAAAGGCTTACGTTGTCGCTTATCTTTGCATAATTGACCCCATGTTTATTAGCTGCTCAGCAATCGTTTGTAGTTTTTTTTGCACTGGCCAATTCTGTATGCAACTTTGAATGAAGCTGTTTGTGCTTTGCTGTCCACTGATTCAGATGTTACCATGCGATTCTCCTGCTGTCTGTATTCTGCCAGCTTTCTTTGAAAGACGTCCAGTGGTTTATTAACGTGACTGGAGTGTGTTGTCTCTAAGTGTCTTCCTAATTTGTTTGGTCTCATGCGGTCTGCTGCCAGCGGTTTAAGACACAAAACACACACGCGCCTCTCCTCTGCCCCCATCATCCCCATCATGAACCCAAGCTGAAGATAGGCTTCATTAGGGGTGGGTGATATAACCAAAATCTTCTATCACGGTAGAAGCAATTTTCTACCTCGATAACGATCACAATCACAATTGCTATATCACAACATAGCAATTTGTATCTGAAAATACATAAATAAAAATTAAAACACAAAGAAACTGTTTTACATAATGTAATTTTATTTAAACTGTGAATTGCTGAGGTTTGCCGCATGTTTTTTTTTTTTACTTTGGCCATATTCGTTTGGATGCTTGGATTTCAGATGATAGAAATGGTTTGACGTGTTTCCACCACTTGTTAAAACAGTGCACTTGTGTACCTTCCAAATCACGTTCATCTCATTCGTATCACTTTTCTTCTACCCAAACCAATTCCACACCACAGACGATGCAGCTTTTTCTTTACAATCTCCTCGTTGTTGGTTTCGTCACATGTAAGCAAACTCACTGCTGCTGCAGTGTCTTCTTCCATTGTCGAAGTGTATGTGAAGCCAAACACATCAAAAGTGGGACGAAACCGCGGCACCCGATTGAACCAAATATCTGCGCAAATACAGCGCAGCGCGACTATCGGGATAGCGCAGTGATGATCTGGTTTATTTGCGCAGCCCGGTGGATCGCGCAGCGCCGTTCGAATCACAAACCTGCGCGACCCACTGTGTTTTATTTACAAACTATTTAAAATGTCAGGACTGTTTAATATTGTTCCCGCCTTGCCATGACTGGATTGTATGTGCGCATCCCAGCGGGGTAAAATGTATTTTGATGGTCGGCGCGGTTTATTTCTGTCAGAGTCGCGCAGCGCTGCCCAGTGGCTCGCGCAGGTTTGTGATTCGAGCAGCGCTGCTCAAGTTGGCCCGACGTTAAACCGTTATTGTTGCACTATGGTTTTCTCCCGGCCCCCAACTGATGTTATTTAAAATTTACTTGTATTAATGATCCATTTATTTGTGTGTGATTGTTTAGTTTTTTCCTATTATTTTCCACTAATTTCCTCCCGTTCATTGCGCCTCACCTGTCATGTCTGTATTCCCCACTAGTGAGGCGCCACACACTTTGAGAACCACTGATCTAAGGGAACAAGGGACACTAAACAATGGCAACAAAAAAAACATATTCCCCCCAAAGTACAACTGGGCCAGTTTTTCTTAAATCTGTCAGTTGTCTGTAAAATGTGGACTAGTTTGATTTGTACTTAATGAGATTAATGGTTAATACAGACATTAATTTCTCACAAGAAGCATGGTATAAAGCACCTTGTTTTGGAAGCTACACCACTAAGATTAAATAGTTTTCAGTTTCAACATTGCATCTGCATGCTGTTAAATCACAATTAACCAGAGCTCTGAAAATGCCTTTAAATAATGAAATTGTGGTAAATTTGTCCCAGTTCCAAATATAAACCACTTAAATAAATCAATGTAATGTAATTTTCTTTGCTTTCTGAAATAATGTAAACCCCAATTAGTACCACATTAGTATTTCATATTAATATCAGAAAATGTTGGCCATTGGCTTACTTTTAACCCTATTAAATCTGGGTGATATTTAACTGTACTGTACACTACCATAAAAATACAATGGAACAATTTTGGTGGATAAATGATGCCAATTATGGGACAGTGTTGTTCTGTATAAAAACTTAAAGTAAGGACTTTTAGTATAAATTATAAATACAGGAAGGTGTAAAAGACCTTCGTGCCATTGTTTTAAGCACAAATCTGGTCTTAAATGCTTATTTTTTTCGTCTACATTATATAGTTGATTTTTCCAAAAATAACAAAATAACTTGTAGAAAGATGTTTGTATGCCAATAAAGGCAGCAGAATCAGAAAAAGGTACGAGTATCCAGATTCTCAAAAATGCTCGGAAAAAAGATAATTGATGATGCAACAACAAAGCCTTGTTGCAATTGGTTTAAAACTGTTTATTTCTTTCAACACTGGAATTTTAATATAAGTAAATTTTCATTTTTAGAAGGCATCTAAACCAAGAGTTTTGCACACCCTTTTTTCACACTAGTTTAGAAGTCCATGTAATAAAAGTACCTCTTCACCTACACCGAAAAAAACAACAACAAAAAATAATGTCTAACTGGTGTCTGTCAATGTGCCCCTACATGTCAATGAGTATTTTATTGGACAACATGCAAACACAGCCAGTGTTCCAAGAGTAAACTCTGGATCCACTATGACCCTGACCAAGAAAAAGTACTGAGAATGAATGAATGAATGAATGAATGAATGCAGTCTGTTGGGTAGCACTGAACAGACAAGTCACCATTATCATGGTTCCCCCACTGGGATGACGTCTATAACACCTATTAGTGTCATAGATAAGGATTTAGCTGCATAAAGTGTTGTACTTTCATAGGGAAACCCCCCCCCACAAACATTACTACAATTTAGTGAGAATGAATTAGTGAGAAGTCAATGTGTTATAATCAACAATAAATAATGATACTGTAGAACCTTTTTGACATTAAGCGTCTTTTTATTAAGGCATGTATTTCATAATGAATTGTTAATGAAATTTAGTAAGAAGTTGAGTTTAAAGTCCAAAGTCAGCTTCATTTTGCCCCTAAAGCTATGCAAATAATGTACCTAAACAAATCAACTGAAGTCTATCTTATTTATGATTAAGATATATAATTATGATAATATACTGTAGTTCTAATATATAATATTTTGTGTGTTTATGGAAGGTTATTTCGATACATATTTTATGAAACTGGCTTTATTTTAATAAATCAAACTGTCAGTAATGGTAAAACCTGGTTTCCTCAGTGTATGAAAGAGCCACTCATCACTCCCTCTCTGGGCGAGAGACCAGTAGAAGACCTCAGAGAACCTGGGAGTGAAGATGAACCCTACATGCTGTTCTTAAAGAAATCTCTATAATGGGGCAAGAATGCAAACCAGTGACATCATGTTCAGGAAATGATTAAGAGGATGTAAACTGCAGCTGTAATTTCCTACACTGGGTGGAAATAGTGTGGAGGTGTAGCAATAAAACACGTTTCTGTCATTGATTTTTCATTTTATTTGTGTGACAAGCCAAAGTGGCATGCATGCCTGTCTAAAGATGTCTGATGCTGTGAAATACATCTACTATTTCTCTTATCAGTAGTTGTCTTGTTCCTTGAATGCATATACATTTTTTGTTAAACTATGAAATATGAATACACTCTTTTCCCCTTTAAATTGCCAGTAGTGGTTAAGAAAAAAGACCTTAATCTGAACTCAATTAATCAACTACTAATATTTAACTTCTATTTGAAATAAAACATAAATATTACTTTATGAAATCATACTGTCTGATGCTTGTTTATTTAAAAGGTCAGATATTATACGTGCATAAGACCTAGAGGTCTCCAAAATGTGTGTTCTATTATATTGGCTAAACCACAACTCAGATCCTGCATTCTGGCTGCTTATTTTTCTCTCTCTCTCTTTTTTTTTTCTATTTCACTCCTTCTCCAAACATGCTGTTTTAGATTGTGTAACTTTGAATCAACTGCCCTAACGAGATCAGGGAGGGATGCATTGGACATTTTAAGGAAGGCTTGTCTGGAAAAACGACTTTAAGAATGAGGGAGAAAGAGACCGACAGTTGACTGTAATGTAACCTACCTACTGGATTCCAACCGCAGTTAAACAAGGGGGGGGGGGGGGGGGAAGGACTCCTTTGGTGCATTTTCCTGGCTAATCAGAAGACAAGGACTGAAAACATTCATGTTCTGGAAATCTTCAAGCTTTTTACACTTGCATTCCTGACAAACAAAATAAGGAGAAAGATAGACGTAACAGTATTAACTCGCAATGACATCATCAATATTTAGCTATAGAAAAGTTGAAATACAACGAAACGCTCTAAAGGGCTAGCTTAGCCCTTGATAAGAGCTAGAGAAGGCTAGGTTAGTCATTAGCAGTTAGCCGCTTAAATGCCTAGCATTATTTACTGTAGATCTTAAAAAATGTGCATGAAGGACTTGGCAGGGTGTCTTGTTATATGAGGTAACAATAGGGGGCAAACTGGACAATTTTGTGACTTGTTGTGACAATGCAACTTATTTGATCCCAATCACTATAAAATAAGATAAGACGAAAATGGAACTGGGAATGTTTTTTAATTCATGTTTTTTTTTTATAAAGCAATATAGATCCATGGGTCTTTAAAGAGGACTCAATGACTAGTGGAAATAACTCACATTTTAGCTTTCATACGTCTGTATAATATTTTGCTTTGTTTTTTAAGATCTTATTTCTCCAATTACATTATGAACATCCTGTATATACTGTAGTCTTTCTTTACAGTTATCTTTTAGCCTCTAACATTAAGGACATTGTTAGTAGGGTAAAAACTTACACAGATGAGAGAAAGGGTAGGTGTGAGTGTTGGGGGTGCGAACTGTTGCCCATTCTGTAAGTAGTGTGAACGTTGGGGGTTGCTGATTGTAAAACCAAATGGAATGGAAAGGCTAAGAAAGGGCAAATGGCATTCAAATAACATCATAATAAAACACTTTTAAAGTTAAATACAAATTTTATTTATCATATACATAGCCATACAGAGTATGATATACAGTGAAATGCTTATACTTGTGACCTAAATAAAAAAAGAATCCTAGTGATATGCCAATTAAAATTTTAGCAAATTTGTTTTACTAAACAGATTTACAAACTTTGGGTTATAAATTGACCCTGCTAATGGGCAAACCAGAGGTGACAATGAGAAAAAACTAATCCATGACAAAATATGAGAGAGAAACCCTGAGAAAAGACAAACAAAAAAGAGCTCAGGTTTTTTTTTCTGTTTAATGCCGAAGGACATTCTGGAAAGACTTGTGTAAAAATTTTAACTATTCAACAGACGACAAATTTATAGACAATGCTTGGACAAAAACATATTTTGGGAATCCCCAAGCAAAAGTTAAAATATATTCCATGAACAATAAAAAAAACCGAGAACACTAATAATTGCTGTGTCTTTACTACAATAAACAATGTTTGTTAACTCGTAAATTTAATCTTACCTTTATTCAGAGGTGGAAAGAGTAATAAAATGTTGTACTCAAGTACAAGTACTATTACTTCAGTGAAATTTTACTTAAGTACAAGTAAAGTTACCATTATAAAAATCTACTCAAATAAAAGTAAAAAGTAGCTCATTAAAAAAGTTAGAGTTACTTTTTTATTTTAATTTTTTTAACAGCGGGGGTGATTCTTTTGCTGAATTGTTTTGCCCTTGGGTGTTTCCATGTTCACTCTTATATTAACAGATTATTGTACTGTATATTGATCTGGCTCTGCTTTTTTTTTTTTTAAATATAAAAAAAAAAAAACACACACAGCGGGGGTGGGATGAGGCATTCTAGCGTAGTTCAAAAAAGATGAGCAGATATAAATCTCAAACTAGTTGTTTTTAACTGAAGGAACACTTTTGCATAATAAAGCTGTTGTCTTTCTTGTGCTTGAAAATCAAAGTGGTCACTTAAATATGGTGTTACGTCCCAGTCTAGGGCCATAGAGCAAAAGAATGGTTCAGGGTTCTATTTTAAACTGTATGGAAATGGTGGTATATGGCAGAAAGAACTAGATCCAATCATTAACTGATGAAATAATGAGGTTTGTATATACAAACACACACACACACCAGGAGGAGGAGGAGGATCAGATTCAGGATGGACCCAGGCCAAAATAACAAACAAAATGGTATTTATATTTAGTAGGTAGATTACCTGCAAAAAGAAACAACAACAAAAAAAACCCAGAAACAAAAATACATGTACCTTCCCGGACTCCCTAAACCAAAAACAATGAAATTATCTACAAATATATACAAAGACCAACCAAACCAAAGGGACAAAGCAATAATCAAAGTCAATTGGAGGCAAAAAGTCAAACCGGAATACACAACCAAATATCAAAACGCCAAAATCACAACCTCTTTCATCTTTCCCGCGTCTCTCTCCGGTTTATATTGTATGTGGTCGTGCTAGTCGATGACGTCACTCAGGGCGGAAGTGGCCGTATGGAAGGTCAGGTAGCTGCCGATGTCAGAAAACCTGGAGTGGAGTCTGGAGCGGCGCGCGACCAGGACATGATACACACACGCGGCGCAACGGAGCATTTATACAAAGCATAATATTTTTATTGTTTTATAATTTTCATTCATTTATTTTTTACTCAGTAGCGAATATTATTTCAAATGTAGCGAATTACAATACTTCAAACAAAACATACTTAAGTAAAAGTAAAATTACAGATTTTTAAAACTACTTAAAAAAGTAGAAATACACAAAAAATCTACTCAATTACAGTAACGCGAGTAAATGTAATTCGTTACTTTCCACCTCTGCCTTTATTTACTTTACTTTCATTTATTCAGGCTATATATATATATATATATATATATATATATATATATATACATATATATATATACAGTACTTACACACAAGGTAATCTAGGGTTTATAAAAGGTAGATATGGTGAGGGCTCGTAAAACTAATTTATCTCTGGACCTGAATGAATGTGTGAAAGTGGACTGATGTGTCTTTCTCATTTCAGGGTATATTTTCTCTGGTTCCAGGTCCAGGATAAATTAGGATAAAGCTATTAATAATGAACAAATGAATGAATGAATTAATGTAACATTAATTAATGTACAAACAAGCACAGTTAAGCAAACTTAAAGATTAAATAATACAAATAAATATAAAAAAAGTTTAAGTCCCAAGAAGTCTATGTTAATGTAATAAAGATGTGTTGCAGTTGTTTAGTGCCTTTGAAAAGCAAAGTAAACAAATAATTGTTATGCTGCCTTTCATCAGTATGTGTACAACTTACATTTTTTAGTGTGCTTTTAACAAGAGAAATTATCTTTAAGCAGAAGTTCATGAACTTCCTTATGAACTAATAGTCTTTTTTTTATTTTACTTTTGCTTTAATATTTAAATGTTGCATTTGTTATCAGTTTGTTATCAACCTTAGTTAGCTTTTAAAAGAAAATTGAAGCTTTAGGGCTGAATAAAACGAGACCTGTGTTACTTTTTAAATGTAATATTTGTATAGTTTGCAATAGTAAAAATGTAACATAATTCTCTACAAAATATAAGCTTAGCAAGTTAAAAAAAAAAATGAAATCAAAATACACAGTACGTTTAGTAATTTAACAACAAGATTTTAGTTTTTTAAAGAAAAAAACTTGTCTTGCTGCCAAAACTTCAGATATTGATGTAACTTATTTAAAAGTATCTCACATCGTACTCCATTTGATGTCAACCATTTAAAAATTTTTTTTTTTTTTTTTTTTTTGCGTCATGCTGTTTTTGTCTTGTCATTTGTATTTTTTGTTCTGGAAGCTCCGTCACTAAAACAAATTCCTTGTACGTGCAAGCGTACTTGGCAATAAAACTCTTTCTGATTCTGATTCTGAAATCATTTGGATAATTTTTAAGCATTCAATATAGCAAGAAGTAAATTTATCTGCCCAAGAAATCAGCTGAATTAAAGCTTGAAATGTCTAGAAATAGGTTTAATTGTCTTACAGATGGATTCATTCATTCATTCATTTTCTATACCGCTTAATCCTGTGTTCAGGGTCGCGGGGGACCTGGAGCCTATCCCAGGAGACTTCGGGCACTAGGCGGGGTACACCCTGGACAGGGTGCCAATCCATCGCAGGGCACACACACACACACACACCCGGAGTACCCGGAGGAAACCCACCAAGCACGGGGAGAACATGCAAACTCCATGCACACAGAGACGGGAATCGAGCCTGGCCGGGGAATCGAACCCAGACCCTGGAGGTGCAAGGCGACAGTGCTAACCACTACACCACCGCGCCGCCTACAGATGGATTATTATATTAATATAGAATAGAAGCGAGTAAACAGGTCTGACTGTATATATGTGATCTGCTTCCTTCAGGGACTCTTATGAGCTGAATGAACAAAGAAAATAAAATTTACTTAATGATCAAATCATAGAAATAAAGCACAAGAGACCAGTCACAGCATGCCAGGGTGCTGTGTTGATCACTATCTTGATCGAACACCCCATCAGCTGAAGTGGAGATAGAATATCAGAGCCGGGAGATGTGGATTGAAGTGCTCTGGTATGGATTTCAACTCACGGGCTCCATGTGTGTGACCAGCAAAATAACATAACAGTACATTCTCGAATGAAAGATGTTTACTGTTTTTGCATCATTACTGCACATACTTGGGATAGTTTTAATGTTGGGAATATACAGAACATTTCAGCAAATTCGTGTCTCACAGTGTTAAGTGTACCATGTGTTAGTCAGGAATTCCTTCTTGATGGGTCACTGGCTATCTTTAACTTGCCTTACCATCTCTATTTTAGCAATCTGAAAAAAGCGGTTAATATGGCTGTGTAGCAATCTCTGAATTCACTCTAAATCTACTCTTAACTACTATAGTTTTGGGTGGGTTTAGTTTAAAAAACGAGAAAAATTTTGGGGAAACTGAGTAAAACAGCTGAATGTCAGTGTTTGTAGCGTTTGTCTCCTACTCAGAGTTTTTGTAAGCAGAGAGAGGAACCTTTAACCCTGAGTGACAGGGACAGTCTCTGGTTCTATTTGCTTTAAAAAAAGTTTTTTTTTTTTTTATAATATACCATGAACTTTGTGAATTTGTATATTGAACAATTTTATATATATATATATATATATATATATATATATATATATATATATATATATATATATATATATACTTTGTGTGTCTGTGTGTTCTGTGCAATGTATGGATGAGGGAGTGTTTTAGAAGGGGCTTGGTGAACATCCTGTATTATAGCCTGGCCAGTGTTAAGTGAGTGACAGGTGTGATTCTGCATAACATGGCCTCCATCTCCCATGATGCCCCAGCTGTCCAATAGGCTGTGAAGATGGGGTGATGATGCTGTCAAGTCTCGAGGTATATAAAGTAAAAGTAGCGAGTTAGCACTTCTGAGCAGTTGGAGCATTCCCAGCCTTGCCTCGGGTGTAGGGATTGCTTGGGAAAAAGCAAAACTACACGGATCCCAACCTGTGTAGTTTTGTTTTTTGGGAATATTCTCGAGGCTCAACCGTTCTCACACTGGATTTTGGAAAACATTTCTGGATAAGGAGTTTGTTTCAGAAGAATAACACCCTTTTGGGCACCGTCCCCACAATTCAAGGCACTCTTGTGGATACAAGTAAGTAGGCTTAATGCCCTTGTATCTACATCCTGGATACTTAATGTTAGCGTAACCATGTATTCTTTGCATTTTGCTATATTGGGATGTAATGACTGTGCAACAATAAATAATAATAATATTTTAAGCAAACCCTGTTTCAGGGACTCGATGCACATCAGTGGCCTGGCTGAGAACTGGGATAAAAAGGAATAAGGAAGACCTGTTGTTTTATACAATAACCAATGTTAAATTAAAAATTCTTTATCCCTAATGGTTAAAATATCATGCGATGATTTGAGAAAAGCCAAGAATAGCCGGTGATAGCATTAGAGTGGTGTCCCAGCTCAGCCATGATGTCTTTTTAAGGGAATCATCAGCAGGGCTATCAGTTGCACCTCCAGCAATGTGCCACATGGTGACTGTCAATCAAGCCAATTATTTTTAGATCCAGCCTTTTGTGACACCAGGGCTTCAATGTCTCTGGAAGTTTTCAGCTTTTCCTAAAACTGAGTCACCTCTGAGGTCATCATGAGATAATGAGAAAACTTATAAATTATTTTTTTTATTTTAAGAAATTTAGGCAGATTCTTGTGGAATCAGACTTTTACGAAAAAAAAAGAAGGAAGGAAAGAAATAATTTACTTGTTCTTGGTATCTGTTGCTAAAAGTAGTACAGTTCCTAGCAGTTACAGATTTTTAATTTTGTTTTAAAATAGTTACTATTTAAAAGTCATATATGCAATAAAAACCCATAAAAATGTACATTTAGACCTAAAATTATATACACATTAAATAAAATGTATCTCCTAATTATTCAGAGCCACTTTATCTGATCATCTACTTTATTGGCATAGACACACAAGCTATTTTCGGTAAAGGTCATGTGCAGCTGCCTGGCCATTTTAAAAGTGCTGGTTACAAAATCTCCTATACCTATTAGACAGGAATTACTTTATAATAAAAATAATAATAACTTTTGACAGTTTTTTTTTTTTTACTAATTCTGAACTATATATTGGCAAAAAAAATTAAATAATTGTATGATTGTGTGTGCAAATTATATACCATACATAATAAACACATAGGCAAAGGCAATAATAAACAAAATAAATTCAGTGTCATTTCTATTGACACATTGACATATGACTAAGAAATAGTTTAAAGTTCCTTAAATACAATACAAGTACTAAACATTTGGATTTTACATTTACATTGTCATGCATATACATGTGTGTATGTGGTGGAGGAAGTGAAAAGTCGTTGTAAATGAGGTGACAAACCAAAGGTAGCAGTTGTTACTGTCATGTCTGTGAGCTGTCAGTTGATGCTAGATGTGAAGGTTTGGCCTAACACCCTGCAGACCCCATGGAGCCACTGATCTCTCAAGTGACAACCTGCTCTTTAACAGCTGCTTGAGCGTCACTGCAATAATTATTCAGCTTAACTACTGCTAAAAATACTCAAGCCCATAACGTGAACCTAAGTTCTTTATAATTGCACTAGGTTGACTCTTAAGTGTGAATAAGCAGTAAACAGTGGTTTGTCATTTGTTTTTCTTTCAGGGTGCCCACCATCATGACAACACAGGCGCCGACATTTACGCAGCCGCTTCAGAGCGTTGTGGCACTTGAGGGTAGTGCCGCAACGTTCGAAGCTCAAGTTAGTGGTAAGGAGGCCTTTTGATTACATATTAATGTAGATTCTTAACATAAGCACCTGTGCCTTTATCATCATAATATTTATAGGTCATGAAAGGCCCCAGCGTAAGTGCTCAAGAACATTTGTAGGTCATTATTACATTATTATTGTGTCTAACAGTTTATAGAAACTTTTCTTATATGTGTTATATATATTTCTTATATAAGCTATATATAACTTATGTGTATATTTTAAGAATTTTTTTTTTTTTGGAAAAGGTGAATGCTTTCTTAAGTTCTATATTATTTACTAGTATTTAACCATAAATAAAAGAACCTTTTAAGCTCACTAATAAGATCCTCCTTTTATTATATCAGGTAATCCAGTTCCTGAGGTGAGCTGGTTTCGTGATGGCCAGGTTCTTTCTGCTGCCGCTCTGCCCGGCGCTCAGATCTCGTTCAGCGAAGGCCGCGCTGTTCTGAGGATCCCCGCCGTGACAGCCGCACACAGCGGAAGATTTTCTGTGAGAGCCACCAATGGCGCTGGACAAGCCACTAGCACTGCTGAACTCCTGGTTACAGGTAGGAGAACATCTCCTAAAATGTTGGGTCATCATTTTGTTAAAATGGCCATGTCACAAATCAATCCACTATGGGTCTTCTCATTTAAAATGCACACCAAACAAGCTTGATATCAGGAAAGACGTGCACAAAAAAAGAAAGCACAGGCCCTGTTGGCAGGAATACAAGAAACATCTCAAATTGATTTTCCCCATGAGACCCATTTGGGTATTACAATGAATTTAATTTAACTAAATGTTCCCAGTGTGGACATACAGTTATTATTCACACATAAAGACACATGGAGAGTATGCAATTTAAAACCTAGTAAATATATTTTCTTACTGAAATTGCAAACAAATGACATTTACTCACTCACCACAGTTTTATATACTTATTCAAAAGTTTTTAATGTGAATTGTGCATATTGTTACTAAAAAAAGTTGAAATGTTTTGGCCAAGTGTGCCTCTCGTCATAAGTTTATATTCAAAAGGAAGTGATTATTTAAGTGCTATAATAAGTCAGGGTTAAGTGTAGAACTGGGTTTAATGAGGATTAGGTGTACATTTTATGGTTTTGCTTAATATAGGTCTTTGCCAAATCAAAACTGGATATGTGGTTAAGAACCCATATCATGTCCAAAGGAATTAAGGAGAATTATTAATAGTACAGTGTAAGGAAGACCTAAGGGACAACATGTGATGTGAAGATTTATTCAAGGTATATTCATGCCTAATTAAATGATTTTGTGTTTTTGCTTTATGTTCAGTCTGTTTTGATTGTATTCAGATTGTGTTCACATTTTGGTTAAATTGTATTTAGCTTGTGTTTGTGCTGGGTTTGGATTGTGTTTAAATTCTGCTTGGATTATATTTACATTGTCTTTAGACTACGTTTAAATCCAGTGTCTAGGTTGTGTTTGGATTGAAATTAGAGTTTGCTTACCCTTAGGGAAAAAATATATGGAAATATATTGTGAAACAAAATGCAATATATTAAATAATACATTTCCATACATAGGAAACTACTGCTTTTATTTATGAATATATTGCAATATATGAGTGGACCATGTATGGACATATATACTGTATTGCAATGGAGACAAAAACTATTATATTTATACTTTTGTTACTATGTTTTATTGAAACATTATTGAAACTTTATGCATGTTTAAGATTTATACAGACACTTTAACTTTGTCATATGCTCTTTGTCATATGCCTATAAAGTTCATTTTGTTCGAACTACATTAGAAATAAGCATTTTGTAAAAGAAATAGATATATTTAATCAAATTCAATATATTGAGTATATTGTCGAACATAAAATTACATGCATTAAGATATACAGGTACATAATTTTCTCAAAATATGAAAAGCGGCAATTCCTTATGTATTTTTCAGTATATTGTAATATATTACGATTCAATACAATATACAATACAATATATTATTCTGTATATTATGAATAAATTTTTTTTTACTTTTTTCCCGATTATTATTATTAGTAAGTATCATTTAGTGTAGCAACGAAAAATATTAACATTATAAAATCTTTTCAATTTACCAGTAGATCAGAGAACAGTTGATATATAGAGAAATATAATTTTTTTTGTGTAAAGGTAGATCATGTTTAAATCATGTTTCTAGATTAGATGTGCAGTATCATTCTCTGGTTGAGGCTAGCTCAAGCTAAAACTAAGATAAACAATTGCTAGCTAGTGGGCTTGTTTGGGAAAAGCTAAGCTAAACCATTTCTCTTTTTTTCCCCTTTAATGCTATTTAGTTTTATGTTGAAAAGCTACCACTAGCTCTTTTTTGTTGCAAAAAGTTACAGTGTTAATATTAATCACACATATAATTAAAGTTAAAAAGTTAAAGCTAACAGTTGCTAGCTCAAAGTTGCTATTTATGTAGTAAGTAAAAAAAAAAAGTTAAAGCTAACAGTTGCTAGCTCAAAGTTGCTATTTATGTAGTAAGCAAAAAAAAAAAAACATACTTGTTCATGTAGTACATAAACAAATAAAAATACAGCTCTAAGCAATGATGAGGGGGCCCAAGCACCTGTGCTATCACCATCCGGGTGCACCACGCAAACAGTCAGAGCGATGGCGATGACATCATAGCCATGGGGGCATTGTGCTGATATCATAGTGCTTGGTCCCTAATTAAAAACCAAGACATTTTACAGTTTTAAAGGAATGTAAAAAAAAAAAAAAAAGGAAGGAAAAGAAATAAAAAAAAGTTAGTGATCACACTATGTAGTTTGGCCACTCTTTGTAGAAATTCTTTAAATTCTTTGTGCATTTGTATGTGTAATTTATATTTCATATATTTGATAAATTAAATTTTAACATAAAAAAAAAACTATATTTGCCTTCTACTATGAAATATTTTTTTAACATGTAACTTTGTCCAGCAATCTCCAGTATAAATATTCCACACATATGCGTTTATCAGCAATGTGTATATGCAAAGATCATGCATTTTAATGAATTGTGATGCTTATATTGTATTGAATTTGAATTGTCTTTCAGCGGAAACTGCGCCACCCAACTTTATTCAGAGACTACAAAGCATGACTGTGAGACAAGGAAACAAAGTGAAACTGGACGTCCGTGTGACAGGAATCCCTACACCTGTGGTGAAGTTTTATAGAGAGGGAGCCGAGATTCAAAGCTCAGCTGACTTTCAGATCATTCAAGATGGAGAACATTACAGTTTGTTGATTGCCGAAGCTTTTCCTGAAGACTCTGGTACATACTCAGTTACTGCCTCTAACAGCAGCGGACGTGCCACTTCAACTGCGGAACTACTGGTCCAAGGTAAATTCAACATAACTGTGAATTTGTGTCAAAGTCTTAATGTTTTGTGTAGAATGAAACCAAGGGGAGTACCAAACACTCCAATGCTAACTGTTGTGCAGGTGAAGAGGAAGCTGTGCCTGCTAAGAAAATTAAGACAGTCGTTTCAACCTCTAAGATTTCACAGGCTCGCCAAACCAGAATTGAAAAGGTAATTCATATTTCCTATTCAAACCCAGGCTCACTGTCAACACTGTCTGTGTTGATCTGTTAATAACTGTGTTTTGTTTGATCCACAGAAAAAAGAAGCTCGCTTTGAGGCTGTATCCATGCAGATGGAAGTGGAAGGAGGTATTTTGACTCAAATGGCTCACAAGACGCCACCACGTGTGCCACCCAAACCAACTTCCAAGTCTCCTCCGTCCTTTGTGACTAAAGTTTCAACTACCCGTCAACAGTCACCTTCTCCTGTGAGACACGTGAAGGCGCCCACTCCGACTCCTGTCAGGTAATGACTAAACGTTGGATTTTCGAAATGATAAATTTACCATAAGGAGGTGCAGCAGATCGCAATGCCACCTCACAGCTCCAGGGTTCTATCCTCCACATGAATACTATAAGTACTTGGACAAACATGTGTTTCAATCAGGTCCCTTTTCTCCACTGATGGGCAACTTTAATGCTTTAGCATACCTGACTGTCCCCTAGTGCTCAAACAAAGACTATAAAGACATGGTTTGATGAGTTCTGTGTGGAAGAACTTGCTTGGCCTGCTCAAAGCACTGACCTCATCTCCATCGAGCACCTTAGGGATGAACTGGAACAGAGATTGTGAGCCAGACCTTCTCATCCAACATCAGAGCCGGAGCTCATAAATGTGCTGCAGAATAAATGGGCATACATTCCCACAGAAACCAAAATCTTGTAGACAACCTACAAAGAAGAGTCAAAGCTATTATAGCTACAAAAGGGGGACTAACTCCATAATGTAATCTATGTATTTGGGTACAATGTCAGTACAGGTCTGGCCAAATACATTTGTCTTTATAGTATATATCTCAAAGGGTGGTACCAGGTGTCAAACTGAATTCTACAGGGCAGTAGGCTTGGTAATTCTTCATGAGCAGGTCTTAAAAATTCACTCAGTTCCAAGTATGCTCCCGAGACTTGTGCATTATATCCTTTATGCATTTACATGAAGAATCTTCAAAAGATTCTCCTTAAATTATTCAAGAATCCTGACATGTCATTGAATGGTACAATATTTTACGACAGATGTTTTATGCATTAGAAAATTGCTACTCTAAATTGCGATAAATATGATTATAAAGCTAATTTCTAATTTCATCATCTATTGATCCTGTATTTCCGTATTCCTATGTGTTGAGCAAAGTTCATAGTGGCCATTGCTACACTATGAGAAAGGTTTCTGCAATCTCAAATACAGGAGATAACAGTCAGGATTTGCATGTTTAGCACATAAAAACAAAAGAGGCTACAGTACATAAGACTTGAATTCATTGCTGCTATACGAAAGCTCAAATTGTTAGTGATCTAGGACGTACATGTCAATGAAAGACGTTTAAGCAACAACAACAAATAAATAGATTTTTAGTCCGAAAATAAATCCTTGACATGACGTTAATTAAAGAAAATCATATGCAAATGGAGTTTGCATGTTCTCCCCGTGCTTGGTGGGTTTCCTCCGGGTACTCCGGTTTCCTCCCACAGTCCAAAGATATGCAGGTTAGGCTAATTGGCGTTCCTAAATTGCCCGTAGTGTGTGATTGGGTGTGTGAGTTGTGTGTATGTGTGTGTGCCCTGCGATGGATTGGCACCCTGTCCAGGGTGTACCCCGCCTAGTGCCCGAAGTCTCCTGGGATAGGCTCCAGGTCCCCCGCGACCCTGAACACAGGATTAAGCGGTATAGAAAATGAATGAATGAATATGCAAATCATTTTTGAATTTCGATTTTGCATTTAATATGGAGGATTTAAAGGACAAATTAAAGGGCATTAATAATGAGGAAAGTCTTTTTACCCTAAGAAAACTCTTCTTTTTTTTTTTACAGAACTGTTTCCCCCTCCATGAGACTGTCTGTATCACCCATCAGACCTGTCAAGTCCCCAGTGATGGCCCGCAAACAGGTTCAACAAGGAACAGAGGTCCTGCCTCCGTGGAAACAAGCCGGTTATGTGTCCGAGTCTAGCTACATAGCCAGCATGGCAGCTAGAGCTGCGAAGGTGCAAACTACTACCCACATGGAGCAGCGTTGGGAAGGCTCCATAGCCATGAAGCAACAAGTCAGCGATGTTTCTGTCAAAGAGGTTAGAAAAAAATATTGAAAGTTGAAAAATTGAAATTGTGTTATAATCTCTACCTATTGCCCAGGTGTAAAATCTTGACCGAATGTAAGGTGCCTGTGTCTTTAGTACAGTATATGAAGTGATGCATTAATATGTGTCTTCTTAAAATTCTGAAGGAAATATGAAAAAACCTATTTTCTTTTGCTTCCTAAATATACCTGCATGTGAAAAAGGAACAGCAAAGCACGGACGACAAATCTGTTGCTGTTGCCACTGTGGTGGCAGCAGTGGACCAGGCTCGTAGTCGCAAGTCTTTTGCTGGCTCAGCAGAGCCTCACGGTGTAGAGAGCACTACTACTACTACTACTACTACTACTGTTCTTCCTGCACCTCCAACTGAGCAGGTAGTTTGGTTATTCAGCGACATGGTCTCCCATCCAAACCTTTAATTCACTTCCATCTCAGTGCCTCCACTGACTTCCATGAACTCAAATTTCATCTTCCTTTTCCAAGCTATTAATGACTTTTTCCAAGCTTCATTCATGTTTCTTGTTCCCACTGAGATTTCCTTTTACTCTCTTTGCTATTCTCTGCAATAACAAAACCCAAGAAGACTAATTTTAAGAATTCTCCTCCAATATTAATTCATAAAGTGCTTACAATATATGTAACAGATATCCCATATTTGATATTTGATCCATCTGCAATAGCACATTCATGTCATCGATGTTGAAATTAAGACAATTATTATTTTCCTTGTCGGCGAAACAGATCAAGCATGTTTCATCTGTGACGCTTCTTGAGCAGACTAGTGAGAGAGAGTCCATTGGTTCTCTCCCAGAACACACAACAACTGTGGAAACAACCTCTAGCTATTACACATTTGCCTCTCAGGAGCAGGTACCACATTCAAGTCATTGTCCTTGTGTTCTGAGCACATTCCCTTGGTTGTACTGAGAGCACTGTTTATGAAAGGTTAATGTGCACCATTTCATCTAACATCACACTGAACAGTTGCTTCATCTTTATTCATGACTGAGCGTGTGTGGTAAGGAGTTAATGCAAAATTATGTATATCTGTATTCAGACATCAAAGAAAATAACTCATTTACATGTTCTTTACACAGCTGCGTGTAGGGTAGAGTTGACCTAAAACCGATCTATCACAGTCATTTGCAGGTCTTTTCTTGGATTCCAGCCCACTTTTCTAGCATAATATTGGCTTAAGTGAAGAACAGTGTTAAGTACAGCATCAATGTTTATATGACAACAACATATCTTGCTTATATTTATCTGTGCTGTGAAAACAGACAAGTCACAGTACGTAAATATGATGCTAAAATTCTAATAGTAATGTACCTTTAAAATACATGGCAAATCCATACTGTAAGTGCGAAATAGTGACATTTAAATTTGCTAAATGAAACCAGGCGGCACGGTGGTGTAGTGGTTAGCACTGTCGCCTTGCACCTCCAGGGTCCGGGTTCGATTCCCGGCCAGGCTCGATTTCCGTCTCTGTGTGCATGGAGTTTGCATGTTCTCCCCGTGCTTGGTGGGTTTCCTCCGGGTACTCCGGTTTCCTCCCACAGTCCAAAGATATGCAGATTAGGCTAATTGGCGTTCCCAAATTTACCATAGTGTGTGTGTGTGCGCTCTGCGATGGATTGGCACGCTGTCCAGGGTGTACCCTGCCTCGTGCCCAGAGTCTCCTGGGATAGACTCCAGGTCCCCGTGACCCTAAATACAGGATAAAGTGGTATAGAAGATGAATGAATGAACAAATTTAATAAAGTAAATGCAATTATTATACCTAATACTATCCTTGCAGGATTTTTTTTGTCAAGATACTAGACTCCTTGTAGATTCGTGGATGGACGTAGATGGACGTATTCCAGTCCTAAGCTTTTTAATTCATTGTAGTCTGTTAAAAATACATTTGTAAGCATATTAGGTTTGACAGTGAAGGAAAAAAACACTTTATTCGTCAATTTAATCCAGCATTTTGATCTTTGGTGGTTGTCTAGACACTCTAATGAAACCCATGTTAGATGTTTCTCAAACCATTTGCACAATCAAATTTCCCTGCGATAAACATTGAAGTCAATTTTGCACGTCAGTCACCAACTCTGAACATGGCTCTTAGTTCATAGGATGACTATTACTGTATGTTTTTCTTTATTATTTAATACTCTCATTATTGTGCACCCAACTTACTAACATCACATCAAACTTATGATAAAAGAAAAAAATGTTAAAGAACTTTATTGTGTGCTTTCAAATGCAGTAATTTGAATTTACCCACAATGGATGGTGTTTTGAGGACGGACATACATGTAGTCTCTATCTATGTATTAGATCACAGTTGACACTTATTATTACCAGGGGGAAGGAAAAAAGGCTGGAGCTGTGGCCAAAGTGCTTGCTGCCGTGGATCAAGCACGTGTCCGGAAACCTGTTCATGTTGAAAGCACTTTGGCTGATGAGGAAAAGGACATAAAACAGCATGCAATACTAAGTGCTAAGCAACAAGCTGCAAGTAAAATGGAAGTGCTGCAAATTCCTGCCGATATACCCAGCACTTCCACCGAGCAGACCGTTCATGTCAGCCAGGTTAGAAGTCTTCTGTGACAGGCCTTTTTTGGTCTATGAAAGATGGTGTGTTTTCAATTTATCCATCTGATTTCTGTTGATTTACATTAGATCCAAAGAGCTACTGAGGTTAAGGCCCATGTGGATACTGGCCTTGCCCCATCGCCAGTTCCTCATTTCACAGTTTCAAAAGTTACTATTCCTAAAGCTGATCATAGCTATGAGGTAAGCGGAAGGAATATCAGGCAAGCAGAGGATACCCTTATAGACAAATGAAAAACATTTATCCTTAGGATATTCAATCAGACATTTTAGTTCATACAAGTTAATATAGCAAAACATTTTTAGTCATTACCGTATGATAACACGTTAATTTATCCTGCTTGCCTGACGTACAACTTTAAGAAATTACTACTGATGAATCTTGTATTAGTCCTAACTCTGACATTGTACAAGCTAATACTAAGCCATGTACCCGTTCGAAAATAATCCATCATCAATAACCTCTGGTAAAATTGTGAAACTGGAATAAGAATTAACCACCACGTTATAATTTCGATTTATACTCCTTTCCCTGTTAATTTCTTTCTTTGACTTCTGTTAAAATGTTTTCCCCATCATCCATTTCACCCCATAATACAAATGGAATGACCTCTTGAAGTGGCTAACCAAAGATACAGTAACCCATGTTGTTTCGAATCATGTCGTGTTGATTCATGCTGCTCTTCTTGGGTTGGCCAGGTCTCAATAGCTGGCTCTGCTATTGCTACGCTGCAGAAAGAGTTATCTTCTTCTCATACTGCTCAAAAAATCATCAAGCCGGTCAAGCCTCCAACTTATAAAACTGTAGAGACAAGAGTGACTCCAGAAGCCACCCCTTCTCCATTTAGAGATGCCACTGAGAAATATCAGTTGCATTTCGACACAGAATTTCAGAGACACATAGGTGCTACGTATACGGGGGAATGGGAGACACAGGTTTGTAATTTGGATTGATGCCTGCCAGATAAGCATTTTTTTTTTTTTTTGCCATTAATCTCACAAGTAGTTTGTCACACTTTTTTTTGGTTATATGTCACTTGTGTGGTCACATATTCAGACTTCAACTCCTTAACTGAACTCCTTCAACTTTACTCGTCCCTACCTGGCTCATTTTCCTGCCTCATCTACCTGTCTCTTCTAATCACAGTTCTGTCTAAATATTTTATGCATCTTTCTCTCCCTTTCCTCCCCTCTTACCATTTAAACTAATCACCAACTCTTCACTCAGCTCCTAACATATGATCTTGGTTACAAAAGGGCTCAAAATATTTTTTTGTGTTACCCAGGTTGTTGAAACAGCTGCAGTTCCATCACCCGCCAAGGAGCCAAGTATTCCTCCAACTGTTGTTGCTGTAAGTATTCAGAAGTGCATTGTACACTGGATGATTTGCTTTTGGTTAATGTAACGTAATGCAGAATTGTAGACTTGCCCCCAAAAGAGAAAAAAGGGTTGTAGACTGTTCATTTATTTAGTACTTAACCTAGCTCAGTGGTTAAGGCATTGGACTATGGTTCGGAAGATCCCAGGTTCAAACCCCACAACCACCAAGTTGCCACTGTTGGGCCCTTGAGCAAGGCCCTTAACCCTCAACTGCTCAGATGTGTACTGAGATAAAAATGTAAGTTGCTCTGGATACGAGCGTCTGCCAAATGCCTAAATGTAAACTTATTTATTTATGTTTCTTCCAAAGTTGACACAAAAAGATTAGAGGCAAAAAAATTATTTGAGGGTGTTTTGATATTAGTGTGGTTAAGTTCTGATCAACCACAACAGATAATCAGGCATCAAATTACAGTACAGTTAAACTATGGCTTGTATCTTGTGGCTTGTGCACATGAAGCATTTTTTAAGATTTTGTCTAAGTGGAGTTGTCATTTAAAAACAATGCCACAACAAGTCCTCAAAAGGAGGCAAAAGCAAATGTCATTAGATAGTACCATGTACCATGTTAAAGTTACTCAACAAAAAGAAAAAGATACTAGTGAGCTAACAGATAGCAGTGATTCTGTTGGTGATGGTGAAAGTCATCCTACTTAATACTCCTCCCCCTCTCTCTCATCTCCCTCACGCCAGCTAAGATTCTTAAAATGCAGGATTTTTACATTTTATTTAGACGTATCTTTATAATTTCTATATGAAAATTTTGGGGTTGTGGAACAAATCAACTGAGTTTCCATTACTTCTAATGGTAAAATTCACCTTGATATACAAGTGCTTTGGTTTACAAGCATATTTCAAGGAAGAATTTTGCTCGCTATCCAAGGTTTTATTGTATAAGCTTTTGAAGTTAATATGGAGCTAAGAGTATGCGTTATGGATGAGCCATACTTATAAATCAGTGACTGGTCATTTTTTGGATACTTTTGGATACTATATGATACATAAGCAATATCACATGAGAGGGAATGCTGTTGTATTGAATATAATGCGATATTCACCTCAACAGCACAGCTTTGATTGTCATATTACTTTTTATATAGCAGTTCCACAAAATCCAGTTATTATCAACAGGTTATGATTTGTTTTATTTAACCAGTTATTTAGCTACACCAACACATATCCAGGACTGGTGGAACTAGCATTGAGCTAGAAACTGACAGTGTAGTTGAAAATAACTTTAAATTCTTACCAGTTCTATATAGCATAAAGTTGAGAAAACCCATGAAGTGAGAAAGATCACTCACTCTCTTTGTATTTCCACTTATTCCAATTTACAATATCTGATAACTTCCAGAGTTCCGGAGTTTAGTCACAAATAGCATTACATAGAAAGCTAGAGGACATACATTGCTAGTGGATGTATGCAGTTCCCCACACTGACTAGTGCCCTTGATCAGGGGTTAGAGAGGGATTTGGGATTCAGCATGTTAGCATTGTAGCTTGTGTGTTAATCATCAACAAAACAACACAGACGGTTCAGAGTCAATTCAGAACGACTTAGAAGCGAAAGGAGACAAAGAGTTGCCTCAAGATATCATAACGTTATCAGATGTGTTTTCTTGTTTAAAGTGCTTTGGAGTGATGCTATGCATCATAGAAAACCTGCTTTGACCAATGCTGTGACTAATTTTGGTATAATATGTCTATAGCAGTATCTGGAAAGTTTTTTCCAGGCTGATAATAACTCAAGAGTTCAGTCGCCATGTTGAGACCAACATTAGTTTAGGTATAATGTGAAAAGTAATCTGGGTCAGGTAATCTGAGTCCAAACTAAGGGTGGCATGCAAACCAGGGCTCAGAGTACTTCCTTTTTCAAGATGCGGCTTACAAAGAAATTCAGAATTCAACTGTGCGTTTTATTTAAACTTTATCTCTTTTAAAGAACAATAAACATCAATTTAAGAGTGAGTCGAATTATGAAGGGCTACACTATGCCCACCATATTCTATTTTTAAACTGGATCACTTGTGCTTTTATGATACTGTCCTGACTCAGTGACAGTTTTCCACCATGGAGAATAGTGTATGTATTAGTCTACAGTATGTAACACCTATAAAGCACATGAATGCAATTATTTCTACAATAAATACAGAAATCAGCCATAACATTTCAATGCAAAACATTAAGCACAGGCCTTGCACCTCCAGGGTCTGGGTTCGATTCCTTGGCCAGGCTTGATTCCCGTCTCTGTGTGCATGGAGTTTGCATGTTCTCCCCGTGCTTGGTGGGTTTCCTCCGGGTACTCCGGTTTCCTCCCACAGTCCAAAGATACGCAGGTTAGGCTAATTGGCGTTCTTAAATTGCCCGTAGTGTGTGAGTGTGTGTATGTGTGTGTGCCCTGCGATGGATTGGCACCCTGTCCAGGGTGTACCCTGCCTAGTGCCCAAAGTCTCCTGGGATAGGCTCCAGGTCCCCCGCGACCCTGAACACAGGATTAAGCGGTATAGAAAATGAATGAATGAACATTAAGCGCAATATTGTGTAGGTTCCTCTTGTGCCACCTTGGCATCACGCATGGGTTGGCATCCGGTGCCCATGATCCTGTCACCAGTTTACTCGTATATATTTGATAATGTTAATCTGCTAATGTTATGGCTGATCAGTGTATTCATATGCATATACATTTTGGTGTATATTGATTTTTATTATTAGGAGCCCTGGCTAAGAAGAGTTTGTTTGTGTTGTGTTATTCAGGGTTTGAAGAACCTGACTGTAACTGAGGGAGAGTCCGTGACGCTGCAGTGCCAGATCTCAGGTCACCCCACCCCAAGCATCATCTGGTTCAGAGAGGACTACAGGATTGAGAGCTCCATTGACTTCCAGATCACATACGAGAAAGGATATGCCCATTTGGTGATCCGTGAGGCTTTTGCTGAGGATAGCGGACGTTTTACTTGCACTGCTACTAATGAGGCTGGAACTATCAGCACCTCCTGCTACCTGCTTGTTAAAGGTCTTATATTATTATCATTTAATGGAACTTTACGCAGTTTGTTATTTTATTCACTGTTGTGTAGTTACACTCTAGAAGCGAAGTTAAATATAGTTCTTTTAGATCTCTATAGTTCTTTTAGAGTGAAATTCTTTTGAACATTTCGAATTTCAGTGGCCGAGGAGATTGAGACCCGCACAGAGATTTATGTGGAGAAACAGTAAGTAACGCAATCTTAATATGTTTCATATAATGATTGCCAAAACACTTCATGAATATTTAAAGCCAATAATGGCAATTTTTAAATTTAGGCCTATTGAGACAAAAGAAGTGGCAACAGCCGAAGTCACAGCTGCCCCTGAGCCCGTGGAAGTTGGAGCAGGTGCAGCTCCATTCTTTGTGAAGAAACCGTTTTCACAGAAACTTGTGGAAGGTGGCAGTGTTGTGTTCGCTTGCCAGATTGGAGGCAGCCCCAAACCTCACATCTACTGGAGGAAGAATGGAGTCCTGCTCACATCAGGATACAGGTATTTTCAAATCACAACAACTACCATAATCAATTTATCTAGAGTAGAAATGCAAATCGATATCTATCCTCCCAATCTTCAGATATCGTGTAAGTTACAATAAGGACACAGGAGAATGCAAACTGGAAATCTCCATGACATTTGCTGATGATGCTGGAGAGTATACGATCTCTGCCAAGAACCAGCATGGAGAGGTATCTGCCTCTACAAGACTTCTTGAGGAAGGTCAGTAATTGAAAAAAAAAAAAAATATGTAAGAAATAAAACACAATGGGGTGAGTGTGGTTATAGAAAAAATAATAAACAATGAGGTGATGTGGTGAATTGATTCTTTTACAATAACAGCACACCCCATAGTCGTTTACAACACCAATTTGTCAATAATATGTTTATAGTTCAATATTGTGTAGTGTCCCTGAATTAATTCCCATTATCAATGGCGGCCAAATTTAAACAGCCCCAAAAACGATATATGTATATGGAATTTGCCTGTGCTTTGCAGGGTTCCTTTGAGTTTTTCAGTTCCCCTCCCCTCCAGTTTCTGATTGTTGTTTTCCAAATTGCTCGTACTGTATGATGGGGTATATAATTGTGTGTAACATCTCTGCCCTTCTATGGGTTGGCACCTCATTCAGGAATAAGACTTTTTTGTGAAGAATCTGCCCTAAATGTCCTTGTGTATGTTTTTACTAAAGAAATTATAATTTATTAACAGTGCACATTAATATCACCAGTGCTATGGGATAAAATGTTAAAACAAATGTGCAATTTTACAGAGGAATATGAAGCTTATATGAAAACAATGGAAATGACGTACAAAACAGAAGTGACCACTACAGTGGGACAGGAGCCCAAAGTGGCAGACATGCCCCCTGTGGCTATAAGTGAATATGAAACACGGAGAAGGATGGCTCAACAAATGACATTCATAACCGAGAGGGTAAACAATATTAATAATAATAATAACAATAATAATAACAATAATAATAATAATAATAATAATAATAATAATAATAAAGAAACGACACCAAACAAAAAACTAATGACTTTGTTTTATTAGCAGGAATTCCAAATATCTGCTATTGAGCAGAAAATCATTCAAGAGATTGAGGTCAGAATCCTACAGATTACATATCGTGAACTGGTGATTGAGGATGGGGAAGAAATGCTACTGAGTGCAGCTGAACACGAGGCAGTAGTATCCACTTTCAGCACACCTGTCAAAAGCTACAGAATCATGGAGGGAATGGGCGTGACCTTCCACTGCAAAATGGAAGGAAACCCCTTGCCAAAGGTACTGGTTAATAATACTATTTTGCACTAATAATAATAACACAATCAGTCATGCTAAAATATTTTAGCCTGCTTACATGAATTTTTTGGTCAACCATAATAGCATTGTGTCTTCAAAACATAACCTTAAAGGCTGTGAAAAGACATTAAATAATGACATCAACAATCCCCTCTATTCTCTATTAGATTGCTTGGTACAAAGATGGCAAGCGAATCAAGCATGGAGGTCGTTATCAGATGGAGGTTCTTCAGGATGGTAGAGCCTCTTTGCGTCTTCCTGTGGTGCTGCCAGAAGATGAGGGAGTCTACACAGCATTCGCTTGTAACATGAAGGGCAACGCTGTCAGCTCCGGAAAACTCTACGTGGAGTCTACAGCTGCTGCTCAGCCTTTTTATCCTCAAACAGAAGCAATGAAGAGAGTACAGTAAGTATTTCTTTTCACACAGTTCTTGATCGCATATCACCGGATTGTATTAAAGTACTTGTTATAGTCCATAGTGACGACAATTTCACAAGTTTTCATATGGAGATGTTTATTCAGTGTTCATTTGAAAATGACAACAGAAACATTAAATACTATACGAACTATAAATAGACACAGTATATAATAAAGGGTAAATAAAAAGAAATATACAGTATGTGAACTTTGCAGTAAAAGTAACTACAGTACTTCATCTGCACTATGACCACATCTTACTACATGTTTGTTTCCTATAATAAAATGGCCCATATTGCAAATTTAAACTAAACCACATATAATATGTTTTTATCTGACTTTTATTTATTAATATTGCAGGTCAGAATCCCCTATGTCTGCACGCTCCATTAGCTTCTCCCCTGGACGTTCTCCTGCACGTTCTGTTAGCCGTTCTCCTGCTCGCAGACTGGATGAGACTGATGAGACACAGCTGGAAAGGCTTTACAAACCTGTATTTGTCATGAAACCATCATCCTTCAGGTGTGCTGAAGGACAGACTGCAAGATTTGATTTGAAAGCTGTTGGAAGGCCCATGCCTGAAACTTACTGGTTCCATAATGGTAAGTAAAGTAAAATATGATGCATTTTTAAAAATATATTTTGTATTTTATGTAGACGTACAGTAGGACTCATTCTTGGGTTTTTCAACAACATTTTATACCGTACTATAAAGACATTTGGAATTTTTAATCTTGATCATAATATCATTCATTTTTTTAACCAATATATATTTTTAACCAACGGTGTCCTAGAGTTACCTTATGCACATTAATGACTTTCTGTCATCCCCTCATCAGTCTGTGGTTTTTGTCTCTTGTGACATTAACAGGACAAATATGCATCTTGCCATGTAATCTAGAAACTGCTAAACCCTCCATTGAGGAAAATGTTGGGTTAGGGATAGCCTAGGGTTAGGGTTAGGGTTAGGGTTAACCCTAACCCCGTCAATAATTTGTACCTACATTATATCTTTAAAGGGCAACAAGTAGTGAATGACTACACTCACAAGATTGTGGTGAAAGAAGATGGAACACAGTCAATGATTGTGGTGCCAGCTATGCCCCATGACTCTGGAGAATGGACAGTTGTTGCTCAGAATAGGGCTGGAAAAACAACTGTTTCTATGACTCTAACTGTAGAAGGTAATTTTCCTCCTTTATAATCACTACTATAGATAATAGTACTATAATCACTATATCATTGTATGAGCTAATATCTGTCTGTATCCTATAGCTAAGGAAAACTTGATTAGACCACAGTTCATCGAAAAACTAAGGAATGTCAGTGTCAAGGAAGGAACCTTGGTTGAGCTAGCTGTCAAAGCCATTGGAAACCCACTCCCTGACATTGTCTGGCTGAAAAACAGTGACATAGTCTCTCCTCATAAGTACCCGAATGTTAGGTGAGTATTCTAAATTAGAATGTTATGATGAAAAATTATTCTATATAGTTTAGTATTATTTTTTACAGTTTAAAAGAGAATATTTTCAAATAGAGAATACTGACTTGCTGTAATTTTCAGGATTGAGGGAACCAAGGGAGAAGCACATTTCAAAATTCCACAAACTACTGGTTCTGATAGTGCATGGTACACAGCTACGGCAATTAATAAAGCTGGACGGGATACCACTCGCTGCCGTGTTAACGTTGAGGTGGAGTACACTGAACCTGAACCAGAGAGAAAACTCATTATTCCTAAGGGAACTTATAAAGCTAAGGAAATTGCTGCACCTGAATTGGAGCCACTGCATCTCCGTTATGGTCAGGAACAATGGGAGGAAGGTGACCTTTATGACAAGGAGAAGCAGCAGAAGCCTCATTTCAAAAAGAAACTGACCTCAGTAAGACTCAAGCGTTTTGGTCCTGTACATTTTGATTGCAGACTAACACCTATTGGTGATCCCACAATGGTTGTTGAGTGGCTACATGATAGCAAGCCCCTGGAAGCTGCTAACAGACTACGTATGATTAATGAATTTGGCTATTGCAGTCTTGACTATGAAGCTGCTTATGCCAGAGACAGTGGTGTCATCACATGCAGAGCTACCAACAAATTTGGTGTTGACCAGACCTCAGCCACCCTGATTGTGAAAGATGAGAAGAGCCTTGTTGAGGAAAGCCAGTTGCCTGAGGGTAGGAGAGGACCAAGACTTGATGAGTTAGAGCGTATTGCTCATGAGGGAGCTCCTGCTGGAGTTACAGGAGATGAAATCACTGAAAAAACTAAGCCTGAGATTGTCCTGCTTCCAGAGCCCATAGGAGTACTAGAAGGAGAAACTGCTAAATTTCGTTGTAGGGTAACTGGATACCCAACACCAAAAGTCAACTGGTACCTGAATGGACAGCTTATTCGTAAGAGCAAAAGATTTAGGCTACAGTATGACGGCATTCACTACCTTGAGATTGTGGACTGCAAATCATATGATTCGGGAGATGTCAAAGTATTGGCGGAAAACCCGGAAGGAACTGCAGAAAACATTGTGAAGCTAGAGATCAAACAAAAAGAGGATTTCAGGACAATCCTGCGGCGTGCTCCTGAGATTAAGGCTCCTGAAGGCCCTGGACCTGAGCATGGCAGAGTATCTTTTGATGTTGTTAAAGTAGATAAACCTTCTGAGCCCACACAAGCCAAAGAGGTCATCAAGTTGAGGAGGGCTGAGAGAGTTGTTCATGAGATGCCTACAGAAGAGACAGAGGAATTAAGAAGCAAATTCAAACGCAGAACTGAAGAAGGCTACTATGAGGCCATTTCCTCAGTGGAATTTAAATCTCGGAGGAAGGATGAGTCCTACGAAGACATGCTGAGGAAGAGAAAGGAGGAGCTTCTGCACTGGACTAAGGAAATACCTGAATCTGAGAAGAAAAGGATGGAAGAGGAACGCAAACTAACCATTCCTACCATCAAGCCTGAAAAATTAACTCTCTCCCCCAGCATGGAGGCACCAAAGATCTTTGAACGTATTCAGAGTCAGACCGTCACTCTGGGTGATGAAGTACATTTCCGTTGCAGAGTTGTTGGGAAACCAGATCCAGAATGCCAATGGTTTAAGAACGGAATCTTACTGGAAAAATCTGAACGAATTTATTGGTACTGGCCTGAGGATAATGTCTGTGAACTAGTTGTTAAAGACGTCTCAGCTGAAGACTCTGCTAGCATTATGGTCAAAGCTATTAATGTTGCAGGAGAGACTTCAAGTCATGCCTTCTTGCTGGTGCAAGGTTAGTATTATGATTAAAATTTCTCCATTATATTACACTATATTGAACCATTAGTAATGTAATTCAAATTTTACAACAGTCCTAGGTGGTGATAATATTTGAGAATAGCCCTGGGATGTGTAACTATATATATAGTTCACAGTTCCACATCACAGTAGTTAAACTAACTGTTGGTCGTTGGTTGCCATCACCAACCTCTGAATCACCTGTGATCTTTTATTTACTGCTACATAGATAACTAGCTTTTAACACAAGGCTGAATCCTAAATCACTGTCTGACCCCTGAACAAGGGCCTTAATTTTTGTGCAGGACAAGGGACTTTTACTCTCTTATACACTAGTGTTCCGTTTAATGCTATTTAGGATTCAATCCCAGAACGTAGAAGTTAACGGAGCTGATATTCGAACGCGGAATAAGGACAACTATGAAGAAAATTTTACGAGAGTTACAATTTGAGAAATATCACACTTGAGGTTGTGCTGTTGTGCTCAATATCCGAATGGTTGCTATGCCTTCGGAACTTAGAACTGCACCCTCATGCCTACAAACGCATCACAATCATGCTGATATTCATTACAACACCACTCCCTTTCATGTGAAATGTAATCTTTTTTTTTTTCTGTTCTTTAGCCAAGCAAGTCATAAGCTTCACACAGGAAATCGAGGATTTATATGCCAAAGAAAAGGACAACATGGTCACCTTTGAATGTGAAACAAATGAGCCTTTCATCAAAGTTAAATGGCTGAAGAACAATGTTGAGATTTTCTCTGGGGACAAATACAGGATGCACTCTGACAGAAAAGTACATTTCCTATCTGTCCTGATTATTGGCATGGGTGATGATGCTGAATACACTTGTGCTCTTGTTGAGGAAGACAACATAAGAACATCAGCCAGACTGCATGTTGAAGGTTTGCATAATGACTATATATTTGTTCCATATTTTTGTTTCTCTATCTGATCACAGACGGCATAATGACATGTAATATAAATTGTGTGTTGTGTAGAAAAGCTGTTTTTCTAACTAATATGGTATAATGTGTAGGTGAACCACTTGAACTTGTGAAGGAATTGGAAAGTGTTCAAGTGCCAGAGTCACTTTCAGGGGAGTTTGAGTGTGAGTTGTCTCGTGTGGATGCTGAAGGCACCTGGTACTTTGAAAACAAAGAGATCACCCAAGGCATGAAATATGTCATTACCTCTCGCCGTGGAAGACACAGTCTGTGTGTTAAGGATGTGAAGAAAGAGGACCAAGGCAAATACACTTTCAAAGTGGGCGAACTAAAGACAAGTGCTTCCCTGAAGATGAAATGTAAGTTAATGTATATGATATACCTTAGATTGTATCTGTGCATTACAGTACATGTCTGATACTTTGGAATATGTATGTTATGGTTTTATATTATATCTTTCCTTCCCGCAGTGCGCCCAATTACGCTGATGCAAGGCCTTTCTGACTTAACTGTCTGCGAAGGTGATATTGCTCAGCTGGAGGTACGATTCTCACAGGAGAGTGTGGAAGGATATTGGGAAAAGGACGGTCACAAAATCTCTGCTACTGACAGGATCCACATTGTTATTGACAAACAAATACACAAGCTGCTTGTTGAAAACGCCACCAAAGATGATGCTGGAGCGTACTCCTTCCATGTTCCAGCACATCTCATTTCCACTACAGGAAAGCTAACTGTTCAAAGTAAGGTCATGCTAGAACACTTTTCACTTTTTTATCTATTTGAAGTTAATGTACCTCACTGGGTGCTTCTCATCCCCCCCCCCCCCTAATTTCATTTCCTTGCTCCTGAGTAGTGATCGGTCGTTCATGAACGATTCGTTCTTGTTGAACGAATCTTTAACATGACTCAGATGAACGAGTATCTCAAAGAGTGATTCGTTCATTTTCTATTGGGCGTGCATGCACAAAGCATCGCAAAACCTCCATATGTTATATACAGGAAACAGTATTGAACAATTCTCAGCAATACGTCTTCAAGTCTCGAGTCGTTCGTTCTTTTAACACGTGACTCCCATAGACGCTATGCAGCGCAGTACACAGGAAACAGTATTGAACGATTGTGCTAGTGGGTCTTCGAGTCCCGAGTCGTTCGTTCTTTTGACACGTGACTCCCATAGACGCTATGTGGTGCAATAGATTCAAAAGAACGAACGACTCTGACTGGAAGATATAAGAGGGGAGCTGCTCATTCTGTTTATTATAATATGTCCTTAGTTACATTGTAATATTTTCATAACTGGAACTATAGCCAAAATTTGTGTATGTAGACTTATTGGGGGTATTTTTATTGAAAACGCAACATTTATTTATTTCTGACCAAAAGAATGAAATGAACGAAATGACTAAAAAAAACGATTTGTTCATTTTGATGAACGAGATTCAAAGAACCGAGTCACTAAAATGATTCGAACTTCCCATCACTACTCCTGAGCTACTTCCTCTATGGAAGAATGCAAACAAGGTTAAGTTGGGTGGAGAACAAACTTATTGTTGAAATAAGACATCCTCACTCACTCAGTCATTTTAAAACCGCTTTAATGAACATCGTTAGAGACGTCCTCACTCACTCAAGCATCACTTTAAAGTGACTTTTAAAGTGTTTTGGAAACACCAATCTTTACGTTTTCAATAACCTGCTTAATTTCACATTTGTGTTATTATTTATGTTTAATCTTCCTTTATCATTTTCAGCTATTGCTATTGTAATACCCCTAAAGGATGTCAGCACAATTGAAGGCACAAAAGCTGTGCTGGAAGCCAAAATTTCAGCTACTGATGTGAGCTCAGTCAAGTGGTACCAGAATGAGAAGCTACTGACTGCTAGTGACAGAGTTCAGGTTGTGGCTAAGGGCTCCAAGCAACGACTAGTACTGAACAGGGCATATGCCTCTGATGAAGGACAATATAAACTTGTTGTTGGCAGGGTTGATACATCATGCAAGCTAACTGTTGAGAGTAAGTCTATAAACAATATACAGTATATATGGAATATGCTGATGATTAATCTAATGAAAAGGCCAATACTTTATAAGCTTTTGTGCTTCGAAAAATTCTTCAAATGTAGACAAGCTAGGAATTTCTTGCAATAAACTCTATTATGGAAGTAGTGCTGTGGATTTAACTTTTCTTTTAACTTTATTTCAGAGATCAGTATCTTAAAGCATATGGAGGATCGTGTGTGCACTGAGACCCAGAATGTGACATTTGAGGTTGAGCTGTCTCACTCTGGCATTGATGCTCTCTGGACATTTAAGGGTCAACCTCTAAAGGCTGGTCCCAAGTGCAAAATTGATTCTAAGGGCACAAAGTACACTCTTACTGTTCTCAATACCATGAAAGATGAGGAGGGCTCTTACGTGTTCGCAGCTGGCGAAAAGACTTCAAGCGCCAAACTTACAGTATCAGGTGCAATATTGTTATACTTTGGTTCGATCTGCGTATCGTCATTTTAGTCTGAAACTCGGAAATTTCTATAACAGTATAGTCAAAAAAGTCATGCTTTATTCTGTTCAAATAGGTGGTGCTATAAACAAACCTCTTCAGGATGTGACTGTCGCAGAGTCCCAGACAGCTGTTTTAGAGTGCGAGGTTGCAAGTGCATCTGCGGAAGGAAAATGGCTTAAAGATGGAGAACCTGTTTACTTCACTGACAATGTCAAGAGTGAAGAGATTGGTACTGTAAGACGTCTAGTCATTGGCATCTCAAGAAAACAGGATGTTGGAGAGTACACGTACCAGGTGGCCAACTCTAAGACCTCAGCTAACCTCAAAGTTGAAGGTATACTATTTGCATTTTATAAAGTGCCAACTTACAAACATGATCACATATTGAACACAGCAAAGTAATGAGCACCTTCTTATGTTATACCAGCTGTAAAGGTTAAGAAGACACTAAAGAACCAAACAGTCACTGAGACCCAAGACGCCGTGTTTAGTATTGAACTCACTCATTTAGACGTGAAAGGATCCCAGTGGATCAAGAATGGAGTTGAACTTCTTCCAGGTGATAAATATGAAATCACAGTAGATGGCATGGTTCACTCATTGAAGATCAAAAATTGCAATGCCCAGGATGAATCTGTTTACGGATTTAAACTTGGACAACTCACTGCTAATGCAAGACTCAATGTTGAGAGTAAGTTTGAAAATAAATGTTACTTAAATATGTTTATTGTGAAGAAGAACCTTATTCATAATCACTGTTGAATTATTTTTTAGCAATCAAAGTTGTGAAGAAGCCAAAAGATGTGACTGCGCTGCTCAATTCTACTGCTTCCTTCGAGTTAAGCGTATCCCACGATAATGTTCCTGTTAAATGGATGTTCAAGAGCCAAGAGCTTAAGCCGAGTGCAAATGTCCAAATCTTTTCAGAAAGGAAAGCTCACAAGCTGGTAATTTCGAATGTTGAACAAGACATGGAAGGAGAATACACAGCTATCATTGGACATGTGCAGTGCAGTGCATTTTTATACGTCGAATGTAAGTACACTAGCTGCGTGTGTTACTAATGCATTTACTCTGAGCAGATGTGTAATGTCTTGGATTTTTCCTTTTAGCCTTGAGGGTCACAAAGCCCATGAAGAATATAGAGATTCCAGAGACACAAGTGGGCACATTTGAATGTGAAGTTTCACATTTTAATGTCCCATCAACATGGCTTAAAAATGGGGTTGAGATTGAAATGAGCGAGAAGTTCAGAATTGTGGTGCAGGGCAAGCTGCATCAACTGAAGATCATGAATACCAGCAGGGATGATACAGCAGAATACACATTTGTCTGTGGAAATGACCAAGTCTCAGCCACCCTGACTGTTAGCCGTAAGTTTTTTGTTTGTTTGTTTTGTCGCCATTTACTTGATTAAACAATGTTTGATACTAAATATCATTTGAAGTCATGTTTGTGTGAGTTTATTAAAGGTTGTTAGATTTCCTTCCACATCTGGTATGTGGATTCGTTATTCCAAATGACCAATATACACTATATGGACAAAAATATTTGGCCAAACTTGCAATGACATTATATCCAAATAAATATACTTCAATATGGCGTTGGTCCCCCTTCGCAGCTATAACCGCTTAAGCCTTGGATGGCCTTATCGGTCTCCATCATTCTGTACGGCATTTATGAGGTCAAGGCACTGATGTTGAATGAGAAGGCCTGGGTCGCAATCTCTGCTCATCCTAAAGGTGCTCGATAGGGTTGAGGTCAAGGGCTCTGTGCGGGCCAGTCAAGTTCTTCTACACTGAACTCATCAAACCATGCCTTTATAGGTCTCGCTTTGTACACTGGGGCACAGTCATGTTGAAATAGGCAAGGGCCTTCCCCAAACTGTTGCCACAAAGTTGGATGCATAGGATTGTCCAAGATGTCTTGGTATGCTGAATCATTAAAGATTTTCCTTCAGTCAGGATAAGAGGCCTGATTGAATCACCTAAGTTCAATAATTCGCAGGTTTGGCCAAATACATTTGCCAATATACGTAGCGTATACAGTAGGCAGGCAATACAGGATATATTACTGCCTCACACTCACACTGACCAGGACAATTTGGGAGGATGAATGAATACATTAATAAACAAGAGCAGGCTTCTTAAATCAGATTATATTAATCATAAAAATGTAAGGTTCTGATTTCTTTTATTGTTTCCTTTACAGCTATTCTCATCACATCCATGCTCAAGGACCTCAATGCTCAAGAGAAGGACACCATTACATTTGAAGTGACTGTTAATTATGAAGGCATCACCTACAAATGGTTGAAGAATGGTGTGGAGATTAGATCCACTGACAGATGCCAGACTCGTTCGAGACAGTTCACTCACACTCTCACCATCCGTAATGTTCATTTTGGGGACAGCGCTGATTACAAGTTTGTGGCAGGATCTGCTGCGACATCAGCAAAACTGTTCGTTGAAGGTGAGTTTTTTTTTTCTTAATCTTTACAATAATTTATATAACTCTACATTGCAGGTAACTAACGTGGTAATATGTTTATTTTTTCCTGTTCTGTAGCTCGTGTCATTGAGTTTACAAAACACATCAAAGATATCAAGGTGACTGAAAAGAAAAAGGCCATCTTTGAATGTGAGCTCTCTGAGCCCAATGTCCAAGTCACATGGATGAAAAATGGGCAAGAACTTGAGATAACTGAAAGGTGCTGTTATAATAATGTTTATTATTATAAAATACGTTTATATTTCTATTTACGTTTTAAATTATTCTAATTTGCATTAAACACCTTCAGGTTTAAGGTTTCCACTGACAAATACATTCAACGATTAATGATACAGACTGTTCGCATGTCTGATGCTGGTGAATACTCAGTAGTTGCTGGCTCAAGCATGTCCAAAGCTCAACTCACAGTAGAGGGCAAAGATGTCCGCATTACTGAACCTGTTGAGAAAGAAATAACGGTAATTATTCATATACAAACACTTTCATAAACAATTTAAATACTTTTTTTGTGTATTTGCATATTTGCAATCCCACCCCAGGACATTTCTATTTAAATTTTCAATATTTGTTTTATATTTGAGCAGAAAATCTTTTTCCCCCCATATTTATACAACTAGGTTTTTCTTATATTTTCTTTTATTTTATATTTTGTCTTAACTTCTATAGATATATTTTTCCTTAGCTAAAGTTATTTTCTATGTTTTATTACTTATTTTATTCCATATTTATTTCCTATTAATAATTTAGATTTTAAGGTCACAGGTGGTCATTTAAGCATTTCACTGTATATGGTACTGTGTATGTGAGAAATAAAATTAAAATTTATTCCAATTCTGAATAGCCAACTAACAACTTAACATGTGCTATATATATACTGTATATATATATATATACTTTATATATGTATATATATTGTTTATATATTGTTTATATATATATATATATATATATATATATATATATATATATATTTTTTTTTTTTAATTATTATTATTATTTTTTTTTATAAAAATAAAATAGACCAAGTACACAAAACTACTATATATATATATATAGTACTTTTGGGTGGTGCGGTGGTGTAGTGGTTAGCACTGTCGCCTTGCACCTCCAGGGTCTGGGTTCGATTCCCGTCTCTGTGTGCATGGAGTTTGCATGTTCTCCCCGTGCTTGGTGGGTTTCCTCCGGGTACTCCGGTTTCCTCCCACAGTCCAAAGATATGCAGGTTAGGCTAATTGGCGTTCCTAAATTGCCCGTAGTGTGTGATTGGGTGTGTGAGTGTGTGTATGTGTGTGTGCCCTGCGATGGATTTGGCACCCTGTCAGGGGTTAAGCGGTATAGAAGATGAATGAATGAATGAATGAATATAGTACTTTTGTGTACTTGGTCTATTTAATTTTTATTACACATTATTTGGTTTTGTTTTGTGTCCTCCGTCCACCACTAAGTGATTGTGTTCTGCTAAGTTCTGCTGCTGCAGAAATGCAATTTCCCTCTGAGTTAATAAAGATTTATCTTATCTTAATATGAATGTCTTTTTTTCAGGTTCTTGAGAGGCAGAGAGCTACTTTGGAATTTGAAGTCAATGAGGATGATATTGAAGGACGCTGGCTCAGAAATGGTGTCGAAATTCAATTAACAGTTGATAAGCGTTATAACTATGTGACCATTAGGAAAATTCATCGCTTGACAATCACTGAAACATGGAGAAGCGATGCTGGAGAATACACTTTTATTGCTGGGAAGAACAGGAGTGTGGTGACACTGCATGTCAATAGTAAGTGTTTCTGTTCCAACATTTTATTTGATTTGGATTATTCAGTCAGTTGTGAACCGATCTTCTAACTTATATTCCGTACTGTGCGAGTTTGCTTCTTCTTACTAATGGTTATTCTCTTGTTCATCAGTTCCTGAGCCTCCTCAGATCATTAGACATATGGAGCCTTTGTCTGTTGAGGCTGGTAAACCTGCACGCTTCACGGTGGAAGTGACTGGCATCCCTCAGCCCCAGGTCTCCTGGTATAAGAACTCTCAGACATTATCTCCTGGATTCAAGTGCAAGTTCCTGAAAGAAGGAAACGAACACACTCTGCTGCTCATCGAAGTCTTCCCAGAGGATGCAGCTTTGTACAACTGTGAGGCGAGAAATGACTATGGGGAGGCCACCAGCTCTGCTTCATTGGATGTGGAAGGTAAATATTAAAATAGCAGATTAAGATGTGCACCAATCAAACTGGAAACACACAGTATGTAAGAGATTTAAATGATCTACTAAACCAGCTTAGAGCTTAATTGAGATCGATAAAAACGGAAGTATTTGCTTTTTCTTTTATTAACATTGAGGCATGTTCTTACATAGTTCCAGAGGTTGTTTCACCTGACACTGGAGCACCTTTATCACCACCTGTGATTATATCCCCAATACAACATACCTCTGCCACTGAAGGAGGATCTGCCAGATTTCAGTGCAGGGTCTCTGGAGAAGGTAAGCATTAGTCTGAACAGTCTGAAAAATGAAGTTCTCATGTAATGCAGTACTGTATGTACACTTTAATTGCTTTAAGTCTTTAAAGCAATTGTGGGATTTATTTTTTTTATTTTTTTTATGCTCTCTTCAGATCTGACAATTACCTGGTTCTCCAAAGATAAAGAGATCAAACAGTCAAACTTCTTCAGAATGTCTCAGTTTGACGACTGCTGCCAGCTGGAGATCGCCAGAGTTTATTCAGAAGACGAGGGAGAGTACACCTGTGTTGCTCGTAATGCTGCTGGAATGGTTTCTTGCTCCGCTGTACTTAAACTGGAAGGTGAGTGCTTCATAGTATGTTTATTCAATTGCAATCAGGCACGTGATGTATGATTGGAAATAATATTTGCATTTGCAAATTATACTGGTGCGATGGTTTAGTAAGCTATGGTTATTTACCGATGCCATTCATTTTGGACCTGTATTGGGCACACATCTCAAGGCCAGAGAAAACTTTACACATTTTGTAAAATGTTTGGTATGTATAATTGCTGAAGACAAATCAATGCCTTCTCACAGGGAAAACACAAATCACTGACATAACATCACAGGATTTTCAGTGGCATGCCATCTCCAGTCTCTCTACAAGCATTACGAGTATAAAGAAGGAGCCAGTTGGTCAGAAGCCCACATTTGTTCAACCTCTTGTAAGCTGCACTGTGCCTCATGGGGAAGTGGCCAGGTTTTTTGCTTGTGTCTATGGCGTCCCAAAACCAGAGATAAGTTGGTTTCATGGTCAGGAACCAGTAAAGTCAAACAAAAATACTGTCTTTCATTTTGATGAAATGACAAACACTGCAACATTAATTATAGTTGATGCTTTCTCTGAGCATGCTGGAGAGTACACTTGCAAAGCAACCAATTCTGCAGGAGAGGCTGTTTGTACAGCAACCCTTACAGTATCCACAGAAGGTAATGCATATAAGATTAGATTGTCATATTCAAATAATGCACCCTGATTAACTGCAAGTGAACACTTTTTCCTCAACTGGATCTTGTCACCCAATGTGAGATTTTTCCAGGCACTCTTACTAACTTCACAAAATTAAACATTTTAAATAAGAATAAAGCTTGTGGTTGTCACTAGCCAATGCTAGATAGTAAATTGACATCTTTAAGGTGTGGTCAACTCTTCTTATTTAATATTGTTGCAAAGTGTTCTGTAATTGCACAAGTTAGCTTTACTGTAGCATTACTATTTGCCTAACATATTCCTTTGATTTGCTCAGATGAAATGGTTAAGGATCATTCTAATGAGAGTATATCAAGGTCTGAGAAAAATCTTACAAAAATGACCAACATCCAAAGGCCAAGTCTTGATGAATTAAAACCAACTCCACATGTAGGACCAGTGGATATACACCAAGATCAAGTTCTGCCAGTTGATAGTTTGATTTTTGATAAAATCATACTCGAAAGCTCAAGTAGCCAATCACAAGGTTTGGAAGACCAAAATCTATCAAGTGACTCCATTCTCTCTGAAATCTCTCCAGTGAAATCTTCTTTGACATGGTCAGAAGAAAAAAATATCAAGCAACCACCTTTTGAAGCGTCAAGAACGAAGACTGCTGAAGTTAATAAAGAGTTTACAATACCGCCCACACCTACTTCTAAAAGCGTTACTGACATGACTATATCAAGAGACCAACATTTATCTGTGGAACTCAACCGAAACCTATTAGCAATCAATCCTCTTTCATATAAGACACCATGTGTGACATCGTCATCTTCAATAGATGATGTGAAAGTCGATGCTACGGAATCATCAGACTCTTTTAGAAGGTTAAGGAAGAGTATTGTTATTGGTTGTCATGAAAAAGTCCCTTTATCTCATTCCACCACAGTCACTGAACCAATGGATGCAGATTTAATTCAGTCACAGATTTTACTTGATCAAACACAGAAATCCCCCAAGTTTTCTACATCCGCTTATGTACATGAAGATTCAGTGGATGCTCAACATGATCAAGAAAGTAGCACAGTGCCATTTAAAATCACATCTGAGAGAGTGACAAAGAAAACTCTAAGCAGTGTTGACATTCAGCAAAAAACACTTTCTTCCAGAAAGGCAAGTGAGGGAATTACTGAGACTCTTCAAACGACTTTAACTGACCCTACTGTCTACAATAAGAGAAGAGAGACACCTTTAAGAAAAGACCACACTCAAGACCTAGAGGTCCTGCAAGATCAAAAGCTGTCAAGTGATTCCTTAATCTTTGACAAGTCTTCCATTGTAAGACATGTTGACATTCAGAAACCATTAAGTCTGTTTCACAGGTCAAGTAAGAACATTGCTATCAGAACTCATGAAGATGTAAGTTTACCAAATGTCACTGCTCTTACTCATGTCACGGACCTGACTTCAGCACAAGGCCAAGCACACGTGGTTGTCGAAGCCAAAGAAGATCATGGCCTGCCACATGATGTTCTTATTGCAGACAAAGCTTCAAGAATTATGATTGATTCTCCTGAAGAAGTGCACTTATCTGGCCCCAGCACTACAAAATTCCCGGCATTTTCTGCAGAAAGTATTGTAATTAAGCCAGTTTTGGACAAAACTATCATGAGCATCTCTACAAGCTCTAAAAAGTTGCCAGCCTCATCCACAAGTCCTGATGTCCTTGTAGAGACAAAAGATGCTAAATCTCAAATATCAAAAGCTCAAATAGAAGCAGGTGATGTGGGTAGTATCAAACTTTTGTCCAAAACTTCTGATTTGAAGCCACTTGAAAAAAGTGGCCAGTTTAGTAATGAAAGTTTAGATAATGTTTTCACAAAAACCAGTCTGCAAACTCAGTGCTTTAGTGACCATAAACCTATTTTACATGAAAATCTACTGCTAGGAAAACATGATCAAACTGAAACCCAGCCAAAACCCACACTTTTTGAATTCACACCTGAGAGAACTTTAAAGACTAGTGCTGAACTTCAGCAGCAATCCAATACTTCTGATAAGCCAAGTGTGAGTCTTACTCACTCACCTGGTTTCACATTACCTGAATCACATACCAATATCACAAATATACTTGTAGTAAGTGAAGGTTTGGAGGCTCAGCAAGATAAAAAGCCTGCAAATGTTCAGGAACCACTTGATAAATCTGTTACATGGCCAACATCACTTGTAGGTAGTGCTGACCTAAAGCTACAACTGGTTCTTTCTAGTACATCAAGTAAAAGTACTTCTATTGAGACTCATGAAGACATTACTTCATCACATCCCACCACTCTTACTCAAGTCCCAGATATACCTTCACAAATAGAACAAACTAATTTTCAAACAGAGGTAGAGCAAGATGAAAATGATCAGCAAAGTTGTCTTATTTCAGATGTAAATATTGGACAGGATCTGAAACCATCAATACCTTTTGGAAAGTCAAGAACGAATGTTATTTCTTCTTGGGAAGAATTCTCTTTATCCGATCCTAGGATGGTTACTAAGAACAGAGAAGCATTTTTATTAAGAAACCCAAACCAAAAACCAACACAGGTTCTTGACTCAAGCTTCTCTACCAGTTCTGTTGACACAAAATCCTTTCTAGCAACAAGATCCAATGTCGTTGTGCAAAAAGAAAGTACTGCATCTTCAGTGGAAGAAGCTGAAAAGAATGTAGAAGATGTGGCTCCTATTGAAACATCCTTTAAAGAAATTAGCCTTGAAAGTGCAGATGTAGTTTTTGAAAGTTCAAAAAAGTCCAAACTGGCCACTGAAAGGTTTGATTATCATAAACACACAAGGCATGATCATTCATTACAGAATGAACAAGATCTTCAACTGTCAAGTAATGTTCCTGCTCTTGAACTCAAAGATGAGATTCCCTCAAGCACACCCTCAGAATCAGTTGTAATAGGTATTGATGTTCAGCCAAAATCAGACCCTTCTGGAAAGCTATTTGAAGTTCCTATACCAGTTTCCACGCTACATACTGTGGCCACAGGCATAACTGTTTCAGGAGATCAACATGTTTTGAAAAAGCTACAAAGTGATTCTCTTTCCTTTGAAAAAACACTTGAGAAATCTTTTATTTGTTCAAAATCAGTTCAACAACCCTCGATGTCTTCCCAAAAGGCCAAAGAGAGCATTACTGACCCACATAAAGTCAGAACTCCCATCCTACTTCCAGAGATCACAGATTTAACAAAAGACCTAGGAGATGTACCTTTAGAAGACAAGCAAGTTCATGAACCCTTAAATGATACTGTTGTCACAGAAACCTTGTATGATAGCTCTTCAAAGATGTGGTCAAAATCAGATGAAGTGCAACACCCAGTCCAATTAGCCATCTGTGAAAGTTCTAGATATAATATAAAAGCCACTTTACCTGACTCCACAATATCACCAAGCCCAAAGGAAAGTATGCTAGATCAAAAGACCAAAATCAAGTGCCAATATCCTTCCGTTACTTTACCAGATCACCCAGAAATATCTCCTATACCCCCAAAGCATTTAAAATCAATAAACACTCTGGAGTGCAACCTAGAGCCACCAACAATGATATCATCAATTGATGAAGATGAAGAACCTGCTTATGATGAGTCCTCTAAGAGCCAATATCAATGTGTGGCCCAGAAAGCAATTCATTTAAATGCTAAGAAAAATGAAGTGGCCAAATTTGTCTGTGGCATTAATCCTCAGACACTTTCCAGTGCTGTGTGGTATCATAATGATAACAGACTGACCACTACAGAAAGAATCAAATTTGAGAAAAGTGGAAATATTTTATCACTCCTGATATGTGATATCCAACCAGAGGACCAGGGGATTTACAGCTGTGTTTTAAAAAATAAAGACGGCAAGACTCAGACAACATCTGCACAGCTCAACGTTGAAGGTGGATATTTACCATGTGATCACCTCATCCCAAATGACCACCTAAGAAATCATTCTCATCATCCTGTGCCATTTTGTGTTTCTGCCCAATCTGAACTGACTTTGTGTATACATCTTTATGCTTATTTTTTTGTAATGCACATTTTTACAAATTGTTTTTTCAAACCGATCATTTAAATGATCAATCAATGTCACATATTGTCTTTCTTATCTAAGCCTCATCACTTCATTTCAACCTTCACCCATGTCTCTCATTCCTTTTGCTAAACTGTCGCACTCTTTGGATGATCTTACAAGAGTCCTTTAAAGGAAAAGAAATCAGACACGTCTTCAACACAAACAATTGCCCAATTAAGAGGTTTCTTCCAAGGTTAAAGTCGAAAAGAAGCAAGCCCAGGTCATATCACTGTCCTCTTCTGTATCAAAGAAGCTGAACAGGCTATTGTCCCATTTTGTTGAAACCACCAATCTCTTGAATTTATCTTGGAGTTATTTACTGTACATTTGTCAAAAGGTGGTTTTATGGACTTCCCAAACCTTGGAAATTCGAAAGCCGGATGTAACTGTGTACAACTCTTAGTGTCAGCTTGGCAGATGCATGTTCTTTGTCTTTTTCACCATTTGTAGTCATTTGTCTCAGTTTTACCAATCAGATAGTATACACTACCGTTCAAAAGTTTGGGGTCACTTGCAAATCTCTATGTTTTTGTTTAGTGATTTATTTTCTACATTCTACAACAATACTGGGGATTTCAAAACTATAAAATAACACATATGGAATTAGGTAATTATGCAACATCAAGAAAAACACCATTCATTCATTCATTTTCTATACCGCTTAATCCTGTGTTTAGGGTCGCGGGGGACCTGGAGCCTATCCCAGGAGACTTCGGGCACTAGGTGGGGTACACCCTGGACAGGGTAGAAAAACACCAGTTAGTTGTTATTTTAAGACACAGAGGTCGGCCTTTCTGTAATAGTTCTTGCAAGAACAGTATTGTCAAGTGCATTTGCAAAATCCGTTAAGCACCATAATGAAACTGGCTCTCATGAAGGCCGTCCCAGAAGGACGAGACCAAAACCTACCTCTGCTGCAGACGAGAAGTTCATTTAGAGTTATCAGCCTGAAAAATGACCAATTACCAGCACCTCAGATTAGTGGCGTTATGAAGTCTTTACAGAGCAGAAGTAGCAGAAACATCTCAATATCAACTGTTCAAAGGAGATTCATGCAGTTTTTGGACGCCTTCAGCTAAACTTTACTATGTAGAAAGAAATAAACATCAGGAACCATCATGGAGTTAGAAAGTGATCTAAAACTTTTGAACGGTAGTGTATGCTGAAGATTTATGTTAAGAACTTGCAATGGAATATCATTTTTCATAGTCTCATGTCTTGATATTTCTAAATTTTCTTTGTCACAAATTCTTGTTTTACAGTTTCCAAACGTGAAGACATAGAGACAAAAATTGAAGAAGTCATCAAAGGTAGGAATTCTGTTCATAATTGTGTTATAATTAATGTTTTTCCCTGTGTGTTTTATGTGTTCTATGTAATAAATTCAACAGTACTTTTGGTGATGACTGTAAACTGCATGGATCTTTTTGACGAGAATACTTAAAAAAAAAAAAAAAAAAGCGCTTTCACACTTATTTATCTCTATGTCTGACTTGTTTTATATATTTTTTAATAGCAAGCAGTTTGACTGATAAAATGTTTGCTGCACAGCATTTTGGGAAATGTAGGGTTTTGCATATGTTTATGACTCTTAAACAGCATGAAGAAGAAAGAAAAATGTATCTTTTAAGTTTTCCAGAGCACAGGAAATGATTCTTTAAAAGATATGGAAGTAGCCACATCTTTTAATAGCCTCTTATGTTTCCTGCATCTGGAACTTCAGTACAAATATTTCTTAGACTGGCTTGCAGATAGCAGTATGTGATTAATGTTGTTTGCTTCTTAAATAACATGGCTATACCAAACTATATTAGTTCGAATAAACGCCTTCTAATACAAATATAATCCTGCTCCAATAATTGCTTAATTTTTATGGGAAAAAAAAGAAAGTTTTTTTCTCTAAATGTTTTCCATCATCAATCTAAGGATTAGAAAGGGCGTTTATTCATCTTTCTGCAAGTCAGGTAAGGAATATTTTAGGATATATACTGGACCTTTTATGAAATAAGCTTATTTCAGATAATCGATTATATTTGAATATATTAATGCTTTGGAAAGAAATTTATGCCTTGAAGAAGGACACAGAAGAAGGAACAAAACACCAGACCATTTTCGAGTCAGAATCTTTAATAAAGAATCGAGTCTTGCGTTTATTCGAACAAATATGGTGAGTGAATTTGTTTTTTATGGCTTTGTGTTTTGGATGCATGTGTTTAATATTACTCTTAATATTATATTACAATACATTTCTGTTATTTTAGCAAACTGGGCATTTTTGCTGAAATTTGTCTCCCTTCTCTTGCAGAAACAGTTTATACCGAAGGAACCGAATGCTCCGACAAAGGAAGACAGCCACATGGTGCTGTATCAGATCCGGAAGAGGTTTTAGATGCTGCTACTTTAACAGAACATGGGACAGAAAATATTAAGCCATCTGTCATAAAAAAGCTAAAGTATCGATCTGTTTTGGAGGGGGAGGCAACTACATTTAGGTGCAAACTCGTTGCTAGACCACCGCCTACAATATTATGGTTCCATAATAACAAGCAAATCCAAAAGGAGCTCCGTCATAAAATACAGACTGCGAGCAAGATGCATGTGTATTTAACAATTTTAACCATCAATAACATTAAAGATAAAGATTCAGGAAGCTACAAAATAATGGCTTTTAACACAGAGGGGTCTGCAGAGTCCACAGCATCACTGCTTGTGTCTTTAAGGGAGGAGCAAGGGGCAAATATGTTTAGTCTTTCGAGATGTTCAGACAGGTCTTGTTCAAGCTTAGATTCTCTTGTTGATCAAACAAAAGAAAGAAAGATTAGAGTAGATCTAAGATGTGTTGGATCCCCATTTGATAAAACATCTAAAGGACAATCAAGGGGCCATCACAGACATAAAAGTTCGTTATTCCGTACCATGTATTTTAGGACGTCATCTCCATCCAGAGCCCCTGAAAAAGACAGCAAGCTTGAAACTGCTTCAGAACGAGCTCGTTCTCCCCCCGCAATGTTCGAAAGACCTGAGCGATTTAGTGATCGATATAGTGACATTTACTGCGACAGGTTGACTGGTCGTGATAGGTACAGCGACAGATTTAGTGATAAATTCAGTGATAGATGCAGTGATCGGTATAGTGATAGATTTAGTGACACAGACAGTCTTCATGGAGAGGTTAGAGCAAAGCTTAATCTTTTACAAAAAGCTGTAAAAAAGAAAAAGAGACTTTCAGTATCAACAATGTCCTCAACTGAGTTTGACTTGGAATCAGTCACAAGTGAGACAAGTTACACCGATTTGGCAGAAAGGCACAGGGTAAAGCCATCTACATTTACAGATTTTCAGCATGCTCGTCAAAGTGACCAGGGTGATGGTGCATCGAGGAAACCTTCTGCAGATTTTCAATGTAGATTGGAGAGAACTACTGGACTTGGGACACAGTCAGTAGAGCCCACACAATCAAGGGTGAAGCACTCCTTTGAACCCCAGTCTAGGTCCAGGGCAATACAAATGATGAGAGGTGAGCTCCCTCTAGAGGACACCAGAACTAGGGAAACAACCATGACTGACATATCTGAAATAAAAATAGATGAGACAGCTATTTCTAAAGAACGGACGCCAAAGGAGATTAAAAATAACTTTTCGGGTGGTACAGACAGCATTTGTAGACAATGGCAAGAGGAATCCGAGGCAAAGGAACCGTTTGTGCTGCAATGGCTTGAGGCAGGTGAAGTTTCCCAAAACATTCCTAAAGCGATGAAATCTTTGCATGCCGAGCCCACGTTTAAAGAACCATCTAGTATCAAACCTCTGACATCGGTAAAAGAACCATTTCTTAGTGATATTGTTACACAGAAGGACAGTAAACTTGTTCCTATCCAGCAGTTACAACCGAGAGCAATGTCTATAGAGAATGTCTTTGAGAAAAACTTGGAAAGCGAGTGTTTGGAGTCTGAAGAGCAGTTCTTGGCTGAGCGCATTCGAAAATGGCAAGAGGGTGTACAGTCCGATAAAACAATAGTGGCTCCATCGCAAAGTTCTGAAGCAAAAGTCTCCACTGTTCATGAATTTAAAGATAAAATGCCCAATGAGCCACAGGAAGAACATCAAAAAGTCTTTTCTATCACTATGGCTTCTCCCAAAGATGAGGGTCTAGTTAAATGTGAAGCACGACAGAAAGCAAGTGAGATTAGTGAAAGTGAGTTCCTAATAAGTGAGAATGTGATCAAGGCCCAATCAGTGGCATGGCAACAGGCCCATGGAGAGGTTGCTACATCTGAAAACCTTTTGTATAAAACTGAAGAGATGGTCAATCAAACTCAATCTGGATCAGAAAGGGATTTTTCATTCAGATCTTTGGACAAAAAACAACCCGTAGAAGAGCATCACCAACCAGTTGAGGTAATTTCAGGGTCTTCATTCACACATGCTGTAAGACCCTCAGTAGTAGAACGGCTCAGTCCTGAGCAAGGAACACAAATTGGAGGACATTCATCACAAGCAGTCATTTCTGACTTTAAGAGTGTACTCTTGAGGGGTGAGGCAGATACTTTAAGCCAAGTACCAATGGCAATGCAGCATGATAAGCCAGAGCGTCCTAAACAACAGTGGTTTATGGACAAAGGAACACAAAGTGGAGGGCATTCACCACAAGTAGTAATGCCTGACTTTAAAAGTGAAAGTGTGCTCTTGATTGGTGAGAGAGAGACTTTAACCCAAGGAGAGATGAAATGGCAGCATGACAATGCAGAGGGTGCTACACGAAAGTTGTATACAGACAAAGAACCTCACGTTCATAAAGCAGAATACGGAATTCCACGCACAGAACCTTCAACTTCAACCGAAGGAGTTTTGTCATTGTTAGGGCCTTCAGCAAAAGAAAAGCTTTTAAGTGAGCATAAACCACAGAGTGAGCAGTTTTTGATGCAACACCAAATGTCATTTAAAAATAAAAGCGAGCTTGTAGTAAGTGGAGAAGAGGCCATAGATGAACCAGGATGTCTCAATTTGAATCAGAGACATGCAGATACAGAAAAAGCATCTCCTTTTCACAGATCTGAAGGTGAAAAATACAAAATGCCACCCCCAGTGGTTCCTCAGAGAGATTCTACATTCATAAAAGTTTCAAGATCAGCAAAAGACAAGGACATGCATGAGCATGGGCCACGAGGCGAGCCACATTTATCACGTGAGAGAATTAATGAGTTAAAAAATAGGAGTGACTGCTATGTAAGTGAGGAGGAGGCTTTGACTCAAAGAATAATGCAATGGCAGCATGATGTTTTGAGTGAACAAGAACATGCAGTTCCCTTGGAGTCTGATTGGGTGACTTTTACGGGGAAGGATGAGGATACTGCTGCAAAACAAGATGTTGAGCCATCCAAAAGCAGTCAGTCTTTGCCGAAAGGAAAAACAAAGGAAATGTTCTACACTGAAGATTACAATAAGGACTATGGGCTGGACACATCTAAAATGCAAACGAAAGTTCAAAGTGTTACATATGAGGATAGTGAAAAGTTACAAACGGAAAGTGACTATCTTGTCAGCGAACAGGAGGCACTAGCTACACGCATTAAGAAATGGCAAAAAGATGTTCTAACTGAGCAGGAGCAGGAGGAAAATGTTGATTTAGATTCTAGCTGGACCATCACTGAGAATCTGCAACCTTTGACTTCAAAAACCAATGACAGCTTAGAACCCACTGGTGCACATGTATTAGAGCCTACTCATTGTGGAATCACATCAAAAGCTTTGTTTGAAGTGGACAAAGTCAGCACTCATCTTTATGAGAAAGATTTGCTGCAAGACAACAGTGAGAAATGGACCGAAACCCAGGAAAGTCATTATGAGAAAAGTTATCAAGGTGTTGCAAAGGGTATGGATGTCTGCGCCATGACAGAACCTCAAAACTTGCTTTCTAAGCATGATCCTACAATTATTGTCAATGAAAGAGTTGAAACTGGTGCACCAGTCTTTCTTACAACTTTGCAACCAAATATAAAAGTAAAAAGAGGAGAGATGACAGACTTGAAATGTCAGTTTCATGGAGACCCAAAGCCAGTGATTTGTTGGTTTAAAGATGGACAGTCTATAATAAGAGATCCAGACTTTGATGTGAGGACAAGGGAAAAATCATCAACATTGACAATTTACTATCCAACAAAAGACCATGAAGGTAGATTTACTTGTAATATATCAAACAATCATGGAAAAGCCAGCATGTCTTGCATGCTAGAAGTAACTGATGATGAACCCAGTGACTGGCCTGAAACTCCTCAAGAAATTAAAATGAAAGAAGAAATTTTCTCTGAAGAACAGATAATAGATGAAGAACTTGAGACATTTATGACCCGTGGAGTAGACAAAAAGTTCTCTTTGCAAGTACCTCACCCAGTCATACATGTTCCTTGCCCTTCTGATGCACAAACACACTCTTCAGTAGAAATCAGGATAACTGCTCCAACACCAGTGCTGGATACAAGTGAAGACATTTTTGAGCCTATTGCCAGGACCACTGAGGCTCCACCAGATGAGGGCACTTCTCAAACTATGAAGCACAAGTTCATATTTAGTTTTGATGATATTGGTCAGGCACCTCAGATCTTTAAACCAATAGAGGACATTATCTGTCCTGAGTCCCAGTCTGCCATTCTTGAATGCGTAATTTCCGGCGAACCATCTCCTGATGTCACATGGTGGCATGATGACCATTTTCTTGACCCCAGCACAGGCAAATACAATTTTGATGAGCATGAAAAAATATATAGGCTTTACATTAATAATTTTACATCTCTTGATGAAGGAACATATAAATGTACTGCCACTAACAAGTTTGGCCAAGTTCAAAGTGTAGCTAATGTGTTTTTTGACTCCACGACTTTAAGCAACATTGGATCACTTCCTAAACTGGAAATGACAAAACAGCCAAGATCTGGTGGATTCTCAAGTAAAATTACTCCTGCAGTTAGGCCAAAAACATTAACAGGCACTTGTATAGAATCCAAAGAATTGCAAGTTAAAGAAGAGGAAATGGATAATGTGACACCTGAAGAAAATACACAGTATCCCATGAGCCAGTTTATTCCAGTTAATAATGAACCATCTGTACTTCAGAAAGGTGCACCAAAGTTAAAAAAATCTGCTCAGTCACAAGGCCCTCTTATAAGTGGTTGTGGTTTGCAGTCATCAGGGGCAGATGTAAGTGTGTCAAAACTAAAACAAGCATTTGAGCCACCAAAATCTTTCATAGTAGAGGCAGATGATATAACAGTAGAATCATATGAAGAGTCATATTATCCTGTTGAGGACATTCCAGAACTTGCACTTCAGCTCCCACAGCATGAAGGACTAACGTCCTCAAATATACATGAACATATGCGTTCTTCATTAGTTACATGCAAGGAGTCCCAGTTAAGCAGTGATACAAATGTAAAAGGAACCTTTATTTCAAAAAGTATAGCACCATCTACTGAAGAAACATCTTTGGAGAGCTCTAGTGATTTGCATCATTTTGTCTCTCTTGCACATGTCACTGAAGTTCAGCAGTCTCCTACTTTAATCAGACCGCAGGCAATATTACCTGAGAAAATGAGAACAGAAGCTCTAGGTAGTCTTGACATAAAAAACAGTCAAGTAGAGACTGTGATTAAAAAGGGAACAGTCGGGGCCTTCATTAGACCAGGTGGTAGTCATCTTGAGACAGATAGCAGTTCTGCTCAAGAAACTCTACGAGTAATCAAGTCAAACAAAGTTGAGCTGCCTGCACAATCAAAAATGGACACAGTTAACCTGAGTGAAAAATGTCCACATGTCGAATCAGGCCAGAGTGACACACAGGAATGTGATGCGACTCTGACAAACATGCAGGAAACAGCTAAAACCATTAGGGTAAAACAGAAAATGGAGGGTGCCAAAAAAGGACCTGTTCAAGAATTTGCTACAGAAACTCTTCAGCAGCAACAACAAAAAGCTGTCAGTTCTGGAGCTTCTGGTATTAGACTAGAAGAGGAAGAGGTAACCTTTAGTGCTGTATATGACTATTATAACCCACCATCTGACTGGGGAAGACCCTTGTCACCAGAATCAGAGATGTCTATTGAAGTTGGCAGTACGTTCAGTGAGGAAATAGCAGAAATCGAGCGCTTCTACACACCTGCTTCATCCACTGAAATTTCTCAATTTCCAAAGTCCCCGGAATCTTTTCACACATCCACTGAGACTCCTAGTGGTGCGATGACACCTCCCGCATACCCATTTTCTCTGGTACAACATAAAAGACCATCAAGTAGCGCCAGTGATGGACTGTACTCTCCGACTAAGTTTCTTAGATCCCCAGATGATGAGGGCATTGAAACAACTCCCCCAGTATTTACTATTGATGAGAGCATGATTCTTCCAGAGGGTCGTGATTTGTTAGGCTTAGGGAGCCTTCAAGAAAAGGTACAAGGAATTCCTCCAGCATTTCTTAAACCACTTACCAAAAAAAGAGTTTTTGAGGGTGACACGTTAAAATTCTGGGCAGAAGTATTTGGACTGCCATCTCCAGAGGTACAGTGGTTTCGGAACAAAACCAGGCTTGTCCCAGATGACCGAACCAGAATTGAAAGAGATGGTGATAACATATCATTAGAAATTCACAACATCGCAAAAACTGATCAAGGTGAATATATCTGTGAGGCAGTTAATTATGTTGGTGAAGCAAAAAGTGTCGCTCTGGTTGTTATCAGATCTCAGGAAACAAAGTTTATGCTAGCACCACCTGCTGTTACTCATCAACATGTAATTGAATTTGATGTTGAAGAAGATGAGGATCCATCAAGGTCTCCCTCCCCACAAGAGATTTTATTAGAGGTTGAATTGGATGAGAATGAGGTGAAAGAGTTTGAGAAACATGTGAAAATTGTTACAATACCAGAATACACATCTGACAATAAAAGTATGATAATATCTCTTGATGTTCTGCCAAGTACATATGATGAGGGCACTCTGGATTTTATAGCTCAAGAAAGTGATGACTACAAAATAGCATTTGAGGTTACAGAGATGCCACCACGTTTTATCAACCCCATATGTGACATAGAAACACCGGAAAACACAACTGTATTGTTTGAATGCTCTTTGATGGGAATCCCTTCTCCTATAGTGTCATGGTACAAGGGAAATTTTAAGATCCCTCACGATAAAAACAAGTACATTCATAGCTCTGATGGAGATAATCACTTCCTCAAGATCCTAAAAGTCAGTACTCAGGACAGTGGCATTTACACATGTCGAGCCATTAACGTTGTGGGTGAGACACTTTGTAGGGCATCATTGATGGTCTTGAACCCACAAGCCTGTTCGGGAAAGGCTAGGGGAAGAGAACTCACTGCTGTGTCTTTAGGCAGTGCCATAGTTCAGCCCCAGAAGTTTGACTTGGTTGTTGGAAATTCTTCATTTGATGGTGAACAACCATCAGAGATCGAACTTGAGTTTGAGTTTCCACAGGAAGCCGATGAGTCTCAGAAAGCTGTAAGACTGGTCGCTATAACAGATAATGAAGTCAGTGAGCAGGGAGAGAAATATGTTAGCATAAATTTTGATGTCTTTGCCGAACCCTCGAAAGAAGACAAAGTAGAATTCAAAGGCAAATCAACCAACATGTGTAGTTTTCATTTCCAGGTTACAGAAACCCCCCCTAAATGTATAATACCGCTGCAGAATGTCACTGCAGCAGTAGGAACACCTGTGATGCTTCAGTGTTTAGTGAGTGGAAAACCAAACCCAACAGCAGAGTGGTTCAAAGATGGTGCTCCAGTGACAATTCCTAGATATATAATTCAGAAGAAAGCATCAGGACACTTTAATTTACTTATAACAAATGCAGTTCAAAGTGATGCAGGTGAATTCAAATGTGTTATCAAAAATACAGCAGGTTGCACTGAAACAATGGCCTTGCTCCAAGTAATTTAAATCATCTGCTTGTTTAGATTTAAAAAAAATATATATATATTTTTGTCACTATATCTGAAAAAAAAAAAAAACATTATTGTGCCAATTCAATAGCTTACTTTTCACAATATGCACTTAATCTTATTCTGTACATGCAGGCTCTTAATTAAATACATTTAAATACATTAACTCTAGGTGCCAAGATTTATTTTTTAAATTGTGCAGAATAGTGCAAATGTAGTGCAATATTTTACAAGGACTAGTGTAAGACAGGTATAAGCTAAATGTGGGCTTACTTTGAATCAAAATTAAATATTGCATTTTAGTGTATGTATGCAGCTAAAATTATATTAAAGGAAATATATATAATTTAGGATATGTTTCATATTGTGATTTTATGATGAAATAGTCTAATAGGTTATACTAAATTGCATGATTGAATTATTATTATTATTATTTTTCATTATAATATTATGATTACACTTGCAGGTTGATATCTCAGAATGGGTAAATGCTATGGAATTAGATTTAAAATGTAACATATATAACAATATTTAATATATTATAATATGAAGATCATTTAGATTTCAAAGTGTCAGTTTTATTATGCAAAAAGGTAATTATTATTTATTTGTGTTGTATAGGTTGAACTTTTATAAAAGTTGCAGACACATTCAACCAATTGTAAATAACAAAGAATATATAGGTGAATACATTTGGGTGCAAATGTACATTACTCAGTAGAGTAAGGAAAGTTAAGAAGTAAGAATTTAAATAAGAAGGTGTTTAAATATGAATTAACAAAATTTTTAATTATTCTTCTGTTGATATATATATATATATATATATATATATATATATATATATATATATATATATATATATATATATATATATATATATCTTTGTGTGTGTATGGTATGTGTGTGTGTATACACTGTTTTTTCTTTTTTTTCTTTTTTTGAAAATAAAATTATGACAAAACAAAATCATTTGTGACATTTCTTTGAAACTTTTCTGATATTTACATCGACTCTTTGTAATGAAATACCTGAGATTTAAATGTCTGGATATTTTGGTGAATCTTTGCTTCGTTATTTTTATACAGAATATTCTAGTTTGACTTGGAAGACTGAGGAAGAAAAAGAAGAAGAAACCTTCAGCACTTCTCTACAATTACCTGATACAGCTAAAACACTTGAACTCGAGCCAGAAAAGAAAAAGAAATCACCTGATTTTGTAACCAAGTTAACACCGTCTGTAGCCCGAGTTGGCAGTTCGGCTAGGTTTACGGTCACTGTATCTGGTTTTCCAAAACCTAAAGTTCAGTGGTTTCATAATGGAAAGTCCATTACTACTTCATCTGTGTACAAGTTTGTGGAGGAAAGAAATGAATACAGTCTAATTATCACTGAGGTTAAACAAGAGTATGAGGGTGAATATGCATGCACTGCCAGGAACAGATTTGGCCAAAGTACCTGTAAAACAACACTTAAAGTAAACGTAAGTGATTTATCTCCAGCGGAGAAGTGGGTTGAGCAAATGTTTAAAATCCCTGGAGAGCCACCTCGTTTTACGACACAAATCCAGCCACTGCAGTGTGCTGAAGGATGCGAGGCTAAATTTAAGTACAAAGTGACTGGGACTCCTCATCCAGAGGTTCTTTGGTTTAAAGGTAGTTGTCAAATTGAACCTAGCCCAAACTGTTGTGTCGTCACAGACCCTGATGGAACGGGTTTTCTTATAATTATTGATTCACAGCAGAAGGATTGTGGTCTCTACACATGCAGGGCTTCCAATTGTTTTGGAGAGGCAACTTGCAGCGCTGAATTGGTTGTATTTCGCAAAAGTTTCTCTGTATCTCATCAGAAGCAGCTAGCTCAGAGACAAAAGGCTTACAAAGTGTCGACAACTGAAGAAGCGACTGAATCGCGATTATATAGTGTGAGTCTTCCTACTCCAGCCAAAACCATAGTTCAGGAAGGGCATCAGATGATTTATACCATTGGCACTGAAGAAAAGCACACTATAGCCAGTGAGCAAGTAGGAGCTGTCTATGAGATAGATGTTTCATCTGCAACCATGCAGAAAGAGCAGTTAACACACCAGGCTGCAGTTCTGGAATCTCATAAGATGGAGGAAAGAGTAATTGTAACTCCTTCTCAGCCAATATCAGCTGTGGCAAGACCTCTGAAACAGCTTCATACGGCTGCATTGACCTCTGCTGTTGAAGAAAATCAAGGTTTCACAGAGCAGCATTTTGATCGTATAAAGAGTCCTGAAGTTACAGAGTTAGAAATTGCAACAGAACAGCCTTCAAAGTATATGTCTGCTATAACAGAGACTGTGACTCCCCTAACAACAGTTAAAGCAGAGACTCTGACTAGGCAAGACGAAAAGCAGCTAAAAGCGACTCCTGAGCCAAAGCATCAAATGTTAGGTCACCAGGTAGAAACGACCCTCGCAATTGTGAAAGAACAATCACATATTATACCACAGACAGAAGCAGAAAAGAGCTACCAAGTTAAAGAAGGTATTAAAATATTATACTCAGCAGTTTCCACAGAAAAACAACAACTAACTGAAGCACATGCCACAGATATTTCTGTTTTAGATTCAGCAATTCATTCATCAGTAAAGACAGAATCCTCCAAACCAGTTATTCTCTCAGTAAGTGAGACCAAGCAAACGATTTCAAAAGAGGAGAAATTATCTATGGACCAGCCATGTGAAGAGGTTGCATCTCTGACTAAGGACAACGTTCTAAGGTCAGCTCTTCTTGCTGAGGAAACAAATGAACTTAAAGCTGATCAAACAAGTACAATTCCTGGCTTGGACAGTGCAGTTTCAGTTCAGTCAAAGAGTGAAGAAGAACAGGTCCTTAATTTACAGATATTTACAGATCAGACTGTTCTTCCTTCTGAGAGTAGATTCAGTAGTGAGAGACCAAGTCCTGAGCAAGCTGAAGTTAGAAAATCTCCTACTCTTCTGCACACAGTGTCAACAGACCAACAGGGGACTGTTACATGTGAAAAGTCGACTCAGTTATCTGCTCAAGAGACAGCAATTTCCGTAGCTCCTCAACAAGAGTTCCCCGCCCCATTGCATCTACAGGCGATTCACACGGACAGTGTTTTGTCCAAAGAGAGGATACTGTCAGTAGAGAAGCCAGATCAGCATCAAGCTGTCCCGAGACAGGAAAAGGCCCGCAAACATGCAGTTTCTACAGAAGAGAAAAGGGAACTCACAGCAGACTATTCTAAAAGTCTCGATGTTTCTGTGCCAGGATTTCATTCTGAAATTCGGAAAGAACCAAAACCTCAAAACATTTTGCAAGTGTTCACAAAACCGATGCAACTACCAAAAGAAATCCCAATTGTCAGTGACATTAAACAGCAGCGTGCCTTAGTGCAAAAAGAGGATCACAGAAATGTTTTGCATGCCACATGTGTATCCGATAGACAAGATCTACAGGAAGGACATACAGAGAATTTAGGTGTAATTGAGCAATACACATGCTCGACTAAGACGGAGCCTCAAATATCGTCAGAAATTGTTCATGTTGAAGAGAAGGAACGCTCTACCGAAAGTACGATTTCACTCGAGTCTGCAGAACAAGACATTGCTGTTCAGATCCAAGAGGGGCAATCGATTAGACAGTCAATTGTAATGGAGGAGAAGCATGTTATAAAAGGTGAAGTATCTCAGAATGTCACAAAATCAAAAACTACCACTGCAGTGATTAGGCAGCAGCAGATGGGGGCTTTATTAGCTTCAGAGTCCAGAGAAACTGAGGTTCTTCCAAAGGAACTCACTTTTGTTCTCTCAACACCAAAAGCACACAGCGTAGACATAAAGCAGCAGTTGAAAAGCATGCTTGCGTCTGCTGTGGCTCAAGATCAGTGTCTAATTCTAGCAGATGTGGTTGAGCGTTTAGAAGTTGTCGAAGTGCAGGAAGTGAAAGTGCAGAAAGAGCCCAAATATACTATGTTCACGTATCTTGTCACAACTACAGGTGCTCCCATTGAGATTACAATTGCTTTTGAGGGAGAGTATCCTCAGATTGCTGATCTCAAGAGCGAACTTCAGTCTGCATTTTATTCCATTGTATTTCGTGAACATCAGGTTCTTACTTCTGAAAAGTCAGGAACAATGCAAATGGACAGACCTCAGCGATTACATGTTAGCAGGGATACCGCAAAAGAAAGGCTTTCTCCAGTGGTAGAGAGTGTGCGATTAACTGAAAACGTGGGCGCTTTTTTGCCACCTAAAACTCAATCCGCCGCTCTTAAAACTGAAGCCACTTTTCAGTCGGTTAGTTTTCAGGGAGAAACTGTTGTGGAAGACTCGAGAAGTAAAATGATGCAGATATCAACAGAGTCAAAAATGGAATTGAAGCAATCAGTTCATATTGAAAAACAGGAAATCAGATCAGTGACGGTAAAAAGCGAAGAAAGAGATTTCGGGGTTCAAGTACCCGTTGAAAAACCTGCTGATGTTTTCATTACGAGTGAAGAACAGCAGAAATTTCTAATGGAAGAAACAATCGAATTACAAGACGATACAACAAGAGATGATTACTCAGTTTTTCAAAGTACTTTAGAGGACATTACCCTTGATGAACATTCTAAAGCCACCTTTTCTGTAACTATAAGACATGTTTCAAATGTAAATTGGCTTTTTAATGGAAAACAAATCAAGTCTGGCAAAGAGTTCAAGTGTTCAAAAGACAGGGACACCTATACACTAGTAATAGAAAAGATTATCAAGAGCAAACATGAAGGCGAATTCACATGTGAGGCTGTGAGTGAAGCTGGCACATCAAGGACATCATCAAAGCTCACAGTAGTCCCAAGAGGTTGGATTATGGGGATTCTTTTACCATGTCATATCACCCATGACTAACTCTTATCATTCATTTTGAGCTCTTCAGATTACCCTTAAAGATATAATTAATATTCACAACTAATAAAACAGGGCACGGTATTCAATTTGAAGACATCGCCTTGATGTTTCCACATTTCACAAGTCATAATATTCACAAACGTGCGCATGACTTCACTTTCTTTTACTTCATCACTTCTTAACAGTCGGATCCCTTTCAACATCATCCCATGCTTATCACCATTTCATGGTGATGTCTCTCTCACCCATGGCTTTATATGGACTTGAACCTGCAACACCCAGGACATATGCACAGTATCTTCCCCATGGTGCATTCTTCACTGTGCACTTCTCTTTGCATGCTCTCCAGGACACAAAGTCTTGGTTTTCTTCTCCATTGATCTGTTCTTTTACAAATTTCCTTCCACAGTCACTTCTGGATTTCTTTTATTTATTAATTTTTTTGCATCTCATCATTCATGTCATTTTTAATTGTCTTTGAAGTGAATTAAGTTCTGTTGACTTTTCTAAGGGTATCAAATAAATACCTGCAGAACTAAGTTCATTTCAAATGCGCAGCTTGTGTTTACATCATTATTTTATGATTTATTATTGCATTAATTTTACTAACTGCCCCCCCCCCCTCCTTTCCCCTGTGCACATTTTAGTGCCACCTGTTTTTAGGCAAAAAATCCAAGGTCTGGAGTCTAATGTTGGCAGCCCTGCTAAATTTGAATGTGAGATTGAAGATGCTCCACATGTGACCTTCAAATGGTTCAAGTCTGGGTCTGAGATCAGACAGAGTGACAAGTACAGGATCACCAGCTACGCTACCACATCAGCTCTGGAATTCTTAAGTCCAGCAAAAGCTGATAGTGGAGAGTACACGTGCAAAGCGTCAAACCAACATGGTAGCGACAGTTGTTCTGCTAGCCTGACTGTCACAGGTAAGAGACCTTTCTGTCTTCTTGGGCAAGGGTATGAAATAATGAATTCCTATGAAATCTCTCTTCCATATTATTGTTTAATTTTGTACAAAACCAATTCTTTTTTATTTACTTTTTTTTTACTCAATTTTGTATATTTTTTTTATAGAGGTTTTCCCTCCAGAGTTTGTATCAAAACCGGAGCCAATGACATTATTTGTGGGCAAACAAGCAAAATTTCAGTGTGTTATCACTGGTTCTGCACCAATGAATGTTGTATGGTACAAGGACAACATTGCCATTTTGCCTGATGATCACTATAAGGCGTCCTTTGAGAAGAACAAGCATTGTCTTGAGATCACGAAACTTGAGCAAAGTGATCAGGGAACTTACCTTTGCAAAGCTTCAAACAGTGTCGGCCTGGCTACATGCTGCACTGAAATTAGAGTTATAGACAAGCCCAGTTTTGTGAAAACTTTTGAATCAACATCTGTAGCTGTGGGTGATCCCCTGCGGCTCGAGTGTCAGGTAAATGAAGATACAGGAGTGACTATCACTTGGACAAGGGATGGGAAGAAACTCCATAACACTATGGACAGCAAGATTTCTTTTGAGGAGAAAGTGGTCAGCCTTGATATCCCAAAGACGAAGATTAAAGATACAGGCACTTATGTCTGTACTGCTACAAATGATGCTGGAAGCAGCAGCTGCTCTAATTTGGTCACGGTCCAAGGTAAGACATTTGAGCTTAATTTGCTTTGCTTTGGCCAAGAAGCTAAACCAGTCTTTGCCATCTTTGAATGTTTCTACCCCTTCTTTTTTTTTTTTTTTTTTCTTTTCATCTTCTTATCTTCTTCTGCATGTATGTTCTTGAACTCTGTGAGTTATTCTGAACTGAATTTTCTCAGAACCTCCAGTATTTGTTAAGAAACTGGAGCCGAAGATCCTGTGGAAACAAGGCATTTCTGCACGTTTACTGTGCACTGTTAAAGGATCTCCTGAGCTCCACATCAGTTGGTTTTTAAATGAGAAACAACTCAGTTCCGGTGAACGACACAAAATCACCTTCAAAGACGGTCAAGCTACACTCGAGATTAATGACCTCGCTGTGTCTGACAGTGGAAATTACACCTGTGAAGTAATGAACCAGGCTGGATCTGAAAGCTGTAGCACAAATTTGACTGTTAAAGGTTTGTGATAATAGGGATTGCATTTTAATTCTCAATACTAGGAGGTTGTAATTTATTGTTAAACACATTTTATGAACTATTATTACCCTTAGAACCCCCTGCTTTCAAAAAGGAGTTAGAAATGGTGGAGGTGGTCAAGGGGCATGCTGCAAAACTGCAGTGTGAAGTTACTGGAACGGCTCCATTTGATGTCACTTGGTTTAAGGATAAGAAACCGGTGACTAATGATAAAAAGCACACCATTGTAACAAAGGACACCACTTCATATTTGGAAATACAATCATTTGACAGTGCAGATGTCGGGGACTACCAATGTGTTGTTGCAAACGACGTTGGTAAAATAATATCTAAAACTGTAGCCAAACTGAAAGGTTTGTTCTGAGCTGTTATTATAGTTGGCATTATCAATATGTCATAGTCATCTATTTATTTTCTCATATATTTTATGTATATACAATTTTCTTATTCCATGCAGATCCCCCATCTTTTGTAAAGAAAATCGAAAACACAACTGCGGTTTTGGGCAGTGCTGTGAAATTGCAGGGTACTCTTAAAGGCTCAGCTCCTATTACTGTGAAATGGCTAAAGGATTCTGAGCTACTTAGACATGATGATCCTAATATTGCAATGACTTTTGTAAACAACATTGTGAGTTTGGAAATTGCTAAAATAGCCATGAGCCATGATGGAAAGTACACATGCCGAGCTGAAAATGAGGCTGGCCAGCAAAAAAGTGAAGCCACATTATCTGTTCAAGGTTGGAAAACAAATGTGGAATCATCATATGCACATTAACAACCTGGAAATGCTGGTAACAGACTATTCACAATATACATTATGCTCTTTTCTTTTTAATATCTCAGAACCTGCTAGAATTGTTGAAAAAGCACCATCCATTAGTGTAACAGCAGGAGACTCCGCATCTTTGGAATGTACTGTGTCAGGAAGTCCTGATCTCAAAGTTAAATGGCTTCGTGATGGCAAGGAAGTGATGGGAGGACGAAAATATAAAATCTCTTTCAAAGATAATGTGGCAAGCTTAAAAATCCTCTCGGCAGAGAGAGGAGAAAGCAGCGAATACACAATGGAAGTTTCTAATCGGGTTGGAAAAGACCATTGCTCTTGCTCAGTCACTGTTCTTGGTTAGTTTCTTTTGTTTTGTTTTTTTGCCTTCTTCTTATGTGTGATGTATACTGTATATGCTTTTAACTTTCAATTTTCCGAACAGATAAAATTATACCGCCAACCTTCACCAAAAGTCTTAAAAAGGTTGATGGTAACCTTGGAGGAAATATCCAGATGGAATGCAAAGTGTCAGGGTCACAGCCCATGACGATATCTTGGTTCAAAGATGGAAAGGAGATCACATCTGGGATGAAATACCAAGCAGAATTCAAAGAAAGTACTTCTCTGTTGAAAATATCCCAGTTAGAGACAGCTGATGCTGGGGTTTTCACATGTCATGCAACTAATGCTGCAGGGCACAGTGAGACCAGTGGAACAGTATCTGTTAAAGGTTAGACAAAATGCTCTGGCAAAATTGCTTCTTTAACAAAATGCATTTTTTTTTTCAATAATTATTTTCTAAAAAAAAACAAAAAAAAAATACTAGGCATGTTTATGTGTGCAGTAATTTAACTGTCATGTTTTCCTTGGCAACTGAAAACAGAGCCACCAGTCTTCACATTAAAACCTGAATCTCAAGACGTTATACCAGGCTCTAATGTTGTTTTGAAAGCTGTTTTTACTGGAACACCAAGTTTGACTATTAAGTGGTTTAAAGATGAAACTGAAATATTGACTGGAGGTAGCTGTTTCATCAAGAAAGACGCCACTTCAAGTACCTTGGCACTGCACTCTGTAAAGCCATCACATTCTGCCAGTTATACCTGCACAGTTGCCAATGATGCAGGAAAGGTTTCATGCACCGCAGTCTTATTTGTCAAAGGTGCGTCTTCTTGCTCTCTTTGCTTCTTTATTGTATTTATTTGTGCGACTCTCATGTACTCTTACTCTTTTTGCTACTCTTATGCGTGATTATTATAAACAAGATGTTCTTCTTTTTTTTAGAGCCTCCAAAGTTTGCGACGAAACTTGATTCAACTAAATTAGCAGTGATTGGCAGTATTGTGGTTTTGGAGTGTAAAGTAACTGGAAGTCCTGAAATTGCTATTAAGTGGTATAAAAATAATGTAGAGATCAGCCCAAGTAATAAATATCAAATGACCTTCATTGACTCAGTTGCTACACTGCAGATATCCAATTGCAGTTTTGACGAGAGCGGCGATTATATTTGTGTAGCATCCAGTGATGCTGGCAGTGACAAATGCAGTTGCTTGGTTACCATCAAAGGTATACAGGAGAGAAATCGTTAATATTTGACTAGCTATATCAATTATTAGCTACAGTATTGGCTAATTTTGCATTCTTTTACCCCAGAACCTCCTGCATTTATTAAGCTATTTGAATCGAGAGAAGTTGTCAAAGGCTCTGATATTGTGCTTGAGGGATCTGTCTCAGGATCATCTCCTTTTGAGGTGTCATGTTTCAAAGACTCAAAGCAGATCAGAAGCGACCGCCGCCATATCATTGGCATTAAGAATGATATAGTTACTATCGAGATTCTGAAGTTTGAACATGGAGATGCCGGCAAATATAAATGCACAGTTACAAATGACGTGGGACAGACATCATGCGATTGCGAAATTATATTGAAAGGTTAGTAAGACTATGACGACATTCCAGCAAACTGGAATTTTTCATTCGAAAAAACCGTCGACGTACATTTTCAGATTCTAAATATATGCCGTATGTTTCTTTTATTAGAGCCACCATCGTTCACACAGAAGCTAGATAACATGGACGTCTTATTAGGCACAGAGCTTACAATGGTGTGTGTTCTGAAAGGCTCACTGCCTATGACAGTGTCATGGATAAAAGGTGACTATGAGGTCAAAGATACTGAGGATGTCCATATATCTTTTGAGAACAGAACGGCAATGCTGCATTTCTCTAATGTCAAGTTAAAACATTTTGGAAAGTACACTTGTCAGGCTCAGAACGAGGCTGGAAGTCAGAAGTGTACAGCAGCTTTGGTCGTCAAAGGTTTGTTGTTTTAACAAACATATTCTTAGATTTGATTTCCTAAAGTCAGTACATTATGCAACAATATTTATCCTACTTTACAGAGCCAGCAAATATTACAGAGCAGGCCAAGTCAATCAGTGTCACAGTAGGAGATCCTGCGACTCTGGAGTGCAGGTTCTCAGGCACTAAACCACTGAAAGCCAAATGGCTGAAGGATGGAAAAGAGCTGATATCTGGCAAAAAATACAAAGTCCAAAGCACCGATAAAAGCTCCACATTAAAGATCCTTTCTACAGAGAGGAACGATCAAGGCGAATACTCATTTGAGGTTTCGAATGATGTTGGCAGGAGCACGTGTGAGGCCTCTGTAACAGTGCTAGGTTAGTTCGTTAACAAGGGCATTTCATGAATTAAACTTACTCATTATATCCGAGTACAATGTACTTATTTAAATATTATTTTTGTTGTAACAGATCAAATAATTAAGCCATCGTTTACAAGGAAATTAAAACAACTAGAAAGCATTAAAGGATCCTTCGCACAGTTGGAATGCCTGGTTGCCGGATCTCTGCCTATAACGATCACATGGTTTAAGGAAAACAAGGAGCTAGAGACAAGTGAAAAACACAAATGTGTTTTCTTTGAGAACGCAGCATCTTTGGAAATCAGTCGTCTTGATACTGTGGACAGTGGAAATTATACGTGCATTGCTACGAACAAAGCAGGCAGTGCCCAGTGTTCTGGCGTATTAAAAGTTAAAGGTTTGCATTTTAACATTATTAACATTCAAATGTTGCTTTATAAACCTGAAAATCTACTTACATTCTCATATCTTTTCTTTTACTAAACCTCAAATACTCCCTTTATAAACAGAACCTCCTGTTATGATTGAGAAACCTGAGTCACAGCAGGTCATACCAGGAACCAGAGTGAAATTCAATGTACTCGTGTCTGGTACTCCACCACTAACTATCAAGTGGTTCAGAGATAAAAAAGAGATCCTACCAGGGGTTGACTGCTCCATTCAGAAAGATGACTCTTCAAGCTCGCTTGAGCTGTTTTTCACTAAGCCGTCAGACTCTGGAGACTACGCTTGTGAAATAAGCAATGACGTTGGCTCTGATTCCTGCCAAACTGCACTCTTTGTCAAAGGTCTTTAGCTTTTTTTTTTTTTTTTTTTTTTTTAATAATTTGTGGAATTAGGGATGCATCAATACCACTTGAAATAATTCATTTACTTCTTATCATCCTATCAGGGGCTTTATGAATTAACTTTGTCTTTGTTAGTGGCTGCTGATAATAAATTCTTCAACAATTTGATGTTTATGGCCTTTTAAAAGTATTTTTAATAGCCATAAAACTGGCTAGTGTGCAGTTCTAGTGTGTTATTACCACCCCCATTACAGCAAACAAATCACAGACATTATCATAAATTATAAATTAAATGGTGTGAAATTACATCCAATGTTATGTAAGTTAACAACATAGTTAGGTACGTTAACAAACATAGGTGTTGCATCAGCCTAATTAATTAAATACACAGGATTTGTGAATGAGTGTATTAGAGGGACAGTGCAGGTAGGACAGTTTGGGGACAAAGGTATAAAATGTATATATATATATATATATATATATATATATATATATATATATATATATATATACTACCGATCAAAAGTTTTAGGTCACTTGCAAATCTCTATGTTTTTGTTTAGTGATTTATTTTCTACATTCTACAACAATACTGGGGATTTCAAAACTATAAAATAACACATATGGAATTAGGTAATTATGTAACATCAAGAAAAACACCAGTTAGTTGTTATTTTAAGAGGTCGGCCTTTCTGTAATAGTTCCTGCAAGAACAGTATTGTCAAGTGCATTTGCAAAATCCGTCAAGCACCATAATGAAACTGTCTCTCATGAAGGCCGTCCCAGGAGGACGAGACCAAAACCTACCTCTGCTGCAGACAAGAAGTTCATTTAGAGTTATCAGCCTGAAAAATGACCAATTAACAGCAGCTCAGATTAGAGGCGTTATGAAGTCTTTACAGAGCAGAAGTAGCAGAAACATCTCAATATCAACTGTTCAAAGGAGATTCATGCAATTTTTGGACGCCTTCAGCAAAACTTTACAATGTAGAAAGAAATAAACATCAGGAACCATCATGGAGTTAGAAAGTGACCCTAAACTTTTGTACGGTAGTGTATTTATATATATATATGTGTTATATATGAGTGTTATATATATATATAAAGTCCGCATTAAGATTGGCCTTGTGCAGAGGAAGGATAAGGAATATACCTGGAGAAAATTGTTAGAGATGGAGCTGTCAGATAGGAGAAGAGGAAGGCAATGGATGTGGTGAGAAAGGACATGTAGGAAGTTGGAGTGACAAAGGAAGATGTGGTAGACAGAGAGAAATGGTCAACTGTGGCGACCCTTAATGGGAGTTTTGGAAAGAAGAAGAAAGTGATTCATAAATATACATTTCATTTATAAAAAGATAACACCAGTTTTTATTTAAGTAAATGGACACAGTATCAAGCTGATACCAGATACTAATATTGGTATTGATGCACCTCCAATCGTAATGCATCTTCTAATATATGTTTGTGATTGAGAACTTAAGCAAATAATATAATACCTATTTCTCTTGTCTTTTATATGCAGAACCCCCTAAATTCATCCGAAAGCCAGAGAAAGTTTCAATTGTCAAACCTGGTCAGTCTGTAACTTTTGAGTGTGAGGTTACAGGCACACCAGAAATAGACACATACTGGTTTAAAGACGGTAACGACGTAACTCCAGATGACAAGCATAAAATGAGTTTTGTCAACTCCTTGGCACGGCTTGAGATTATTGGTGCTGATCTTAAAGACAGCGGTGTGTATTTCTGTGAGGCCCGCAATGACGCGGGTAGTGAGAGCTGTAGCATGGATCTGAAAGTCAAAGGTCGGTGCATAGTTTGAGATTTACAGTTAAATAGTTAATTAAAAACATAAAAACAGAGATGTGATTAAAATAAAGTTCATATTGTGTATTTCTTTCTTCGTGTTACAGAGCCACCAGTTATTGTTAAGCCATTTACTTCTGTAGAGGTTGTAAAAGGTTTGAATGCCTCTTTTGAGTGCCAAATTAGAGGCACAGCTCCTTTTGAAATCACCTGGCAAAAAGATTCCAAGGAGATCAGGCCAAGCACTAAACATGTGCTCTCTCAGAAAAATGGCTCACTTATGTTACTTGACATACAGAAATGTGATGACTTGGATGTTGGCGAATACCAGTGTATCATTACAAATGAAGTTGGAAGTTGTTCTTGTAGGACAACACTAAGCATAAAAGGTTTACTTTTCACCTTTAGAATTTTACTATAGTTTTCAACTAACTTGATGGCACAGCTAACATGTTTTTTTGAAACTCCTCACTACCAGAACCACCATCATTTATAGAAAAGATCCAAAATGTTACTACAGTGTTGGGGAATGTAGCCGAGTTTAAATGTGTTGTGAAGGGATCACCTCCCCTGACCATAGAATGGCAGAAGGATGAAACATGGATCTTGGAAGATGCTGAGATTCAGAGAACATTTGAAAACAATGTTGCGACACTAAGAATCCCCATGTGCCAGTCTAACCATAGCGGAAGATACACCTGCCAGGCTGTGAATGAGGCAGGGCAAGCGAAGTGCTTTGCCACTCTTTTGGTTCAAGGTTGGTTATTTATGGCATGTCTGTAAATTTCCAATGAGTGTTTACATTTGACCACATGTAATGACGTCTACATATCCCTTTTGAACTTCAGAGCCTCCCCAGATTATTGAAAAACCAGACATTATAAATGTCACCGCTGGAGATCCAGTCAGTTTTGAGTGCAAGGTAGCAGGCACTGCTGAACTGAAAGTGAAATGGAGTAAAGATGGCAAAGAGGTGGTCCCGTCTAGACAACATAGCCTCAGTTTTGTCAATAACATCAGCAGTCTTAAGATTCAGGCTGCACAGTTAGATGATGGAGGAACTTACCTCTTTGAGGTCTCCAATTACATCAGTATCTGTACATGTAAAGTGACCTTAAATGTCCTAGGTTAGTTTTTTTAAATGAAATTCCTAAAATATTAAACAAAATCTTATATTACTAAAACAATTTTAACCTTAATACATATACATTTATTTTTAACATCTCTTTGTCTTGCCAATAGAACAACTAATTCCTCCTGCCTTCATCAAACCCCTGACTGACATGGAGGAGATTCTAGGTTCCCCAGTGAAACTAGCATGCAATATATCTGGCTCACTCCCAATCTCTGTGGAATGGTTTAAAGATGGAAGTAAACTGACAGGAAAAACCAAACATAGACTGTTTCAGGACAACAACAGTATATTTTTGGAGATTGAGCGACTAGAGAAGGCAGACACCGGAACTTACTCTTGTACACTTACAAACAAAGCGGGCAGTTGTGAATGCAGTGGAACACTGAGGGTGAAAGGTCAGATGAGAGAATGCCATTCAGATTTGATGAAAACTTACTATACAGTTCAATAGTGCCTGCCACTTCTTTAACACCGTTGTCTGTATTTCTTTTTTTTGTAAAAACATAGAACCCCCAAGTTTTGTGGTGGTGCCTGAGCCGCAGGCTGTCATACCCAATACCACTGTTCGTTTTAAAAGTACCTTCAAAGGAACACCTCCGTTTATGGTGAAATGGTTTAAAGAAGATACTGAACTGATAACTGGACCATCCTGCTTTATTGGCCTTGAGGGCCTTTCAAGCTTCATAGATCTTTATGCAGTGGGACTTTCGAACACTGGGTCATACTCTTGCCAAGTTAGCAATGACGCTGGTACAGCAAAATGTACCACAAGCTTATTGGTGAAAGGTCGGACAATTTTCTTTTGCTGCACTGTCACCATTGTGCTCTTGCAATTTGCTTTTTATTAGCATAGTTTTACAGTGCCTCGTTTGGCTTGTCTTGCTGCTGATCTTTATGTTGCTATCTTTCTGCTGTCTGCCGTCTTTTAATCATCATGCTCATCTTGCATCTTTTGCATTCTTCAGCAACATGCTTATTTCTGGCAGTCATTGTGTGCTCTTCATTTTTGAAGCCATCTTCTGTTTGCGCTTAAAGTAATTAAGAATTGAATGTGCGATTAAGCTCACTCATGATGTTTTTACCTTTGCAGAACCACCTGAATTCATACAGAAACTACCAGCAACAAAGTTTTTAAAGATGGGATTGCCGCTGCAGCTTGAAGGCAAAGTTACCGGGACGCAACCCTTGAAAATTAGCTGGTACAAAAATGACAACGCAGTCACTGAGAGTAACAATATAAGGATGGCTTTTGATGGCTCATTGGCAGTGCTTGAGATTGTAAGCACCTCCTGTGATGATGATGGAGTGTACACTTGTGAAGTTCAGAATGATGCAGGAACAAAGAGCTGCAGCACTACACTCTCAGTGAAAGGTTAGTCAAAGTGTGATTTTTGTTACAAAATTATATATATATATACATAATGTAATATACACTACCGTTCAAAAGTTTGGGGTCACTTTCTAACTCCATGATGGTTCCTGATTTTTATTTCTTTCTACATTGTAAAGTTTTGCTGAAGGCGTCCAAAAAACAGCATGAATCTCCTTTGAACAGTTGATATTGAGATGTTTCTGCTACTTCTGCTCTGTAAAGACTTCATAACGCCTCTAATCTGAGCTGCTGTTAATTGGTCATTTTTCAGGCTGATAACTCTAAATGAACTTCTGGTCTGCAGCAGAGGTAGGTTTTGGTCTCGTCCTCCTGGGACGGCCTTCATGAGAGACAGTTTCATTATGGTGCTTGACGGATTTTGTAAATGCACTTGACACAATACTGTTCTTGCAGGAACTATTACAGAAAGGCCGACCTCTGTGTCTTAAAATAACAACTGACTGTTGTGTTTCTTGTTGTTACGTAATTACCTAATTCCGTATGTGTTATTTTATAGTTTTGAAATCCCCAGTATTGTTGTAGAATGTAGAAAATAAATCACTAAACGAAAACAAAGAAATTTGCAAGTGACCCCAAACTTTTGAACGGTAGTGTATTTGCTATTACATTCATACAGAAATCTGTTTAACCTGTTATAAAAATTAATCGTTTATCAACCAGCATTGCTTCAACAATTACTGTAAGTATGTCACTCATTTTTAAATACATTTTTAGAACCGCCAACTTTCCGTAAAGTTCCTTCACTTGCTGAGGGGTTGAAAGGCAAAGACATCAGTCTTAGCTGTGAGCTGAAGGGACATGCACCATTTGAGATAACCTGGTTTAAAGACAAAAAGCAACTAAAGGAAAGTAATAAGTACAAATTTGTGTCTGAGGGACACTCTGCCACTCTGCATGTTCTTGGACTGGAGGCATCAGATGCTGGAGAATATGAATGTAAAGCCTCAAACAATGTAGGAAGTGACACCTGTCAAGGAAACGTGAAACTCAGAGGTTAGTAAACTTGAAACCATGACAACTGTTAAATAAATAGATATTTCTCTAATTAGGTTGGCCTAAATTAATTTTATTGTTCATGCTATTATTTCCTGCAATTTAGAACCACCGGTTTTCATCAAGAAACTGACTAATATGACAGCCATAGATGGCGAGGAAGTTACTCTACTGGCAACTGTCAAAGGCTCCGAGCCAATCAGTGTGTCCTGGGTACAAGACAAGGACCATGTTCTTAGGGATGGTGACAACAGAAAAATTACCTTTGAAAATAACCAGATAACTTTAAGGATCTTTAAAGCTGATTCAACCACTGCTGGGAAGTACACATGTGAAATTAAAAATGATGCTGGTGTGGCACAGTCCATAGCCAACCTAACTGTCCTAGGTTTGTCGGATTCTTTTATCTATATACTTTGGCTTCTCTTGTTAAACCAAAATTTTCGGAGACTAACTGGTTGTTTTGAATTTTCAGAACCTGCTGCCATCTTGGATAAGACAGAGTCTGTAAATGTCACAGCTGGTGACCCAGCAGTTTTAGAATGTACAGTAACTGGAACCCCAGAGCTTAAACCCAAATGGTACAAAGATGGAGTGGAGCTGTCTTCTGGACAGAAATATAAAATCACCTACTCCAAAAAGACAGCCAGTCTTAAGGTGTTGTCCACAAACCAAAATGATACTGGAGAGTACACCTTTGAGATCTCAAATGAAGTTGGAAGTGATAGTTGCAAGATGCACCTTGGTGTTTTAGGTTAGTAAACTACTGTAATACTGTGTGATTAATTTTTTTATTGGCCACATACTAGCAGGCGGCGCGGTGGTGTAGTGGTTAGCACTGTCGCCTTGCACCTCCAGGGTCTGAGTTCGATTCCCCGGCCAGGCTCGATTCCCGTCTCTGTGTGCATGGAGTTTGCATGTTCTCCCCGTGCTTTGTGGGTTTCCTCCGGGTACTCCGGTTTCCTCCCACAGTCCAAAGATATGCAGGTTAGGCTAATTGGCGTTCCCAAATTGACCATAGTGTGTGATTGGGTGTATGTGTGTGTGCCCTGCGATGGATTGGCACCCTGTCCAGGGTGTACCCTGCCTAGTGCCCGAAGTCTCCTGGGATAGGCTCCAGGTCCCCGCGACCCTGAATAGAGGATTAAGCGGTATAGAAGATGAATGAATGAATGAACATACTAGCATTTCAGGAATATTCACACAATTGTTTAATTATTATCTCTTGGGTAAGTACTGTATACTTCCAGAATATTTGCATCACAGTAATAACTGACAAGTGTGTATTTTTTTAAACAGATAAAATTATCCCTCCCACATTCTCAAGAAAACTGAAGGATATGCACAGCACCGTTGATAAACCTATTGAATTGGATTGCAAGGTTTCTGGCTCTGCACCTCTCACCATTTCATGGTATCACAATGGTGTGGAGATCGAGAGTGGGCCAAACTATGAAATTAGTTTTGCTGAGAACACCTGTGCACTCAAACTGCCCATTCTAAAAATGTCCGATGCAGGTTCATACATGTGTAAAGCAGTAAACAGTGCCGGAACTGCTGAGACTACTGCCTCAGTTGATGTTAAAGGTCAGAGAAAACTCTTACCATGTTACAAGAAACAAAGAATTAATTAGTCACATGTTAAGACTTTTTTTGTAGTTTATTTGCCGTAGATAATGGGGTAGAATTCATAGGTTGCAAGCAAACAAATACAGTAATATATTTTCCTTAAATTATCGCAGAACCTCCATCGTTTGTGACACCACCTCAATCAGTTGAAGAACTTCCAGGATCAAATGTCACGTTCACAGCAACTGTGAGAGGAAGTGCCCCATTAAAGCTGAAATGGTTCAAAGGCAGTAAGGAGATAGTGTCTTCCAAAGCCTGTGAGATCGCTCTGAGAGGAGATGTAGCTACACTGGAACTCTTCCAAATCGACAAATCTCACGCAGGGGAATATACATGTCAAATTATTAATGATGTTGGGAAGGAAAATGCCCCAGTGACTCTTTTTGTCAAAGGTTAGTTGACAATTTGCTTGATTGATCAAAATAACCTTTACAGTTGTGCCCATGTACAGTATTAGTGAGCCACCATTGTTTTAATTGTCTTCTACAGAAGCTGCACACTTTGTCAGAAAGCTGAAAGACATCACTGTTGAAGTGGGCAAGTCCATGATACTTGAATGCACGTATGCTGGAAGCCCTAAGATTCTGGTGAAGTGGCACAAAGATGGCCAGGAAATCTTCTCCTCTTATAGATACAATATTACAACAACAGAGAGCTCCTGCATCCTGGAATGTCTCAACAGTGATATTGAATCAGGAGGAAAATACTCATGTGAAGTTTCAAATGAAGCTGGCCATGACACCTGTGATGCAACAGTGTCCATTTTAGGTTTTTAATATTATTGTTATTTTTAAAGTAAAGTACGATATTCTGAAAAGACTTGAAGGAACTGTAGAATTTACATTCTTTCTCATTATTCTTGGTGTACTGTGTGAATTTTTAGAGCCACCATACTTTATTGAATGTTTGGAACCAATGGAAGTGACTGCAGGAGATGCTGTCTGTCTGAAATGCCAGATTGGGGGCACCCCTGACATCAAAGTCTCCTGGTTCAAAGGGGATGGTAAAGTTCGATCTTCTCCAACCTGTAGAATTGAGTACTCCAAAGGTGTTGCTTGTCTGAAATTAGAAAAGGCCTCCAAAGCTGAAATTGGAGAATATACTTGTAAGGCTGAAAACAGGATTGGGCTTGCCTCTACAAGCTGCCATTTAACAGTACAAGGTGACTGTTATTTCTTAAGCCAATTTCCTAAACTGTTAAATGTTTATTTGACCTGCGTGTTGACTTTGTGTTGTTATTTACCGTTTCTCTTTCCAGAGGCCAAGACGCCACCATCGTTCCCCAAGAAAATTACTAGCATTCAGCAAACTGTAGGGCATAGTGTCCAATTTGAGTGTCGTGTTGCAGGATCGTCGCCGCTGGAGATCTCTTGGCTTAAAGATGGTGAAGCTCTAATGAGTGGCCCAGACTACATTATGACTTTTGATGATAACTCTGCTGTCCTAAGAATTGCAGAGGGACAAATGACACACTCTGGAGAATACACTTGTGTTGCAACAAATATCGTTGGAACTGCCTCTTGTAGAGCCAAGCTCACACTCCAAGGTCTACTCATTTACTGTATATATTAATAATTTATCAACGTGTAGTTCTTAACCTTAAATGTTAACCTGTGCTAAGATATCTGTGACTTTATGTTAATTACTATATTTAACATTTCAGAACCAAGATACCCACCTGTGTTTGACAGGAAGCTTTCACCCGTGGATGTTTCAGTTGGAAGTATTGTGGAATTGGAATGCCATATGACGGGAACATTGCCTATAAAAGTTACTTGGTCAAAGGATCATAAAGATATCCGCTCAGGGGGCAATTACAAGATATTATGTGTGGACAACACCCCGCAACTGACCATACTGAAAGCAGATAAGGCTGACTCTGGTCGATATTCTTGCCATGCTAGTAATGATGTGGGGAAAGACTCTTGCTCAACAGAGGTCAATGTGAAAGGTATCTGGTGACTTTATAAATGTAGTTCTCTTCAGTTTAACTTTTTCTACAGTATATAAATTCAGTCTTTTTTTTTCTTATATGAAGATCACTGGAAAAATGTATTCTGCAAACAACTAAAAAAAATACTAAATTAATTATACATGGTTGTTTGTTATTCCTAGAACTAAAAATACCACCAAGCTTTACCAAAAAGCCTTCAGCAACTCTTGAGGAAACTGAGGGCAAGTTGGTGAAGATTGAGGCACGTGTTGCTGGATCACAGCCTATGATTATAAACTGGTATAAAGATGAACAAGAAATCTTCAGCTCTGACAAATATGATATAACCTTCAAAAGCAACTTGGCTGTCATAGTGATAAAGAGTACTACCAGCTCAGATAGTGGTACTTATACATGTAAAGTCACCAATGAGGCTGGTTTTGCTTCTTGCCAGGTTTCGGCTCATATTACAGGTGCGTTTTCTTTCAGGATTGCATGCTTTTTGTTAATAACCATTGCAAACAGTTCAATCTCTCGAATTCTGCACATGTAATTTCTCATATCCTGAATTATTTATTAAGTACGATAAATTCATATATTTTTAGGACTAACTATCAACACAACTTTTAAAATCTTGTATTATATTTTGTGTTCTTCATGTTCATATTGCAGGACGGAAGGTACCTCCAAGCTTTGACTTGACTCTTAAACCTGTGACATTGAATGAGGGTGAGCCACTTTCGCTGAGCTGCCATGTACGTGGCTCTCCACCACTAAAAATTCAATGGATGAAGGACAGAAGAGACTTGTCGTCCACTGCCAACACCAAGATCACCTTTGCAGATGGCACTGCTACATTAAAATTGCTCAAAGTGTCGAAAACAGATGCGGGCGATTACCTCTGCAAGGCAACCAATGAAGTTGGTAGTGAGTTCTGCAAGTCTAAAGTTATTGTCAAAGGTATTTCTTTCCCAAACCATGTTTTTGGATATATATGTATATACACTGTTTGTCATTGTGCATTCACCTAAGAGGTTTGTCCTACCACTTATAGGTTTTGTTTTAACGCTAATTGCTTCAATACAGATTTTTTGCATTTCTTTCTTTTGCCGATTTTTGTTGTCAATGTACTGTACTGTACGTAATTTTGTTATTTACAGAGGAAGCCAATTGGCTGTCTTTAAATGACAATAAGCCCTAAATAATGACTTCTGTCTATCTGATAGCTACAAGTCTCATTCTTATCTCTACATATGATTTTGTTGTGTAATTCTAATTCTAACAGATAAGTCTAAAGCTCCTGAAGCTCCTGCTCCAGCACCTGCAGCTCCTGAACCAGCGAAGAAATTAGACAATTTGTTTTTCATTGAGGAACCCAAGAGTGTCCATATTACTGAGAGTATGTACTTATCCAGTGGTTTAATGTCTTGGTTACATCGAGTGGCAACTTGATGTAAATAATAATAATAATTTGATTATTTAAAACAAGTATTTTAATATCATTACAGAGGGCACTGCAACTTTCATTGCCAAGGTTGGCGGTGATCCTATTCCTAATGTGAAATGGATGAAGGGCAAATGGAGGCAGATGAATCATGGTGGACGTGTTGCCATTGTGCAGAAAGGCCAAGATTCCAAGCTGGAAATCAAAGGTGTGACCAAATCTGATGCTGGTCAGTACAGATGTGTGGCATCAAACAAACATGGAGAAATCGAATCCAGCACAGATTTGACTGTTGAGGAGAAAAAAGAGATTACACCTGAAATGGTCACATTGAAGAAGTAAGCTGGGGTTAAATTTTGCTCGTTTTATTTATTAAATATGCATGTATGTAGCTGCAAAATAGAACAACTCCACATTTGTTTTTGCTTTCTTTTAGGACACCCTCTAAACAGAAAAGCCCAAAAGAGGAAAAGGAAATTGATATTATTGAGCTGCTCAGAAATGTGGACCCCAAAGAGTATGAGAAATATGCACGCATGTATGGTATCACCGACTACCGTGGCCTTCTTCAAGCCATTGAGTTTCTGAAGAAGGAGAAAGAACTAGAAAAAGGTCCAAGACCTGTAAGTGGTCTATTGTAAATTCTATGATTGATGTTCTGCATCTTAGTTTCAACTGTTGTTTTGCAGAATATTATTATTATAATTTTATTTTTTGTAAAGATATGTATTATCATTTGTTCTGGTGTTCAACAGCTTTTGATACTGGGAGTAACATAATGACACCACAGGCGATAGAAAGTGACCTGTATACTCCATTGACTTTTCTTCCTTTTTTTGATGCTTTATTGTCTTGGTTTTAGGAACTGGAACATAGTAGACGTGAGTCAGAAGAAGAAGATCTATCAAAACTTGTGGCTGATTTACAAAAGAGAATGGAGCAAACTGAGGTGTGGCTATGTGCTTATTTATAAGCAGTTTTATGAATGTCGTATTCATCACAAGACTAATTTTGCTAATGTATCAACATAAATATCATTCACAGGATATATTGTTCCATACTAGTGATGGGAAGTTCGAATCATTTTAGTGACTCGGTTCTTTGAATCTCATTCATCAAAATGAACAAATCTTTTTTTGAGTCATTTCGTTCATTTGATCAGAAATAAATTAAAATGTTGTGTTTTCAATAAAAATACTCCCAATACGTCTACATACACAAATTTTGGCTATAGTTCCAGTTATGAAAATATTACAATGTAACTAAGGACATATTATAATAAACAGAATGAGCAGCTCCCCTCTTATATCTTCCAGTCTGAGTCGTTTGTTCTTTTGAATCTATTGCACCACATAGCGTCTATGGGAGTCACATGTCAAAAGAACGAACGACTCGGGACTCAAAGACCCACTAGCACAATCGTTCAATACTGTTTCCTGTTTACTGCACTGCATGGCGTCTATAGGAGTCACGTGTTAAAAGAACGAACGACTCGAGACTTGAAGACTTATTACTGAGAATTGTTCAATTCTCTGTCCTGTATATAACATACGGAGGTTTTGCGATACTTCGCGCATGCGCACCCAATACAAAATGAACGAATCACTCTCCGAGACGACGCGTTCATCTGAGTCATGTTAAAGATTCGTTCAAAAAGAACGAATCGTTCATGAACGACCCATCACTATTCTATACTGTTAAAAATCATCACTAAGAGCATAGTGTGAAGCTGCCTAGTTATGTTGTAGATGAAAAATTATTTTATTTCCTTTATACTACAGAAAATACAATTAATGCACATAGTTATTAACACATTAAATTTTCATCATTACATTTAATGTTGTGCAATATGTCTAATCACTCCCATGAGTAAGGCAAGATTCAACATATACATAGATTATGTGATAACAACAGTATATTAAAACAAATAAATGTAAACCTGTGATATTGCTTGCAATCAGAAATGATGTTTGAATAATCAAATTTAAGAATGCAATGATTCTGTAGTGTATTATGTGGCTGTATGAATATAGGCACAGCAATCTTTTTTTTAAATATATATATATATTTATGATTTCTCATGTGTATCCATTATTTTCCTGTTTTTTTAGCCTGTAACACTGATCAGAGACATCACTGACCAAATTACAATTGCCAATAGAGATGCTGTGTTTGAATGTGAGCTCAAAATCAATTACCCAGAGATAAGTCTGTCCTGGTACAAAGGCACCCAGAAACTTGAGTCAAGTGACAAGTACGAGATTAAAGTCATTGGGGACCGCCACGTATTGAAGCTCAAGAATTGCCAGCTCCGGGACGAGGGCAGTTATCGCATTGTATGTGGGCCGCATATCTCCAGTGCCAAATTGACAGTTTTGGGTATGTACAGTACTACAGTATATTTCAGCTATGTGTTATAAAAAAAAGCTAAATTTAAATCCATCAAGAGTCATTAACTTTAATTTCAATCAAATTGTAAAAGTTTTACACATCTCTCCATTGAATGCTACGAATGCGGGGTTTTATTTATTCTCCTTTTTGGTTACAGAAGGTGAAGTGGAACAGCATATGGAAGATGTTGCTGGTAAGGAAGGCCAAACCTGTACACTTACATGCCAGTTCTCCATACCTAATGTAAAGTCTCAGTGGTTTAAAAATGGGAAGCTTTTAGAGCCTCATGGAAGGTACACATATACCGTGGCCAATTACACTCAGAAGCTTTCAATTAAAGATGTTAGGCCCGAAGACCAAGGAGACTATACCTGCAAATATAAAAACCTAGAAACATCTGCAAATCTTTGGGTTGAAGGTGTGTATCCTGTCATGAAACTCATTATTTTATCATCTAAAAAGCAAAGTCCATCTACTAACCTCTTCCATCTTCATCTGTGAACGTCTTGTGTTGGACAAAGGATTCTTCTCTAGTATGCCTGAACCATCCTCATCTTCTTTAACATTTTTAATGGATCTCATGGATAACTGAAATGGATAATTGAAGAGCAATTTGATCTTTTTTTTTTGTTCTTTAAAGATGTCTGAAAAGTCTTCATGTTTGTGTCTGTATTAAGTCAAGCAGAGCAGGCTTCCTAACCATGAACCTTGCGTCATTTTTCTTTAGCGGAGCAAATTCATTTCACTAAACGCATCCAGAACATTGTGGTTCGGGAACGTCAGTCTGCAACTTTTGAATGTGAAGTGTCCTTTGACAATGCAATCGTAACATGGTACAAGGACATATGGGAGCTTAAAGAAAGCCCGAAGTATACGTTCAGGAGTGAAGGTCGACGACATTTTATGATCATCCGCAATGTAACCTCAGAAGATGAAGGTTTGTCCAACTGAAATGCTGCTGGATTCCAGTTTTGTCTATCAGATTTCCATCTTATTATTCATGTGGTTCCAAAACAAACCCAACTAATCTGATGAAAAATTCTTTAGGCGTATATTCAGTGATTGTCAGATTGGAGCCCAGAGGCGAAGCCAAAAGCACAGCAGAGCTTTACCTGTCAGGGAAAGGTTTGTAAAAAAAAAAAAAAAACAGTTAGCACCTGTTAGCATTCACAGAACATGCATATTCTATAGTGCAGTTATGTCTATAACTTTATTTTACTGTACCCTCTTTCACAGACATTGATGTAGGAAAGGTACCTTATGGTGAGTATTTTAGTTCAAAGAGCTCACCATACCATTATATAGCAAACCTAATTATGCCAAGTCTATCATAAGAATATCGTACGGTATATTTAAATTAGTTATCCTAAAAATTACATTCATATTCAAAACCCTCCAGATATTCCTGACTCATCAATACAAGTCCCTGAAGCACCATCTGCGTTTACTGTTGAAGGTAAGAAAGGGATTTAAATATAAGATTAGCTCGAAAAAAATCCTAAATTCTGATAAACACACTCTCACTAATCTCATACTTTATTTTAAAAGCTGAATCAACCATCGAATACCATCAGTATGAAGAAAAGATGGAAATTAAAGGTATATCGCATACTTGCGCTTTATTCTTTATCTCCCACTAAAATGAACCACATCAATCTTAACAAAAAATGACCCTCATCTGCTTGTCCACTATATTAATATTAATAAAAGTAAACAGTATGAGATTGTAAATGACTGTTTGCATCATCACTGGGGCATAACACATAACCATTAACATCATCAGTCTTATGACTAAACATGAAGTTGAGGTTTTACTTGGTTCTTTATTATTTATACATTTCCAATGAACTGTCACCCTTCACCAGAGTATGAGTACAGAACAGAAGAAACCATAGTAGAGGAGGTCTCTATATCAGGTATAATGGAGAGCTTTCCATTCTCATTCATTCTTTTTAAATCAAAAGAACATACTAACCATCTTTTTTTTTTGTTTTTATGTGTTTGTTCCATAAAAACATTTGTCTTGTCATTGTCTTGTCATTGTCTTGTCATTCCCCCTGGAGTACAATCTAACCAGATGCTTTTGTACATCTGTACTGTACTGTATGTTTGTCTTCTTCACCAAACGTCACGTGATTTGTTTCTTGTTATCTTTGTAATATGATAATGATGTTCCTACTGTATTGATCTTACCCATGTGATATTAGTCTCATCATTGTGTACATGTTTGTCTTATCTCATGATCTCCATCACCTTATCTAGACGTCCTTTATAAAATATTTGTGATTTCCCCGAATTCTAAGTAATTTTTTTTCCCCCAACAGTTCCAAGAATTCCTGTGGAAGAGATTGTAGAGAGGAAGGCACTCGGAGCGAGAGAGGAAATGCCGACCAAAGGTACTAGTGATAAAAAAATGTGGCTGCTATGTGTTGGCAAACATTACAGTACTGTGCAAGTCTTGGGCCACCCTTCATTTTTTCACATCAGATTACATTAAATTACGCCGAGTGAATGAAAGCAATGGGAACACATGTTTTACTGCAAAGTTCCCAAAAGCACAACGCACTCACAGTGAGTGTAGTGATGAAAGATGAGTACAATGTGTCATGTATTGGACCTTGGCTGTACTGTAAGTGTAAAAGCTGGTGAAAGAAAGCATGGATGTCTAAGTGTTCACAGTCCTGAGGTGCTCTGATGTGCTTCAGTTTCTTTGCATGCTCACTTCACCCTTTGTAAATACCTCAATGTGTGCAATTCATGGCACCTTGAACTCAATCAACAAAAAAATGCTGCTCGATTAAAATACACCTTAAAGGTAACAAGATAAAACAAGAAAAAAAAATTCCTCTTTATATGTTCACAGAGCACAGTTCTGCAGTTTGCTGAGCTTTAATTGTTAGTCATGACATAAATCCACATATTATGTTGTCTGTTCAATGGTCTTTAAATGTACGCTAGGCTTCTTTACGATCACATGGTATTGGATGGTTGGTATAAACGAATGTTTTATGAATGAGTTAATGAGCATAGTATCAGATCAATACCCAATACCACGATCAGTGTTAATGCATCTACTGTATATCAACCTGCTAATGCTTCAGATTTATGGTGTCTTATGTCTAGTTAACATCCATTGTGTTTGTTTTGTCCTCATATTATACAGTAGTTGCTCCATTTTGACTTACTGTCATTCTTAATTGCTTACTGTGTTGTTTGTGATGCATTGTTTGTATATAAAACATTTATATTAACATTATTAATCCATAAGTGTACAGATATGATCTAATGTGTTAATTTGTTCTTTAAGTTCCTGATATGGTTGAGAAACCAGAGGAGACACGGATACCAGTTGATGAAAAGATAGAAGCACCAAAAAAAGGTATAAAAACATCCATGTCATGTTTTGTGGACAATGTTGTAAACAACCAAATCATATCACACATACAGTATCTGGGTCTTTTTCCAGTCTCTTGAGTAGATCTTTTCTCATTCTTACCTCTTGCGATGATTGCTTTGCCTACCTTAAATGCACGATCCTTCATAACTAATAATAAAAATATATTGGAAACCATTTTTTGAAGTACCTGAAGCTAAGAAACCTAAAGAAGAAAAAGTCATACCACTCAAAGTGGAAGAACCAAAAGAACGTCCTGGTAAAAAAGGTAATATTGTGAATTTCATTTATTCATATTGTGCTTCTGGTGTTGTTACTGTATGTCTAAGTTTTCTTGGTTTGTCCTATGTGTGATTTTTTTTTTTTTTTACGTTAACTTTTAACTTTTCATCTTTTCAATCATGTTTGCTTGAAAATGTTTGTAAGTTTGAAATACATGTAAAAGATGTTTTGTTTTGTTAAATTGATTAAAATGTTTTCTTTGTCATTATCTTAAAAGAAGAGGTACCTGTTCCTCAGCCAACGCCAGTTGCTCCCAAGAAAGGTATTTGTCCAATATTTTAATGTCATATACCATGTGTATAGTTTTTGTCTTGCATTTTTGTTCCCTCAATGTTATTGTTAAAAAAATTGTTACTGTCTGCTATGGCATACATAGTGAATTTATTTCATGTGTTTTGTAGTGATATGTTTGTGTTCCTGTTTTCATTCTGCTTTGTATCATTTTTGTTAATAGTCTTGATAGTCTTTGATGTGTTGTAATTGAGATTGTCATTTTTGTTGTTGAGTCTTTTATCTGTTGTCTAGAATGCACCGTTTCTGTATTGCTGTCAAAATCTATTGTCCATCTTTGTTAGTTTCTTTTCCACACCTTAAATCTTAAATCTTTTGTATTATATAAAAAGTGCCAGAAGCTGTAGCACCTGTGGTTCCAGAGCCTAAACCCATAGAACCTACACCAAAGCCACCAGCAGCACCTGAAACTATACCAGAACCCAAGATGAAAGCCAAACCTGAGCCTACACCTGAAAAGAAGCTAGAACCAACACCTAAGCTAAAGCCTGCACATCTTAAGGAAACTGAAGAACCTCCAGTCAAAGGTAGTTTTGGTCACTCAAGCTTACTGCTATGTTTTCTGTGTGCTTTATGGTGCTGTACTGTATGTTTGTCCTACTTCCACTTTGGAAGCGACTCTTCTTTGTCACTGTCTGCTTTTATGAAATGCAAATTAAAAGCCAAATAATCTTTTTTTAAGTTCCTGTGGCGTTAAAGAAACCAAAACTACCTGAACCAGAATCACCACGGACAATATCAACCAAACCAGAACCAGCACAAATCACTGTGGTTCCTAAGGATTTAGTTCCTCAAAAAGGTATTAGTACAATATAAATGTATATGAATGTCCTGCTGTAAATGTAAATTTTAATGTCATCAGCCACGCTCTTATGGGGAAACCTTTTTTTAGTGGCTGCTTCCTGACTTGTCTTTGTCCTGTGTTCTTATTCTTAAGAAATCTTCTTTACAAATAATAAACACATCAATTAAATACAATCCAATCAGGAAAACAATGGTAAAGTTACAGTATCATGTTCAAGAAGCAAATTTCTCAAATGAATGAACATTAAATGCATGTGCAGTCATCATGCACTAACAATTGATTATTTGCAATTTACACAATATACTGTAAAATTAGACATGGAGATAACGCCATTGATGTAAAGCTTTTTGTAAATAGCTCTTCTCCTTTGTAATTGTATACTTATTGTGTCAGAATTCTTAAAACAGTGCTTTCTTAAAGCATTGTGCTTAAACCTCAATGTTCTCTCAAAGTACAAGAACCTTCCAAGAAGCCAGAGGTTCCCTCATACATACCTGCAGAGAAAGAGCAAGTTCAAGAGGAACTAGCACTGTTCAGGAAAGACATCACACCTGTCCCTAAAGTAAAAGAAGACAAAGAAGAAAGGAAAAAGGAAGCTTTAATTGAACGCGAGGATGTAACACTTGTCAAACCTAAAGCTGAGGTTAAGCCTGAGCCCAAACTTAAAGTCAAACCAGAGCCTCAAACTGACATCAAACCTGAACCCAAACCTGAGGTTAAGCTAGAGTCCAAACCAAAGGTTAGGCCTGAGCTAAAACCTGATAAAACACCTGAACCTAAACCTGAGGTTAAGCTAGAGCCCAAACCAAAGGTTAGGCCTGAGCTAAAACCTGATAAAACACCTGAACCTAAACCTGAGGTTAAGCTAGAGCCCAAACCAAAGGTTAGGCCTGAGCTAAAACCTGATAAAACACATGAACCTAAACCTGAGGTTAAGCCTGAGCCCAAAACTGAACCTAAACCTGACGTTAAGCCTGAGCCCAAACCTAAACCTGAGGTTAAGCATGAGCCCAAACCTGAGGTTAAGCATGAGCCCAAACCAGACATCAAACCTGAACCTAAACCTGTTTTTATGCCAGAGCCCAAACCTACCTTAAAACCTGAGCCTAAACCTGAGATCAAACCTGAACCTAAACCTGAGGTTAAGCTTGAACCCAAGCCTAAAATTAAACCAGAGCCTAAGCCTGAGATTAAGCCAAAGCCCAAACCCGAGGTTAAGCTTGAACCCAAACCTCAGGTTAAACCAGAACCTAAACTTGAGATTAAGCCAGAGCCCAAACCTGAACCTAAGCCTGAGCCCAAACCTGCAGTGAAGACTCTGCCCAAACCTGAAGTCAAGCCAGAGAAGCCTTCACCTGAACCACTTCTACCAAAAGGTAGTTTTTTTTTTTTGTCTTTTAGTGATACTATCCTACTTGCTTAGTGTCTTATTTTGTCCCATTTTACTGTTGTGTTGTGGTTTGTCTAGCTTCTGATTTGGAAGCATTTCTTCTGTTACTTTGCTTGTTTAATATTTATTCTTTAAGTTTGACTTAAAACCACAATATGTGTCATTTTAAGTTCTTGTGGCAGAAGAGAAACCAAAACCATCTCCTATAGAACCACCACAAGCAGTGCCTACTAAACCTCATCCAGCCACTGTGGTTCCTAAGGAAGTATCTCTTCAAAAAGGTATTACTGTAGTTCATGACTTTTATGTCAGTAGACCTTCTTCTGTACATGTTTCTGTCTTGTTTTGTCCTCTTAATAGCCACGCTCTTATCAAAAAACAAGTGGCGCTTTGTTGTATTATTGTGTTTGTCCAGGTTCTTTTTCATGTTTTTTTGTGTTCAAACTCTTTACTGGCATTACAAATATTATCATTTGCACTGCCAAACTCTTATCGTACTGAAGAGTGTGAACATGATCCATAGAAGAATTCTCTTTAATTTCAATGTCTTTTTAAAGTGCAAGATGCTTTCAAGAAGCCAGAGTTTCCTCCATACATACCCGGACAAAAAGAAAAAGAAGAAATATCACAGTTCAAGACAACCATTGTGCCTGATGCTAAAGCAGAGGACAAGTATGACGAACAGAGAGATACAGTTTTAACTAAAAACGACGTTAAGCAACCTGAGGTGTCTCAGAAGAAAGCAAAAATGGAAGATGAAGTTTCTTGTGCGCTTACACCTGAAGAAGAAGAAATAAGTCCTATAAAGCGAGAAGTCATTTCAACTAAAAAAGAACAAATAGAAATAACAGCCATGCCTGGGACAGAAGTCTATAAACATATTTTGCATGGAAAGAAGGGATTAGCTTTAACTACTGAAGAAGTACCGATGGCTCAAGAACTGAAGGTAGCACCTATGCCAAAAATAGAAGAAACTGTCTTAACTTCAGACAAAGAAATCGCCACTCAAGAACGTAAGGTAGAGCCTGTACCAAAAACAGATAAGCAGGAAGTTATTCCACTTAAAAAGAAAGAATTTGTCTTAACTTCTGTAGAAGAAATTGTGCCTCAAGAACTTAAGGCAGCGCCTGTAACTAAAATAGAGAAAAAGGAAACTATCCTACTTAAGAAGACAGACTTTATCTCAACTTCTGAAGAACAAATTGTATCTAAAGAGCTGGAAAGAGCAAATCTCCCAAAAATAGAGAAGAAAGAAGGTATTTTACATAGGAAAAAGAAAATTGTAGTATCTTCTGAGGAAGAAATGACCCCTCGAGAACTTATGGTAGAAGCTGTGCCAAAAACAGAGAAAACACAAAGTATTCCACTTGCAAAGAATGAGTCTGTCGTTATTTCTAAAGAACGAACTTTGTCAGAACCTCTGTCAAAAATAGATGTAAGGAAAGGTGTTCGACATAAAAAAGAAATTATCTTAATTTCTGAGGAAGAAACTGAGCCTCAAGAGCTTAATGTAATACCGTTGGCAAAAATAGAGGTAAAGGACAGAATTCCACTGCAGGAGAAGGAACTTATCTTAACTTCTGAAGACATATTGGGAACTTTGCCGAAAGAAGAAAAAATAGAAGACACTATGTTTAAAAAGAAGAAATTAGCTATACTTTCTACAAAACAAGAATTGTCTCATCAACAGCTATCTGTAGCACATGAGCCAAAAACGAAAGAAAGGGAACGGGTTTTAATTCAAAAGAAAATTGATTTATCTCTTAAAGAAGCAGAATTAACACTTTCAAAACCTGAGATAACAGCTGACATTGGAGAGGAAATAAAGGATCTTTTAATGCCAAAGAAACAAGAAACGGTATTAGCGAAGGCAGATATAATAACGATGCCTGAAAAACTTCCAACTAAGAAGACTGCGGTTGTTACTTCTGAAAAGGAACCTCAGCTTCAAAAAGCAGGGGCAATTTCTCAGATTTCTTCTGAAGGGGAGGAAGATGTTCCACTTAAACCCAAATCTGCTACTTCTCTAAAGAAAAAAGAAATGTTGCCTCATAGGAAAGAGGATACTCTTATTTCGCCAAAGGATGACAGAGAAGTTTTCCAAAAAGGCATTACTGCTACAAAAGGTACCACGGCAATTAACACCTTATCTTTCTTATCTTGTTCTTTCTCTTTTCTTAAAATTAACTCTTTACATATAAATCTTTACTGTTCCATGTTCCATGTTGTCTTACATGTACACACTCTTAATCAGGCGTACAAAAGCCTGCTCTTAACAGTCCATAAGGCTGTATCAATCTTTCACTTTTCTTGGACACACTATCTTAAGTCCTTTTCATTCAAATAGAGTGATATCTTATACAGTAAGTTAACCAGTGTATATGTATTGGTTTCTTATGCATCTTTCTTGATCCTGCATCTAATAGCAATTTAAATCTTTTAAGTTCTTTTGGAGCCAAAAGAAGAGCTGCCAGAAAAACTGGATTCAATTCTTGTCTCTCCAGAGAAGGTCGTACAAGCCCAAGGTAGAGCAAGACCATTAAACAATTTGATCTTCTTTAGTAACCTCTTGATTTTCTTTCATTGCTCTTTTTCTGTATGAGTTCCTTTACTGTACTGTATGTACACTGCATGCGTGTGCTTTGACCCATGCAAAAGTGAGAATGACCGAAAAAGGAAATGTGTATTGATGACAATGGAAATGTCTTTATTAATAATCGTATTAAATACTTGTATATGATTTTAATTTATTACGCAATAAAAATTAAAGAACTATTTCTATTTAAAATTATTAAAAATGAATGAAAAATACATTTAGTAATAAAATATTGGGACCTACATTTCAGCACCTTAGTCATATATCTTATATATCTTATATATCATTTGAAAGTTTCACCTGAGGCATTAAATAAATATGTCATTTATCCTATAAAACTTTGATTGTCCTTTAAAGATACACATGTCAGCATAACACCGGAACCTGTCTTACCCAAATCTATTGTTGTAGCTGAAATGAGTTCTCAGAGAAAAGGCACACCAACCAAAAAAGGTATTTTACCCATAGATCCTGTATAATAAATTATCGAAATATTTTAAAGCTTGGCTTTGGCCTTTGACTCGTCCTATCAAAACTATACAAGAATGCATATCTTTCTTTTAGCAACTTGTAATATTTTATATATGCCTCCTAAAAACATTTTATTCTCTTCTGGATACTCATCTCAGACTTTCAAGCATCTTTGAATCTTCAGACCAAAACTCAATCTTTGGCGTTTGCAGAGAAAATGCCATTCATTTCACCCACAACAGAAAAAGCTTCTTATAAAGAACAATGTCTCCAGCCAGAGGAAGTGTCTTATGGGAGAATAAGTGAAGACATCGACATTGAACAGAAGGGTTATAAAGACACATCAGTGACGAGTGGACTGATGGATACAGTGGAAGAAGACATTTTCCATGGATATGTCAAAGAGGAACATCAAATTCCTTTTCAAAGTCTTAGTAATGTTGTCACAGATAATCAGAGTGATACAAAGAAAGGGGAAATGGCAGAAAAAGATATTTCAAAAAAGCTTAAATCTTCCAAAATAGAATCTGTTGGTGGTAAAAAGAAAAATGTTCAAGAAACTGGAAAAGAGCTCAGTATAAGAAAACCCCTGGGCAAGTTAGAGAGAAAGATAAGCAGAAATAAAAATGATTTAGAGGACAATCAAATCCCAGAATTAAAGACCCTTCATAGTATTACTCGAAGTATGAAAAAAGGAGAGAACCAAGAAGCAAGGGAACATAAAAAGGAAGGGGATAGTCAGAAGAATGAGGATGAACCAATGATAGAGCAGGAACGAAAGAAGTTGTCTGAGGATGAGATCTACTCTGATTCTAATATAGCTTCAGCAAATCTAACATATCAAGCTTTAGTAATTGGAGATATCCAGACAAACAGCAGAGTCAAATCTACAGCAGGCATCCCTGTGACAACTGCTCAGATAGGTGTGTCAGCAGAATTAACAAAACATAAGCCAAATTTGAAAGATTCGCAAACTCAAACTGAAAGACAAGATGTTCCTCAGAAGGAAAAGCTGAGCCCTATTCCCAAGGAAGATAGTCAGGCAGATATTCAAAAGAAGATAATAGATTACGAAAAGCCTCTGGACACAACAGAAACAGGGAGCCTAAGAAAGAATGAATTTGGGTTTCCAAAAGAAATTGAACAAACACCCCCACACATGGGTGACAGTCTATCTATCAGTGAGTCCACTAACATCATTAAACCTGGTGGAACTTTTCAACCAGGTTTACCAACAGAGGAAAATGAAACAAGTTTTAAAACTTGTTACCCTCAAATGTCTAATGAAAGACCAGATGCTGTGCATCCTGATAATGTATTTTTGCCAAAACATGTAGATGATAAACCTATTGAAAATACACCTATTAAAAGTGAAGACATCAATTTAAAAAGTCAAGAAATAGGCAAAAAGGATACAAAACTAATACCTCTGGAGGAATTAGTATCTCCTGACAAGGAGAACACTTCTACAAAAGTGGCCAAATATTTCCATCTGAAGGAAGATGTCCATGGGGGATCAAAATTCTCGTCAGAAAAACATTCTATTGGTGAGATTAATTTTAGAGGGGTGAAAAGTGAGGCTGACACTATTGATGGCGGTGTTGTTTCACAAGCATTAAGCTTTTCTAAAGAGATAGCTCCAAGGAAGTCTACTGAGGCCCACTCTTTGCAACCTATGAAACAAGATGTGGAAGATATTAAGCAGACGTCTTATTTCACAGAAGACCTGAAAGAGAGAGGAGTTCAAGGAGAAGTACCAATAATTTCAGAAGAGGCTTCTTCTTTGAAAGAAGCATCTCATAACAAAGATATTACTTTTAATGTGCATGAAGGACCAGACAGCATTTGTTTCAAAGAGGCAAAAAGCTGTCCCGAAATAGACCCAATTGATGGTAATGTTGTCACTAAAGAATTAACCCTCCCTAAAGTAAGATCTCAAATGAAGCCTACTCAGGAGAAATCTTTGCAACCTATCAAACAAGCTGTAAAAGAAATCAAGAAGATCCCTCATTTTAAAGAAGATATGAAAGAGAGAGGTGTTCAAGGTGAAGGAGTACCACCACTATTTTCCGATGCAGCTACGCAAAAAACGCCCCAAATTGTACCATCTCAAGACTTTGAATCTTATATAGAAGATAGGGCTTTGAAAGAAGCAACTCTCCCATTAAAAAGACAAGGTTCCTCAAAAGATAATGGGTCATTCAGGGAGGAATCTGTATCTAAAAATAAGGATATTACTTTTGATGTGCATGAAGGACCAGAAAGTTCCACAGAAGAAACTTCTACTAACATCATTCATTTCAAAGAAGTAAAAAGTTTGCCTGAAATAGACACCATTGATAGTAATGTTGTCACAAAAAAATGTATCCTTCCTAAAGTAAGATCTCAAATGAAGCCTATTCAGGACCACTCTTTGCAAGACCTGAAAGAGAGAGGTGTTCAAGCTGTAGAAGTACCAATACTTTCAGAAACAGATAGCCAAAAAGTGGACAAAATTGGACAACCTCAAGGCTTTGCATCTTATCAAGAAGCTAGAGCTTTGAACGAAGCATCTCAAAATAAAGATACTACTTTTGAAGTGCATGAAGGCCCGGACAGTACTCATTTTAAAGACGCAAAAACTTGGCCTAAAATAGACACCATGGATGGTAATGTTGTCACTAAAGAATTAACCCCCCCTAAAGTAAGATCTCAAATGAAGCCTACTCAGGACCACTCTTTGCAACCTATCAAGCAAGATACAAAAGAAATTAAGGAGACGACTTGTTTCACAGAAGACCTGAAGGAGAGAAGTGTTCAAGGTGGAGAAGTACCAATGCTTTCAGAAACAGCTAGCCAAAAATTGTCCCGAATTTTACAACCTCAAGATTTTAAATCTTATGAAGAAGCTAGGGCTTTGGAGGAAGCATCTCAAAATAAAGATATTACTTTTGATGTGCATGAAGGCCCGGACAGTACTCATTTTAAAGAGGCAAAAACTTGGCCTAAAATAGACACCATGGATGGTAATGTTGTCACTAAAGAATTAACCCCCCCTAAAGTAAGATCTCAAATGAAGCCTACTCAGGAGAAATCTTTGCAACCTATCAAACAAGCTGTAAAAGAAATCAAGAAGATCCCTCATTTTACAGAAGACATGAAAGAGAGAGGTGTTCAAGGTGAAGGAGTACCACCACTATTTTCTGATGCAGCTACGCAAAAAACGCCCCAAATTGTACCATCTCAAGACTTTGAATCTTATATAGAAGATAGGGCTTTGAAAGAAGCAACTCTTCCATTAATAAGACAAGGTTCCTCAAAAGATAATGGGTCATTCAGGGAGGAATCTGTATCTAAAAATAAGGATATTACTCTTGATGTGTGTGAAGGACCAGAAAGTTCCACAGCAGAAACTTCTTCTAACATCATTCATTTCAAAGAAGTAAAAAGTTTGCCTGAAATAGACACCATTGATAGTAATGTTGTCACAAAAAAATTTATCCTTCCTAAAGTAAGCCCTATTCAGGACCACTCTTTGCAACCCATTAAACAAGATGCGAAGGAAATTAAGATGACCTATTTCACAGAAGACCTGCAAGAGAGAGGTGTTCAAGCTGTAGAAGTACCAATACTTTCAGAAACAGATAGGCAAAAATTGGGCAAAATTGTACAACATCAAGGCTTTGCATCTTATAAAGAAGCTAGAGCTTTGAACGAAGCATCTCAAAATAAAGATACTACTTTTGAAGTGCATGAAGGTCCGGACAGTACTCATTTTAAAGAGGCAAAAACTTGGCCTAAAATAGACACCATGGATGGTAATGTTGTCACTAAAGAATTAACCCCCCCTGAAGTAAGATCTCAAATGAAGCCTACTCAGGAGAAATCTTTGCAACCTATCAAACAAGCTGTAAAAGAAATCAAGAAGATCCCTCATTTTACAGAAGACATGAAAGAGAGAGGTGTTCAAGGTGAAGGAGTACCACCACTATTTTCTGATGCGGCTACGCAAAAAACGCCCCAAATTGTACCATCTCAAGACTTTGAATCTTATATAGAAGGTAAGGCTTTGAAAGGAGCAACTCTCCCATTAATGAAACAAGGTTCCTCAAAAGATAATGGGTCATTCAGGGAGGAATCTGTATCTAAAAATAAGGATATTACTTTTGATGTGCATGAAGGACCAGAAAGTTCCACAGAAGAAACTTCTACTAACATCATTCATTTCAAAGAAGTAAAAAGTTTGCCTGAAATAGACACCATTGATAGTAATGTTGTCACAAAAAAATGTATCCTTCCTAAAGTAAGATCTCAAATGAAGCCTATTCAGGACCACTCTTTGCAAGACCTGAAAGAGAGAGGTGTTCAAGCTGTAGAAGTACCAATACTTTCAGAAACAGATAGCCAAAAAGTGGACAAAATTGGACAACCTCAAGGCTTTGCATCTTATCAAGAAGCTAGAGCTTTGAACGAAGCATCTCAAAATAAAGATACTACTTTTGAAGTGCATGAAGGCCCGGACAGTACTCATTTTAAAGAGGCAAAAACTTGGCCTAAAATAGACACCATGGATGGTAATGTTGTCACTAAAGAATTAACCCCCCCTGAAGTAAGATCTCAAATGAAGCCTACTCAGGACCACTCTTCGCAACCTATCAAGCAAGATACAAAAGAAATTAAGAAGACGACTTGTTTCACAGAAGACCTGAAGGAGAGAAGTGTTCAAGGTGGAGAAGTACCAATGCTTTCAGAAACAGCTAGCCAAATTTTACAACCTCAAGACTTTAAATCTTATGAAGAAGCTAGGGCTTTGGAGGAAGCATCTCAAAATAAAGATATTACTTTTGATGTGCATGAAGGCCCGGACAGTACTCATTTTAAAGAGGCAAAAACTTGGCCTAAAATAGACACCATGGATGGTAATGTTGTCACTAAAGAATTAACCCCCCCTGAAATAAGATCTCAAATGAAGCCTACTCAGGAGAAATCTTTGCAACCTATCAAACAGAATGAGAAAGAATTTAAGAAGACAACTTATTGCACAGAAGACCTGAAAGAGAGAGGAGAAATGCCAATACTTTCAAAAGGAGCTATGCAAAAAATGCCCCAAATTGTACAACCTCAAGACTTTGAATCTTTTAAAGGAGACAGGGCTTTGATAGAAACGCCATTCCCTTTAATGAGTCAAACTTTGTTAAAAAATAATGAGTCATTCAAGATGGAACCAATATCTCAAAATAAAGATATTCCTTTTAATGTACATGAAGGACCAGAATGTTCCACAGCAGAAACTTCTTCTAACAGCGTTCATTTTAAAAAGGTAAAAAGTAGGCCTGAAATAGACACCATTGATGGTAATGTTGTCACTAAAGAATTAACCCTTCCTAAAGTAAGAACTCAAATGAAGCCCATTCAGGACCACTCTTTGCAACCTATCAAGCAAGATACAAAAGAAATTAAGAAGACGACTTATTTCACAGAAGACCTGAAGGAGAGAAGTGTTCAAGGTGGAGAAGTACCAATGCTTTCAGAAACAGCTAGCCAAATTTTACAACCCCAAGACTTTAAATCTTATGAAGAAGCTAGGGCTTTGGAGGAAGCATCTCAAAATAAAGATATTACTTTTGATGTGCATGAAGGCCCAGACAGCATTCGTTTCAAAAAGGCAAAAACTTGGCCTGAAGTTCTCACCGTTGATGATAATGTTGTCACTAAAGAATTAACCCTTCCTAAAGCAAGATCCCAAATAAAGCCTCAGGACCAGTCTGTGCAACCTATCAAACAAATTGTAAAAGAAATCAAGAAGCCAACTTCTGTAGGAGAAGTGAACAAAAGAGACATTCCCGGAAAGGAAGAACTAGTACTTTTGGAAGAAAACAAGGAGAGCTACACATTTCCCAAAATTGTACAACTAAGTGCAAATGATAATAGTGCACTTATATCGAAAGTTTCTGATCAAAACACTAAGCCTGTGTCACACGATCAGAAGGATGGTGTAAAAGTAGAGCACATGCTTCGCATTAATGAAAACATGGAAATGACCAAGAAACAATTGAAAGGATTAGCACAAGCAGAAAGGAAAACTTCTTACTTAAATAAGGCGCATCTTCAAGAGGAGAAATCTCTTCAATCAGGCGATGCAATATTACCCTCAAATGAAACCTGCAAACTAACTAAAAGTCTTTTGAGATGTGAAGATGATGTTGGGGAAGTTGATTCCACCAAACTATTGAAAACAAAGGGTGATTCTGAAGATGCTGCATTTCTTAAGACTGAACATCTTCCATGCAGTGAAGAATTTACACAAGACTATGACAACCAATCTGTGGACCAAAAAGAGATCCTGCCTAAAGTGAAGCTTACCTCAAAGATGGATCTTATACAACAGCTTGACCTTACTCTTCCCGTAGCAGCTAGTTTAAGAGGTATTAGAGTTTTGGTCTTGCGTGTTTGTTGTTTTAAGAACTCTTACAACCACTCTTGCGCCCATTTAACACTCTGATTTTGCATTTTCAAACAGTCGCACTGTGTCTTGTTAGTGTGATCGAGTGACTGAAACGTGGTCTATGCACACTTTTGATTGTGGTGGTATCACACTTTACTGGTATATCAATTAAAAACCAGACAGTTTCATCTAAAAAACAAACTTTTCCCATCACTATCAATTCCATTGTCTGTGTCACTGCACTTGTTTGAAATTCTCACTGCTGGATCACTCAGTGGATTCACACCTTAATATTTTCAATCAATAATGACTTCTAACATTATTTTATATTTAATGTTCTTAAGTGCCACAACCAGAGAAGTTGGCTCCTTCAGAAAAGCCAGATGTTCCTCTGAAAAAGGAGGAAGTAACTCCTCCAGGTACAAATGCATTTTAATCAGTCACTGTTTTGTGTGTTATGTTTTGTGGTTTCTCTTTCTCTCTTTTTTCTCTTTTTGATAGTCTGAAAATCTCTTTTCATACATATGGCTTGATAACCTGGCCGTACTTTTTCCACAGTTGAAAAGAAACCAACTCCAGAGCCTACAAAGCGAATTTCTCCAGTTGAAGGTACTTTTATAATTCTCCAATCTTGTTTTAACTCTCAGCTCTTGCTAGTATTTTACATTATTCACTTACATATATTTGTGCAGATGTGTGTCTTTTTTACTTAATAACATCAGCTTTGTTACTCACCATTGTTAAAGGATAAAATCGAATCTTATTTATTTATTATTTTGTGTACATGCTGTCATCATAATCATTAACATGTTGATGCTATTTCTTTGTGTGTGTGTGTGAATATGCATGTGCTTTTGACCTGAATACATGGTCATGATCTTTAATGATCTTTTTTGCACTTTGACTGAAACAGTTAAAAAAGACGAACCACCTAAGCCTAAAGTTGCGTTACCAGAAAAGAAAGTTTCTCCTGTTGAAGGTAGTTGGCCTTTTATTAGATTATAATGATTAATACTTAAATCATCTTAAATGTATCTTCCTATACTAATGTGGTTTGCTTTGAGATGCTGTCTAAATACATTTTGTTATAGGCAATAATCTGTTTTTGATGGTCTTTCTATGTGCTTGTCTGTATATGCATGTGCTTCTGACCTGAATACATGGTCGTGATCTTTAATTATCTTTCTGTACTTTGACTGACACAGTTAAAAAAGAAGAACCACCTAAACCTAAAGTTGTGTTGCCAGACAAGAAAGTTCCTCCTGTTGAAGGTACATATACGTACTGTAGTTGGCCCTTTGTTAGGTCATGCTGGGTAATACTTCAGTCATCTTACACTATGTGTATGCTCCTGTACTGTATGTTACTAATGCGGTTTGCTTTGAGATGGTGCCTAAGCTATTCTGTTATACGCATTAACATTGTTCTTTCTGATGGTCATTCTATGTGCTTGTCTGTATACGCATGTACTTCTGACCTGAATACATGGTCATGATCTTTAATGATCTTTCTGTACTTTGACTGACACAGTTAAAAAAGAAGAACCACCTAAACCTAAAGTTGTGTTGCCAGACAAGAAAGTTCCTCCTGTTGAAGGTAGTTGGCTTTGTATTAGTTGATGCATAATAATACTTCAATCATCTTAAGTCTACAGTATGTTCCTTAACTGTATGTTATTAATGTGGTTTGCTTTGATCTGGTGTCTAAATACGTTCCGTTATTAACATTAGCACCATGTTTTTGCTGGTCTTTTATGTTTGTCTGTATACGCATGTACTTCTGACCTGAATACATGGTCATGATCTTTAATGATCTTTCTGTACTTTGACTGACACAGTTAAAAAAGAAGAACCACCTGAGCCTAAAGTTGTGTTGCCAGAAAAGAAAGTTCCTCCTGTTGAAGGTAGTTGGCTTTGTATTAGTTTATGCTGAATAATATTTTAATCATCTCAATGATCTTTCTTTACTGTTCCTTTCCTTTGCTCCTTTAATGTGGTGTGCTTTGAGCTGGTATCTACAGTAAACACATTATGTGACTTGCGATACTGTGATTTCTTTCATGTCACTTCATCATTGTTTAATTAAGGCTGCATATGCAAAAGATCCCTCCAAGCAAGTAAATCTTGACCTAAACCTTTTGTTGCTGAACATCCATCAATATATCCCAGATGTCGAGATGTTTTACTCTTCAAAAAAAGATTCTCTTTAAATCAATTAAGTGTCGTTTTAATGAAAATTTGAATAGAGCTTTAAAAATAATTTACTTCTTCTCCTCATTAGAAGTTCCAAATATTCTTACATACATGGATATTTGTAACATTATCAATAGGTATGTCTACAGCATTCTAAAACTTAGTGTACACTATTTCTTAAGTTCAAGACAAGAAGAAGAAGAAGACTCAAGATCTTAAAGCAACGAAAAAGAAGTTAGACACTGAAGGTATCAGAAGAGTGAAAGATTTCTCACTGGATAACTTGCTGAAGAATTTTCTTCAATATAATATTCTTGTGACACTTCTTAACATTTCTTTTAAATGACTTTGAAGTACCCACACCACAAGAACCAATGATAAGCAAAGTGAGATCAGATACATCTTGAGAAACAACCTAAAGTCGGATTATCCTGGCAATCCAGATATCCAGTGTAAAGCACTACTGTTGACATAATCCTCTGAAGACTTTCCTGAATAGTGACCCTTTGTGAAGTGACCATCAATATATATTGCAATGACACCCCGCCGCCCCCCCCCCCCCCCCGCCCAGCCCCCCCCCCCACTTCTTCGCTTGCAACTTACATGCATCCATCTAATTTCTTAATTATACTTTCTGTACCTAATTCTAACTATATGTGGCTATATTTTTTAATTAGATGGTGAAAAGGAACCAGTTGAAGCTCCTGCACCCACACCTGTGAAAAAAGGTACAGTAAGAATAATACTAAGAAATGGCCCTGTGGTATTTTTTATGAATTTTAAAACTAGTGCTGCTTATTATATGCTTAAAATTCTCTTTAGATCCTTTTTTATGTTTCTTACATACTTCGTCACTATGTTTTCATATCCGTTTGTGTTGTCATCTTTTATATAGTCACTGTATGTTGGTCCTAATCTATGTGGTCTGTCATGTCCTTAAGTTTTATATGTCCAAATGATCTGGATTACATGTTACTTTGTTTGTACATGTTTGTTGTGTTGGGTTTGAATTGCATTTGTTTAGCTCTTGTTTCCTACGTAATGTGATACATTTTCAAATCTAAAGGGAAAATTCTTATTGCTGAGGAAGAAAAGCTAGAAATGCCAACTCTAAAGAAAGTTACACGGATCTCCAGAGAGAAGGATGAGGAACAAGAAAAAGTGACATTGAAAAAGGTTCATAAACCATCACCAGAAGAGCATGAAGAACCCAAAAAGATCTATGCTGAAGCCACCGCTGAGGTTTTAATAACTGAGAGTTATGAAGCCGAAAGGCATTTTGAAAAATATGAACGCATCAAAAGACCTGAAATTCCAAGACCTGAAAAAATGAAAGTGACACCAGTGGAGCCTGAAAAAGAACCGGAAAAGGCAAAAGCAAAGGATGAAAAAGTAGAAAAGCCAGACCGGAAAAAACCTGCCAAGATTTCAAAACAAGATGTGCCTGAAGAACCTGGACTGGCTTTGAAGATAGTAAAGAAATTGCCACCAGAAACAAAGGAACAAGAAACTGTAAAATTAAAACCTTTTGAAAAACCTGAAAAAACAGTGCCTCAACCAGTAAAAGACACTACAAAGGAACCAACTGAAAAAGAACCTGTACTTTTCCAAAAAGGCAGAGAACCTATTAGTTTTGAGAAAGGTGAAAAACCCCAAAAACCTGATGTGCAAAAAGAACCTGAGGTCACCAAGAAAACAACAGAGCCTCCTAAGCCTGAAGAGAAGAAACCAGATGAGACTGTACGTAAGCCTGTTGATAGAGCTAAAAAAGATGAACAGAAAAAAGAACCTGATACACCATCATGGAAAGGCAAGAGGATCCCAAAAAAAGATGAGGAACCTGAGAAGATTCAATTAAAGCCTTTCACAAAAAAGCCTTCAGCTGGATCACCAGCAGAAAAAGAAACTCCTGAACCAAAAGATCAAAAGCCACTAGAAAAATCACCACCAAGCCAAATACCGAAGACAGAAATCTTAAAAGAACCAAGAACTCCACAAAAGGTAGCTGAAATTCCTAAAAAGGAAACTGAAAAGAAGCCACCTGAAGTTGCTAAAGAAGAAGAAAAGAAGGAAATTCCCAAAAAGGTAACTCCTGTGAAAAAGGAGGTGTCTCCAAAGAAGAAAGAGGAGGAGAAAAAGCCCCTCATTATCAAAAAGGGTGTTTTACCAAAGGAGCCTGAGAAAGAAGAGGTGTTACTAAAACCCATTCAACTTGCAAAGAAGGGTTTGGAGCCTAAAAAGACTCCTTCACCCAAGGTGACTCAAGCAGAACCGACTGATATAGCTCCACTAGAGAAAAAGCCACGTGTAGGTCTGGCTAAGAAACCACTCCTTGAAAAGGTTTCCCCCAAAGAATCAATCGAAAGCGTTATCTTGAAAAAAGTGCCCAAGAAAATTTCTCCCCCGGATAAAAAAATTGAAGAAATTCCTGCAGTAAAGGAAAGTCAGGAGCTTCCTTTAATGAAAGAGCTGTCCCCTGGGGCTGTGGAGTTAAGAAAAATCTCTACACAAATGGAAGAAGAAGCATTTGAAGAGGAAATGGCTGAGGTTGGAGAGGAGGAGGAGGAGGAGGAGGCATTGGGATGGGAGATTTCTCCTCAAGATAGTTATGCTTCTGAAGATTTGGAAGAAGGTGCGCTTGAGACTGCTGGGGTGCCAGGAGGTAGACGAGGTGAGAGGGTGACTGTACAGTAGCTCCTCACCAGTGAATGTCCGTTCATCCCCGTCTTTTATCCCATTCTCCAGAAACCAATCTTTTTTGTACTCAGAATAATCATCCTACCCATCTTCATATCCATCATGAAAAACATTCTTAATGTTGTCTGTCTTCATTTAAATCAGTGTTTGTTCTGAAACGCATTTTGTCTTTTAACATCCTATCATCTTGTTTAACACGTGTTAGTCCATACTGTGAGTTATCCATGGAGGTATATCCATGTAACATCTTTTGTTACATTAATAGAACTTATTATTTCATTTATTTGTGGCATGATTATCATCCTCATGAGTCATACCAAAAAGAAAAAAATAATGAAAAAAAATAAATAAATAAAATATATATATATATATATATATCCATGAAATGAAACTAATTTTTGACAATTTTGTTCAGAGGGAAAACCAAAAGAAGAAGCCGGAAAGGGGCGGGGCTTGAAACGTAAGTGTTATAGATGTTACATTGTATGAGCAGTTTACAATGTTTCTTTTTTACATTTTGGAATCCAATGTGTACAAATATAGATATGATTAGATGCATTTTATATATATATATATATATATATATATATATATAAAAGAACAGATGACAGGCTTTACATAAATCATTTTAATGGAGAGATGCAAAAGGGCAACATACCGGCAAACTCCTGAATATGATAAAGGTACACATAAGGAATCAACATTCAGACGTCCATTATATCCTCCTGAGATTTGGACTCTGTTGTGTACATTACAATTTCTACTGACTGTTTCTCATAGCTGATAATTATAAATGCATTCAATGTCTTCAACCTTCAACAATGAAGTTGTTCAATATACAGTACAATGAAAATGTTCTTATGTGAGGACATTTGGGTCTCAAGAGGTTATATTCCTTCATTTTATTTTTATCCCTTTCATATTATTTTAAAGTATGTGATATTAGTCAAATTCAATAATGGGTTCACTAGAAGCCTTACTAGCCTTACAGCAATAAAAATAACTTGAGTTCAGCCAATGACTAAAAAGTTTTGTATTAATTTTATGAGGACTAAAAATCTTGATCAATTTGGCCATTTTGTTGCACACACAAAAGATAAACACAATTTCGTTGCCATCAGGGGCTGATTTTTTGATCATATAAGGTCATGTGGCAGTGGATGAGGGAAATCATACTTAATCTAGGCAATAATACTTTTTCATTGATTTCCAGAACTAGGTCATTTAAATTAAAGTAGTCATAAAGTAGTCATTTAAAATGATTTTTTTTTATATACGTTTGTTGTTATATCCGTTATAGTTCATGCATTTCTCTGATCCTGTTTGCTTTTTTATTTGTTTGTCTTTCTTTTTTGTATTTATTGTTAATTCTTAGTTTTTCATTTTTTTTTTCAATGCATGCCTTGATCACTTGTAGTCAAATGTTTAACAAATCCCTCTATTTTCATTAAAGCAAAACAAACTCCTTCTCCTGGTGAAGCTGGACGAGGAAGAGGGCTGAAACCTGGTGCTGGTGGTGACAAACCTCCAGGAGCATCTCCATTTGAATACACGCTTAAGGCTGTTCCATTAAAGTTCGTAAAAGAAGTTAAAGACATTGTATTGCTGGAGGCTGAGTCTATTGGTTCCTCTGCTGTGTTCGAGTGCCAAGTTTCTCCATCTACTGCTATCACATCATGGATGAAAGACGGAAGTAACCTGAGGGAGGGTCCAAAGCACAAGTTCACTGCTGATGGAAAAGACCGCAAACTTGCCATTATCGATGTCCAGCTGTCTGACACAGGGGAATACACATGTGTTGCCACACTGGGCAATAAGGAGAAGACCTCTACCGCCAAACTTATTGTTGAAGGTAATATTTGATGATGTGTTTTCACACAATTATAAAATTAAGAGGAGAGTGATCATAGTCCGTATTTCTTTCTTTGTAGAGTTGCCTGTGAGATTTACAAAGAACCTGGAAGAGGATGTTTCTGTAATTAAGGGTCAACCCATGTACTTGACCTGCGAGTTAAGTAAAGACAGGGTTGTGATTTGGAAGAAGGATGGAAAGCCACTTTCAGAAATTGCTGGCAAAATTGCCATCAACGTGATTGGACTTCAACATTCTGTAACGATCCAGAATGCAAATGATGATGACGCCGGTATTTACACATGCGAGTGTGAAAATCTCAAAACTCAATCCAATGTTAAAGTCATTGGTAAGTCTACTAATATTGTATATTCACAAGTCAGACAGTTCTGTGTTCACCTGTTATTTATTCATTCATTTATTTATTTATTTAATTGGCAGAAATCATCAGAGACTGGTTGGTAAGACCATTAAGGGACCAGCATGTGAAACCAAAGGCCACTGCTACCTTTAAATGCGAGCTAGTCAAAGACACCCCCAACTGGAAGTGGTTCAAGGGAAATGAAGAAATTCCACTAGAACCTACAGATAAATCGGAAGTCAAGAAAGATGGAAAAGATATCACTCTGACTATAAAGAATGCTCAACCAAATGATGCTGATGAGTATGCCATTGAAGTAGAAGGGCGTAGATACCCAGCAAAACTAACACTTGGAGGTTTGTTACGTGTTATGAATTTCTTGTAATATAAACTAGATTTTGTAAAGTAGGGGAAAAGTGGTGCATCTACTGTATATTCCTGAGCAAAACATATTTGCACCCCTACTATTTATAGTTATATGTATACACCGATCAGCCACAATACTAACACCATCGCCAGGTGAATTGAATAATGTTGATTATGAATTATATACCAGTAAACTGGTGACAGGGTCATGGACACCTAAAGCTCATCTTTGCCTGTGGGGCTTGTCCGATTCCACAAATTGCCAAAAAAAGTCAATGCTAATCACACTAGAAAGGTATCATAACCCTCTAGTGAATCGCTGCCTCATAGGGGGCTTAGCCCAATATTGTTGACCTGACCTTGAAATTCCCTAGATCTCAATCTGACCAATCATCTATGGAACGTGCCAGACAAACCAGTCCACCACAGCACACCATGTCACCAAGTGACACCATGCCCGGAGATCCCATATCTGCCCCTTTTTTTTTTATGTGTTTTTAATGTTTTGGCTGGTCTGTGTATGTATGATGTAATATATTTATGTATTTGATTTTTTATATATATATATTCTTGTTTGTAATAATAATAATACAGATCGTGAAGCAGAGATACTAAAACCCCTTGCTAGTGTGGAAGTGGTTGAAAAAGAGGAAGCTAATTTTGATACTGAAATCTCAGAGGAGGATGTGCCTGGAGAATGGAAACTTAAAGGGCAGGTTCTAACAAGATCCCCGGTAAGACATCTGCAAAAGGAAGTTTGATAATTACACAGTGAACATACTATAATGTTATATATTGTATTTAACATTTGTATTTCTTTTTTTTTTTAAGACATGTGACATTAGAGCAGAAGGAAAGAAGCGGCTCCTTACTTTGAAAAATGTTCAGCTTGATCAGGCTGGCGAAGTAACATACCAAGCTCTGAATGCCCTCACAAGTGCAATTCTTACAGTCAAAGGTATGTTGATTGACAAACGAGAAATAAATGATTAAAAAATTATTTGTTTTTATTCCATACACATATCTATAAGTAACATTTCTGGCCACTCTTATTGAACTTCCCAGAAATTGAAATGGACTTCACAGTACCACTAAAGGATGTTTCAGTGCCTGAAAAGAAACAAGCAAAGTTTGAGTGTACCATCACTAAAGATGTGTCTAAAGTGATATGGTATAGAGGATCTGATATTATAACATCAGACCAGAAATATGATATAATTGATGATGGAAAGAAACACATGCTGGTTATAAACCACTGTGAATTTGATGATGAGGGGGATTACAGTGTTGAAGTCTTGAGCAAAAAATCAACAGCTAAACTGACAGTGGAGGGTAAGTCATGGATCGTGCTGCTGCATAATGTTTCAGGTGCATTATCAGCCAGACTATGTTTCATTCATGATAGTACGTACAGTAACTCAACTAACTTTGTGTTAAAGGTATTAGACTGAAGTTTGTCTCACCAATGTCGGATCAAACCGTGAAGGAAGGTAAAACAGCTCGTTTTGAGATTGAGCTCTCTCATGAGAATGTGCCAGTGACTTGGTACAAAAATGAAACAAAACTGCATCCAAGCAGAACAGTGCTTACCCATGTTGATGGAAAGAAACATATATTAGAAATCAAAGAAGTCACACTAGATGATACGTCCCAAATAAAAGCAGAGGCTAAAGGAATATCAACTACAGCAAACCTAACAGTACTAGGTAATAACATGGTTGGGTGGTGTTGTAATATTATTGATCTTCAGGGCAAATATATCTTCTATTATTATAAATTGAAAGTAGCGATCATTTAAAACAGCACTTTGCTCATTGGTGTTTCTGTTTTCAGAGGGAGATGCCTACTTCACAGTTAAACTTCAAGACTACACTGCAGTCGAGAAAGATGATGTCATTCTTGATTGCGAGCTGAGCAAAAATGTGCCTGTTAAGTGGTTCCATAATGAGACTGAAATTAAGGCTTCAAAAATGGTTTCAATGAAGGTTGAAGGTAACCGAAGAATTCTCCAAATTAAGAAAGTGGAGAACAAAGACAAGGGACAGTATGTTTGTGACTGTGGAACAGACAAAACAATGGCCACTGTAAACATTGAAGGTAAGTAATAAAACATAGCACTGGTTCTATATAAAAGCCTTTACCCTACTGTACTGTACCATGCCCCTGTATGCAGTGCTGGGCCCAAGCCCAGTTAGAAAATGTGAGTGTTGTGACAGGAAGGGTATTTGGTTCTTCCAGTGTACTGAACCCTAGGATAACAAGAACATTCATTCATTCATTCATCTTCTATACCGCTTTATCCTGTATTTAGAGTCGCGGGGACCTGGAGCCTATCCCAGAGGACTCAGGGCATGAGGCAGGGTACACCCTTGACAGCATGCCAATCCATCGCAGAGCACACACACACACAGTCATTCACACACTACATGTATGGTCAATTTAGGAACGCCAATTAGCCTAACCTGCATGTCTTTGGACTGTGGGAGGAAACCGGAGTACCCGGAGGAAACCCACCAAGCACGGGGAGAACATGCAAACTCCATGCACATAGAGACGGGAATCGAGCCTGGCCGGGGAATCGAACCCGGACCCTGGAGGTGCAAGGCGACAGTGCTAACCACTACACCACCGCGCCGCATAACAAGAACAAAGCTCGAGAAAAAAAAAATTATGATTTAATGCACCAAATTGAATAAATACATACACTACCACTCAAAAGTTTGGGATCACTTTCTAACATCATGGTCATTCTTAATAACTCTAAATCAACTTCTCCTCTTCAGCAAATTAGGTTTTGAGGTCAGTTTTGATCTTGCTTTCCTGGGATGGACTTCACGAGAGCCAGTTCCGTCAATAAATAAATCAATAAACAAAAACAAAGAAATTTGCAAGTGATCGAAAAATTTTGAGCGCTAGTGTACAGTACATCTATTCAGAGGACAGGGTTAGATGGAGGCAGATGATTCGCTGTGGCGACCCCTGAAAGGGAACAGCCGAAAGACAAAGAAGAAGAAGTGTACAGTACATCTATTAGTATTGATCTGTGACTGAGCTCACCAGTATTGAATGTGGTCATGTTAAGTAATTTAGGATGTAATCACTATTAAATCATCATCAATAAAATGTGCATATGTTCTGTAAGTATTGGGTTCATTGTATTTTAACACTATTATTATTTTCCAGCACGTGACATTAAGGTTGTTCGTCCTATGTATGGTGTTGAGCTGTATGATGGTGAAACTGCACGTTTTGAAGTGGAACTCTCAGAGGATGATGTCCATGGACAATGGAAATTGAAAGGAGAGGTCCTTTCTCAATCACCGGTATGAACGTTTACAAAACCTATTAAAAACAAGCTTTTTTTTTCTTCTTCTTTGTATTCAACCACATATTTAATTTTCTGTATGTTTTATATACTATGATTATTTGTATAGGATGTTGAAATCATTGAGGATGGAGCTAAGCACACTTTAACTTTGTACAACTGCAAAGTTCCCCAGACAGGCGACGTTTCGTTCCAGGGTGCCAATGCAAAGTGTAATGCGAATCTGAAAGTGAAAGGTATGCTTTATCTATTTCTGTGTTTTTTATGTAATAAAAAATTATATAAATATACTGATCTGCCACAATACTAACACCACTGTTAAGCAGAGGTGGAAAGAGTAATAAAATTTTGTACTCAAGTACAAGTACTTTTACTTCAGTGAAATTTTACTTAAGTACAAGTAAAGTTACCCTTATAAAAATCTACTCAAGTAAAAGTAAAAAGTAGCTCATTAAAAAATTTACTCAGAGTAAAAGTTACCGAGTTACTTTTTTATTAGCGGGGGTGGGATGCGGCATTCTAGCGTAGTTCAAAAAAGATGAGCAGATATAAATCTCAAACTAGTTGTTTTTAACTGAAGGAACACCTTTGCATAATAAAGCTGTTGTCTTTCTTGTGCTTGAAAATCAAAGTGGTCACTTAAATATGGTGTTACGTCCCAGTCTAGGGTCATACAGCCAAAATAATAAACAAAATGGTATTTATATTTAGTAGCTACATTACCTGCAAAAAGTACAGGTACCGGACTCCCTAAACCAAAAACAGTGAATAAATTCCCTCTTCCCAAAATAAATGGCAGCCACGCCCCTGCTACTAGTGAGTGCAGAAACATACAGTGAAATTATCTACAAATATATACAAACCAAAGGGACAAAGCAATAATCAAAGTCAATGGGAGGCAAAAAGTCAAAACCGGAATACACAACCAAATATAAAAATGCCAAAATCACAATCTTTCCTCTTTCCCGCGTCTCTCTCGCGCTAGTCGATGACGTCACTCTCAGGGCGGAAGCGACCGTGTGGAAGGTCAGGAAGGTGGATTTTGTGATGCCGATGTCAGAAAACCTGGAGTGGAGTCTGGAGCGGTGCGCGACCAGGACATGATACACACACGCGAGCGCAAAAGCATAATATTTGTATTATTTTAGCATTTTCATTCATTTATTTTTTACTCAGTAGCGAATATGATTTAAAATGTAGCGAATTACAATACTTCAAACAAAACGTACTTAAGTAAAAGTAAAATTACAGATTTTGAAAAATACTTTAAAAAGTAGAAATACACAAAAAAAAAAACTACTCAATTACAGTAACGCGAGTAAATGTAATTCGTTACTTTCCACCTCTGCTGTTAAGTGAATTGAATAACATTAATTATCAATTATATACCAGTACAGCTGACAGGATCATGGGTACCCAAGGCCCATTTATACCCTTAGAGCACAAAGGCTAGGCCGTCTGGTCCAATCCAACAGAAAAGCCAGTTTAGCACAAATTGCTTTAAAAAAAAAAGTAATATGAGGGTATCCGGACATCAGAACATGTTGATCCAGTCTCCAAATTCCCTAGATCCCAATCTGATGCACCAGACAAACAAATCCAATTCATGGAGGCCCACAGAACCCAAAGGATCCCATACAATATTGGGATGGATGTTTTCGGTTTTATTATTATGGCTGATTAGTTTATAATCTATGTATATACTGAATATATGATTTTTTAAATATTTTTTTTATAGAGCTTCCAATTACTTTCCTCACACCCTTGAGTGACGTGAAAGTATATGAGAAAGACGAAGCGAGGTTTGAGTGTGAAATATCACGAGAGCCAAAAGTCGTCAGGTGGCTCAAGGGAACCCAGGAGTTGCAGGCAGATGATAAATTTGACATCCTGACAGAAGGAAAAAGGCACATTCTTGTTGTCAAATCTGCTGCTTATGAAGATGAAGCTAAATACATGTTTGAGGCTGAAGACAAGAGGACATCAGCCAAACTCATTATTCAAGGTCATTATTCTCTTTTTACGATTAATCAAATTTAAATGTTTTTAATTGTTGTACTGAAAAGGCTGACAAGAGTTTGCACATCATTTTTCAGGCATTCGTCTAGAGTTCATTAAGCCTATTAAGGATGTTACTGTAAAGGAGCGTGAGACAGCAGAATTCAGCATTGAGCTTTCACATGAGAAAGTCCAGGTCACCTGGTACAAAAATGATGTGCGTTTGCACCCAAGTAAAGTGGTGCACATGTCTGAACAAGGGAAGATTCACACTCTGTCGTTCAAGGAGGTGTCCATCGATGATACTTCTTTGATCAAAGCGGAGGCCCTTGGAAAAAGCTGTGAGGCAATGCTCACAGTACTTGGTAAGTGCAGCCTAGATATTTTCTCTCCAGTGGTGGTAAAACCAAGAAAATCTTATACGTTTCTTAATCAACAGAGGGAGAAGCTTATTTCACTACCAAGCTCCAGGACTACACAGCAGTTGAGAAGGATGAGGTTGTGCTGATGTGTGAACTGAGCAAACCCTCTGCTGAAGTGAAATGGTTCAAAGATGGAAAGGAAATTACTCCTTCCAAAAATATCCTCATCCATGCTGATGGCAAGAAGCGTTTTCTCACAGTTAAGAGGGCTGATAAGGGAAATATTGGTCAATATACTTGTGACTGTCGAACTGACAAAACAACAGCGAAGCTGAATATTGAGGGTATGTGGTTGCAATCTTGCATGTTTACATGGATTTCCAAGTTAAAAAAAAAAATAAAAAATGGACTGAGCAAAAATTATTTTCTATTTCTTTCATATAACACGTGTAGATCGTGATATAAAGGTTGTCCGGCCACTGTACAGTGTGGAAGTTACAGAGACTGAGACTGCTCGCTTTGAAACTGAGATCTCAGAAGAAGATGTCCACGGACACTGGAAGCTTAAAGGAGAGGCTTTGCACCAGTCACTGGTAAATTATCCGATTTTTGTTCGTTGCAGTTTTGTAAATGATGCCATTTATTAAAATCCACATTTATTACATTCAAAAATTCAACCAAGTATTATGTAATAATTTCCGAAATATATGAAATATCAGTAAACTGAGAAATTCTAAAAAAAATTTAACAATCTAGATCTAATGTAGCCAGAAAATGCCAAACCCTTCATTTCTCTAGTTAGGCACTTTAAGATGTGGTGCTATACAAATATAAATATATATATACTGTCTATGTACCTTCCTGTTTATAGACTTAACACAAATTATCTTATGAATTCTCCTTCTGTTCATAAGGCATTCATTTAAAGTCATCTTTTTCGCTTCCTTTACTATCATTCTGTATGACAGTACATGGTTGTCATTCTGAGTCAAAGGCTTATGATATCTAAAATTTAACATACAGTGGTGTGAAAAACTATTTGCCCCCTTCCTGATTTCTTATTCTTTTGCATGTTTGTCACACTTAAATGTTTCTGCTCATCAAAAACCGTTAACTATTAGTCAAAGATAACATAATTGAACACAAAATGCAGTTTTTAAATGAAGGTTTACGTTATTAAGGGAGAAAAAAAACTCCAAATCTACATGGCCCTGTGTGAAAAAGTGATTGCCCCCCTTGTTAAAAAATAACTTAACTGTGGTTTATCACACCTGAGTTCAATTTCTGTAGTCACCCCCAGGCCTGATTACTGCCACACCTGTTTCAATCAAGAAATCACTTAAATAGGAGCTACCTGACACAGAGAAGTAGACCAAAAGCACCTCAAAAGCTAGACGTCATGCCAAGATCCAAAGAAATTCAGGAACAAATGAGAACAAAAGTAATTGAGATCTATCAGTCTGGTAAAGGTTATAAAGCCATTTCTAAAGCTTTGGGACTCCAGCGAACCACAGTGAGAGCCATTATCCACAAATGGCAAAAACATGGAACAATGGTGAACCTTCCCAGGAGTGGCCGGCCGACCAAAATTACCCCAAGAGCGCAGAGACAACTCATCCGAGAGGCCACAAAAGACCCCAGGACAACATCTAAAGAACTGCAGGCCTCACTTGCCTCAATTAAGGTCAGTGTTCACGACTCCACCATAAGAAAGAGACTGGGCAAAAACGGCCTGCATGGCAGATTTCCAAGGCGCAAACCACTTTTAAGCAAAAAGAACATTAAGGCTCGTCTCAATTTTGATAAAAAACATCTCAATGATTGCCAAGACTTTTGGGAAAATACCTTGTGGACCGACGAGACAAAAGTTGAACTTTTTGGAAGGTGCGTGTCCCGTTACATCTGGCGTAAAAGTAACACAGCATTTCAGAAAAAGAACATCATACCAACAGTAAAATATGGTGGTGGTAGTGTGATGGTCTGGGGTTGTTTTGCTGCTTCAGGACCTGGAAGGCTTGCTGTGATAGATGGAACCATGAATTCTACTGTCTACCAAAAAATCCTGAAGGAGAATGTCCGGCCATCTGTTCGTCAACTCAAGCTGAAGCGATCTTGGGTGCTGCAGCAGGACAATGACCCAAAACACACCAGCAAATCCACCTCTGAATGGCTGAAGAAAAACAAAATGAAGACTTTGGAGTGGCCTAGTCAAAGTCCTGACCTGAATCCTATTGAGATGTTGCGGCATGACCTTATAAAGGCGGTTCATGCTAGAAAACCCTCAAATAAAGCTGAATTACAACAATTCTGCAAAGATGAGCGGGCCAAAATTCCTCCAGAGCGCTGTAAAAGACTCGTTGCAAGTTATTGCAAACGCTTGATTGCAGTTATTGCTGCTAAGGGTGGCCCAACCAGTTATTAGGTTCAGGGGGCAATTACTTTTTCACACAGGGCCATGTAGGTTTGGATTTTTTTTCTCCCTAAATAATAAAACCCCTGATTTAAAAACTGCATTTTGTGTTTACTTGTGTTATCTTTGACTAATAGTTAAATGTGTTTGATGATCAGAAACATTTTGTGTGACAAACAAAAAGAATAAGAAATCAGGAGGGGGGCAAATAGTTTTTCACACCACTGTATATAACAATTAAATCATTAATAATTAAAAATATCCATTAATCATTAAATTAAATCACATAATCATTAATTGTATAAAATGATATTATTTATGTTTTTTTTTTTATTTCAATTTAAATTTCATCCAGTGCATTATAAGATGGCATGTTTTGCACATCATTGTAAATTTCTACACTTTTTTTCATTATTCATTAGGACTGTGAGATGAAGGAGGAAGGCACCAAACACATGCTGATTCTCTATAATGTACAAAAGGATATGGCTGGTGGTGTGGACTTCAGTGCTGCCAATGCTAAATCTAGTGCTCATCTCAGAGTTAAAGGTGAGAATGATGAAGAGGTGTACAACACAAACCCGGGGGACACTTCCACTGAGATAAATGTGTTGCAGACATAGGACACCTTATCAGAATGCTAGTTATGATGTACTATCAAGTTACAAATAAGGGAAAAGTGTAAATTATGGAAGTAAATGAAATTATTTATTGTGGTTGTAATCATACTGTATATGTTATCACATTATAAAATGTCCATACTATTAGCTAAAAGCCAAATGTTTAATTTTACTCAAGGCGTTATGGGCAAATTTTAATAGTAAAAATTGTGTTTTGAAACCACTTCCCTATCACATAAGTTGATATGGTAACATAGGATAACATACTGTATAACTTGGCATACTCCTTTTCCTGGAAAATTCCAAGATGTTGATTGACAGTAACAGAAGACTGGTGATTGCGTTTGACGGAGCTGGACAAGAGGCCAATCAGATCGCATGGCTATTTTAAAAGTCACATACCATATGTAGAACAGGAGCATCAGTGATTGGCGGGGATTCAACAGATCCACCTTCGGACTCCCCTTCCTGCTTTTTTGTTGTTGGTCATAAACATCTTAAGGACACCCCATATGCTAATGAGATAGCTTGCTCAGATACAAGGCCCACTCCAATCTAATCTCTGCTTGTTCTGGAGGCTCTCGGGCTCTAGAGCAGTGTCCTGTATTCAGTCGGGAAGCGCAATGTGGATTTGTGGTTAAAGGATTATTGGTGTCTCTTGGGACCTGGAGCTGACTAACAATGTCTTCTCCTCAATCCATAGCACGAGTGATAGGCCTCATTCGGCCTCTCAAGGATGTTACAGTTACGGCTGGGGAGACTGCAACCTTTGACTGTGAACTGTCGTATGAGGGCATATCTGTGGAGTGGTTCCTTGGGGGTACAAAACTGGAACCAAGCGACAGAGTAAGTCTAAGATCTAAATCTAGATCCAGTTATATGCCATAATTGTAATAGGAATACATAACTATTGGATAAATAAAAATTGATCTTAAGCATCCATCAGATTAATTGTGATGCATTATGCTGCTTGTGAACATGGTGGAATGTTGATATAACACACACACACACACACACACACACACACACACACACACACACACACACCTGGATGTGTTTTCTGAATTTTTGTTTCAGCAATAATATTTACATTTACACAATATAATACAGTATTATGCTACCTACTTGCTTCTGCATATAAGGTCCTGTGCAGTTCAAGCTGCACTTGTCTACTTGATCTGGGTTTTGAGATAACGCTTGGGGCAATTCTGCCCTGCAAGCGTTCTTCTGGTTATTTTTAACTGTGTCAAGGCTCTATGTTAAACGGCAGGTGGCAAGAGGCCTATTTGACAGTCAGAAATTAAAATAAAATAAACCAAATAAAACCAATAGAACAGTAAGACATTGTTTTGTTGTGGTATGTTTTGTGAAAACTCTTTAGACATAGCATGTGGTTTGTGCATTTTTTTTTTTTTTGACTAAGATAACTTTATTTGATTATTGATTTTGTATAATTTGATCATAATTATTCTGTTATTTTAATGGGTTGTTATAAACTAGTATATGCTGAAATCAGCCTATTTTGTGATCCTGGTGCATATACTGTATGTCTTTGGTGGCATGAGCAGTAATTATACAAATTATATGGATTATGTTCTTTTAATGTAATTTCTTCATATCTTTCAAATTATTTCCTTTTTTTTATTCTGTAAAGATGCTGTGCGACAAAAATCATTGTTAAAAGCGCAAAAAGCACAATATATATATATATATATATATATATATATATATAACTTTTTATTAATCCATTTGATAAAAAAAGTTTGATAATTGTGTTTACTGGCATGTTTGAAAAGCAGTTTGAATAGTTACCTGGTCAAATGCATTAATTACTCTTTAATTTGTTGTATTTTTATGCTTGATTTTTAATACAGATGTTATACTACTTAATATAGGATTACACAAGCTCTTGGAGTCCATTGCTCTTTAGCCTCTTAGGCTAGCATAATAAGCGGAGTTGTGAAACTGAGACCAGTTCCTGCTTCTCAGCTGCTGATGTCTATTGCAGGGTTGCAGGAAATAGATTACTCAAGGCCTGTGCGAGGGCAGTGGAAGACTTAAATTATGAATTTGCTTCATTTGCACAGGTGGTGACCCGAGCTGAAGGTAGAACCCATACGCTTACCCTAAGAGATGTAAAACTCACTGAAGCAGGAGAGGTAAAACTCACTGCAAAAGATTTCCAAATCCAGGCCAACCTTATTGTAAAAGGTAGGTTCCATTTTTACATATTTTCAATTGCATGCTCTCTAATAACCTGCAGAAACAGTTATATTCTGTATTGCTGTGTAATATACTGTGATGAAAGTGATCTAGGATTAACTGCATACAGTACTGTATATGTAGTAAATGTAAAACACAGTGTCACCAGTTTGTGAGCAAACAAAACAGCTTTACAGCAGTCATTAAAGTGTCAATAATTTGCTCAGGCAACATTACAATACTAGTATATTTACATTTACAGTAGGCATTTGGCAGATGCCGTTATCCAGAGCGACTTACATTTTTATCTCATTTTACATCTGATCAGAGGCGGCACGGTGGTGTAGTGGTTAGCACTGTTGCCTTGCACCTCCAGGGTCTGGGTTCGATTCCCCGGCCAGGCTCGATTCCAGTCTCTGTGTGCATGGAGTTTGCATGTTCTCCCCGTGCTTGGGTTTCCTCCGGGTACTCTGGTTTCCTCCCACAGTTCAAAGACATGCAGGTTAGGCTAATTGGTGTTCCCAAATTGCCCATAGTGTGTGAGTGTGTGTGTGAGTGTGTGTATGTGTGTGTGCCTTGCGATGGATTGGCACCCTGTCCAGGGTGTACCCCGCCTAGTGCCCGAAGTCTCCTGGGATAGGCTCCAGGTCCCCGCGACCCTGAATAGAAGGATAAAGCGGTATAGAAGATGAATGAATGAATGAACATCTGAGCAGTTGAGGGTAAAAGGGCCTTGCTCAAGGGCCCAACAGGGACAACTTGGTGGTCATGGAATTTGAACCTGGGAACTTCCAAACCGTAATCCAATGCCTTAACCACCGAGCTGCTAGTATTGTTTTTATTTTGATATCATGATCATATTTCCAAGGTCTTGGTAAATGATCAAAATGATGCTCATGATTTTAAGCTGACTTTGAATGTGCTTAGATGATGGGTATTAGAAATACATTTGAACTTGCATCTAATGCACACTGTGTGATATGTTCTACAGAGCCTCCAGTTGAGTTTACCAAGCCGCTTGAAGATCAGACTGTTGAGGAAGAAGCTACTGCCATACTAGAGTGTGAAGTCTCCAAAGAAAATGCAGAGGTCAGGTGGTTAAGAGATGGACAAGAAATTCGTAAAACAAAGAAGTATGAGATGGTTGCTGATGGCTGCAAGAGAAAGCTTATTATTCATGACTGCACACTTGATGACTCAAAGACTTATACCTGTGATGCCAAGGACTTTAAGACATCTGCTTTTCTTAATGTTGAACGTAAGTAAATTAGAGGACATGTTTAAAGTTAAAACTTAACCTCTGAATAATATTGGTGACAGTTACGTAATATGATGTTATTTACTTTAGCTCCACATGTTGAGTTCACAAAACCACTCCATGATGTTGAAGTAATGGAGAAAGAGACTGCCAAGTTTGAGTGTGAAGTTTCCAGGGAAAATGCCAAGGTACTTCGCCTGATCTACAGTATATATATTATTAAATATTTATATTTAATATAAAATGCGTTTGCCTGTATGTAAATGTATAAAATTAAGACTATGATTTTAAGAAATAGTATTTATTTGGAGCACGCATTTGATTTCATTTTTACTTCTTTTAAAAGGTTCGCTGGTTCAAAGATGGCAATGAAATCAGGAAAGGCAAGAAATATGATATAATCTCCAAAGGTGTTCAACGCATTCTCATAATTAGCAAGGCGGTGTTTGATGATGAAGCTGAATATGAATGTGATGCAAGGACCTCCAAAACCTCTGGCATGCTAACTGTTATTGGTCAGTTTTTGTTCATCTTCACTATGCTGCATATATATTTATACAACTAAAATCCAAAAACAGTTTTGTAACCTTAGTGTCTCTCATTGCAGAGGAGGAAGCAAGGTTCACAAAGAACCTGGCTAATGTTGAAGGCACTGAAACCGACACTATTAAACTGATCTGTGAGGTCTCCAAGTCCAGCGCAGACGTTACATGGTATAAAGGTGATCAGGAATTGCCAGAGGGTGGTAGATACGAACATGTTGCAGATGGCAGAAAGAGAATCCTTATCATCCAGGCCCTTCATATGGGTGATGCTGGAGAATACCACTGCAAATTGCCCAGCTCACAAACCACAGGAAACCTCAGGATCAATGGTAATGGTTTTAGTACCTACAGTGTATATTCTCTAATGTTCTTTCACCATTTTATTGTGTGTAAGAAGCAATTGACCTAAATTGACTACATGTTCTTTGCTTTAGAACTTGCTGCTGAGTTCATCTCCAGACCTCAAAGCCAGGAGGTGGTTGAAGGTGAAAAAGCGGAGTTTGTGTGCTCTGTGTCCAAAGACTCTTATGAAGTCAAGTGGCTCAGGGGTGACAAAGAACTTCAAACAGATGACAAGTATGAAATAATTTCTGATGGCAAAAGACGAGTCCTTGTAGTGAAGAATTGTGAGCTTAATGATGAGGGTCCTTTCGTAGCTCTCATTGGTGCAACGAGAGCTTCTGCCGATTTGATCGTCCTTGGTGCGGATCCTGTATTCAGTACTCATTAATTCAATTCTGCAAAACTGTGTAAAATCATGACTTACTTTTGTTTTTTTAATTCACTGCAGAAAAACTCAGAATTATCACACCCCTTAAGGATGCCAAGGCAAGTGAAGGACAAGAGATTGTTCTTAACTGTGAGGTAAATTCAGAGGAAGCCAAGGCCAAATGGATGAAGAATGATGAAACTATATTTGACAGCAGCAAATTTATCATGACCCAGAAATACAATGTGTACTCTCTGAGAATTAAGGATGCTGAAATGTCAGATGAAGCTACTTACACAGTAACATTGACCAATCAACGCAATGAATGTGTCAAGAGTTCTGCAAAGATTACTGTACAGGGTTAGTTCCATACGTTTACAGTTGTCTCTTAATGACATTTTTTCATAAAGAAATAATCTAGAAATATGATATACACATATAATTACTAATATTTCTGTCCATAGGAGAGGATCTGAAAATCATTGTTCCTCTGGAGGACGTGGAAACACAGGAAAAGAAGACCATCAGCTTCTCATGCAAAGTAAACAAACTAAATGTAACTCTGAAGTGGATGAAGGCTGGAGAGGAGATTACTCTCAGCAAGCGCCTTGTGTATCGCGTTGACAGAGACAAGCATACCTTGACCATTAAAGACTGCAGTCTGGCAGATGAAGGGGAATACTTTGTCATTGCTGGTGCTGACAAGTCAACTGCTGAGCTGATTATCAGCGAAGCACCTACAGACTTTATCACCCAACTTCAAGACCAGACGATTACTGAATTTGAAGATGCTGAATTTACCTGCCAACTCTCAAAAGAAAAGGCTGAAATTAAATGGTACAGAGATGGCAGAGAGATCAGAGAGGGACCAAGGTAATGAACTTCCTCGTCTGGTGTAAGCATTGTATGGGTTATATTTTTCAATGAGGGAAAAAGCTAATAACTTTTATTGATTCCTTTTTTGCTCAGATATCAGTTTGAGCGTGATGGAAAAACCTGCACGCTACGTATTAAGGAATGCAGACCTGATGATGAATGTGAATATGCCTGTGGTGTAGATGACAAAAAATCACGGGCTCGTCTATTTGTTGAAGGTGCCCTAAAAGATGCCATCTCAATGTATTTCATAAAATTTTGCAACCATTAATGAAATATATGATTAATCCTTTCCCACTATTGCTTTTACCCAGAAACACCAGTGGAGATTGTCAGACCACCCATGGATATATTTGAGCCCCCTGGCTCTGATGTTGTGTACGAGGTTGAGCTCAACAAAGACAAAGTTGAAGTCAAATGGCTAAGGAACAATATGACTATTGTCCAGGGTGACAAGTACCAAATGATGAGTGAAGGCAAGATTCACAGACTTCAAGTATGTGAGATTCGACCTCGTGACCAAGGAGAGTACAGAGTTATTGCTAAAGACAAAGATGCAAAAGCCAAGCTTGAGCTTGCGGGTAATTTCCATTACATTTCAATATAATTGTGGACTGATAAATTCATATAAATGAAATAAATTGAGTATAATTTTATTCAATAAAATCTCCTGTTGCAGGTGTGCCAAAGATTAAGACAATGGATCAGGACCTGGTGACAGATGCTGGAAAACCACTTATCATGTCAGTTCCCTACAATGCATACCCACATGCTGAGGCTGAATGGTTCTTTGACAATGTCAGCCTGCCGAAAGACAATCTTCATACCATGCCGGACAAAGCAGAGTACCGTTTGAAGGACCCGAAGAAGTCAGATGAGGGCCGTTACAAAATCATTATCAAGAACAAACATGGTCAGGGAGAGGCTTTCATCAATCTGAGAGTTATTGGTGAGTTTGTATTTTCATTTGATATTTTCCAACTTTCTTAAGGGATAAAGAGTTGCCTTAGCAATAAGAAATCTGTAAACGCCAAATTGAAGTAAAAATAAATAGAAAAAGAAAAGAAAAATCAAAAAACGATTTACAGTAGAAGCCATTTAAGACATTTCCCATGCAGTTCCCAGCCAGATGCCAGCTGAATGGCATGAACCCCTCCCTCTCCTCTTCCCAGGAAGGCATGTCTATATTTAAAAGTAAACACGCCCATTTAGTCCCTATTAACTAATTTACAGGGTGCCACCATTAGATGGCGCTTTGTTTTTAAGAACGCATTAACCCGTAAAATGACTGTGTGACATGTTACTGACAGTTTTGAAGTAAGCAGCGATTGGAATCAGTATTGTCAGTCCAGACAAGTTTAAAACGTATGAAAGAATAGTCACTTCTCCCCCTGGTGGGACCATACAGCATTGCAGCCTGGTTATTAGAACAATGCAAGAGGGCTTCATTCACTACAGTACATCATCGTGGGGCAGTGACGTGCGGTGAGGGTTGGGGTTGGTGAGGCACTGAGTCAGAGTCAGATTTACAAACGTACTGTATGATGCTAAGGCACTGACTCACAAGTCAGATTTACAAGCATACATGGTTGTTATCCCATTCTTGATTACATTTAATAACATTTTAAACACACCACTGTACATTTAAACACACCACTGCAGTATTCTCACCTTTACTTGTAAATGAAGTCCATTCTCCTGTCCTTCTGGACGAAGATCTCGATGACTTTGTTGTAGAAGTCCTCCTTTTTGTCCTTTTCTTTGAGTTTACTTTCAGTCAAAGCAAGAAATCATAAGTAAGTTACTTATGATTTCTTGCTTTGACTGAAAGTCAAGTTTTGAAAAATTTCTTATCTTCGAGATTATATCCTCCGTTTTCAGGGAAAATAAAGCCAAATAGCAACGTGTTAGCACCGAATGTTGTTGGTTGTTTTTCTTTTCTTTTTTTTCTTCTTAATTTACTCTCGCATTTACTCGTGTCGTGAACTATTAGCCGCAGGCTCACTATCGCCCCCATCTTTGAGGCAAAGGTACTGGCTGCCTCAAGGCCTGTATTTTCCCGCTGACTGCAAGCACGCGCCGTTTGCACGCGCTCAGTACAGTGTGTGAGTGGTGCACACTCTCACACGCACGCGCTGAGAGGCACTACATGTCACTGCCTCAGCCTCCATGATTCTCGTCTCCCGTTGTTATTTGAACAAGACTATGAAAATGATCCAAATGTATAGGAAACACACCAAAATTGCATTAAAAGCATAGACCACAGGACAGATATTATATTATGTTTTATTATATTATTAATTTTTTAACAACTTATGGTGACAGCTGAGGAAACCATGTTGAGCCCTTTACCGCCCCTGGTGGCAAGGTGAGGCACTGCCTCACCTGCCTCCTATGAGTGCACGTGCCTGTCGTGGGGGATCAGGGTCCCTGCACGGATCGGTCACAGACCCATCACGGATTGGGAAGGGTCCTGCCATGGAGCAGGTGGCTGTTTGAAAAGGCATCTACTAGCCTCCGAGTGGCGCAGTGGTAAAGTGCTCGCCCTATCATCTGGAGATCGCTGGTTTGAACCCCAGGTGATGCTGTTTTCCTCTCACAGCCGGAGACCTAGAGAGAGCTGATTCTCTGAGCTCTCTCAGGGGGGAGGGATGAGAGGTACTTCGCGCTCCCACATTAACGACGGCTCTACAAGCCAGTCAGGGGCGTCTGTGAGCTCGCGTAAGCAGAGGGAGCGGATAGCGCTGTTCCTCCGAGTGTGTTACGCCGCCCCCAACGGTGCGTGAGCAAGCAGTTCGAAAAAAATGGTCGGTGACGTCACGTGGGTCAAGGAAACATGTGTACGGTCTGCGTGCCTCCCGACGGAGTGGCGGTATGAGCTTAATGTGGGAGCCCTCTAGCGACTGGAAGAGTCTGTACTGTACAAACAATGACCTAACAATCCTAATTGATCTCTCATCAAGAGATTTGGGATTGAATAAATATCACACACTCTATTTGCAGATGTTCCTGGTCCTGTGAAGAACCTCAATGTGATTGATACTGCTGATGGAGAAGTCAGCATTGCATGGGATGAGCCTGACAGCGATGGAGGAAGCAAGATCTTGGCCTATGTTGTGGAGAGACGTGATGTGAAGCGCAAAACTTGGACTCTGGCGACTGACCGTGCTGATACCACAGAGTACACTGTCACTGGGCTACAGAAAGACTCCAAGTACTTTTTCCGCGTTTGTGCACGGAACAGAGTTGGCTGTGGTCCAAATGTTGAAACAGAAGAAGCAGTGCAAGCTAAAAATAAGTTTGGTAAGCCAGTTTTCCGTTTTTTTTTTTTTTTAGGCTTCTGTCTTAATTGTCCTAAAATTACAGATGTAACTTTTTTCATGTACCTTTTAATTACCTGCGTTCCAGATGTTCCTGATGCACCTCAAAATGTCATTGTTGGAAATGTAAACAAGTTTGGTGCCACAGTCTCTTGGGAACCACCTCTGTTTGATGGTGGATCAGAAATCACATCCTACATTATTGAACTCCGTGACAGAACATCTGTGAAGTGGTCTCCAGTCATGGTGACTAAAGCACAAGATCGGTCAGCTATAATCAATGATGTCATTGAAAACAAAGAATACATCTTCCGTGTAAGAGCAGAAAACAAGGCTGGCCCTGGCAAGCCAAGTGCTGCCACAAACCCGGTTAAAATCATGGACCCAATAGGTGAGGAGTGCATTATTTCCCTCCATAAATCTATATTGCTAACTTTTTAAATCAATCAAAGGGTAATACTAGAGTCATTTTATAATTCCGTATTTGCTGCACTTTTTTCAGAGAGACCCAGCCCACCTTTGAATCTCACACACTCTGAACAGACCAAGGATGACTGTCTGCTAACATGGGAGACTCCTCTTAAAAATGGAGGCAGCATGATAACTGGCTATATTATTGAGAGATGTGAGGAAGATTCAGATAAGTGGCTAAGATGTAATGCCAGGCTTTGCCAGGACCTCTCATACAAGGTAAAATTCAGATTTCCCACAGTTTTGATTGGTTGTCTAGTTATTTATATACTATATATATTATATATACATTTATATTCCCTAGGTGTCTGGTCTTAAATTTGGAAAGACGTATAGGTACAGAGTAATTGCTGAGAATGCAGCTGGTCAGTCTGACCCATCTAACATTGTTGGACCTGTGCTGGCAGATGACCCACACTGTAAGTATTTATTACTGAACCGTTTTACAGATCTATGGATTTTTTTTTTATTTGCTTTGCAATTGAATATTACAAATGTTTTTATTTCACTTAATTTAGTTGCACCTACACTTGACTTGAGTGCCTTTAAGGATGGCCTGGAGGTCATTGTACCACAGCCTCTTACAATCCGTGTTCCCATCACTGGATACCCAATACCTACCGCTAAGTGGACCTTTGGTGACAAGGAGCTCAGTGCTGGTGACCGTGTGTCCATGGTCACAAAAAGCACGTTCACAGAGTTAGTGATTTCTCCAAGTGTGCGGCCAGATAAAGGCAGATATTCACTGACCCTGGAGAATGATGTAAGCAGTGTCTCTGGAGAGATTGACGTCAATGTCATTGGTATGTAGTCTGAGTACACTATTGTAGAGTCAAGACTTCGGTACAAGACTAGTACAACCTACTATTTATCTCTATTGTTTTAGCATGTCCAAGTGCACCCAAGGACTTCAAGGTGGCAGAAGTAACCAGACGACATGTGCATCTTATGTGGGAAGCACCAGACCATGATGGAGGCAGTCCACTGACTGGCTACCTGGTTGAGAAGCGTGAAGTATCCAGAAAGACATGGGTCAAGGTATTCAACTCATACCAAATTCACACAACTTTAAGTTGTTCCATGCTGAATAACACTTTAATTTGTATTTTTATTTGCTTTAAAATTTATACCTCAGGTCATTAGTGGTGTGCAAGACCAGGAATACACTATCACAGATGTGATTGAAGGCAAAGAGTACTTGTTTAGAGTTATTGCCTGCAACAAGTGTGGCCCTGGAGAGCCTGCCTACATTGATGATCCTGTAAATGTGTCTTCACCAGCCAGTAAGTGACCATGAGAAAATTACAATAACTAAATCCCCAATATAATACCCAACAAGCACAAAAATGTATTTTTTTTTTTTACTTTTTCAAACAGCTGTTCCAGATCCACCCGAGAATCTTAAATGGAGAGACAAGTCGGCAAGTAAAATATTCCTTTCTTGGGAACCTCCAAAATGGGATGGTGGCGCTCCAATAAAAGGCTACATGGTTGACAAATGCCAACGTGGTACTGACAAGTGGGAGCCATGTGGAGACGCATTACCAGACCTCAAGTGAGTTAAGGAAAAATGTGTAAACAATTTAAAATGTTTTTTGATACACTGACACTAAAGTCCTTACGATCATTTTTATTGCACCCTAGGCTTGAAGTTACTGGTCTGATAGAAGGACAGTGGTATGCTTATCGTGTGAGGGCCTTAAATAGACTGGGCTCAGGTAGACCTAGTAAGGCAACTGATGAGATTTTGGCTGTTGATCCTAAAGGTACGATAAAAGATTGGCTTCTATTTATTATGAGGTCGGTTTGTTAAATAGATGTTTAATTGTATGTCTAGTCTTTGACCTTCCCTACTATTTGTTACAGAGCCTCCAGAAATTCACTTGGATGCAAAACTTCTGGCAGGCTTAACTGCAAAGGCTGGCACAAAAATCGAACTTCCTGCCGATGTCACAGGCAAACCAGAGCCTAAAGTGAAATGGACAAAGGCTGACCTTATACTTAAGGAAGATGACAGAATATCTATTGATACTAAGCCTGGTCACTCCACAGTGTCAGTTGCTAAGACAAAAAGAGATGATTCTGCAACATACATTATTGAAGCAGTTAACAGCAGTGGCCGTGCAACTGCAACAGTTGACGTCAACATTTTAGGTACTGTTATTCTTTATAACATAAACGGTTATAATAGAGTGTTATAAGCAGAGGATCATATCACTGCCCTTTGAAAAACAGTTTAGATCTAATTCTAATGAGTAAGGCTCACTTATAAAATAAGTTGTTTCTTCTATAAGAGAAAATCAACCATAAATTTAATATGCTCATTTACCTTTATATAGATAAACCTGGCCCCCCAGCTGCCTTTGATATTTCTGAAATCACCAATGAGTCCTGTTTACTGGCCTGGAATCCACCCAGAGATGATGGTGGCTCAAAGGTGACCAACTACATTGTTGAGAGAAAGGCTACAGACAGTGAAATCTGGTACAAGTTGTCTTCTACTATAAAGCAGACCAACTACAAAGCCACCAAGCTTGTGGCTTTCAAAGAATATATCTTTAGAGTCTATGCTGAGAATCAATTTGGCATTGGTCCAGCAGCTGAACATTCTCCAATTACTGCAAGATATGCATTTGGTATGTTAAATTCATCTTTACAGAAATAAAAAAGCATCATTGCCTCTCACCCGAAATTATATAATAATGATTACTAATATGTTACTAATATTTATATAGATCCGCCTGGACCTCCATACAAGTTGGAGGCCTCGGATATTGCTAAAGATGCTGTAACTCTAACCTGGTATGAGCCGGATGAAGATGGAGGAAGTCCCATCACTGGCTACTGGGTTGAGAGATTTGAGCCAGATGCTGATAAGTGGATAAGATGCAATAAAACACCAGTAGGAGACACTAACTTTAGGTAAGAATTTAGAATCCACAAAAAATAATACATAATAACCGGCATATAGAAAAATGTTCAGCTTTCATAGTTGTACTTTGGTGACTTTAGGGTAAAAGGATTGCCCACAAGGAAGAAGTATAAGTTCCGTGTCTTGGCGGAAAATCTTGCTGGACCAGGCAAACCAAGCAAAGAGACTGACCAGATCATGATCAAGGATCCTATTGGTAAAATATAGCATTTAATTGTTTGATCTTTTTTCAACTCTTTGCATCACAAATACGACATAATGTATACCATACACACAGTATATGGCCAAAGGTTTGTAGACACCTGACCTTCATATCCATATGCAGGCTTTCTCTAGACTGTTGCTACAGTACATAGTTTTAAGCAGACAATCATATATGTATGCTCATGTATAAATCATAGGGCCAGGGGTAGCTCAGTGGTTAAGGCATTGGACTAGGGTTCGGAAGATCCCAGGTTCAAACCCCACAACCACCAAGTTGCCACTGTTGGGCCCTTGAGCAAAGCCCTTAACCCTCAACTGCTCATATGTGTAATGAGATAAAAATGTAAGTCGCTCTGGATAAGAGCGTCTGCTAAATGCTTAAATGTAAATGTAAATGTACAGTATGTTGTAGCATTTGATTTTCCCTTCACTGGAATGAAAGGGCCTCAACATAAGCAAGTTCCTGAAAATATGGTTGGCCAAGGTTGATGTAAAAGAACTCAAGGTGCCTGCTAGAGCTTTGAACTCAATCCCACCAAACACCTTTGGGTTGACCAGGAGCGCTTACTGTCTTCTTGCCCAACATCATTGTCTGACTTCTCTAATGTTCTTGTGGTTAAATGTTCATAAATCCCCACAGCAATCATTCAATCTTAGAGACAGTCTTTCCTTGAGCCAAGGAGGTCATTTTAACAGAAAAGTGGAGATCTGGAATTGTCTTTTAGAGAAGCACTTATGGTGTGATGGTCAAGTGATCAAACTTTTGGTCATATAGTGTATATGTGTGATAAAAGAAGACTAAAACATGTTGATTTTTTTAGATCCCCCATGGCCTCCTGGCAAGCCAACAGTTAAGGATGTTGCAAAGACATCTGCTTTCCTGCAGTGGACAAAGCCTGAGCATGATGGTGGTGCTAAGATTGAGTCCTACATTGTTGAGCTCCTCAAGAGTGGAACTGATGAGTGGGTCCGTGTAGCAGATGGCATACCTGCTCTTGAATATTTTCTGAAGGGATTAATGGAGAAACAGGAATATTCCTTCCGGGTCAGAGCTGTCAATGCAGCAGGCGAGAGTGAACCTAGTGAACCTAGCAATCCTGTTCTTTGCAAGGAGAGACTTAGTAAGTTCGTTACACATTTTTGCTTGTTTGATATGTTAGTAGTCTTTCTATACTTGTATAATATGATGCTTTTTTATATATGTGGATATTCAAACAAACAGAAATAATAAATGTTAGTTGTGTTCTTTTTTTTCTTTTTTCTTTTTGGTTTTTATACATCTTCATACAATTCATAGCATTATTCTCTTTTATCAGATCCTCCATCACCACCAAGATGGCTAGAGGTGATGAGTATTTCATGTAACAGTGCTGAACTTAAGTGGACAGCCCCAGAGAGAGATGGTGGTTCTCCAATTACCAATTATATTGTGGAAAAGAGAGATGTGAGACGCAAAGGCTGGCAGGTTGTGGATACCACGGTGAAGGAGCTGATACATACTGTCACTCCACTGAATGAAGGCTCACTCTATGTATTCCGTGTGGCAGCTGAGAATGCTGTTGGGCCTAGCGAATACTGTGAACTTGTAGACTCAGTTTTGGCAAAAGACACATTCAGTAAGCCCAACAGCCTTGGCAATCTTTCTTTCAAATTTATTAAATTTGAGCTAATGATTTTGATGTCTACTGATGATATTAAACCATTGAAATTTTCTAGCTACTCCTGGACCTCCTTATGCTCTGGCTGTCACAGGAGTGTCAAAGACACATGTTGATCTTAAATGGGAAGCACCAAAGAACGATGGTGGCAGACCTATCTTACGGTATGCCAATAGCATTAAAATGTTGTGAATCAAATATCTTGGTGTGTTGATTATAGCGCCACTACAGTGAATGCAAATGTGTATATGTTATGGAAATGTGTATATTTAACATTTTTAGGTACGTCATTGAAAAGAAAGAGAAACTTGGCACTCGCTGGGTGAAATCTGGAAAGACATCAGGTCCTGACTGTCAGTACAGGGTCACTGATGTCATTGAAGGCACTGAAGTACAATTCCAGGTCCGTGCTGAGAATGAGGCTGGAGTTGGTCACCCAAGTGAACCTACAGACATTGTGGTAGTTGAGGACCCAACTGGTATGTCAAAAAAGGATACATTCTGATTCATTTCTTATTTCTTTTAGTAATGAATGTTTTTAAGTTAAGGGAAGTTTTATAAGAGAATTAAATACTTCAGTTCTAGATACATGCCATGTTTAGCTCAAAAGTATATTCTACATTTTCCAGGTCCACCATCTCCCCCTCAGGAGCTCCATGTCACTGACGCAGCCAGGGACCATATTTCTATTGCATGGAAAGCTCCAGAAAGAAATGGAGGAAGTGCAGTCATTGGATACCACATTGAGCTTTGTGAGGCTGGAACAGAAAAGTGGATGAGAGTTAACTCTCGTCCAGTTAAAGAGCTAAAATACAGGGCTGGGGAAGAGGAAGGCATTGTGCCTGAGAAGAAATACATTTTCAGAGTTCGTGCTGTCAATTCTGTTGGTGCTAGCGATCCATCCGACATCTCTGAGAGTGTATATGCTAAAGACTCTGACTGTAAGCTAAATCATTTGTTTTTATTTGTTTTTATACATTATTGTAAGTACTCATAAGAGAGATTTATTTGACACAACTGAATGAGAAATTGATTGCCTGGCTCCTAACAATCCTTGTAGGCAACCCTACTATTGACTTCCAGACCAAGGACATCATTGTTGTGGAGGGCGAGAAGATGCACCTCCCAATTCCATTTATGGCTGTTCCATCGCCTAGGATCACATGGCACAAAGATGGCAAGGAGATGAAGGCTGATGAGAGAACTTTGTTCAGATCAGATTACACTTCCTGCCACCTGGAAATTCCAAGCTGCCTGCATGGTGATGCTGGCCAATACAAAGTTACCCTGGAGAACAGCCTTGGCACAGTCAGTGGGACAATGAATGTTAAAGTTATTGGTATGTTTTTGCAGCTATACACATTCAGTACTTGAAATTTTATACTGCATATATTTTTTATTATGCGCAATATTTAAAAATATTTAATTTTTATGTCATCAATAGGTCTTCCTGGCCCATGCAAGGAAATTGCTGCTAGTGATATCACCAAGAACTCATGCAAAGTCACCTGGGAACCTCCAGACTATGATGGTGGAAGTCCTATCCTGCACTATGTCCTGCAGCGCAGAGAAGCAGGCAGGAGAACATATGCCAATGTTATGTCTGGTGAGAACAAACTAAGCTGGACTGTCAAGGACCTCATCCAAAATGGAGAGTACTATTTCCGTGTCAGAGCAGTGAACAAAATTGGTGGTGGCGAGTTTATTGAGCTTCGCAATCCTGTAATTGCTGAAGATCAGAAGCGTGAGTAATTTCAGAGAAGATTTATTCTAAAATGTTCGATATGCAAAATAATTCAGTAATACCTTCTTCATGTTCTATAAATACAGATCCACCTGATCCACCTGTTGATGTTGAAACTCACAACCCTACTTCTGAATCTGTGACCCTTACTTGGAAGCCACCCATGTATGATGGTGGAAGCAAGATCATGGGTTACATTCTAGAGAAGATGATGAAAGGTGGTGAAAAATTTGAGAGATGCAATGACTTCCTGGTGCCTGTATTGTCCTACACAGTTAAGGGCTTGAGACCTGGAAAAGAGTATCAGTTCCAGGTTCGCGCAGAAAATGCAGCAGGGATTAGCGAGCCTTCTCGGGCTACTCCTATGGTCAAAGCTACTGATGCAGTTGGTATGTACGATATATTGTCTAAGTGTTTTATACTACAACACATTCTCACACATATATGTGGTTAATATAATAGTTTCTTTAATCTAATTATTCTCAATTTCAGATCGTCCCAAAGTGTTCCTCAGTGGCAGTCTGCAATCAGGCTTAAGTGTCAAGAGAGGTGAGGAGATCCGACTAACTGCCTACATTTCTGGCTTTCCTTACCCGGAAATAACATGGATGAGGAACAATGCAACCATCAGGCCAGAGGCACTGAGGAAGAGGCCAGAAAGGCCTATTAGAAAGAAGAAGGAAAAGAAGGCAGAGGAAGAAAAAGTAGAAGACAAGGAGAAAAAGGAGGAGGAGACAAAAGAAGAGCAGGACAAGAAGGAGGAAGAAAAGAAGGAGCCAGTACAAGAGGCAGAGGAACCAGAAGAGCCAGAGGAGGAATATCACCCATCATTAAATGAACGTCTTACTATTGATAACGCAAGGAAGGGTGAATCCTCCATTTTTGTAAAAGATTGTATCAGAGGTGATCATGGTGTTTTCACCATCAAGGTGGAGAACGATCACGGTATTGCCTCTGCCACCTGTGAAGTTAATGTGCAGGGTAAGTAAAATTCATATTATTCTCGCATTCCCTTATATTATTTGAATAATATTAATGAACTGGGTACAAACTGATGTATTTTAATTTATATATTATAGACACTCCTGGACCTCCGGTCAACTTCAAATTTGAGGAGGTGAGGAAGGATTCTATCCTTTGTAGGTGGGATCCTCCTCTAGATGATGGTGGCAGTGAGGTCCTTAATTATATATTGGAAAAAAAAGACAACTCTAAGGTTGAGACTGGATGGGTCACTGTGACACCAACTCTCAGAGGTTGCAAGTTCCCAGTGACAAAACTGATTGAGGGAAAGGAGTATATTTTCAGAGTAACTGCTGAGAACAGATTTGGTCCTGGAAAACCATATATCTCCAAACCTGTCATTGCCAAGGATCCATTTGGTACTCAACATTTTTACTACATTGTGTTTTTATTGTGTAATTCTTAAGGCCTACTCTTTTAAGGTTATGTGGTTGATATTTGTTGTTCTCCACATTTTAGATCCCCCAGAGGCACCAGAGAAACCTGAAATTCTGGATATTACAGGTAACAGCATGGTTGTTACTTGGAAGGAACCGAATGACAATGGAAGCCCCATTCAAGGATACTGGGTGGAAAAACGAGAAATTAACAGTACGCACTGGACACGAGTTAATCGCAACATTATCGATGCACTAGAAGTAAAAGTAGAAGGCCTGTTTGAAGGACTGACATACATTTTCAGGGTCAGTGCTGAAAATGTAGCTGGATGTGGAAAGTTCAGTCCACCATCTGATCCAAAAACAGCTCAGGCGGCTATCTGTAAGCTAATGATATCACATCAATCTAATACTGATCTTCAAATTATAGTTGCTTACATGGTTTATTGTATAAAGCTAAATTCGCTATTTTTTTTCCTTCAGTACCACCGGGTCCACCAACTCCACGTGTTGTTGACACGACTGACCATTCAATAACAGTTGAATGGGATCCTCCAGTAGACAATGGTGGTGCAGACATTTTTGGTTACCAAGTTGACAAGGTCCTGGCTGGCTCCACAGACTGGTCACGTGCCACAGAGAGACCATGCAAGAACCTCAAGTTTACTGTGTATGGTGTCAGAGAAAAAGCTAAGTACGTTGTCCGTGTGATAGCAGTCAACTCTGTTGGTGAAGGTGCTCCTGGTATAACAGATGCTGTCATTGTGAGGAACCCAGCAGGTATAAAGGAATAAACTAATATTGAATATGAAAAACATTACATCTATTAAGATGTGAGATTTTAAGGCTGTATTCATGACTATGTTGTTAACTTCCCCAAACAGAGATGCCTGTAATTGAACTTGATGTCTCTATGAAGAGTGGTCTTATTGTAAGAGCTGGAGAGATGCTGAGGGTCTCTGCACATGTAACAGGTAAACCAAAACCATCACTTACATGGACAAAGGATGATGCAGCTCCAGACAAAAAGCGTGCAGAAATAGAAGAAGTTGGACAAGACAGCACTTTTACCATCAATAACTCAAAAAGAAGTGACAGTGGCAAATATCAGATCACTGCAGCAAACCCAAGTGGTATCAAGTCTGCATGGGCTAGGATTGAAGTTGTGGGTAAGAACTGCTATAATTTTGATAAAACATAACAAATTAAAACATAACAAATTAATACTCTTAAAATGTTTTTCTTTTCAGATGTTCCTGGACCTGTTCTTGAGCTTAAGCCTGTAGTAGTAAACAGAAAGTTAATGATTCTGAATTGGTCTGATCCCGACGATGATGGTGGTAGTGATTTGACTGGCTTCACTGTTGAAAGAAAGGAGCCAAAGATGCAAAAATTTAGACAGGCCATTGAAACCGTTCCATCCAAATGTGAAATTGGAGGTATTATTGAAGGACACGAGTACATCTTCCGAGTGGTGGCCAAAAACAAATATGGCAGTGGGCCACCAGTAGATCTTGGACCTATTCTTGCAGTTGATCCACAAGGTAATGCGACTGTTATATAGATATAATGCAATGCTTAAATGGGACAACTATAGTAACTAAATGGGCTTTTATGTAATACCAGGTCCACCAACCTCTCCTGAGAAGTTCCACTACACAGAAAGGACTAAATCATCCATTACTCTTTCATGGAAGCCCCCTCGCAATGACGGTGGTAGTCCAATTATTGGTTACATTATTGAAAAGAAACGTCAAGATCATCCTGCTTTCCAACCTGTTTCCAAAGACTTGTGTACTGATCTGACACTGACTGTTGAAAATCTGGATGAGCTGCACATGTATGAGTTCCGTGCAAAGGCTGTTAATAGCATTGCTGAAAGTGATCCTTCTATACCAGTAACTGCTGTGATTCAGGATGATGAAGGTTTGTCCAGTCATTTGTTTGCTACTATTCCAAACAAAACATTCTACCTACTCTTTGTAAGGAACATGACCATATTCTTTGTTTTACATATTTTTTACAGTTGCTCCAATTTTGCGCATGATGAAGCACTTCAAATATGACTTGATTAGGGTGAGGAAGAATGAGCCAGTTGAGATTCCTGCTGAAATCATAGGTCTCCCAATGCCAAAGGTCGAATGGTTGAAAGATGATGTTGTTATAGCAAAGCCCACTGAGAGAGTTCTGTTTGAGACTAAAGCGATTGACAGACAGACAGAACACACCAAACTCAGTATCCCAGCTACTACAAGGCTGGAAAAGGGAACATACACGGTGACCGCTTCAAATCGCCTTGGGACAGCCAGCCATTCCATCACAGTGGAAGTTCTGGGTAAGTTTAGATCCCTTTAATGTTTTCATTTAAAGTCTGCAGGTGCATAATATTTGTTTAATGTTTTATTAGATCGACCAACACCACCAAGAAATGCTGCAGTTTCAAATATTCGATCCGAGTCTTGCCAGCTGACCTGGGATGCACCACTGGATACTGCTGGTAGTGAGATCACCAATTACATTGTTGAGATGAAAGACCTTAATGTTGAAGATCCTGAGAAAGCTGAATGGGTTCAGGTTACTAACAGCATAATAGAGAAAAAATTTTGGGTAAGCAAATAAAAAATTTACAAATTGCTGTTAATTAACAGATATATTGTAATCAATTACTCAGTGTAACTATTCAATTAATCTGTCTCATCTTTGTCTTGTAGGCATGGGAACTTGTAAATGGTGGAAAATATAAGTTCAGAATTAAAGCTCAGAATAAGTATGGAATAAGTGATGACTGTGAGGCAGAGGAAGTGCAGATAAAGGATCCATGCGCCCTGCCTGGTCCCCCAGAAAAAGTTGCTATAGCAGAGCATTCTAAAGAACATATACTAGTAACATGGGAACCTCCTAGGGATAGTGGAGGATCTATGATTATTGGCTACTGGTTGGAGAAACGTGCAAAAGGTACCACACACTGGGCTAAAGCAAATAAGACCCCTGTGTCAAAGCGTGGCATGAAAACCTGGGAATTTCCGGTTACACGTCTTATTGAGGGAACTGAATATGAATTCCGAGTGATGGCTTGCAATGCTGCAGGAGTTGGCCCCCCAAGCGCTGTCTCTGAATCAGCTGTTGCTGATGATCCTATCAGTAAGCTAAATTACAACATTTGTGAATATTTCTATATATGTATGTGTTTATGTACTGTAGCATTGTCTTCATGCTTGTAACACATTTATGATTTCTGTGTGTTTGTATATTCTAGCTCCACCTGGCATGCCAGCAGCTCCTGTAGTTGCTGATAAAACTAAGCGTAGTGTCACTCTGTCATGGACCCCACCAGCCAAAGATGGTGGAAGTCCAATCAAAGGTTACATAATTGAGATCCAGGACGAGGGCACCTCTGAATGGTCTAGGGTGAATGATGCAGACAATCTCCATCCCACTACTGAATTCACTGTTCCCAATCTCCAGGAACTCAAGAAATACAGATTTAGAATTATTGCAGTGAATAAAATTGGCGAGTCTGAACCAAGTCCTAGAACCACGGAAGTTCTCATGGAGGACATTCACAGTAAGATTTTCATGAAACACTGGATTTTTGTCTGAATTCAAATGCTTGCATTTTATTTTCTTACATTGGGGAATTTTTAACTTCACAGCTGAGCCAAATTTATTTTTGGACATGACTGCTGAGGAATTACTATGCATACGAGCTGGATCTTCAATCAAAATCCCAGTAACTGTTACTGGGCGTCCTGTTCCCAAGGTTATTTGGGATTTTGATGGCAAAGCAAAGACAGAGACGAAGGATCGTGTTCATATCCTACCAGTTGATTCCCAGGTATCACAACTGAATGTTTGACATTTTTTGCATAGTTGTTTTTACAATTTAACTAGCGTTTTGTGGGCAGTGTTTGCCAAGCTATAGCTATTGGGTCCTTAGCTCCCTTTACTTCTGGAATACTATATAACGGCTGACCACATGATCTGATCAAAATTCCTTCTTATTTCTCTTACCTTATTGTGATTAGGTGGAATCTACTGATACTACCTCTCTTGTAACAATTCCTGTGAGCTTGAGAACTCACTCTGGCAGATATACTGTCACAGCAAAGAACAAAACTGGACAGAAACATATTAATGTCAGAGTCATTGTACTTGGTAAGTACTACAATGTAATTAAGTAATTAATTAACGAACGAATGAATTAATTAATTAACGAACGAATGAATGAATTAATTATTGTTTTGTATTATTATTTTTACAGATGTTCCTGGAGCACCCAAGGATCTCAAAGTTACTGACATTACAAGATCTACAATGCGAATTATCTGGAAACTCCCTGATACGGATGGTGGAGAGAGGATTAAGAGCTATTTTATTGAAAAGAAGGCTGTTAGTGGAAAGGCCTGGACAATAGTAAATGCAGCCTGCGCCAATATGGCCTTTGTGGTGCCTGACCTTCTTGAGGGCCAGGAATACCTATTCCGAGTTCGTGCTGAGAATCGTCTTGGAATGGGACCATTCACTGAGACCACAGAACCAGCAAGAGCAAGAGATGCGATTTGTAAGTTAGAAATAGGAAACCTTCACATGTTCTCGTTAAATAAAAATATAATGAATAATTTGTATTATTTGTCATTGTAATATGTTCCGTTTTTTTTTTTAAGATCCTCCCGATCCTCCAACTAAGGTTAAGATAAACCTTGTTACCAAGGACACAGTGACTCTAACATGGATGCCTCCCAAAAATAATGGTGGTGCACCAGTAACCCATTACATTATTGAGAGGCTAAGCTGGGACACCAGTGCTCCACAAAAGGAAACATGGAAACAGTGCAATAAAAGAGATGTTGAAGAGACAACCTTCATTGTTGAAGACCTTAAAGAGGGTGGTGAATATGAGTTCCGTGTCAAAGCGGTGAATGAAGCTGGTCCAAGCAGACCCTCTGTTACTGTTGGACCAATAATTATCAAGGACCAGACATGTGAGTATATGTTGTTGATAGCATAACGTGCTAGTCAGCTGTGTTCAAACTAAACAGCTTTATCATTATTATTGTTTCAGGTGCTCCAACTATTGAGCTTAGAGAATCTTTGGAAAGTGCAGAAACGTTTGATATCAACATACTTGCTAGGATCCACGGCTGTCCATTCCCATCACTCGTTTGGCAGAAAGCTACATTGGATAAGCCTGATGAAAAGTTTGATATACAATATGATCAGCACATCAATAAACTTGTCTCTGATGATAAATGCAGTCTGATAATTCAACAATCCAAGAGAGATGATAGTGGAATTTATACACTTACAGCTACTAACAGCCTTGGCAAGGCATCCAAGGATATTAAACTTACCATTTTAGGTATGTGCGTTTTATTAAACAAATGATACATTATACAACTCACTTTAACATACTAGTTTAATAGCGATACTGATTTATGTAAATGATTTGACCAAGCTATTATTGTGTTTATCTGTAGGACGACCTGGGCCACCAATTGGACCAGTCAAAATTGGGGAGGTTTTTGCTGAAAGGATTGGACTCTCCTGGCTGCCACCCACAGATGATGGTGGTTCCAAAATCACAAACTATGTCATCGAGAAACGTGAAGACAACAGGAAGTCATGGGTGCATGTAACTAGTGACCCTAAAGAATGTGCATATACAGTCCAGAGACTAACAGAAGGCCACGAATATGAGTTCCGTATTATGGCTCAGAACAAATATGGTGTTGGACCACCACTCTATAGCGAGCCTGAGAAAGCAAGAAATCTATTTAGTAAGTACATCAGTTTTGTGCACCTTGATGTCATATGTATTTAAATTTGATCTGCAAGTTTAAATGCTTTTGTTTTGTTAGCACATCAGTAAAGCAAGCTGAAATGGGATTTTTTTTTATGTGTTGCTTTATGTCCTATTATTGAATTGTTTACCACTGTAAACAGGTACATACAAATTAATGGTTAATTGTTTGTTTTTAGTGTCGTGTTAAATGAACTGTTTGCTGTAATGACATTTTAATGCACTTATCTACAACAGCTGTCCCTGGTCAATGTAACAAGCCAACTGTCTCAGAAGTCTCTCTTGAATCCATGACTGTTGAATGGGAGGAGCCAGAATATGATGGTGGATCTCCAGTTACTGGCTATTGGCTGGAAAAGAAGGAATCTACATCAAAACGCTGGACTAAAGTGAACCGTGACCCCATTAGAATCAGGCCCCTCAGTGTTTCACATGTTGTGACTGGTCTTTTGGAAGGAGCTACCTACCAGTTTCGCGTTATTGCCATTAATGCTGCTGGATGTGGACTTCCAAGTCTACCTTCAGACCCTGTTGTTTCTAGAGATCCAATTGGTATGTTTAACATCCTATATTAATAACAGGTTCCAATAATTGTCCACAAAAACATATTCTTATGAAATATATATATATATTTATAGCTCCTCCAGGGCCGCCACTGCCAAAGGTAACAGACTGTACTAAGTCAACTGTAGATCTTGAATGGATTCCTCCACTGATTGATGGTGGATCAAAGATCACAGGATACTTTGTTGAATACAAAGAAGAAGGAAAGGATGAATGGGAGAAGGTACTTAAATGCATAACGCATTTTTTTTTTTTTACTAAATATTTCAAGTATATGATAATTTATAGTTTCTTTTTTGTAAAATTGTGTTTGTTTCTTTGTAGGCTAAAGACAAGGAGATAAGAGGCACTAAGTTTGTTGTTCCTGGACTCAAAGAGCTTGGACTTTACAGATTTAGAGTAAGAGCAGTTAATGCTGCAGGAGTTGGTGAACCTGGTGAAGTCACAGAAGTAATTGAGGTCAAGGACAGAACAAGTAAGAGCACATTAATACTATTAATGAGTATTTCAGCAATTAAACAATATGATGAAAAAGAATTTGTCTTGCATGCTAGCACAGTAGAGTCACATGTCTGATTCTCTATTCCTGAACTAAAATAGACCTAACTGACTATATTTTATTTACCTCATGTTTCTAATTTATGCTTCTGTTATAGTTCTAATGTATTTTACACTCAGTATTTTATCTGGGATATCATTATAGAACTGTATGATGAAGGAAATTAAATTTCAAACATTCTCTTTACTTTAGTTCCTCCTGAAGTAGACTTGGATGCAACTGTAAAGGAGAAGATCACCGTTCATGCTGGTGGGGTAATCCGTATTATTGCTTATGTATCTGGCAAACCTGCCCCTGAAATTATCTGGAACAAAGATGATGGTATGATGCCTAAAGAGGCTGTTGTTGAGACTACTGCTATCAGCTCTTCTCTGGTAATCAAAAATTGCAAAAGAAATCAACAAGGTATTTACACCCTAACTGCCAAGAATGAAGGAGGAGAAAGGACGAAGGCAATAATTGTGGAAGTGCTCGGTGAGTATGCAGATCCTAATAATAGAGGAAATTATGTAAAATTATTGTTTCAGCACAAACTAATATATATCTATTTTTTAAAGATGTTCCTGGACCTGTTGGTCAGCCTTTCTCTGGCATAAATCTGACTAATGACTCTTGCAAGCTAACATGGAATTCACCTGAGGATGACGGTGGCTCAGCCATCACGAATTACATAATAGAAAAAAGAGAAGCTGACCGCAGAGGCTGGACATCAGTAACATACACGGTGACCAGACACAATGCCGTGGTTCAGGGTCTTATTGATGGCAAAGCTTATTTCTTCAGAATTGCTGCTGAAAATATAATTGGAAGAGGCCCATTTATTGAGACAGCATCAGAAGTTCTTATTAAAGATCCTATTTGTAAGTTCATTTATGTGGATAAATACTTATTGTTTGAAGAAAAATCCATCAATGCTTACATTGTTTTTCACATATTTGCTTTATTATTTTTTAAAAGCTGTCCCTGAACGTCCAGAGGATCTGGAGGTAACAGCTGTCATGAAAGATTCAGTTAGCTTAGCATGGAGACCACCAAAGTATGACGGTGGTGCAGAAGTGACAAGCTATGTTCTTGAAGTCCGTCAAATAGGCAAAGACAATTTTACCCGTGTTGCAACTGACAACAAGTTGGTGGATCGTAAATTTGTTCATGAGGGTCTGAAAGAGGGCTCTTCATATGAATTCCGTGTCAGTGCTGTTAATCAAATTGGTCAAGGCAAGCCATCATTCTGCACTAAGCCTATTACATGCAAGGATGAGCTTGGTAAGTTACAATGTGTTATAATGTGATTATAAAAAATAGTTACATTGCAGTTGTAAAGTAATGAAATTAACAATATTTTTTAATAATTAAATTTTAGAGCCACCTACCCTTGATCTGGAATTCCGTGACACAGTTGTAGTTCGTGTTGGGAATCCATGCACTCTCCAAGGTCGTTTTACAGGGAAACCAACACCAACAGTCAAATGGTTTAGAAATGATGAGGAACTTCAAACAAATGATGAGATTATGCTCACCAGCACTAGGAGGACCTTATGCTTGTCTATTGATAAGGCTAAACGTGATCACAGTGGTAAATACACTGTAATTGTGGAGAACTCAACTGGCATACAGAAGGGCATCTGCACTGTTATTGTTGTTGGTATGTTTTAGGATCTTCATTTTAATTAATATTTTACATAATTTATTTTGCTGTCTACCCTGCATTGGTCTATCCTGCATTGTGTGCAAGTTTTTTCCTGAACTATATGTAATTTATACATGTATAATTATTTTCAGATCGACCACAACCTCCAGAAGGCCCTGTTGTCTTTGAAGAAATCTTTAGGGATCACATGGTCATCTCTTGGAAACCACCACTGGACGATGGTGGAAGTGCTGTATCTAATTACATTGTTGAAAAAAGAGATAGCAACAGGGATCTTTGGATGCCTGTGACAGAATCCTGCACTAGAACAACATGTAAAGTTCCCAAACTAATTGAAGGCAGAGAGTACATTATTAGAATCTGTGCTCAGAACATTCATGGAATAAGTGACCCATTGCTGTCTGCTGAGACCAAAGCAAGGGATGTTTTCAGTAAGTAGATTTCCCCCCCCCCATAGTTTTCACTTGCTTTGACCTGATCATTTTAATAACATAAATTTGTTCTCTAATCTAATGTGTCTACCAAAACAGAGGTGCCTGATGCTCCTAAACAGCCAGTGGTAAAAGAAGTCTACAAAGACACAGCTCTGATTACCTGGGAACCACCAGCTGATGGTGGAAAACCAATCACAAACTACATTGTTGAGAAGAGAGAAACAATGTCAAACAGATGGGTTCCTGCTGGAAATGAACGCATCTTGCCTACAACAGAATACTGGGTTCCGGATCTTCTCAAAGGATGTGAATATGAGTTCCGTGTTAAGGCAGAGAATGTTATTGGTGTTGGTGATCCCAGCCCACCGTCAAAGCCAGTCTTTGCTAAAGATCCCATTGGTATGTGGGTAGGATATTTCTCTTAACTTTAAGGTTGATTAATATATAACATATAAACCATATAATTTTCCTTTCCCTTTCTATACAGTGGTTCCAAGTCCACCAGAAAAACCAATGGCAATTGACAAAACAAAGAATTCTGTAACTCTATCTTGGGAACCACCAAAGGATTGTGGCAGAGGAAAAATCTTGGGCTACCTGCTTGAATACCAACAAGCTGGAGAGGAAGAATGGATACAGGTTAATCAGACTCCTGAGTCCTGCCCAGAAACAACATTCAAAATAGTCAGCCTTAAAGAAGGACTGTTGTACCGGTTTAGAGTGAAGGCAGTGAATGCAGCTGGGGAATCCGAACCCGCAAATGTTCCTGAGCCTGTTCGAACAGAGGACAGACTTGGTTAGACAAAAACCTCTTATTTACAATTACACAGAGAATGTAAGAGTGAATTGTGTGAAATACTAAACATGTAAAAAAAAATTTTTTTTCCTTATCCAGAGCCTCCAGAGCTTCTGCTGGAAATGGGCATGCCTCGTGAGCTTAAAGCCATGGCAGGGACTCATATAAAAATTGTTGCTGGAATCAAGGGTATGCCTTTACCAAAGGTCACATGGAAGAAAAATGATGTAGCGGTTCCTCCAAGAGCAGAAGTTGAGACATCTGTAGTAAAATCCAAGCTTGAGATGCGCTACTGCAACAGAGGGGATTGTGGAGACTATACACTCACTATAGAAAACCCAGCTGGATCCAAGACAGCAACATGCACTGTGCTTGTTTTAGGTAATTATTTTATCAGTAATAATAACACAAATGTCTAAATAAAAACTTTACCCCCCCCCCTCTTGATATACATACTGTATCAATAGATAAATATTATAGATAGATAATCTAAAGTTAACGTTTCTTTTGTTAAAATGGCAATTCTTTTGGTGTTCTGCTAGACAAACCTGGCCCAGTTCAGAATCTGAGAGTATCTGATGTTAGAAGTGACTCAGCTCAACTCTCCTGGAAAGATCCAGAAGATAGTGGTGGAGTACGCATTACAAACTTTGTGGTGGAGAAGAAGGATGTTGCTTCTGCACAGTGGGTGCCAGTTTGCGCAACATCTAAAAAACGAAGTATTACAGCCAAACATTTGATGGAAGGCACGTCGTACATGTTCCGTGTGGCTGCTGAAAATCAGTTTGGCAGAAGTGAATATGTTGGGACAACTAAACCTGTGAAGGCAATGAACCCACTGTGTAAGTATGAGCAAACAATATCTTTCGTATGATCATGAGTTAAGACCAACTGTGATGTAAATGATTACACATTTTTGTCCTCTAGTTCCACCTGGTCCACCAAAGGACCTGCATCATGTAGATGTTGACAAAACAGAGGTGTGGCTTGTGTGGAACTGGCCTGATCGCACAGGAGGAAGTGACATCACAGGCTTCTTGGTTGAATATCAGGAAGAGGGTGAGAGAGACTGGAATGTCTTCAAGACTGTGAGCATCCCAGAATGCCATGTGACAGGGCTAGAGGAGGGGAAAACCTATAGATTCCGTGTGAAGGCAGAGAATGCAGTTGGTCTTAGCCGACCAGACACCACTGTTCCAGTGCTCTGCCAGGAAAAACTTGGTAATTATTTTTCTCAATTTTTTTATAATAACATTAGTAGTTATTCTACACTTAAAAATAAAAACATTTTTGCTTTTTTTTTCTCTCTGCAGTGCCACCAATTGTTGAGGTTGATGCAAAACTAATTGATGGAATTATTGTGAAGGCAGGAAGCACTATCAGACTACCTGCAATCATGAGAGGCATTCCAGTTCCAACTGCAAAATGGGCCATTGATGGTGAAGAAATTAAAAGTGGAGGAAATACCAAGATTGACACAGACAATTTTTCAACTGTTCTGAGCATTGCTGAATGCACAAGAAATCATACAGGAGACTATATTCTCACAGTATCTAATCCTGCAGGAAGTAAGACTCTTTCACTGAATGTCACAGTACTTGATGTTCCAGCTGCACCCATAGGGCCAGTTAACATTCTTGAAGTAACTCCAGATTCCATGGTCATTGAATGGCGTCCTCCCAAAGACGATGGTGGAAGTCCGGTCATGAATTATATTGTTGAAAAGAAGGAATCTAATAAAGAAACCTGGGGAGGTGTTAGCTCTGGCAGTACGGCAACACGGCTTAAGATTTCTCGTTTACAGAGTGGTGTTGAATATGTTATAAGAATTCGTGCCGAAAACAAAATGGGAATTGGTGCACCTCTTGAAAGTGCACCGACTGTGGCAAAGCACCAGTTTGAGGCCCCTGGCCATCCTGGAAAACCTGTTGCATCTGACATTTCTGAGGATGCACTTACTATCGGTTGGACAATGCCATTATATGATGGTGGCAGTCCTATTACTGGTTACATTATTGAGCGTAGACATAAAGGAGGCAAATGGATTCGAGTGAATAAGATACCATGCAAGGACCTCAGATTCAGAGTGCTTGGACTTTTTGAGGGTAATGAATATGAGTTTAGAGTATTTGCTGAAAATAGTGCTGGATTTAGTGGACCATCACCTATCTCAGACCCAGCCAAACCCTGCAGGCCAATTACAGTTCCTGGACCTCCAGTCAATCCTAAAGTTAAAGACTATAGTTGCACTTATGCTGACTTAGTCTGGATAAAGCCTACAAGGGATGGAGGTAGCCCAATCCTGGGATATGTTGTTGAATGGCAAAAAGCTGGTGGTGAATGGGATAAAGTTAATACAGATGATTTAATCAAACAATGTGCATATAGAGTCAAGGGACTAATTGAAGGCACAGAATACAGGTTCCGTATTCGAGCTGTCAACATTATTGGAGATGGAGAGACAAGAGAAATCCCAGAATCAGTTATTGCTGAAGATATCCTCATTCCCCCAGAGATTGAAATGGATGTCACATGTCGTACACATGTGACTGTGCGTGTAGGACACAATATTAATATTACTGGGTATGTGAAGGCAAGACCAGATCCTAAGATTACTTGGACCAGAGGAGAAACCGTTTTGGAAAGAGATAAACGTACTACTCTCACAAATAACTTTCCTGTAGTACATATGCGTATCAAGGAAGCAACCAGAGAAGATCATGGAAAGTATGTACTTAAGGCTGTGAATGATGTTGGAGAAGCCTCAGCTACCATCACTGTAACTGTACTGGACAGACCTGGACCCTGCAGGAATCTTATATTGACATATGTGACCAAAAATTCTTGCATGGTAAACTGGGATGCTCCTGAAGACAATGGAGGAACTGAGATTACAAACTACATTGTTGAGTGTCGGGAGCCAAGCAGCACAACTTGGTCAATGATCTCTGCTGACTGCACCAACCGCAAAGTAAAAGCGAAACTCCTGGACAATCATGAATATTTCTTCCGTGTATCTGCAGAGAACAAGTGTGGTCCTGGACAAGCAACAGAAACCAAGACACCTATACTTGCGATTGATCCACTTCAGAAACCTGGTGAACCAGAAAATTTCCATGTAGCTGATGTTGGCAAGAACTATGTTTTCCTGAGATGGCGAAGACCAGATTACGATGGTGGCAGTCCTAATTTAGGCTACATTCTGGAAAAGAAGCCAAGGGATGCTGAGAAGTGGGAAAGCTTACATGATGGCATAGTCAAAGACACATTCTTTATGGCAGACAAATGTACTGAGAACCAAACATATCAATTTAGAGTCCAGGCAACAAATGATGGTGGAAAAAGCAACTGGGTGAAGACATCTGATGTTCTTGTTAAAGAAGACATTCAAAAACCAGTTATTGACCTCAAATTTTCTGGTACTATAGTGGTAAAAGCTGGTGAATCAGTCAGGCTTGAGGCAGCTCTCAGAGGAAAGCCACAACCTGTGGTAAAATGGGTGAAGGACAAGGCTACAGAAGATAACCCAAGAATCAGCATTGACACTGGAGCAGATTATTCAAAATTCCTTATGACTAAAACCAAGCGATCTGACACTGGAAAATATGTAATCACCGCCACAAATTCTGCTGGAAGTTTCACTGCATATGCAAATATATGTGTTTTGGACATCCCAGGACCTGTCAGAGATGTCAGGGCCACTGGTGTATCCACAGACAAATGCAAAGTTGTGTGGGATCCTCCAGAGGATGATGGTGGTTGTGAAGTTGATAGCTATATTCTAGAAAAGTGTGAAACTAGAAGAATGGTTTGGTCTACTTATTCTGATAACTTAGTCACTAACTATTGTAATGTGACTCACCTTGTGGAAGGTAATGAGTACATATTTAGGGTCAGAGCTGAAAACAAGATGGGAACAGGTCCTCCGAAGGAGAGCAAGCCTGTTATTGCCAAAACACAGTACAGCAGACCTGGGCCACCTGATCCACCAGAAGTCACTAAAATTGGCAAGGATGAGATGACTGTGATATGGGCTCCTCCTGCAAATGATGGTGGAAAATCCATAACTGGCTACATCCTAGAAAGAAAGGAGAAACGAGCTGTACGATGGGTACCAGTTACAAAAAGTCCCATCTCTGAGAGACGCATGAAAGTAACCAACTTGATTCCTAATCATGAATATCAATATCGTGTTAAAGCGGAAAATGAGGTTGGATTGGGAGAACCAAGCAAACCCTCAAGACCAGTTGCTGCTAAGGATCCAATTGGTATATATTTATTTCTATTTTATTAATATAGTACTGTATATGTGACTTTGTCATTCTTAAAGCTAATATATATATATATTTTTTTCTTTACTATTTCAGAGCCTCCTGGTCCTCCTGGCGGTCTGAAAGTGGTGGACAGTACAAAGACTTCAATTACACTTGGGTGGTTCAAGCCAGTGTATGACGGTGGTGCTCCAATCATTGGATATTTTGTTGAAATGAGAGAAAAGATTGAAATGGAAGGAGATGAAGAGCGAAATCCCGAAGAAGGCTGGTTAAAATGCAATACTAGTGGGCAGCTTGTTCTCACTGAATTCACAATGCTCAATTTGGATGAGAGAAAGCAATATGAATTCCGTGTCTTTGCACAAAATCAAGTTGGAATTGGTCGCCCAGCAAAACTTAAAGATGCCGTGACACCAAAAGAGATTCATGGTAAGACATATATCTACCTCAGTTTAAGTGAACTCTATATATGCATCATACCATTACAGCTAAATTACTTACATTTATTTATTGTACTGCAGAAATGCCAGAGATTGATCTTGATGCCAGTTTGAGAAAGGGACTCAGTGTAAGGGCAGGCTGTCCCATCAGACTATTTGCTACAATCAGAGGAAGACCATCACCCAAAGTGACCTGGAAACGCATTGGTATTGACAATGTTGTCCGGAGAGGTCATGTGGACCAAATTGATACAATGACTTTCCTTGTTATACCTGAGAGCACACGTGAAGACTCTGGAAGATACGCGCTGACACTCTCAAATCCTTCAGGAGAAAAAGCTGTTTATGTCCGTGTTAAGGTCTTGGGTATGTTAAACAACACTTAATATTGAGTATATACTGTAGGTAAAAGTGAGTAAAGAATTTATACATAAACAATTATGTATTAGGTAGACAATTGAAATATTCGTTATAAAATTAAGGAACAAAATAGAGGATAAAGCAATTAATTAATTAAATTTTTTTGGAAGATCTAACAATATCACAATAACATTATATTATAAACAGATACTCCTGGACCTGTTGGTGATCTGGAAGCAACCAATGTAACAAAGACATCGTGCCAACTCACCTGGTCACCTCCAGAAAATGATGGTGGCTGTCCTATCCTCAACTACATTGTTGAGAAGCGTGAAGTTGATAGGAAGACATGGACGAATTGCACCAATGACTTAAAGAAAACAAGCTTTAAAATCACAAACCTAACACCAGGAACCGAATACTACTTCAGGGTCATGGCAGTCAACAAATATGGTATTGGGGTGCCAAAAGACTCACCAAAATCATATTTAGCTGTAGATCCCATGAGTAAGTCATATACTACAAAATATATGGATAAAGACAGATAGTTCCTATTGGTATAATAATGCATGTAATGAATTATGTTTATTAACTTTTACTTGAAGGTGAACCAGATCCACCCAAGAAAATGGATGTCTTGGAGATTTCAAAGAACTGTGCAACACTTGGATGGTTAAAACCATTGAGAGATGGAGGATCTAAGATTAATGGATACATAGTTGATTATCAGGTGGCTGGTCAACCTGAGGACAAATGGACATCATACTCGGTTGTTAAAGACTTAAGCATTGTTGTTGTTGGTCTAAAAGAAAACACAAAGTACAGATTCAGGGTTGCAGCTAGAAACTCTATAGGATGCAGTTTGCCAAGAGAGGCTGAAGGAATTTTTGAAGTCAAAGAGCAGCTGAGTAAGTATCTTTCATATACAAACAGCATGCGTGCATTCTTTTATACATACATACAGACATAGAGAGAGATACTGTATATATAAATTCATAAATGTTGCATTATACATAAACATTATCTTGTCCAATTAACATATACATATTAATACATTTTTGTATTTCTGTTTCAGTGCCACCAAAGATTATCATGCCTGATGTAGTCACAGCGAAGGCAGGAACAAAACTGAAAGTTGAAGCATTTGTATCTGGTAAACCTGTTCCAGTCACTACGTGGAAAAGAGGAAGTGATGATGTGGTCACTTCTGATCGTCTTTCTGTGCAAAAAACTATGTCCTCATCCATACTAATGATTAAGGATGTTTCAAGGAAGGACAGTGGTTATTACAGTCTTAGCGCTGAAAACAACATTTCTAAGGTCAACCAAATCCTTAGAATTATTATCATGGGTAAGTTATTAGTAAAAAAACAACAATGTATTCACTGCCTAAAAATTATAAATGATATAAAATTATAAAGTATATATATTTATATAAATTATATATATAATTTATTATAATTATTTTTTACCTTTAGATATTCCTGGTCCCCCCGAGGGTCCCCTGGAAATCCTTGATATGGACATTGATGCCTGTACGCTTGCATGGAACTCACCAACTGAGGATGGGGGAAGCAATATTACTAATTACATTGTTGAAAAATGTGACGTGAGCAGAGGTGACTGGGTCCCTGCTGTAGCCTCTTGTACCAAGACCAGTTGTCGGGTAGTAAAACTTACCCCTGGCAAGGAATACGGTTTCCGAGTGCGTGCTGAAAATCGCTTTGGAATTTCGGAGCCCATCTACTCTGAAAAAATAATTGCCAGATATCCATTTGGTAGGTCTATTATAATAATAATAAAAAATATATATATTTTAGAATGCTTTCAACTATGAAATATTTTGTATTTTCAATCTAACTTTTGGGGAAGTCCACTTGAAGTAGATGTATACAGTACGTGCATTTGGGTGTAGACCAAACCAACTTCCATTAGAGCATGATTTAACACTGATTTAACCTGTAGTTAATAAACTGAACATGATGCATATTATACTGTAGGCTGTTGGCAGGCATCTTTTGAGAGATGTAATACATATGCTAATGTGTACTGCACATCTAGGTCAAAAAACACACAATTTTTAACTTAATTAGATCAAAGAAAAAAAAACATATATTGTATGGGACTCATTAATTAATACAGGTCTAATTTAATCAAAAATATAATTTACAATGTGTTATTTCAGATCCACCCAGTGAACCACGGAACTGCTGTGTCAATAAAATCAACAAGGACTTTGTTGTTTTGTCTTGGGAGATACCGGTAAATGATGGTGGTAGTCCTATTTTAGGATATGTGATTGAACGTAAAGAGAAAAACAGCCTTCTATGGGTCAAGGCAAATGAGACACTTGTTCGACCAACTGAATACTCTTGCTACGGCCTTATTGACGGGCTAGAATACCTATTCAGAGTATCTGCTGTGAATAAGGCAGGCCAAAGCAAACCAAGCAAACCTACTGACATTATTACAGCAAGGACCCCAGTTGGTATGTGCTAGAGAAGATATTTAATAAAATATTCTCTTGTATTAAGATTTAATTTAACATTATTTTATTAATTTCTTTTTTACAGATCCCCCTGGAAAACCGGAGGTTCTTGACATAACAAAAAATTCAGTTTCCCTTGTTTGGAACCGGCCAAAACATGATGGTGGTAGCAAAATTATTGGTTATTATGTTGAGTCTTTGAAACTTCCTGGTGAAAAGTGGATACGAATAAATGCAAGCAGTCAAAATGTGCCAAAAGAGGAATACATTGTCACTGGACTTGAAGAGGGAGCGCAATACAAGTTCAGAATTATTGCAAAGACAGCAATTAACATGAGCGAGCCATCAGAAGAGTCTGATACAGTTACAGTCATTGCAGAGCATGGTAACTCAAGCTTCACTTCAATTATTTAGATTTAATAATTCCAGACACTATATTAATATTTAAATTGTGGTTTTCTTTTCTGTTCCACATATTAGTTCCACCCAGGGTTGAAATAAGTCTTGAAATGAAAAACCTTATCACAGTCAAAGCTGGAGCAAATGTTTGCCTTTATGCTGAGGTCTTTGGAAAACCATTACCAAAAGTTTCATGGAAGAGAGGTGGTGTACAATTGTCACCTGCTGATGGAATTAAGATGTCTCAGAAGAGACACATCTTCCTCTTAGAGCTGTTCTCTGTGACAAGAAAGGAGTCTGGAGAGTATACTATTGTTGCTGAGAACCCTAGTGGCACTAAGTCTGGCAACATAAAGCTGAAAGTCCTGGGTAAGTAGTTATGCATTAGTTATGTACTGTATATAACCTTGTAAAAAATATTTTTGCTTAGTGATTTAGTTTCTAGAACAATACTGGAGATTTCAATACTGTGAACTAACACGTATGAAATTAGGTAATGTCTGTTGTTCTACACGAAGGTTAGCTGTTCTGCAACAGCTTGTGTGCAAATAGTATTGTCAAGTGTACAAAACCCATTAAGCACCATGATAAAACTGGCTCTCATGAAGACCATCTCAGAAAAACAAATTACCTGTACTGCACTTCTTACAGTACTTACAGTTACGAACTTCGGAAATTATTGCTTTAAAGCACCCCAGATTAGAGCGTTTATGAGCATAAGTAGCAGACACATATCAACATCAACCAGTCAAAGGAGATTATTGCATATTTTGAATGCCATCAGCATTGTTTTACAATAAAAATCAGGAAACACCACTGAATTAGACTGTGACCAAACATTTGACTGGTAATGTATAGATATATGATAAAGTATAAGAGCGTCATGTATATTAACTGTCGATATAATCAGCAGTTTCCAGTGGAATTTAAATCTTATTCTCTTCTTGATTTCACAGATAAACCTGGTCCCCCAGCATCAGTAAAGATCAGCCAGGTCTTTGCTGACCGAATCAAACTGCAGTGGGAGCCACCTCTTTCAGATGGTGGTGCTGAAATAACCAACTACATTGTGGATAAACGTGAAACAAGCAGAGCTAACTGGGCTCAGGTTACTTCCAACATTAATGGTCAGATTACAAACTGCTCAGTGGAGAAACTGATTGAGGGCCATGAATATGAGTTCCGTGTCAGTGCTGAAAACAAGTATGGTGTTGGTGACCCAATTGTCACTTCCTCTGTGGTTGCTAAGAATCCATTTGGTACGTATCTCAAATTTTATGTTACCCTAAAGAATCACAGTGTAAATGTATTAGACATCCATTTTTGTTTACTGTGTTATCCCCAAAACCAGATGTTCCTGGACCCTGTGACCCACCTGTTATTACTAATATTACCAAAGACCACATGACTGTGAGCTGGAAGGTTCCTGCTGATGATGGCAAATCACCAATCCTTGGATACATTGTTGAAAAACGTGAAATTCAAGAACTCACTTGGTCTAAAATTAACAGAAAACCTGTAATTGATAGAACCATTAAAGCTGGAGGTCTCACTGAGGGTTCGGAGTATGAATTCAGAGTTACTGCTCTTAATAAGGCTGGTCTTGGAAAACCAAGTGATCCATCTCAAGCTGCTCTTGCATTGGATCCACTATGTGAGTATTCCCTTTGCAACCTATTTTCCCCTTAAGTTAGCTTTTATATTGTTTCCAGACACATTAATTAATCTTAATTTACTATATTACTATAGACCCTCCAGGGCCACCTGCTTTCCCCAAGGTTGTTGACTCTACACACAGCTCAGTGAGTCTATCCTGGACCAAGCCTGCCTATGATGGAGGATGTGAAATTTTGGGCTACCTGGTTGAGGTCAAAAGGGCAGATTCAGAGGAATGGTTAAAGTGTAATATGCCAAAAAATCTTCAGGTCACAAAGTTCCTTGTCACTGGGCTCCTTGACAAAACAGACTATCAATTCCGTGTGACTGCAGTAAATAAGATTGGATTTAGTGAACCAAGTGAAGTTCCTGGGAAACATCTGGCACAAGACATTTTAAGTATGTAAAATGCCTGTTTTTAGTGATAATTCAATATTCTGTATTTATATGCTTGTGAGTATATATATATTTTTTCTGTACAGTTGCTCCTGAGGCAGACCTTGATGCAGACCTTAGAAAGGCACTTGTACTACGTGCCGGAGTCACCTTGAGACTCTATGTGCCAATTAGAGGCCGACCTGCACCAAAGGCGACCTGGAGCAAGGTCAATGCCAATCTGAAGGAGAGGCAAGGTCTTATGATCAACACAACTGAATGGGATACTTTTGTATACTGTGAAAACATTGACAGATATGATGCTGGCAAATATGTTCTAACTCTTGAAAACAGCAGTGGATCCAAATCATATACCATTGTTGTCAAAGTTTTAGGTATTACTTTTAAGATTTTTTTTGTCATATCATTTTAACTTAAAAATAGCTTTATAATACATTGAAAATTAGCTATATAAGTTATAAAGTTTACTTCATATTATGTATTCAATCATCTAGATACACCTGGACCACCACTCAACCTGCTTGTAAAAGAAACATCAAAAAATCATGCATGCATCACTTGGCATCCTCCATTAATTGATGGTGGAAGTCCAGTGAAAAGCTATGTTGTGGAAAAACGTCTGGCAGAACGAAAAGCATGGACCTGTGTAGCGTCTGAGTGCTCCAAAACATCTTTCAGAATTACTAACCTTGAAGCTGGAAAAGCCTACTGTTTCCGAGTCTCAGCTGAAAATGTATATGGCATTGGTGAAGGCTGTGAGACACCTGGACCAGTTAAAGCCTCAGGTTGGAGTTAATGCAATTTTGTACTTAATTGATCTTATTTAATAATGTAATGTAATTATGTTAAATAAATTGACACAATAAAATCAAACCCTTACAATGTTCTACTACAGAACAACCGGGACCAGTTACAGACTTCAAACCCTCACTGGTCACCAAGAATGCTTGCACTCTTGTTTGGAAGAAGCCCATCAGTGATGGTGGAAGCCATATTGTTGCATACGCACTAGAAATCAGTGAAGGTGAAGATAAATGGAAACAGCTTATGAAGGCCAAACACCTTCAGTACACAGTGCTTGACTTACAGGAAGGAAAAGAATACGCTTTTAGAGTTAAGGCTTTTAATGAGTCTGCTGAAGGACCCATCACTGAACTGACTCTGGTGGCTAAGGATCAAATCGGTATGTGTTTTATTATATTTATCATATTATACAACACAGAACACTGTTTTTATTTTAACAGTGTTGATATTGAGACAACATTTTCCAATATATTTCTATTTCTATGCAACATTTTTTTTGCAGTTCCCCCAGATTGTGACCTTATGGGCTTGCCAGACTCTTGCTATGTGGCAAAGGAGGGAACCACAGTCCGCCTCACTATCCCAATTACTGGCATTCCTGCTCCAACAGTCATGTGGAAGAAGGGTGGTGTTGCTTTGGGTGATAGCGGAAGAGTGTCTTTCGATGCCACAGCAGCAAACACTACCTTGCTGATCCGTGACTGTCAAAGAAGTGATGCTAAGAAGTACTGCCTCATTTTGAAAAACAGTGCAGGAACCAAGGAATGCAACATAGACATCAAGGTAGTTGGAAAACCTGGAATTTGCACAGCGCCTATCAAATTTGATGAAATTACAGCTGATGGAATAACTTTGGAATGGGATCCACCCAAGGATGATGGTGGATCAGAAATTTCCAACTACATCTTAGAGAAGAGGCAGTCCACAAGTAATAAGTGGGTCACTGTTGCTTCAGCCATTCAGAAAAACACCATGAGAGTCACTAGACTCCATGATGGAGCAGAGTACCTATTCAGAGTATGTGCGGAAAATAAATATGGTGTTGGAGACTTCCTGAGATCCGATCCAGTGGTGGCTAAGCATCCATTCAGTGAGTATTAATAACTATTTTAAAATCTTTACACAAAGTGTTGCAGGTAGGTGAGATACAGTATGTACAACGTTCTGTTAATTTATGTTTCTTTTTTTAAAAGATGCACCAGGGGCTCCAAATCCACCACAAGTCTTGGCTATACGCCATGAGTCTGCTATTCTGTCATGGTCAGATCCAAAGGATACTGGAGGCTCTCCTATTACAGGTTATTTTTTTCTTCTTACCACTTCAAATGTATTTATTGTATATGTGTTCTTTATTATGTATAAATATTCAATATGCTTTATATTTTGATTTTAGGATACCATGTGGAATTCAAAGACAGGAACAGTTTATTATGGAAGAGAGCCAGCAAGACACCTCTAAGGGTGAAGGAGTGTAGAGTGACTGGTTTAGTTGAGGGTCTCGAGTATGAATTCAGAGTTATGGCCATAAACATGGCCGGGCTAGGAAAACCAAGCAAACCAACCGAAGCCTTTGTTGCTCTTGATCCAATTGGTAATTTTTTTTGTCCTTTTTTTCAATGTAATAACACATAATTATTTAATTATACATCTAATGACCTTTCAATGTTTTGTAGATCCTCCTGGCAAACCTGATGTGATAAGCATTACAAGGAACAGTGTGACACTCATTTGGACTGCGCCTAAATACGATGGAGGTCACAGACTGACTGGCTATATCGTTGAAAAACTAGAGCATCCAGGAAAGGTCTGGACAAAGGCCAACCATGTCAATATCCAGAGTTGTGCTTTCACTGTCACAGATTTGCAAGAAGGCTGCATGTATGATTTTAGAATCAGGGCAAAGAATGCAGCTGGTGCCATTAGTGCTCCCTCAGAGCCAACCGACACCCTTGTCTGCAAAGATGAATATGGTAGGTTTTAACTCAGTTTGATTTATAAAACTTATACATGATTAATAAAAAGTAATAGAAAATTTTGAACCCAAAAACCTATACTAGCATCTTAATTTTTTTACAGAGCCACCAACTATTACAATTGACCCTGAAATGAAGGACGGTGTCACTGTCAAGGCTGGAGAAACAATTGTGATTTCTGCATCAAGTATCCTTGGCAAACCGCCACCTACAGCAGTGTGGTCTAAGGACGGAAGAGAATTCAAGCAATCAGATGTTGTCCAGATAACCAGCACTCCCACATCTTCAACTTTGTCAATTAAATATGCCAGCATAAAGAACACTGGGGAGTATACAATTACTGCCAGCAACCCATTTGGTATAAAGGAAGAAAAAGTAAAAGTAAAAGTCCTAGATGTCCCTGGTCCACCTGGTCCTATTGAGGCCAGCAGTGTTTCTGCTGAAAAATGCACACTGACATGGACACCACCAGGAGAGGATGGAGGCAGTGCTATTAAATCATATATACTTGAAAAGAGAGAAACTAGCCGCCTACTTTGGACAAATCTTGCTGAAAATATAATGGATTGCCGCTTTGTGGCCTCCAAGTTGATTAAAGGCAATGAATATATCTTCCGTGTTTCAGCTGTCAATCAGTATGGCACAGGTGATGCTACCCAGTCTGGTCCAGTCAAAATGGTTGACAGCTATGGTAAGTTTGGTTTTATATGTGTATTTATTTCATTTCCATGATAGCCTGTAATATAACATATATTTTGTTATTTTTGTCAGGACCCCCTGGACCACCATCAAAACCAGAAATTGATAATGTCAGCAGAACCGCTGTAACTATCTCCTGGAAAAGACCAGTGGTGGATGGTGGAAGTGATATTAAAGGGTATAGTGTTGAGAGAAAGGAGAGGAGAGGTATGACATGGGTTAGAGCTTCAAAGAAGTCCATCTCTGATCTACGTTACAAAGTGTCAGGCCTTCTGGAAGGAATTGAGTATGAGTTCCGTGTAACTGCTGAGAACAAAGCTGGATTTGGAAAACCCAGTGAACCATCCCAACCAGTGCTGACAAAGGACATCACATGTAAGTGTATATATATATATATATATTTTTGTAAGTGTATATAATATTTTTAATAAATGTCCTGGAGTTTCAAATATGTATCATGGTTTAATGTACATTTCTCATATTCAGATCCACCTGGACCTCCATCCAACCCAAGAATAACTGACACCACCAAAACAACAGCAACATTTAACTGGGGAAGACCTTTTTATGATGGTGGCCTTGATATAACAGGATACATTGTTGAGCACAAAAAGGAAGGAAAAGATGACTGGATTCAGGACACAACTACTCCCTTGAGAATCACTGAGTTTGTTGTTGCAAACCTACAACCAGGAGGCAAATATAATTTTAGAGTCAGTGCAATTAATTCAGAAGGATGTGGGGAACCTGCTGAAGTAGAGAAAATTGTAGAACTTGTTGACCGTGAAGAGATTCCTGACTTTGAACTTGATGCAGAACTAAGAAAGACACTTGTTGTTCGAGCTGGCGCCTCCATCCGCATATTTGTACCAATTAAGGGCCGTCCAACTCCTGAAGTTAAATGGATAAAAGATAATGTAGCACTTAAGAGTAGAGCGCACATTGACACTACAGAATCATACACTTTAGTGGTCATACCTGAGTGTACAAGATATGATGCTGGAAAATACATTTTGACTTTAGAAAATGTTGCTGGAAAGAAGACAGGATTTGTCAATGTCCGGGTTGTGGACACACCTGGGCCACCAGTTAATTTGAAACCAAGGGAAATCACCAAAAACAGCATCACACTTCAATGGGAAATTCCAATTATTGATGGTGGATCAAAGATCATAAATTACATAATTGAGAAACGTGATGCAACTAGAAAGGCTTTCACAACAGTCACTACAAATTGGCAGAAATGTTCGTACAAGGTTCAAGATTTGGAAGAGGGAGCTGAATATTACTTCAGAGTTTCAGCTGAAAATGAACAAGGTATTGGGGAGGCAGCAGAGACACCTGAACCCATCAGAGCTTCTCAGGCTCCGTCTTCACCAGACAATTTAGTAGTTACAGATGTGACAAGGGATACAGCAACTCTTGCATGGACAAAACCAACTTTTGATGGTGGTAGCAGAATTACTGGCTATGTAATTGAGGCTCAGAAGAAGGGTTATGATCAGTGGTTACATGTCACAACAATAAAGGCTTTGGACTACACTGTAACAGACTTAACAGAAAATGCCGAATATGTATTCCGTATCTTTGCCGTGAACAGCTCAGGAAGAAGTGACCCTCGTGAAAGTCGGCCAGTTGAAATCAAGGAGCAGACTACTGCACCAGGATTTGACCTCAGATCTGTCTATCAGAAGTTGGTAGTAGCCAAAGCAGGTGATAATGTAAAGGTTGAAATTCCTGTTTTTGGTCGTCCAAGACCATCTGTTGTTTGGAAAAAAGAAGATCATGAACTTAGACAGACGCAAAGGATCAATATTGACAACACAGCAACCTCAACAATTCTTAACATACGAGAGATCAAGAGAAAAGATGCAGGACAATATTCCATGACAGGAAAGAATACACTGGGAACAGTGACAGAAACCATTACTGTACAAGTACATGATATCCCAGGACCTCCAACTGGACCGTTAAAAGTGGATGAAGTGTCCTGTGACTATGTAATTATATCATGGGATGCCCCACAAATTGATGGAGGGGTTCCTATTAACAATTATATAGTTGAGATGAGAGAAACAACTGGCACATCTTGGGTTGAGTTAGCAGCTACTGTCATTCGCACAACATTCAAGGCTGCTCGTCTAACAACAGGAACTGAATATCAGTTCCGTGTAAAAGCTCAGAACAGATATGGTGTTGGTCCTTACATAACATCAGAACCTGTTGTTGCTGCTTACCCATTTGAGGTACCAGGCCAGCCAGGTATTCCACAGATCGCTGCCTTCACAAAAGAGTCTATTACAATTAGTTGGAATGAACCTTCCTCAGACGGGGGAAGCCCAATTTTGGGATATCATATTGAGAGGAAAGAGAAAAACAGCATCCTCTGGCAGCGTGTAAGCAAAGCCCTTGTAGTTGGGAACATTTTTAAGTCCTCTGGTCTAATGGATAGTATTGCATATGAATTTCGTGTTATTGCTGAAAACATGGCTGGACATAGCAAACCAAGCAAGGCTTCTGACATGATTTTTGCACTAGATCCAGTGGACCCTCCCAGTCAACCAATGGCACTAAATATAACTAGACATGAGGTTACCATTCAATGGACAAAGCCACAGAATGATGGTGGTTTCCCAATCACTGGGTACACTGTGGAAAAGAGAGAATTACCAAATGGTCGCTGGCTCAAAGCAAACTTTAGCAATATCCTTGGGACAAGCTTCACTGTAAGCGGACTGACAGAAAATTCTTCATATGAATTCCGTGTTCTTGCAAGAAATTCAGCTGGATCAGTCAGCAAGCCCTCAAAACCCTCAGAAGTCATAACCTGTAGAGATGATATTGAGGAGCCAAAGCTTGATGTAGATGCAAGCTTTAGCAGTGTCGTGGTAGTTAAGGCAGGCGATGTCTTCAAGCTAGATGCAAGTGTTATTGGCAGACCAATACCATCTTTGGTATGGACAAAAGATGGGAAAGAACTTGAAGACACTGCAAAACTAGAGATCAAGACTGCAGATTTCTATACATGTTTAATCAACAAAGATTCATCACGACGAGATGGTGGTGCATTCACTCTAACTGCCAGCAACCCTGGAGGATTTGCCAAGTTTGTTTTCAATGTTAAGGTGCTCGACAGGCCTGGGCCTCCTGAAGGACCACTTCATGTTACAGACATGACAACAGAAAAATGTATTCTGTCTTGGCTACCACCACTTGAAGATGGAGGAGCAAAGATTGAATATTATATAATTCAGAGACGTGAAACAAGCAGACTTGCATGGACAAATGTAGCCACTGATTTGCAAGTAAACCGTTATAAAGTTACCAAATTGCTACAAGGTAATGAATATGTCTTTAGGGTTATGGCTGTGAATAAATATGGAGTTGGTGAGCCCCTTGAATCAGAACCTGCTGTTGCCACCAACCCATATGTGCCTTCCGATCCACCACAAGCTCCTGAGGTAACAACAATTACAAAGGATTCTATGGTGGTTTGCTGGGGACATCCTGAAAACAATGGAGGAAGTGAAATAAATACTTACATAATTGAAAGAAGGGATAAAACTGGCCTCAGATGGGTAAAATGCAATAAGAGGTCAGTAACTGATTTGCGCTTTAAAGTATCTGGACTTACACCAGGGCATGAATATGAATTCAGGATCCTTGCTGAAAATGCTGCAGGTTTAAGTGCTCCAAGCCCTTCAAGTCCATTTTATAAAGCATGTGACACAATATTCAGGCCTGGCCCTCCAGGGAATCCAAGAATTTTGGATACAACAAAGTCATCCATTACTGTTGCTTGGAACAAACCAGTTTATGACGGTGGTTCAGACATTACAGGATATATTGTAGAAACCTGCCTACCAGAAGAAGATGAATGGACAGTTGTCACTCCAAAGGAGGGTCTCGTAGGGACATCATTTACTGTAATTAATTTAATAGAAAACCAAGAATATAAGATTAACATTTCTGCTCTGAACTGTGAGGGAGTTGGAGAACCAGCATCAGTACCTGGTTCACCAAAAGCAGAGGACAGATATATTCCACCTGAAATTGAGCTTGATTCCGATCTTCGAAAAGTGGTGAATATTAGAGCTTGCTGCACACTAAGACTGTTTGTTCCAATTAAAGGAAGACCTGCACCAGAAGCTAGATGGTCAAGGGAGAATGGTGAACCTCTTGATAAAGCATCTATTGAAACCACAACTTCATTCACATCACTTGTTATGGAAAATGTTAACAGGTTTGACAGTGGAAAATATTTGCTAACAGTGGAAAACAGCTCCGGGAGTAAAACAGCCTTTGTGAATGTCAGGGTGCTTGACACTCCAGGGACACCTCAAAATCTTGCAATTAGGGAAATCACAAAAGATTCTGTCTCACTAATCTGGGATCCTCCAATTATTGATGGTGGATCAAGAGTCAGGCATTACCTTGTAGAAAAACGTGAATCCACAAGAAAAGCATATTCAGTTGTTAATGCTTCCTGCCCCAAAACAAGCTTGAGAATTGGTGATCTGAAGGAGGGAAGTTTGTATTTCTTTAGAGTCCTGGCTGAAAATGAATATGGTATTGGCCTTCCAGTGGAAACTACTGAAGCAGTCAAAATTTCTGAAAAACCTTTACCTCCTGGCAAGGTGACTCTTAAAGAGGTAACAGGCAGCAGTGTCACTTTGTCCTGGGAAAAGCCAGATCATGATGGAGGAAGTAGGATCACAGGATATGTTGTGGAAATGCAGGGAAAGGGCAGTGACAAATGGACTCAGGTCATGACTGTTAAGGTAGCTGAGGCAGTTATTGTTGGTCTGACTCAAGGTGAAGAGTATTCATTCCGCATTTCTGCCACAAATGAAAAAGGAATAAGTGATCCCCGTCTACTCGGTGTGCCCGTTGTGGCAAAGGATCTTGTCATTACACCTGCTTTCAAGCTTTTATTTACTACATTCAGTGTGCTGGCAGGTGATGACCTCAAGATAGATGTACCTTATGTTGCCCAACCCAAGGCAGCAGTTAGCTGGTTTAAAGATGGCACTGTTCTCAAAGAGACAACACGTGTAAACACTGAAGTTACTGACAGTCATCTGTACCTTGTAATCAAGGAAGCAACACGTGATGATGTGGGTAAATACACTATCAAGGTTACAAACTCAGCTGGAGAAGCTACAGCTGACATTACTTGTGTTGTGCTTGATAAACCCGGTCCTCCAACTGGACCTATCCAAATAGATGAGGTAACTGCAGACACTATGACATTGTCCTGGCAACCACCAGAGTACGAAGGTGGTTGTGCAATCAATAACTACATTGTGGAAAAGAGGGACACGTCCACTACAAACTGGCAGATTGTATCAGCTACAGTTGCTAGAACAACAACCAAAGCTGCAAGACTGAAAACTGGCTGTGAGTATCAATTCAGGATTGCTGCTGAAAACAGATATGGTAAGAGCTCATTTCTCCTATCTGAGCCTGTAATCGCACAATATCCATTTGAAGTGCCAAGTGCACCAGGAACTCCCACTGTTCAGTCAGCTACCAAAGAAACTATGATAGTTGTTTGGAACAAGCCTAGCAGTGATGGTGGAAGCAAGATTATTGGCTATCATCTCGAGAGTAAAGAAAAAAATAGCCTCCTGTGGGTGAAACAAAATAAAACCATCATTCCAGATACAAGATTCAAGGTTAGTGGTCTTGAGGAGGGCATTGAATATGAATTCAGAGTATATGCTGAGAATATTGTTGGACTGAGCAAAGTCAGCAAAGTGTCAGGAATTCAGGTAGCAAGAGATCCCTGTGACCCTCCAGGCAAACCAGAAGCAGTAATTGTCACTAGAAGTGCAATAACTTTACGATGGAAAGCACCAGAGTTTGATGGTGGCACCCGAATAACTGGCTATGTAGTTGAGAAGAAAGAACTGCCTAATGGCCGCTGGATGAAGGCTAGTTTCGCTAATATAATAGAAACTGAATTTGTCGTCAGTGGTTTGGTGGAAGAACAACAATATGAATTCCGTGTCATTGCAAAAAATGCAGCCGGTGTACATAGTGTACCATCTGACAGTACTGGTGTAATAACTGCAAAGGATGAAGTAGAGCCACCTATAATTGATTTGGATGCTAAATATTCTCAAACGATTATTGTTAGTGCTGGAGAATCATTTAAGATTGATGCCAAAATATTTGGCAAGCCTATACCATCAGTCCACTGGATTAAAAAGGGTGAGGAACTTGCTAATACTGCTAGACTTGAGATTAAAAACACAGACTTCACAGCCTCTGTAAGTGTAAAAGAAGCTATTCGTGTTGATGGAGGCCAGTACACGCTATTATTAAAGAATGTTGGTGGTGAGAAATATGGAAACATCAACATCAAAGTTCTAGACAGGCCTGGGCCACCAGATGGGCCTATTTCTATATATGGGGTTACAAGTGAAAAATGCTGCATAGCATGGAAAACGCCTGTAGATGATGGAGGTGCTGAAGTATCTCATTATATTGTTGAAAGGAGGGAGACCAGTAGATTAGTTTGGACTGTTGTGGAATCCAAGGTGCAGACCCTAAATCTGAAGATTACCAAACTACTTCCTGGAAATGAGTACATTTTCAGAGTGATCCCTGTCAACAAATATGGAATTGGGGAACCTCTGGAATCAGATCCAGTCATTGCCAGAAATGCATTTGTCACACCTGATCCACCAACTGGGGTGGAGATATCCAACATAACAAAGGACTCCATGGTCGTCACTTGGGAAAGACCTAGTAATGATGGAGGTAATGCAATTACAGGATATGTAGTTGAAAAGAGGGACAAAGAGGGTGTCAGATGGACAAGGTGCAATAAGCGTCTAGTTAGTGAGCTTCGCTTTAGAGTGACAGGTCTTCTTGAAAACCGCAGTTATGAATTCCGTGTCTCTGCTGAGAATGCAGCTGGAATTGGTAAACCGAGTGTCCCTACTATATACTTCAAGGCTTTGGATCCGGTCTTCAGGCCAGGTCCCCCAAACAATCCTCGGGTTATTGACATCTCTAGGTCATCTGTTGTACTACATTGGAGCAAACCTATTTATGACGGTGGCTGTGAAATTCAAGGTTATATTGTTGAAATGTGCGAAGGCATATCTGATGAATGGACAATATGCACACCTCCAACAGGGATCGCGGAAACAAGATTTGAAGTTCAAAAACTGCTGGAAAAACATGAATACAAATTCAGAATTTGTGCAATAAATAAGGTTGGAGTTGGAGAGCATGCAGATGTCAAAGAAGCAATTTTAACAGAGGACAAACTGGAGCCACCAGATATTGATCTAGATGCTGACCTAAGAAAAATGATCAATGTGAGAGCTGGGGGTGCCCTTAGACTGTTTGTTCCAATCAGAGGCCGGCCAGCTCCTGAGGTCAAATGGGGAAAAGCTGAAGGGGAAATTAATGAAACAGCACAGATTGACATCACAAGCAGTTATACTTCCCTTGTAATTGAGAACATAAACAGATTTGACAGTGGCAAATACACTCTGACTTTGGAAAATGCAAGTGGAACAAAATCTGCATTCATTAGTGTCAGAGTACTTGACACACCTGATGCACCTGCAAACTTCCATGTGAAGGAAATAACAAAGAATTCAATTACTCTCACATGGGAACCACCTTTGTTGGATGGTGGAGCTAAAATAAAAAATTATATTGTTGAAAAGCGTGAGAGCACAAGAAAAGCATACTCTACTGTTGCTTCCTGCAACAAGATGACATATAAAATCGAGCAGCTCCAAGAAGGCAGTAATTACTTCTTCAGAGTTCTTGCTGAAAATGAACATGGAATTGGATTACCTGCTAAAACATTAGAACCACTCAAAATTTCAGAAGTGCCACAACCTCCTGGAAAAATAACTGTAGTAGATGTTACACGCAAAAGTATCTCTCTGTCATGGGAAAAACCAGAACATGATGGGGGTAGTAGGATCACTTGCTATGAAGTTGAGATGCAAGCAAAAGACAGTGAAAAGTGGTCTCTTTGTGCACAGGTTAAATCACTTGACACAGTTATTACCAATTTAGTCCAGGGCTCAGAGTACAACTTTAGGGTAATTGCAGTAAATGACAAAGGAAAGAGTGATGCTAGACATCTAGCGCACCCTGTTCTTGCAAAAGATCTTGTAGTTGAACCAGCTGTAAGAACGAAACTTAGCACATACAGTGTACAAGTTGGCCATGACTTGAAAATTGAAGCACGTATCGCTGGTCATCCAAAGCCAACCATTACATGGACTAAAGATGGTACAGAGCTGAAACAGACCACAAGAGTTAATGTTGCAGACACTGCCCAGCATACAACATTATCAATTAAAGATGCAACAAGAGATGATGGTGGTATGTACAGCATTACTGTCGCAAATGTACTAGGACAAAAGGAGGCTACTGTTGAAATCATTATACTTGACAAACCTGGTCCACCAACAGGGCCAATAAGGATAGATGAAATAAGTGCAGAAAGTATTACCCTGTCATGGGATCCTCCAACATACACAGGAGGATGCCAAATTTCAAATTACATTGTACAGAAGAGAGATACTACCACAACAAACTGGGCAGTTGTTTCAGCTACAGTAGCAAGAACTACACTCAAAGTTGGAAATCTGAAAACTGGGGCTGAGTACCAGTTCAGAATCTTTGCAGAAAATAGATATGGGAAAAGCTATGCTATTGATTCAGAGCCAGTTGTTGCTCAGTATCCTTTCAAAGAGCCAGGATCCCCTGGAACACCATATGTGTCTGCCTTTACAAAAGAATCAATGGTAGTTGAATGGCACAAACCTGTTTCAGATGGTGGCAGTGCCATTCTTGGATATCATCTTGAAAGAAAAGAAAGGAATAGTATTCTCTGGACAAAAATAAATAAAATGCTTATTCAAGACACCCGATTTAAAACATCTCCTTTGGAGGAAGGCATAGAATATGAGTTTAGAGTTTCTGCTGAAAATATCGTTGGCATTGGTAAATACAGCAAAGTTTCTGAAGGTTGTGTGGCCCGTGATCCATGTGATTCTCCTGGCACACCTCTGCCAGTAATTGTGACAAGACACTCAGTGATGTTAAGATGGACACCACCAGAATATGATGGAGGCAGTATGGTCACTGGATATGTTGTGGAGAAACGAGATCTCCCAGATGGCCGATGGATGAAAGCAAGCTTTACAAACATCCTTGAAACGGAATTTGTAGTCACAGGTCTGACAGAGGACTCAAAATATGACTTCAGGGTCATTGCTAGAAATGGTGCTGGATCAGTCAGCAAGCCTTCTGCATGCACAGGGCCAATCACAGCTAAAGATGAGATTGAGCCACCCACCTATGAGATTGACTCACAATACAGCCAAGTGATGACTGTAAATGCTGGAGATACATTTGTACTGCAAGCATCTGTATTTGGAAAGCCAGTTCCAACAATGCAGTGGTTCAAAGGTGATGTGGAGATCGAAAATTTGGCAAGAGCTGAGACAAAGAACACAGACTTCAAAGCAGTCCTTGTTGTCAAAGATGCTATTAGAGTCGATGGAGGACAGTACACATTGCAGCTTACCAATGTTGGGGGAACTAAATCTGTGCCCTTTAATGTAAGAGTGCTTGATAGACCTGGACCACCAGCAGGACCTTTGAGAGTTTCAAATGTAACAAGTGAGAAGTGCTCCTTGTCATGGCTTCCTCCTATGCACGATGGTGGTAGCACTATCTCTCATTACATAATTGAAAAAAGGGAAACTAGCCGTCTTACTTGGACTGTAGTGTCAAGCGACTGTGGAGCAACCATGTTCAAGGTCACCAAGCTTCTACAAGGAAATGAATACATCTTCCGTGTCATGGGTGTTAACAAATATGGTGTTGGTGAACCTTTAGAATCTGTACCAGTAATAATGAGAAATCCATTTGTCCATCCAGGACCACCAAGAGAACTAGAAATAACAAATATCTCAAGAGATTCTATGACTGTGTGCTGGACCCGCCCAGAGACTGATGGTGGAAGTGAGATTGTTGGCTACATTGTTGAAAAGAGAGACAGAGCTGGAGTCAGATGGACAAAATGTAACAAACGTAGAATTACGGACCTTCGCTTTAGAGTTACAGGACTCACAGAAGACCATGAATATGAATTCAGGTTATCTGCAGAAAATGCTGCAGGAGTTGGTCAACCGAGTCCACCAACATTGTATTACAAAGCATGTGACCCAACATTTAAACCTGCTCCACCAACTAATGCCCACCTTTCTGACACCACAAAGGACTCTGTGACTATTGGATGGAATAGACCAATCTATGATGGTGGCTTAGATATCCAGGGCTACATTGTAGAGATCTGCAAAGCTGATGAAGAGGAATGGCTAATATGTACTCCACCTACTGGGTTTAATGATACTAAATTTACAATTGCAAAACTCATAGAACATCAAGAATATAACGTTCGAGTATGTGCTCTTAATAAACTAGGTGTTGGTGAGCCAGTCACAATTCCTGGTACAGTAAAGCCTGTTGATAAATTGGAACCTCCTGAAATTGAACTTGATTCTGAGTTAAGAAAGGGCATTGTTGTCCGTGCTGGAGGAAGCATGAGAATTAACATTCCCTTCAAAGGCCGTCCAATTCCAGAGATAAACTGGACTAAGGATGATGGTGATCTACCAAGTAAAGCTCAAATTGAAAAGGGTATAGATTATACTCAGCTCTCAATCGATATATGTGATAGAAATGATGCAGGAAAATATATTCTTACGCTAGAGAGCAGCAGTGGTACCAAGTCAGCTTTTGTTTCAGTAAAAGTACTGGATACACCAGGTGCTCCACTCAACCTAACTGTTAAAGATATTACAAGAAATTATGTAACTCTTGTTTGGGAGCCTCCACTTATTGATGGTGGGGCAAAGATAAAGAATTATATTGTGGACAAACGTAAATCAACTAGACCTGCCTTCTCCAATATTACTACAAAATGCACCAAGACTAGCTTACGTGTTGGTGATCTCAACGAAGGTGGCATTTATTACTTCAGAGTCATGGCTGAGAACGAGTTTGGAGTTGGTCTCCCTGTAGAAACAGAAGATTCTGTAAAGACAGCAGATCCCCCTCTACCTGTGGGAAAGGTCACATTGACTGGTGTGACTAAAACTTCTGCAACACTGTCATGGGAAAAACCAGACCATGATGGTGGTAGTAGGATTTTAGGATATTATATTGAAATGCAGCCAAAGGGATCAGAAGACTGGGTAGTAGCAACTACTACTAAAACCTGTGAGGGAACAGTCACAGGGCTGAGTGCTGGCCGAGAATACCTCTTCAGAGTGTTGGCCTACAATGATAAAGGACAGAGTGATCCAAGGCCACTAGCAGCACCTGTCATAGCTAATGATATAACAATTGAACCAGCCCTCAAACTGAGGTTCAACACATACAGTGTACAATATGGTGGAGAACTGAAAGTAGAAATTCCTGTAATAGGTTGCCCAGCACCAAAGATCACATGGACTAAAGATGGCCACTCATTAAAAGAGACAACTAGACTAAACGTCTCCAGCACAGCATCATCAACAGTTCTTAGCATCAAAGATGCCAATAGAGAGGATTCTGGAAAATATATAGTAACAGCTACAAACAGTATAGGATCAGTCTCAGAGGAAATTGGCATAATTATCTTAGACAAGCCTGGTCCACCTGTTGGCCCAGTTAAAATCGATGAAATTAGTGCCAACCATGTAATAATTTCATGGGAACCACCCGTGTACACTGGTGGCTGTCAGATAAACAATTATATTGTGGAGAAACGAGACACAACTACCACGACATGGAATACTGTATCAGCAACCATTGCACGTACAACAATCAAAATCTCTAAACTAAAAACTGGCTCAGAATATCAGTTTAGAGTGTTTGCTGAAAACAGATATGGAAAAAGTTCACCTATAGACTCAGTACCTGTTGTTGTTAGCTATCCTTTCAGAGAACCTGCAGCACCTGGTACACCATTTGTATCCTCAGTGACTAAAGATCACATGACAGTTGAATGGAAGCCACCTAGTAATAATGGAGGTAGCCCTATTCTTGGGTATCATGTTGAGCGCAAAGAAAAGAACAGCATTCTCTGGACAAAACTTAACAAGCTTCTTGTTACTGATACTAGATTCAAAACAAATGGCATTGAGGAGGGCATTGAGTATGAATATAGAGTATTTGCTGAGAATATTGCAGGAATAAGTCCATCTAGCAAAACTTCTGAAAGTGTTGTGGCACGTGATCCATGTGATCCACCGGGAACTCCAGAAGCTATTGTTATCACTAGAAACCTTGTCACAATTCAGTGGACAAAGCCCCAATACGATGGAGGCAGTGTAGTCACAGGTTACATTGTTGAAAGGAAGAAGCTACCTGATGGTCGCTGGATGAAGGCTAGCTTTACAAATATAACTGACACTCAATTTACAATCACAGAATTAACAGAAGGAGACCGTTATGAATTCAGAGTAATTGCAAGAAATTCAGCTGGTACTATAAGTGAGCCTTCTGAAAGCACTGGACCAATTACTGCACAGGATGAAATTGAAGCACCTTCAGTTTCCATGGACTCAAAATTCAAGGATGTCATTATTGTGAATGCTGGTGAGACATTTACTATTAATGCTGATATTGCAGGCAAACCACTCCCAGATATAACGTGGCTAAAAGATGGAAAAGAAATTGACAGTGCTACTCCAAGGATGGAAATTAAATCCACTATTACACATACTGTTTTAACTGTTAAGGATTGCATAAGAGTAGATGGTGGACATTTTGTTCTAAGCCTCAGCAACGTAGGTGGAACAAAACAAGTCCCTGTAAATGTCAAGGTTCTGGATAGACCTGGACCACCAGATGGGCCCCTGAAAGTTACCGGTGTCAGAGCAGAGAAATGTTATCTACACTGGAACCATCCAACACATGATGGTGGAGCTGGTGTTTCACATTACATTATTGAAAAGAGGGAAACAAGCAGACTGTCTTGGACTGTGGTAGAACCCAAAATACAAGCTATCAGTTATAAGGTCACCAAACTCTTGCCAGGTAATGAGTACATCTTTAGAGTCATGGCAGTAAACAAGTATGGTATCGGCGAACCACTTGAATCTGAACCAGTTATTGCAAGAAATCCTTTTAAGACCCCTGGCCCACCTTCAACTCCAGAAGCAAGTGCAATCACTAAAGACTCAATAGTCCTCACATGGGACCGTCCAGAAGATGATGGTGGTTCACAGATAGAGGGTTATATCTTAGAGAAGCGTGACAAAGAAGGTGTCAGATGGACAAAGTGCAACAAGAAAAGACTAAGTGATCTCCGTTTCAGAGCCACTGGATTAACAGAAGGTCACTCTTATGAATTCAGAGTGTCTGCTGAAAATGCTGCAGGTGTTGGCACACCAAGTGAACCATCTGTTTATTACAAAGCCTGTGATGCTACCTATCCTCCTGGCCCACCAAACAACCCCAAAGTGACTAATCATTCAAGCACAACTGTTTCTCTTGCATGGAGTAGGCCTATTTATGATGGTGGTGCACCAATCTCTGGATATCTTGTTGAGATGAAAGAAACCTTTGATGATGAATGGACACTATGCACACCAAACACTGGTGTACAAACAACCCACTTTACAGTGAAAAACCTTAAGGAAAATGCAGAATACAACTTCCGTATCTGTGCCATTAATATTGAAGGTGCTGGAGATCATGTTGATGTTGAAGGCAGTGTAACTGCTGCTGAGAAACTTGAAGCCCCAGAGATAGAGTTAGATGCTGATCTGAGGAAAATTGTGACTGTTCGTGCAAGTGCAACACTACGCTTGTTTGTTACCATTAGGGGATGGCCTGAACCAGAAGTTAAATGGACAAAAGCTGAGGGTACCCTAACAGAGCGTGCCCAAATTGAAGTCACAAGCTCTTACACAATGCTTGTTATTGACAACGTTGACAGATTTGACACTGGCAAATATGTTTTAATTCTTGAAAACAACAGTGGCACAAAATCCGCATTTGTAAATGTCAGAGTCCTGGACTCCCCAAGTGCTCCTGTGAACTTTGTTGTTAAAGACATCAAAAGAGATTCAGTCCAGTTGCAGTGGGATCCTCCACATATTGATGGTGGTGCCAAGATAACCCATTACATTGTAGAGAAACGTGAATCTAAAAGAATGGCATTTACATCTGTAACAAATAACTGTGTCAGGAATTCATTCAGGGTTGATGATGTCCAAGAGGGAGGTGTATATTACTTCCGTGTACTTGCAGTGAATGAACTTGGTGTTGGCTTGCCAGCAACTACTACGGAGCCAGTTAAAGTCTCTCAAGCACCTTTACCACCAGGTAAGGTTACTCTTGTTGATGTAATGCGGCACAGTGTGAGTCTTTCTTGGGAGAAGCCAGACCATGATGGTGGAAGCAAAATAACAGGTTATGTAGTAGAGATGTTAACTAAAGGATCAGATAAATGGACTGTATGTGCAACAGTAAGAATGCCAGAAGCTATCATTGAAGGACTTACAACAGGGGAGGAATATTCATTCAGAATTTCTGCCATGAATGACAAAGGAAAGAGTGATCCTAAGCCACTGGGAGCACCTGTAGTTGCCAAGGATATCACTTCTGAACCCATTATTGACTTGCTGTTTAACACATACAGTGTTAAATCTGGAGAAGATCTCAAAATTGATGTACCATTTAGAGGTAGACCTCACCCAGAAGTGGCATGGAAGAAGGATGGCCACACCCTGAAGCAAACAACCAGAGTTAATGTTCTTACATCCAAAACATCTACAAAGATTGTTATAAAAGATGCAACAAGAGAAGATGCTGGAAAATATGAAATTACACTGACAAATTCAGTTGGTGTGAAATCAGCTGAAATAACAGTTATCATTTTGGACAAACCAGGCCCACCAGTTGCAGTTAGAGTAGAAGATGTAAGTGCAGATTACATTTCATTATCATGGGATCCTCCAGTTTATGATGGTGGGTGTCAGATCAATAATTATGTTGTTGAGAAGAGAGATACAACCACTACAACATGGCAAATTGTTTCAGCTACAGTGGCAAGGACATCAATTAAAGTATCCAATTTGACACAGGGAACTGAATATCAATTCCGTATTGCTGCAGAAAATCGTTATGGCAAGAGCCATGCTGTGGATTCTGCACCAATTGTTGCACAATATTCCTTTACACCACCTGGCCCTCCAAATGATCTTCAGGTTGTTCATGCTACAAAGTCAGGAATGCTAGTTACTTGGAAAAGGCCAGCCAGTGATGGTGGAAGTCCCGTCATTGGTTATCACTTAGAATGCAAGGGTCAAAGCAGCATTCTGTGGACTAAAATCACAAGAGGTCTTGTTTCTGATACACAGTTTAAAGTAACTGGTCTTGAAGAGGGTCTTTTCTATCAGTACAGAGTATATGCAGAGAATATTGCAGGAATTGGACCTTGCACAAAAGCCTGTGAACCTGTTGCTGCAAGAGATCCATGTGATCCTCCAGGTCAGCCAGTTGTTACTAACATAACAAGGACTTCTGTTTCTCTCTCTTGGGCAAAACCTGAAAATGATGGTGGTGCCAAGGTGACTGGTTACATTGTAGAGCGAAGAGAACTGCCAGAGGGTCGTTGGTTGAAATGCAATTTCACCAATCTCCAAGAAACCTTCTTTGATGTGACTGGCCTTATTGAAGATCAAAGATATGATTTCCATGTAATTGCAAAGAATGCAGCTGGTTTACTTAGTCAGCCATCAGAGTGCACAGGCCCTGTTACAGTGAAAGATGATGTTGATCCACCACGTATTACGATTGATGAAAAACTCAGACAACTAGTTGTGGTTAAAGCAGGAGATGTACTAAGAATCGATGCCGAAATTTCTGGCCGCCCAGCTCCTGTGATTTCATGGACAAAGGATGGAAAAGAAATTGATTCCAAAGCAAGGGTTGAAATTTCTTCAACATTCTCAACCACAACACTAGTTGTTAAAGATACCATCAGAAGAGACTCTGGACAGTATGTCCTTACACTACAGAATGTTGCTGGTACCAGATCTTTAGCAGTGAACTGTAAAGTCCTTGATAGACCTGGCCCATCATCTGGTCCATTGGAAGTAACTGGTCTGACAGCAGAAAAATGCACATTAACTTGGGGACCACCGCAAGAAAATGGTGGTGCTGAAATTCAACACTACATTGTTGAGAAGCGAGAAACAAGTCGTCTTGCCTGGACATTGATCTATGCAGACATGAAGGCCACAACATGCAGAGTTCCAAAGCTGCTTAAGGGCAATGAATACATTTTCAGAGTTTGCGGAGTAAATAAATATGGAACAGGGGAATCTCTGGAAAGCGACCCTGTTAAGGCCCTAGATCCGTTTACAGTGCCTGCTGCACCAACAAATGTTGAAGTCACAAGTGTTACAAGTGAAGCTATGACAATCTGTTGGGAAAGGCCTGTTTCTGATGGTGGCAGTAGCATTAGTGGCTATGTAATAGAAAAACGGGAAAAATTAGGTCTACGTTGGGTCCGGGTAAACAAAAAGCCTGTTTATGACTTAAGAGTCAAGGCCTCCAATCTACGTGAAGGATGTGAATATGAGTACCGTGTATATGCAGAAAATACTGCAGGTTTGAGTGCACCAAGCCTTCCTTGCCCACTGACAAAAGCAGAGGATCCATTATTCTTGCCATCTCCACCAGTAAAACCAAAGGTAATTGATTCTACCAAGTCCACAATAACACTCTCTTGGACCAAGCCATTGTTTGACGGTGGTTCTCCAATCACTGGATACACAGTTGAATATCGGAGAACCAATGATGAGGATTGGATTGTTGGGGTGCAGAACACTAAAAACACAGAGTTCACAGTTGTGGGGCTGACACCTGGAGCAGAATATGTCTTTGTGGTCAGGTCAATTAATAAAATTGGTCAAAGTGAGCCCAGTCCTGAGACTGATCCACATATAGCAAAGGACAGAGAGGATGAGCCCATTTTCCTTATCAGTAATGAAATGCGAAAAACACTAATTGTAAAAGATGGCAGCTCCTTCACCCTAACAGTCCCTTTTAAGGGGAAGCCTGTGCCAAATGTAATGTGGAACAAGCCTGATGTTGATCTTAGAGTTCGGGCAACAATTGATACCACAGATACTTTCACATCTGTCACAGTTGAGCAAGCTACAAGAAATGACTCCGGCAAGTACACTGTGACTCTACAAAATGTTGCTGGAACAGCCACACTAACACTGAATGTAAAAGTTCTCGATTCACCTGGACCACCTGCCAGTCTTTTAGTTAAAGAAGTGACCAAAAACTCTGCAACAGTAACATGGGACACACCAGAAAATGAAGGTGGTGCTCCTGTCAAGAACTACCTTGTTGATGTGCGTGAGGCAAGCAAAAAAGGATGGACAAGAGTGACGGAATGTTGTTCCAGAATAACCTTTAAAGTAACTGACCTTCAAGAGGGAGGTGTATACTATTTCAGAGTGACTGGTGAAAATGAATATGGAATTGGAGTACCTCTTGAAACTAAAGAGGGATCTAAGATTACAGGTACGGCATTATAATTACCTAAATGATGACTAGCTAAATAATTGGTTTGTGTTTGGATTTTGATGTATTTAAGGCTGATGTAACTAACTCTTGCACAAACATTTATTTCAGAAAAACCAAGTCCCCCAGCAAAGCTTGTAGTAACTGATGTTACAAAAGATACAGTCTCATTAGCTTGGAGTAAGCCTGAGCATGATGGAGGTAGTAGAATTACCAATTATCAGGTGGATGCTCTGGAGAAAGGTCAACAGAAATGGATAAAATGTGGTGTCACCAAATCGACTCAGTTAGTTGTTTATGGGTTAAGAGAGAATGGTGAATACTACTTTAGAGTCCGTGCTGAAAATCATGCTGGATTTAGTGACCCTAAAGACATGGTTCTGCCTGTTGTTGTTAAAGATCAACTAGGTAAGTAATTAAATCTGTTTGTACTTGATATGTTGATGTACAGTAGCTTACATTTTGTATATAACTTCATTACTTATGATAAGTAACCTGATGTTTTTGCTCTCTTTTATCAACAGAGGCACCGGAATTAGACATGAAGAACTTTCAACATAATACAGCATATGTAAAGGCAGGTTCAAATCTTAAAGTAGAGATTCCTCTTACTGGCAAACCTTTACCAAAAGTTTCACTCTCGAAGGATGATCAGGTTCTGAAATCAACCATGAGGTTCAATTCTGAAGTAACAGCTGACTGCCTCATCATCACCCTTCGTGACAGTGTTGCTCATGATGCAGGCAGATATGACATTACAGCCTCAAACTCAAGTGGAACCACCAAGTCTTTTATCAATATTGTTGTACTGGACAGACCAAGTCCCCCTCTTGGTCCAGTTGAGATGTGCGATATAACAGAGGACAGTGTAAGTCTGAAATGGCTTCCTCCTGCATATGATGGTGGCAGTTCAATCACCAACTATATTGTCCTAAAACGTGAAACAACAACAGCAAACTGGGTTGAAGTATCATCTGCAGTCGCAAGATGCACAATTAAGATTTTGAAGCTAACTACTGGAGTTGAGTATCAATTCAGAATTAGAGCTGAAAATCGCTTTGGCATCGGTGATCACATTGATTCTCCAACTGTCACAGTCAGTCTACCATATAGTAAGTAACATACCTTTTGTGCTAGCATTATTTATTTTGATTTGTTTTAATCAGAGGAATCAATAACATTGCTTTTGCTTTGTTTCAGCCATTCCTGAGGCTCCTTCAACACCATGGGTATCTACTGTCACTAGAGAAAGTATTACTGTGAACTGGAAAGAACCATCATCTGATGGAGGAAGTCATATATTTGGGTACCACCTTCATATGAAAGACAAAAACAGTATTTTGTGGAAGAAATTCAACAAAACTGTTATCCGTGCCACACATTTCAAAGTGACGAACATCAATCCAGGCCTTATATATGAGTTCAAGGTTGCAGCAGAAAATGCTGCTGGCATTGGTCCTGTCAGCAAAATCTCAGATGCTGTACTGGCAATTGACGCTTGTGGTAAGAATATTACAAAGTGTAATTTATTATTGAGAGAAAATGTAGAGTCTGCCTAAAGGTAATCATGTTTTAATTATGGTACTGTTTTCCAGAACCACCAAATGATGTCCATGTCACTGATATAACTAAGAGTTCAATAAGCCTTGCATGGAGTAAACCTTCCTATGATGGTGGAAGCAAAATTACAGGATACATAATTGAGAAGAAAGATGGTCCAAAAGGCAAATGGTTCAAAGCCAATCTATCAAATATTTCTGACACTAAATTCACTGTATCAGGCCTCGTGCAAAATGAATCCTATGAATTTAGAGTCTTAGCCAAGAATGCAGTTGGCTCTGTTAGTAACCCATCTGCTGCTGTTGGGCCAGTTACATGTGTGGATACCTTTGGTGCTCCTGAAATTGAACTTCCTCATGAATACCTGGACGTTGTAAAATACAGAGCAGGAGAAAATGTCCAGCTTAGAGTTGGTATTATTGCTAAACCTCAGCCAACAATTGAATGGTACAAAGATGGAAAGGAGCTGGAATCTGAACCTCAGTTGATGATTTCAAACACCACTGATTCTGCCTGCATCTCAATAAAGGATGCTACACGCATAAACAGTGGAACATACGAACTCAAGATCAAGAACTCTTTGGGTTCAGCATATGCTGCTATCAGAGTACTTATTCAAGGTATGCTAAAAAGTATTGTCTAAGTTTTAAATAATATTATATTATAAGTTTTTTATTTATATTTATGGCTTATTTTCTGTAATAATTTTGTGCTCACTACTCCTAGATAAACCTGGCCCCCCTGCGGGAGATATTCAGTTCAAGAAAATCACAGCAGATAGTATAACTATCATGTGGAATCCTCCAGCTGATGAGGGTGGTGCAATGGTTACCCATTATATTGTGGAGAAACGTGAAAGTAGCAGAATCATGTGGTCTATAATATCTGAGAAACTGGAGGACTGCATTGTCTCTGTTTCAAGGCTGATTAAAGGAAATGAGTACATATTCCGTGTTCGTGGGGTGAACAAATATGGAGTTGGAGAGCCTTTAGAATCTGAGCCTGTCATTGCACAGAACTCATTTGGTAAAGCAGTTTGTTCAATCCTTGTTTAACATTGTTACAAATCTTTTGTCTCATGTTTAAAATAATCCCACTGTCGTTATTTTGTTTTATGTAGTACCACCTAGCAAACCCTCCAAACCTCAGGTGACCATGATTACCAAAACAACAATGACTGTGATATGGGAAAGACCAAGTCTAGATGGTGGCAGTGATATTGATGGATATTATCTGGAGAAGCGAGAAATAAAGAGCCTTCAGTGGTTCAAGGTCATCAAAGATCCAATTCGTGATACCAGGCAAAAAGTCAGTAATCTCACAGAGGGAAATGAGTATCAATATCGGGCTTGTGCAATTAATAAAGCCGGTGCAGGTCAATACTCTGATGCATCCATCTTCTATAAAGCATATGATCCCATTGGTAAGATTATTTTTACTAGTTTTATGTTGTGGTATTCTAAAATCGCATGTAAAAATGCTTATACAGTAAGTCCCTGACCGAACATTTGAGTTATGAATTTCCACAGATATGAATGGACCACAGATCTGAGAACATTCGTAGATACGAACAAATCGCTGAAGTAGCTCACGTGTATTGTACAAAAAAATAGACACTGCAGCGCACCAGATATCCATATTTACAATTATATACAATATGTTCAGTGTGTAAATAGATAATAATATGTCCAAAGTCCGGTATATTGTATGTGAGTGTTTTTTGGGTGCAGGAGAAATAAGTCAGCCATACCAGTTCCAATGCATCAGTCCGGGAGCACGATGATAGAAATTGCCTGTCCTTTAAAGCTGTCCTGTTGGTGAATAATCCTAATTTCGAAAAATCCTCAATGGGACAGAGTTCACAGTTCAATACAGCTATGAGACTAAATGGTGTCCGTTCAAGCGTGCAGTAAACACCATGTAGCGTTATCCTCCCCCCCAATGTCTTGCCGGGTTCCCTTTAAATGAAGTCAGCTGACCCCGCTACATCACCAGGATTCTCCTTGCGATTTGGAGGTGCAGTCTAGCATGAATATAATGCGGAACCAAAACCTTAAACCTGAGTGTTTTTTTTTTATTTTTATGCTTCACATTGTATATTCATGTAAAAGGTGTATAAGACTCACTTTATCAAACTTACGAATGAATCTGACTTACAACCGTGCTCCCGGAATAGAACTTATTCGTAATTCGGGGACTTACTGTATTCATGGCACATATAATTTTTTTTTCAGCAAAATATGTTTATTAGAAAAATGGTTACACAGCATATTTCTTTAAATTTTTCAGATCCACCAAGTGAGCCTACAAAACTTAAAGTTGTTGATTCAACCAAGACTTCAATAACGATTGGATGGGTGAAGCCTGTGTATGATGGTGGCAGTGAAATCACAAGCTACATAGTTGAGCAGAGGACAGCTGATGAAATGGAGTGGGTCCATATTAGCTCCAAGGGTGAAGTAAGAACCACAGAGTATGTGGTGTCCCATTTAAAACCTGGAGTGTATTATTACTTCCGTACCTCTGCTGTTAACTGTGTTGGAGCTGGACGGCCAATTGAAATGATTCAGCCAGTACAAGCTAAGGATATTCTGGGTTTGTGTTTTTTTCTGTGTTCATAAAAACTGAATTTCCATAAAGGATTTTCATGCTTGGTTGGTTTAAGTCTAATTAGTTATGTATTTTCCCCCTACAGAGGAGGCTGATGTTGACCTTGATATTCCAATGTCAACTCAATATACAGCAAAGGCTGGACGAGATGTGGAAATTAGGGTTCCTCTAAAAGGCAGACCTGCACCAAATGTCACATGGCGAAGAGGAGATAGAAATATTAGTGGAGATGCAAAATACACAATTAATAACACAGAGTATTCAACAACACTTATCATTCCGAAGGTCACCCGCGATGATTCAGGCAAATATCTCCTTGAGATTGAAAATGGAGTTGGTGAACCAAAGAACATTACTATCTCTGTGAAGGTATTAGATTCACCATCTGCTTGTAGTAAGTTGGTAGTGAAAAATGTCACCCGTGGTAAACTCACTCTAAGCTGGGACCCTCCTCATATTGATGGTGGCTCTCCAATTACAAATTACATCATTGAGAAGAAGGATGCTAAACTCAAGGCTTACTCTATAGTTACAACAGAATGTGCAAACACATCATACAAGGTTGAAGGCCTATCAGAAGAGATTGCCTATTTATTCTGTGTGTCTGCTGAAAACGAAAATGGTATTGGTGATACGTGTGAGACCATGGAGCCTGTTAGAGCAACTGAGACTCCTGGTCCTGTTAAGAATCTTGTCCTGGTTGACTCAACGAATACATCTGTAACTCTAGCATGGACAAAACCTGATCATGATGGTGGCAGCCACATTTCTGAGTACATAATTGAAAAGAGGACAGATGATGCTGTGAAATGGAACCTTGCTGGAACATGCAGATCTTGCAAGTATGAGGTTACAAATCTTACTGAACTCTCAGAGATTTTCTTCAAGGTGTATGCCAAGAATGAGAAGGGTTGCAGTGACTTTTCTCAAATTGGACCCATAACTGTAAAGGAATTCCTAATACCACCTGAAGCAACACTTACTGACTATCCTAATGGTGAATTGAGTGTCAGAATTGGAGAAAATGTGAACATTGAACTGCCATACAAGGGTAAACCCAAACCTGCAATTCAGTGGATGAAAGATGATGTTCCGCTGAAGGAAAGTGAACAGGTTCGCTTTAGACTATCAGAGAATAAGGCTAATCTAATTGTGAGAAATGCAAGAAAGGAGAACGCAGGAAAATATACTCTGGTTCTAGACAACAGACTTGTCAAGAACTTCTTTGATATCAATGTCATCACTCTTGGGCCACCCTCTGCACCAGTGGGCCCGATCCGTTTTGATGAAATCAAAGCACAGAGCATTATTATCTCATGGGATGAGCCACAGGAAGATGGTGGAGGAGAAATCACCTGCTACAGTGTGGAAAAAAGGGAGGCTTCTCAAGCAGCTTGGAAAATTGTTTGTTCAAGTGTGGTCAGGACCACATTTAAAATACCTAATCTGGTTAAGGGTACTGAATACCAATTTAGGGTGCGTGCAGAGAACAAATATGGAGTAAGCGATCCTCTCAACTCTGTGCTTGTTGTTGCCCAACACCAGTATAAGCCACCAGGCCCACCCGCAAAACCTCTTGTATTTAATGTTACAAGTGATGGCATGACTGTTTCATGGGATGCACCAAGCTTTGATGGTGGTTCTCCAATTACTGGTTACCATCTGGAGAAGAAAGACAGAAACAGCCTCCTTTGGACGAAAGTGAATTCCAGTGTAATCTCTGGAAGAGAGTACCGTGCCATTGGTCTCATTGAAGGTCTGGAATATTCATTTAGAGTGTATGCTCAGAATAATGCTGGCATGAGTCCAGTCAGTGAGCAAAGCAAGCACAAACTTGCTATTTCTCCTGTTGGTGAGTCTTATTTTTTATGTTCGCAAACAACTTCCATGAGTAAATGAAGTCAAACTTGTGTAATATCAAACTTAATTAAAAATTCTTATCTACTTCATACATTTAGATCCTCCTGGCACACCCAACTGTATTGATGTTACAAGAGATTCTGTCACACTTCAGTGGCAGCCACCTAAACGTGATGGAGGGAGTAGGATTGTGGCATACAGTGTTGAAAGGCGCCAAGGAAGGGGACGATGGCTGAGATGCAATTTTATTGATATCAGTGAATGCCAGTTTACAGTAACAGGACTTGCTTGTGGTGACCGCTTTGAATTCAGAGTAATTGCCCGAAATGCTGTTGGAACAGTCAGTCCACCATCACAGTCTTCTGGCTACATCATGACCAAGGATGAAAGTGGTATGTATATTATTTTCAGATAAGAAAAACACATTCCAGAAGTCTTGGCACCCTCAGTAGGAAACTAAAACATTAATCCATAAGGAAGTGTTGCTCCTGTACAAGCCTTTAAAAAAGGTTGTTATTATAATAGTGGTGTTTATGTATATGTTTAAGCATTAAACTAAATTGGAGTTCTGAAACTGAAACGATCAAAGCCTTTTTAGCTTCCTTTACAAACCTCTATGTAGTATTTTTGTATAGTGGAAGACTTTACCAAACTTCAGAAGCTTTTTCATTATGATATTTTTAAAAACTTGTACATTTTGGACTGTCAAATGCGTAAATTAACAATCTTCATTCTCTTATGTCCAAAAATCACTTTGGTAAACAAATATAAAGGGTTTTTACATATGTGCGGTGATTGTTGAAAGACAAAAATGGTTTCTAAAAACAATGCTTTTATACAATTTATAGAAAAATCACATTGAAATTTTCTTGTAAAACGAACCTGAATAGATTTGCATTTATTGCTCTATATGTTGTGCCATGTACAGTACACAAATTGATGCAGTATCTTGTATTATATTTCAGTTATCCCTGATATTCAGTTTGGTGCTGAAAAGACTCTGACAATCAAGGCTGGGGAAAACATCAAACTTAGTTGCAATATTAGTGGGCGTCCTGTGCCTCAGGTTACATGGTATAAGGATGGGAGACAGCTTGACAAAATGCTTGTTGATATCACAACCAATATTGGATCAAGCTCACTGTTCATTAGAGATGCTGATCGTAATGACCGTGGAATCTACACTGTTGAAGCCAAAAACAGCTCTGGAACAACAAAGGAAGATATTCTTGTGAGAGTACAAGGTATGTTAGAAAATTATCATTTTGTTTACATTGGAAGACTGAGTTTAAATACTTTGAAGTATAGCTGTCTGTGTTTGATTCAGATACTCCTGGACCACCTGAGGGTCCACTTCGCTTCACAAATATCTCTGCTGAGAAGGCAACTCTTTGGTGGAGCCCCCCAGAAAATGATGGCTGTGCAGCTATCACTCATTATGTGATTGAAAAGCGTGAGACTTCCCGCATTTCTTGGGCTCTTGTTACATCCAAGTGTCAAGCCTGCTCTTTCAATGCCACCAAGCTGATAAAGGGCAATGAGTATCAGTTCCGGGTTTCTGCTGTCAACAATTTCGGTGTTGGCAAAACACTTGAATCAGATCCAATTGTTGCAAAAATGCAGTACAGTAAGTGATAATTAAATGTTTTATTTAATTTCGCCAAAAATTATTTGAGCAGAACTGTACACTAAATTGTGGGTTTTTTTTAATAGCTGTACCAGATGCACCAGGAACACCTGACTGCACTCATGTGACAGGAAACAGTCTTACACTCTGCTGGACAAGACCAAGACATGATGGTGGCAATGAAATAAAGCAATACATCCTTGAAAGAAGAGAAAAGAAAAGCTTACAGTGGGTAAAGGTTTCAGCAAAAAGACCAATCACGGAGCTCAGACAAAGAGTTATAAACTTGACTGAAGGAAATGAATATGAATTCCGTGTTATGGCTGAAAATGGGGCTGGTGTAGGGCCACCAAGTGGAGTATCAAGACTCTTTAAGTGCAGAGAACCTACCAGTGCACCAAGCGCACCAACTGTTGTAAGAGTCACTGACTCAACAAAGACATCAGTGACCCTGGAATGGACCAAACCAGTCTTTGATGGTGGTTTGGAGATCATTGGTTACATTATTGAGATGTGCAAAGCAAGCCTTGAAGAATGGCACAGAGTCAATAACCAGACTTGTATCCATACAACATACACAGTTACCGATTTAGAACCAGGTGAAGAATACAAATTGCGTGTGTGTGCTGTTAATGGTGCAGGAAAGGGAGAGCCATCTGAGATTCCAAATGCAGTACAGGCAGTTGACAGACTGACATCACCAGAGATTGACATCGATGCAGATTTCAAACAGACGCATATTGTGAAAAATGGAGGAACGGTTACTCTTAGTGTTCCTTTCCGTGGAAAACCTACACCCCTGGCTACATGGTCAAAAGCAGATGGTGAAATTGGTGTGATGGTGGATATTAATACTACAGATACCTGCAGCACATTAACAATGGAAAACTGTAACAGATACGATGCTGGCAAATACACACTTTCGCTTGAGAACAACAGTGGTCGTAAATCCATTACATTAACAGTAAAAGTGTTGGACACACCTGGGCCTCCAGGTCCTATCTCATTCAAGGATGTAACAAGAGGAGCATTGACTCTCATGTGGGATGCTCCATCCAGTGATGGAGGTGCTCGTGTTCATCATTATATAATTGAAAAACGTGAGGCAAGTCGTTTAAGCTGGCAAGAGGTCAGTCCCATGTGCACACGCCAAATTCTCAGAGTGACCAATCTTGAGGTTGGTGTAGCATATTCCTTCAGGGTGATAGCTGAAAATCAGTACGGTATAGGTGAGCCTTATGAAATGTCAGAACCTATTATTGCCACTGAGGAGCCTGCACCGCCCAAGAGGCTGGACATTATTGACACTACATCTTCTACAGCTACCTTAGTATGGATGAAGCCTGAGCATGATGGTGGAAGCCGCATCACAGGATACATTGTTGAGACAAGAAAGAAAGGTTCTGATCACTGGGTTGTTGGTGGTCAAACTAAATCTTTGAAGATGGTCCTGGAGGGCTTGGTTGAGAACACAGAATATGAATTCCGGGTCAAAGCACAAAATGATACTGGAGTTAGTTATCCCAGAGATGCACTGACCTCTGTTATCGTCAAAGAGCCTCGCATTGAGCCAACTGCAGATCTTAGTGCCATCATCAAACAACTTATTACCTGCAAGACTGGCAGTTCCTTTACTATTGATATTCCCATTAGTGGCAGACCAGCTCCCAAAGTAACATGGAAGCTTGAGGAGATAAAACTAAAGGAAACAGAGAGAGTTTCTATCAAGACTTCTAATGTGAAAACCACCCTACTGGTTAAGGATGCCAAGAGAGGGGACAGTGGAAAATATTACCTTACCCTAGAGAATGCAGCTGGGGCAAAGACCTTTAGTATTAATGTAATTGTCTTTGGCAGACCAAGCCCACCCACTGGCCCAATAGAAATCTCAGGAATAACATCAGAATCCTGTGTGTTGACATGGGCTGAGCCTACAGATGATGGTGGATCAGAAGTTACTAACTATATAGTTGAGAAACGCGAATCTGGTCAAACTTCATGGCAGGTTGTGAACTCAAGTGTGCAACGGCCAACCATTAAAGTCACCCACTTGACAAAATACATGGAGTACACATTCCGTGTCTGTGCAGAGAACAAGTTTGGTGTTAGCAAGCCAATAGAGTCTCAAGCTATTGTGGCAGAACATCCATTTAGTAAGTATAATTACATTTCTTTGATTTTCTATTAAATATGCTACTGTAGCATTTCAAAAATTATAATCATTGTTTCATCTTCCAGTACCACCAAGCCCACCTACACGTCCAGATGTGGTACTAGTATCTGCTAATGCCATTTCCATTAAATGGGACGTTCCATATCATGATGGTGGAAGCAAGGTCACTGGATATTGGATCGAGAAGAAGGAGCGCAATACCATTTTATGGACACGGGAAAATAAACTCCCATGTATTGAGTGTCATTATAAGGTCTCCAATCTTATTGAAGGTCTTGAATATCAGTTCCGTGTATACGCCATGAACATTGCTGGTCTAAGCAAAGCCAGTGAAGCTTCAAGACCAGTCTTAGCTTTGAATCCAGTTGGTATGTATTGGGTTATTTTTTTATATATTTTCCTTGATTGTTGTTTATTGGGAACATAGTACTTACAGGGTGATCCATTTCATTTTAGATCCACCTGGCAAACCAGAAGTGTATGACATTACAAGATCTTCAGTTTCTATTAAATGGTCTGTACCATTTAATGATGGTGGCAGCAAACTTGTTGGATATATAGTTGAACGTAAGGTTTCCACTGATGATGAAGAAGATCGTTGGTTGAAGTGCAACTACACTACTATCACAGACAATTTCTTCACTGTATCATCACTTGAAGAGGGAGCACTTTATGAATTCCGTGTCATTGCTAAAAATTGTGCAGGAGTCCACAGTATTCCATCAGAATCAACAGGCCCTATTACATGCAAGGATGAATACAGTAAGATAAATTCCTGACGAATATTTGACTGGGTATGTTAAGTCGGTATTGATCTAATACTTGCTATGTATTTCTTTCAGCACCACCAAAGGCTGAATTAGACAGCAAACTTGTTGGTGAGACAGTAACTATTAGAGCTGGATCAGATCTTGTTCTGGATGCTGCAGTTGGTGGTAAACCTGAACCAAAAGTATGGTGGTCTAAGGATAATAAGGAGTTGGAGCTTGGTGACAAGTACTCATTGACATACACCAGCACAAGAGCCATGGCAATCATCAAATCATGTAACAGGAATGATACTGGAAAATATATATTGACAGTTAAGAATGCCAGTGGAACCAAAACGGCAGCTGTCCTTGTTAAAGTTCTTGGTAAGAACATATTAAATTAAAACATGTCTCACTAAAATCTAAATATTAAATACCTTGCTGATAATGTGGAATTACTTTTCCATCCCAGATACCCCTGGTCCTCCAGATGATAAAATCACAATCAGTAGGGTAACAGAAGAAAAATGCACAGTTTCTTGGAAGATACCTCTTGAGGATGGGGGAGCTTCTATCACACATTACATTGTTGAGAGGCGTGAGACCAGTAGGCTCAACTGGGTTGTCATGGAAACTGAATGCAAGACCCTTTCTTGTGTCAGTTCAAAACTAATCAAGAACAATGAATATATATTCCGTGTCAGAGGGGTTAACAAATATGGAGCAGGAGTACCGCTGGAGTCTGAACCAGTTATTGCAAGAAATGCTTATAGTAAGTCCTTTGTATAGTTTGGAGTAATTCACAGATTTACTGAATTCAAAAATAAAAAATAAAAAAATATTCTTGCCTTTTTCAGCTGTTCCAACACCTCCTGGAGCACCAGAAATTACAGCTGTCGGAAAGCAACATGTCATTATTGAGTGGCTAAAGCCAGAGAATGATGGTGGTAGTGAACTAAAAAATTTCCTTGTGGATAAACGTGAGAAGAGCAGTGTGAGATGGACCAGAGTAAATAAGACATACACCATCTATGACACAAGACTCAAGATAACAGGTTTATTAGAGGGAAGTGAATACCAATTCCGAGTTGCAGCTGTCAATTCTGCTGGTTCAAGCTTACCAAGTGAAGCCTCTGAATATGCTCTTTGCAGAGATCCAACATGTGAGTCACTGTAACTACTGTTGCCTAACCATATTATTATGCCATATATAGTTCATTATTAAGATTCTATTTCAATTGTGAAATGACTGTTTTCCCCCTTTAATATTACAGATACCCCTGCTCCTCCATCAACTCCACGCATAATAGATACTACCAAGCACAGCATTGCTATGACATGGAGCCGACCTATGTATGATGGGGGCTCAGATGTTACAGGTTATGTTGTTGAGATTCTAGAAGAGGGAACTGAACAGTGGTATAGAGCCACTCAGAAGATCCTGAGTTCTACTGAATATACTGCAGCTGGATTAACAAGCACCAAGAAGTACAGGTTTAGAGTGGCTGCAGTGAACGCAGTAGGCACTGGGGAGTTCAGTGAAGGAAGTATAGAGACTGCACCCATAGAAAGAGTTGGTAAGTTTTTGCTAGGTCTACTATACCTCATGTTAATATTGAGGACAAATGTAAAATGATTAGCACAAAAATACTGACTAGACTGTTTAGAGCTATATATAGACTTTAGCTGTACAATCAGTATTCAGCATATTACTGCAGTATTCAGTGTTCAGACATAAAGTCTTAATTCAGACGTTACATGAGAGTTATGCAATTGGAATGGCATATCCATCCACACATGCATACACCTATTTTCCTTGCCACATATCCTGTGTATGGGATACTGGACCCTATCCCAGGGAACTTACTAGGGTGCAAGTCAGAAGATACCCATCAATCGCAGAGCACAAGTTCACTAACACACTCACACACCCAATTATTCCCTATGGGCAATTTGGAAACAGAATCGCATAACTTTTCCTATGTATATAATGATTCAACTTTTAGAAGTCTGCATATCATTAGTCAACTACAAATACTGCCCTCAAAGAATATTTAGAGATTTTCTTTTTGTAATAAACAGACTGTTGAAACTGACATTTAGTGTTTTGGATCAGTAAATTCACTAAAATGTACCCTTCTCAGAAATTCCTGACATTGAACTAACAGAAGAACTGAAGAAAACAGTTTGCCTGAGAGCTGGCAGCACTTTACGTCTAACTGCAAATATACATGGAAGACCATTGCCAGTTGTTACTTGGAGAAAGTTAGGCATAGACCTTCAGTCACGGGGATACACTGAAACAACAGAGAGCACTACAACTTTAATAGTTGAGAAGGTTCACCGTTATGATGCTGGAAAATACACAATTGAGGCTGAAAATCCTTCTGGCAAGAAGACAATTACCATTCTTGTCAAGATATATGGTAAGAACACACCATTGTTTGTTTAATTGTTTGTCTCTTAATTGTTTTTTTTTAATTAATTAATTAATTTTTTTTACAATTATTTCTCTCAATTCCAGATTCCCCTGGTCCATGTGCAACAGTCAAGGTCAAGGATTACACTAAAGAATCAGTTGTCATTACATGGGATGTCCCTACCGTTGATGGAGGGGCTCCGATCAATAACTACATTATTGAAAAACGTGAAGCATCAATGAAATCTTATAAAACAGTGACAATGGAATGCAAGAAAACATTGTACAGAATCACTGGTTTAGAGGAAGGAACACTATACTTCTTTAGAGTATTGCCTGAAAACATATATGGTATTGGCGAACCCTGTGAAACCACAGATTCAGTGCTGGTATGTGACATTCCATCTGTTCCTCAAGATTTGCATATCATTGATGTTACAAAGTCCACTGTCATGCTTGGATGGGAGAAACCGTTTTACGATGGTGGCAGCAGAATTACTGGTTATGTTATTGAAGCCTGTAAAAAAGGAACTGACCGATGGATGAATGTTGCTAGTGTAAAAGCAGCAGTGTTTCAGCACACCGTAGATTCTCTAATTGAAAATGAGCAATACTTATTCAGAATCAAAGCTGCGAACTGCAGGGGGGTTAGTGAGCCCAGAGAATTGACGACACCAGTAACTATTCAAGAACAGAGAGGTATGCTATTATTAACTTATCATTTAACTTTAATTTAAACATAACTAAGCAAAAAGGTTAATATAACTGCACATTATAAATGATATTAAAATATTGCCTTTATTTTACAGTTATGCCAAAGATTGATTTGACCAGCATTCCTCAAAAGGTTGTAAATGTGCATGCTGGCAAGCCAATTGTTCTTGACATTCCTATCACTGGAAGACCTGCACCAACTTGCTCATGGTTCTTTGGTGGCATTAAGATGAAAGACAAGCTTGACCATATTAAAATCGAGACAACAACTAAGTACACTAAACTAAAAGTTTGCGAATCTACTCTTAATGATACTGGTGACTATACTCTTGAAGTAAAGAATATCACAGGAGTAGCTACGGAAATCATTAAAGTCATCATTCTTGGTAAGAACAATATTCTACCTCATTAATTTTGTCTTGCCTCATTCACTAAGGATTTATAGTTTTTGCAGCACTGTAACTGAAACTGACCAAATGTACCCCATTTGCAGATAAACCTGCCATTCCACTTGGGCCTATGAGAATTGATGAAGTTGATGCCACATCTGTAACATGCAGCTGGGAGCCACCAGAAAAAGATGGAGGTGCCAATATCAGTGGCTATGTAGTTGAGCAACGAGATGCCCATCGTCCTGGTTGGCTGACCATTTCTGAATCTGTCACAAGACCCACATTCAAATTCATTAGACTGACTGAAGGAACAGAATATGTGTTCCGTGTAGCTGCAACAAATCGTTTTGGCAGTGGTGCATTCCTTCAGTCTGAAGTTGTTGAATGCAAGAGTGCCAAGAGTAAGCTCGCTCACACACACACATATTATATTATATTATATTATATTTCTGTATTATACTATATATGGTATTACTAATTAATAACGTTTTTTTATTTTCAACAGCTGTTCCTGATGCACCAAGCATACCTGACATATTTGATGTGTCCCATGATGGTATGACGCTCACTTGGAAACCACCAGTACATGATGGTGGTTCCTCAGTGGCTGGTTACATTATTGAGCGTAAAGAAACTAGATCTGACAGATGGGTGCGCATCAATAAGAATCCAGTGACAATGACAAGATACAGATCAACTGGACTAATTGAGGGTCTTGAATATGAGTACAGAGTGACAGCTATGAACTCTAGAGGCACTGGCAAACCAAGTCTGAGCTCAAAACCAGTGATTGCGATGGATCCGATTGGTATGTGCGAAGGAACAGTCAAACATAGTACTAGCCTATGAGACAAATATTTAAAAGAAAAATAGAAATAAATAAATAAATAAAACATACACTGTTTCCTTTCACGCAGAACCTCCAGGCATACCTCTGAATCCAAGAGTCACAGATACAACCAGGACATCTGTGTCATTGGCATGGTCTCCCCCTGTGGAAGAAGGAGGCGCTATCATCACTGGTTACCTGATTGAGATGCAGAAGGTTGACCAGATTGAATGGACCAAATGTAATACAACTCCAACAAAGATCTGTGAATACACACTAACGCACATGCCCCAAGGAGCTGAGTACAGGTTCCGTGTGATGGCATGCAATGCTGGTGGACCTGGAGAACCAGCTGAGATTCCAGGAGTAGTCAAAGTCACAGAAATGCTTGGTAAGAATAGAAAATAGTGTTGTAAATTATGTCTGTTCTACGCGAGTGGCACTGTATATTAGTACTAAAACAATCTGCATATGAATATTTCAGAATATCCTGATTATGAGCTGGAGCCGAAGTACCTCGAGGGTTATATTGTCAGACAAGGTGGGGTTGTCAGACTTTCTGTGCCAATTAAGGGAAAACCATATCCAACTTGTAAATGGACAAAGGAAGGCCGTGATATTTCTCACAGAGCTATGATTGCCACCAGTGAAGAACGCACAGAACTGGTGATTAAGGAAGCTCACCGGGATGACACTGGAACCTATGATCTTGTGCTGGAGAACAAATGTGGAAAGAAAGCAGTTTACATCAACGTTAAAGTTATTGGACCCCCAGATCCACCTGAAGGCCCACTGGAATTTGATGATATTCAAGCTCGTTCTGTAAGAGTGAGCTGGAGACCACCCTCAGATGATGGTGGCTCTGATGTTCTTGGTTACACTGTGGAGAGACGTGAGGTACCAAAGGCAGCATGGTACACTGTGGACGCACGAGTGGTTGACAGTTCATTAGTGGTCAAGGGGTTGAAAGAAAATGTTGAGTACCACTTCAGAGTTTCAGCCGAGAACCAGTTTGGAATTAGTCGATCTCTAAAATCAGATGAATCAGTTATACCAAAGACACCACTCTGTACGTATATTTAACCTTTACACAACATGATTTATTTTTTTATTACTCATATTATGAACCAGGTAATTTATAATTCTTTTGTGCTCTTTAAAAAGGTCCCCCTGAGCCTCCAAGTTTCCCTCCAGAAATTATGGATGTCACAAAAACATCTGTTGGTCTGTCTTGGTCAAGACCAAAGGATGATGGTGGTGCTCGTGTGACTGGATACTATATTGAAAGAAGAGAGTTGTCCACTGAAAAATGGGTGCGTCACAACAAGACTCACATCACAACCACAATGTATACTCTTACTGGCCTTATCCCTGATGCGGAGTATCAGTTCCGTGTGATTGCTCAGAATGATATCGGTCAAAGTGAGCCTGGACCTGTATCTGAAGCAGTTGTGTGCAAGGATCCATTTGGTAAGGAACATGATATTGAATATACAATTCTATTCTATTTATGATAACATATTGTAAGAAAATTTACAAAAAAAATTTGGTGTCTAAGGGCTAATTACTTAATTTCCTTACTTTATTAGATAAACCAAGCCAGGCAGGTGAAATTGACATCATCTCAGTTACCAAGGATTGCATCACCATCCACTGGCTACGCCCAGAGTCTGATGGAGGCAAGGAAATTCTTGGATATTGGATTGAGTTTAGACAAGCCGGTGAAAGTGCCTGGAAAAAGTGCAACAAAGAGCGTTCGAGGGACAGGCAATTTACCATGGGTGGTCTCATGGAGGCAACAGAATATGAATTTAGAGTGTTTGCTGAAAATGAAACCGGACTAAGCAGACCACGTAGAACTGCCATGGGCATCAAAACCAAACTAAGTGGTATGTTCAAAAGATGAATCATTTATATTATTTCATTGTAGACATGAATGCATAAACAAGATATTTATTTACTTTCATTTGTTTTATTTTTTTTATATAGTTGGGGAGGCTCCAAGTCTGAAGGAAGAGATGAAAGATACTACCACTAATCTAGGAGAAACTGGAACACTGACTTGCCAGATTATTGGAAGGCCTCTTCCCGAAATAAAATGGTATAGATTTGGAAAGGAACTGACTCAGAGCCGTAAATACAAAATGAGCTCTGATGGCAGAAGTCATTCTCTAACAGTTTTAACAGATGAACAAGAAGATGAAGGTCTGTACACGTGCCGAGCCATCAATGAGGCTGGCGAGATTGAAACGAGTGGCAAGCTTCTTTTGCAGGCTGCACCTCAATTCCATCCTGGATTCCCTTTGAAAGAGAAATATTATGCAGGCTGTGGAACAAGCCTACGTCTCCATGTTGTCTATATTGGACGTCCAATTCCACAAATCATGTGGTTTTATGGCAAGAAACCTCTAAATCCATCAGATACTGTTGTTATTGAAAACACAGAGAATTATACTCACTTGGTTGTAAGAAATGTTCAACGCAAGACAAATGCTGGCAGGTACAAGGTACAACTGAGCAACAAATTTGGTGCAATTGATACAGTACTACGAGTTGAAATCCAAGGTAAATAAAAGACCTACTTGTGTTGTGGGGTATATTGAGGGGTGTGAAATTGGACACCTAAGGTATATGTTTGTTTAACACTATGACTCTCATTTCAGATAAGCCTCTGGTTCCTGAAGGGCCAATTATTGTTGAAGCTCTCTTGAAGAACTCTGTAATCATAAGTTGGAAACCACCTAAGGATGATGGTGGTTCATTGATCACAAACTATATTGTAGAAAAGCGTGAAGCGAAGGAGGGAGAGAAATGGAATCTAGTCTCATCAGCTGTCTCCGGAACTACATGTCGCATTCCAAATCTAACTGAGAGTGCTGGATATTACTTCCGTGTTTCTGCCCAGAATCAGTATGGTATTAGTGAGTCACTGGAAATTCCTGCTGTCGTTATCATCAAGAGTCCATATGGTAAGTTGAATCCATTCATTTCATTGTTTCTGCATGCAAAAACATTACAAAACAAAGGAAAATATGCAATTTACATACTCACAATTTTGTTTTTCAGAAAAACCTGGTATCCCACCACAGCCAATAGTAACTTCATTCACAAAGGATTCCTGTGTTGTGGCATGGAAACCCCCATCCAGTGATGGAGGTGCCAAAATTAAGGCTTACTACCTGGAAAAGAGGGAGAAGAAACAGAACAAATGGATTGCTGTTACAACTGAAGAAATTCATGAGACAAGCTATACTGTCAAAGGACTTATTGAAGGCTTTGAGTATGAATTCCGTGTCAAGTGTGAGAACATCGGCGGCGAAAGTAACTGGAGCGAGATTTCAGCACCTGTCGTTCCAAAGTCAGACACAGCTCCTCGTGCTCCCTTCTTTAAAGAGGAACTAAGAGATATGTGTGTTAAATATAAAGCCAATGCAACCTTTGTTGCTAAGGTCATTGGATATCCAAATCCATTGGTAAAATGGTACAAGAATGGCAAAGAAATCTTACCAGATGGTGAGAAACTCAAGATTCAAGAATTCAAAGGAGGCTACCACCAACTTGTTATCAGTAATGCAGATGAGAATGATGTGGGTGTTTACCAAATTAGAGCCACAAATCAGGAAGGATCAATTTCTACAACTGTAACACTTGATGTGGAAGGTATGACTGCTGTGTATTTACATACTGTATGTGTCGTTATAATACAATTGGTTATGACTTTCTTCTGTACATTGCTAATATCATCAACTAGTGTCTTAATGTTTTATTCTCTTTTTTAGTTCCTGCCAAGGTTCACTTGCCATTACATCTACAAGGTATGGGAGCTGTTCATGCTCTTCGTGGTGAGATGGTCACCATCAAGATTCCAATCAGTGGTAAACCTGATCCTACAATCACATGGCAGAAGGGACAAGAAATACTGAATAACACAGCATATCATCAAGTTATTGTAACAAGATCCTTTACATCCCTTGTGTTCCTAAAGGGAGTACAAAGGAAAGATTCTGGATACTATATAATTTGTGCCAAAAACAGATTTGGTGTTGATAAACAGACAGTTGAACTTGATGTTGCTGACGTACCTGATCCACCTAAGGATGTTAAAGTAAGTGATATTGGAAGAGATACCATTACACTCACGTGGACTCCTCCAAATGATGGTGGAAGTGAAATTGTCAGCTACATAGTAGAGAAGTGTCCTGTATCTGGGGATAGGTGGATTCGTGTTGGCCAGACATCTGAATCCCAATATACTGTAATGAGCCTATTTGGTAAGACCAAATATCAGTTCCGTGTTATTGCAGAAAACAGATTTGGTCTGAGTGACCCATCTGTGCCAACTGAACCTGTAACAGCAAGGGAAGACAAGTTAGCTATTAGAAATTATGATGAAGAAGTGGATGAAGAAAGAGAAGTTACAAAAGAAGAAGCACCACATTCCAAAGTGAAGAATGTGCCGTCGCTTTACAAAATTGCTGAGGAACTAGCACGATGTGGACACTTTGGTGCCGTTCATCGTTGTGTTGAAATTAGCTCTAAGAAGACCTTCCTGGCTAAACTCATTAAGGTGAAAGGGCCTGATAGAGAGCTAGTTGCAAGAGAGATTGAAACACTCAATATTGCAAGACACAAGAACTTAATGTATCTTCATGAGTCCTTCGATAGCCTGGAGGAATACGTTTTGATCTATGAATTCATATCAGGGATGGACATCTTTGAACGTCTTGGAACAAATTTCGACCTCACTGAACGAGAAATTGTTCTGTACCTGAGACAAGTTTGCCAGGCTCTCAAGTTCCTACATGGCCTCAACTATGGTCATTTTGACATAAGACCTGAAAATATTGTCTACACTACAAGAAGGAGCAGTACAATCAAAATTATTGAAATGGGCCAAGCCAGACTGCTGACACCCGGAGAAAATATCAGAATTCAGTACACAGCACCTGAGTATTATGCACCTGAGGTCCACACTAGTGATTTTGTTACAACTGCTACAGACATGTGGTCAGTTGGAGTTCTCGCATATGTGCTTCTTAGTGGCCTCAATCCTTTTGCTGCTGAGTCAACTCAAAAAATGATTGAACACATTTCCAATGCTCAATACATATTTGATAGTGAGGCCTTCAAATACACCAGTATTGAAGGCATGGACTTCATTGACAGACTGCTAACTAAAGAAAGCAAACATCGTATGACTGCCTGCGAGGCTCTGGAACATCCTTGGCTTAAGATGAAAATAGAAAACATTAGCTCTAAAGTCATAAAGACCTTAAGACACAGACGATATTACCAGTCAATAATCAAGAAGGAGTGGAGCACTGTTATTTCAGAAGCTCGTGTTGCCTATGGTGGTGGCTACAGAAACCTGAGAAATGTTTCATTTGCCCGAGTGAAAATTGGACATTCAGAACAAGGGCTTAGAGCAGGTCCAGTCATGCATGGCTCTGCTGAAGAAGGTGGTCATGTTCGTTTCATGTGCAACATTGAAAACTATGACAAGACCACAGAGGTGACATGGTACTTTGGCTCTCGTAAATTGACAGCAAGTCATAAGTATGAAATCAGTTATGCCAATGGAGTTGCAAGCATGTATGTGAAAGACATTGAAGAATGTGATGATGGACTATACAGGTGCCAAGTTATTAGTGTAGAAAGGGAAGACAATGCCTATGCAGAGCTGTTTGTTGAGACTGTAAGGTCCTACCGAGAATACTTCCTGGGACGTTCACTCAAGAAACCCAAGCGTAGAATTGATAAAACCAAACTTCTCCAAAGACCACCTGAGTTTACTCTGCCACTATACAATTCTACAGCATATGTTGGCGAGGATGTGCGCTTTGGTGTAACAATAACTGTTCATCCAGAGCCACAGGTTACTTGGCTGAAAGCAGGACACAGAATCAAACCTGATCCTACAAAATATACATTTACAACTGACAAGGGTCTTTATCAGCTAATGATTCACAATGTTGAGCCTGGTGATGAAGGTGAATATACTGTTGTGGCACATAACAAGTTTGGTGAAGACAGTTGTAAGGCACGCTTAACAGTAGCACATCACCCTGTTGTTGAGGACACAATGAGGCCAATGTTCAGACGCCTCTTAGCAAATATTGATTGCATTGAGGGGGAAAGTGCCCATTTTGAATTGAGAGTGTCAGGAACACCACCACCTACTTTAATATGGGAAAAAGATGGCAAGCCCCTTGAATTTAGACCACAAGTTGAAGTGGTTCAACAAGATGTGGGTTATTATGTCCTGCACATTAGAGAAACCCTAATTGAGGATTCTGGAATCTATAGAGTTACTGCAACAAACTCTGCTGGTTCAGCAAGTTGCCAGGCCACACTCAAGATTGAACGCCTAACTTACATTAGGAGGGAGTTCAAGAGTGAGGAAGATAAGCAGATATACATACAAAACCAAATAAAGAAGACGCTAAAAATGGCACAAGAATACTCAGCAGCAGAAGTGACTACACTTAATCCGGTAGCACAAGAGGCATTGAAAGAAGCTGCTGAACTGTATAAGCCTGCAGTCAGTACCAAGAATGTGCAGGGTGAGTTTGATATCTCTGACAAAGAAGATAAGGACATTAAGAGAATGAAAGAAGAAAGCAAGAGGATCAGAATGCCTTATGAAATTCCAGAAGCTCGTGTACATAATCTAACTGTTCTTGAGGAAGACAAAAATATTAAATATTTTGTGGCTTTGTCTGACATGAAATGGTACAAAAAACTCCGTGATCAATATGAAATTTCTGAACGCACAGAGAGAGTTGTGCAGAAGAGACAGAAACGCATCCGACTTTCTAGATGGGAACAGTTCTATGTCATGCCACTTCCCAGAATCACTGATCAATACAGGCCAAGGTGGCGTATTCCAAAGCTTACGCTAGATGATTTGGAAACTGTAAGACCAGCTAGGCGCTCCCCATCTCCTGAGTCAGCCATCTTCAGACACAGAAGGCATTCCCTGGGCGATCTTTCAGATGAAGAGCTTCTCCAGCCTGTAGAAGATTATGTGGCAAAGAAGAGAATTGAAGAAGAAAAGCAACAGCTTGAGGAGGAACTTGAACTTGGCTTCTCTGCCTCTCCTCTGAGTGGTAGCCCAGTTCGTTTTGAGCTGCATGCATTACGGCATGTATCACCTAGGATTATTCACAAAGCTGAAGTGAAACGCGCAGAGGAAACAAAACTTGAAGTCACAACAAGAAAACCTAGCGGTTCTCCACCTCCCATTTCCCATTTCATGAGAAGGAGAAGATCTCTGTCTCCAACGTATATCGAATTAATGCGTCCTGTCTCTGAACTGATAAGACCATCACGGGCACCAGTGGAATATGAAGCTGAAACAATTGAAAGGAGATCACCCACTCCTGAGAGGACACGCCCACGTTCCCCTAGTCCAGTGTCTCCTGAAAGAAGATCATCGCGATCTTCCTCTAGATTTGAAAGAACAGCAAGATTCGACATCATGTCTAGATATGAGGCAAGAAAAGCTGCTTTGAAATCTGAGCGCAAGTATCAAGTTGTAACACAGCAACCATTTAGCCTTGACCATGCCCCACGAATCACAGTTAGAATGCGCTCACATCGTGTACCATGTGGTCAAGACACTAAATTTACACTGAACGTCCAATCACGGCCAGAAGCTGAAATCCAGTGGTTCCACAGTGGACAACCAATTCAAGAGAGCAGCAAATATCACTTTACAGACATGAGTGGTGTCCTAACCCTTCACATTACTGATTGCCAGGAAGAGGATAGTGGCACATACCGTGCTGTCTGTACTAACACAAAGGGAGACGCATCTGACTATGCAACTCTTGATGTATCAAGAGGAGCATTTACAACATATTCCTCAAGACGGAAAGATGAGGAGGCTCCAACAGCATTTGTACCTGACGTATTAAAGACAGACTATTACCATACATCATCAATCAGGGCATCTTCTGCCTCAAGGACACACATAGAAATCGAAGAAACCAAGACAAAGTATAGTGAGAGACATGAAGTTTCTGGGATTGAAAGATATGAATCTGAAAGACTTGCAACATCTCCTATCAGATATACATCAGCTGAATATCTGTCATCTGCTTCATATTCATCCTCAGAACGACATACAACATCTGAATATAAGGCAAAATCTGTTGAGTCTTCAGCTACAGCAAGCATAACTGCTAAGAAAGTAAAAGCAACTGTACCAGCAAAAATTCTCACCAAACCACGCTCTCTAACAGTATCACTGGGTGAGTCTGCAAGATTTACCTGCGATATTGATGGTGAGCCTGCACCAAGTGTCACATGGATGTTCGGGGAACATTCGATTGTCACTTCCCATCGTGTGCATGTGACAACAACACAATACAAGTCTACATTTGAAATAACTTCTGTAGAGTACTCTGATGAAGGTAGCTATACAGTAGTGGTAGAAAATTCAGAGGGAAGGAAAGAGGCTAAGTTTACCTTAAACATCTACAAGCCACCAACAAAAGAGGCAACTTTTACACCAGCCCCCCCAGTTAAATCTGCTGAGCCAGCAGTGAAATTACCCTCTGTAGAATCAGTGAAATCTCCTACACCATCTGTCACACCTTCAGTTCCTTCAGTAAAATCTCCAGAGCCACCAGTTAAGTCTCCAGAGCCTTTGGTGAAATCATCAGAACCCACTGCAGTCGTGTCTCCTGAACCACGAATTAAGTCACCTGATGGTGTCAAATCGCCACTACGAGTTAAGTCTCCTGAGCCTGGTACTGCTGCAAAAGTTAAGTCACCTGTGCCTGCAAAGCCAACTGTAAAGTCTCCTGAACCAGTAGTAAGTTCTCCAAGAGTGAAATCACCAGAGCTAATAACCTCACCACAGAGAGTTAAATCTCCCACAGGCATAAGGTCACCAGAGCCAATCACCTCTCCTCAAAGAGTAAAATCTCCAACAGGAATCAAGTCTCCTGAGCCGAAAAGGGTTAGATCTCCACTCATTGCGAAATCACCAACTCCTTCTAAGGAGGCACCCCCAAAAATCCTCCAGCAACTTAAAGCAGAGGCCTCTGAAGACAAGGTGAAGATGATCTGTGTTGCTGAAAGCTCTGTAAAAGAGGTTGTGTGGTACAAAGATAACAGGAAACTTAGCCACAGTAGCCATTGTCAGATCCAAACATCTGCTGATGGCACTTGCTGTCTCTATATATCTGATGTGTCTGAGAGAGATCAGGGTGAATATTACTGTGAAATAATTGCAGAGAGTGGAGCAGTCTCCAAAACATCATTCTCCTTCTTTGGTCAAGTGTTCCAGTCCATCTACGCAAAAATAACAACATTTCTATCTGCACGCATGGCTGTTAAAGGTAAATTGAATTTAATGTTATAATAGAGTATTTTCTTAACACATCTTGGAGAACCATGCTTGAAAGCACTAATGCACTCACTAATTGAAAGTTTGCTTATCTTTCAGAATCAGTATCCTCCAAGCACAGTGAAGGGGTTGAAATGCTTAAGAAAGAGAGTGCTACTCTCAGCAGTATGCACGAGAGTTTCTCTTCAAAATCCATCCACATGGAGAGCACAATGCAAGAAACATCATTTAGTTCTTCCAGCATGGCTGAAATGAAATTTGAAACAGCATCAATGTCCAGCATGTCATCCATGACTTCTGGATCCATGTATGCTCTGAGCTCAAGTAGTATGATGTCAAGTCACTCACAAGCTGAGGGCTCCTTAACAAGAGCCATGCTACTCAGTGGTCAAGGTGAGCTAGTGTAACAGGGGATACTTTGATGTGTTGTCACAAGCATTTGTAAAATATGTATACAGTCTACTGACTCAAATGTACTTTAAACTGGCAAACCTTTTCAATTTATTTACTTTTATTTCAAAGGTTCAGCACCAAAAATTGAAGCGCTCCCTGAAGACATCAGCATTGAACCTGGGAAGGTTTTGACAATAGCGTGTGCATTCTCTGGAGAGCCTTCTCCACACATTGAGTGGTCTCGTGGTGGAAAAACACTTTCAACTGCAACAGAGAGTGGAAGGTTCCACATTGAAACGACGGAGGACCTGACCACACTCATAATTACTGGAGTAAAATCTAGTGATGCTGGGCTTTACACCCTAAAACTTTCCAATGAGCATGGGTCCGACATGGCAACTTTCACCATTAGAATTCGTTCACTATAATTCTAATAATGATACTTTCTTCCCCCTTCTTGAATTATCTGCCTTTTTATTTATTGAATGAGAAAAAAAAGATATTTACTTGATAAATACCTGGATATCTGTTCCTGTAAATATGAAATATTTTTATATCAAACTTGACATTAATTTATGCCGAACTAGTCTAAAGTCTAAAGTTGTTATAAAATGTGCCATTTTGGATAATTGTGACTAGGATTTTTGTACATAATGTATATAGCCGAATTTACCGGTTATGGGAAATGTATGAATTTTTATTTAAGACGATATTAACTGAAACAAATGGAACTAATTGTTTATCAGGAGAAAGTTTCTCATGGAACGAATACCCTGTTAAACCTGGAACTAAACTTAGTGCCTCAACAAAAAGTTGAAGTCTTAAGATTGCCTCAACAGGTAGAGAGGCTCCCTGTTGAAGTTTTACTAAATTTACATGACAACGCTATACACTGTATGTGTACATGTGATAAGATTATCACATTAATTTATAACTTGACCATAAGACCTTGAATGCTGAATGCATTTACCCTCATGTAAGCAGCATGACTAGGTCTTGTGTTCAAACTGATTATGTCATACCACCATTTTAAAGACATGCTCAAAGTGCGAGCGGCCTGCACTTCTTGGGCAAAATTGTGTAATGTGCTCTGTTTCTGGCAAGGGACTGCTTGAATGGACTTTCAAAATTAACATCTCCTGGCCAATAATAGAAGCTGTTCTTGTACTTCCTTGCAGAAGCAGAGCCTCCTCTTGGAGGATTGCTTTGTTGCATTGTGTGTGTGTACTAGTTTTAGAACTCATCATCACAGTTACTGGGCAAAGAAGAGTACCACAGGGACTACATCTTCTGTGAAAATAAACATTGCAAAACAAATTATATGCCCTATATTTTGGTTTGAATTAATGTAGAATTGTAGTATTACTAATGAATGCAACCTCCTTGAGCCTTATAATTGATTCAATAAAGCATGTTTTCAGCACTAAAACCCTTGTTGTTTTGTATCTCTAGATTTTCAATAACCTGTGGTATAAGCCACCTCTTCTACGAATATATTCAGCAAATTCAAAGACATTTTGATATTCTAAAAGTCATGTTAGATTAGTAAGATAATTAGATATCATAGCAAGACATACTAAAAGAGACGCCATAACGTACAAATCTCAACCCTAGGAGACTAGGACAAGTAAATTTGTTGTCCTGGCTTTTAGTTAGGTTGACTGACCAAAAAGTTGTTTTAACAGCAAGTAAAATAATTGTCCCACTAAAAAGTAGTACTTACTTCTACAAAGAAATATTTTATTTGGTTTGTAGCTACATAATGTACATGTGTACATTATAACCTATACCTATAAATCTATACCTATAATAAAAAAAAGTTGGCGTGTTTGTACATTGAAAATATGTGGGGGTAAAAATAATTTGGGGAGATGAAGATAAGTAATCGAACACATCAAGATGTTTTTTGCTTTTTTTGTGCACACATTTCATAAAAACTACTGAACTAATTCAATGGGTTTAGGTGTATTAGGCTGAGTTAGAGGTAACATATAGGCTTTGTTTCATCACAATCGGCCCTTGGGAAGAGAAGCTATGTTAATTTGAACTTTAAATGGAAAACTCCCTAATATTTAAAAAAAAAAAAAAAAAAAAAAAATATATATATATATATATATATATATATCTCGACCTTGAAAAAAATAATTATTTCAAAATTCAACATATGGCACTCTATATTTTTTAATATGCGCTAATAAGTGTGCAATTAATAAATGCGATCTTACATCTTCCGCGCACTTTGCGATAACGCGTAAAAACTGGTGGTAGCAGCGTCATATTTTGGAGGAAGCTTTTCTTCTGAAGGGTCAGGGAAGCTGTTCATAGTTGATGGGAAAATAGATAGAGCCACTTACAGGGCAATTTTAGAAGAAAACCTGTCTGCAAAAAGTCTGCAAAAGACTTGAGACCGGGGCGGAGGTTTTCCACCTTCCAGCAGGTATCTATTTACCAATTATCTGACTTCTGAAGGAAATTGGGTCCACTAAATTGTAATTGCTATCAGAGTAAAGGGGTATCAAACTAAAGGGGGCTGAATACAAATGCACATCACACAAAAAAAGATTTTTTTAATTATTTTACTTCCACTTCACAATTATGTGCCACTTGTGTTGGTCTATCACATAAAATCCCAATAAAATACATTTACATTTGTGGTTGTAATGTGACAACATTAAATGAGTATGTATGTAATTCATTTGCAAGACATTGTATCTTATAAAGTTCATCAAAAATTATGCTGCATAAAGTCAACACTATAGGAAGCAGCGCAATATCTCTACAGGTTCTCCCCTACTTGCGAACAAGTTCCATTCCAAGAGCATGTTTGCAAGTCGGATTTGTTTGTAAGTCTGGGACAAAGTGAATTATATACACCTTTGACACAAATATACAATATAAAGCATACCAATCCACTTGACTAAATTTGAAAGTTTCTTGACTAAAAGGGGTTTCCCATCACGTGGCCAAAAACTGTAGTGACACCTAAGAAAATGAATCTCAATGTGAAATGTTGTCTCTGCGCCTTTAAATCACAAAGGGAATCCCGGACACCAATTTGTCTCAGAGCGAATTTCCCCATAAGAAATAATGATTCGTTCCACAACCCAAAAATATTCATATAAAAGCAGAAAGCAGAGGAGGAGGACACACACACTGATGTTGCCTTTTCTTACACTGCAAACTAAGTTTGCGAGGGGAATCCCAGACGCCATTCTGTGAATTGTTTTGTTGAGGATTTTACAAAATTAGGATTATTCACCATCAGGACATCTTTACAGGACATTGTCATTGTCTATACCGCTTTATCCTGTATTCAGGATCCCACATATGGGAAACTTATATTTATTGTTATTTTTCCTTAAATTTTTATTTCTTTAATTTAATTTTCCTGTCTAATATATATTTTTTCATAATCTAACTTTTCCTTGCTTCCCGGTAAATTAATCTGAGCAACTGCATAAGAGCAATTTCCCTCTGGGATTAATAAAGTTTTTTGAATCTTGAATCTTAAAGGAATGTTTAATAACTGACAAAAAGATAGTTTAATAAAGACTATTCTTTATTGAGCCATAGTGCAAACGAAACATCTCAAGCATCAGTATATATAAAAGTAGATTACATCTAAACATGAACTACTGTTAGGTACCACACAACAGCTCAATGCCTATTGCTCCTATATGAAGGAGCCAAAAACATGCCTTCGCCTCTCGTTAACAGAAATAAACTGCTGGCATATTTGTTTGACATCAATATTGTCCAGACTGTCCTGGTGGACATGACATACAGCAGCATTGTTCAATCTCATTTGTGTCATTGTTGATGCAGTCAGTGAATGCATTTTAAAAACTATTTGTGTGAAGCTGATTGTCTATTGGTGAACTGTAACTAAATTCTAGCCATGGCAATATTAGTACTGTATGTAGTATATCAATTTCTTTCACAAGACTCATTTCTGACAAACAGTCGTCATTAGATTAGGAGAACTGACAGGGATCATATTTCTACTTTTACATTTAGCTGTTTAATCTGCTGTTAGTTTTAAGTCGGTATTCACAGACTATATCCTGCACTGCTATAATGAATGTGCGTCAAAAGGGTAAAAAAAAAAAAAAAAAAAACACTAGCATTAACGTTAACTGTTGTCGTTACTTTGATGGACTTTGATGGATTCACTAGCGAACTTGAAGTGACTTACACTTTTCTTTGGAAAAAAAGCTCATTATGTCCAGTTTCTTTTCTTTTTTTTTTGCTGCCGCCTCCTCACATGTCTGTCACCCAACACACCTTCTTGCACGGGAAAAAAAATCCACTGCATTTGGCGCTGCTTGTGTCTGAACGCAGCCAATAGCCTATCACATGATAGCAGGGAAAGGAACAGCCAATCAAAATGTTCATGTGTTTTGGGGGCGGGAGGACTCAAGGAGAGAACGTGATTTATCCCTTTCTGCTTGTCTAGGTTAATGTTGACAGCACGATTTTTATTTCTTTTTTTAAGTGGATTAAATTATTGGTGGGGACATTTCAATGATCGGAGGGTATTGGTGGGGACACATCCCCTCCGTCCACCCTAAATCTACGCCCCTGATAGTATGGTATAGATAATAAATGCAAATTAATGACCTACTTAAAGACAGTAGTCTTTAAAGAGGAAAAAATAGTAGTTGTGTTCACTTAACTTTACCACTAGGGGGCAGTGTCTGCAATCTGAAATGAAAGTCAGCCTTATAAACTCCTGCTTACAAGTGGTTTGTCTGTAAAATAGTACTACAAATCAAGATAACGTGAACCTAATTAAGCATGAATATCCTTGAAAGAACTCCCATGGATATATTAAAACATTTTAGTATAGACATGTTAAATTATAATCAGTCCAATAACTCTTGGAGCTCGAAAAGCTCCATCAATCAAGTGTAGGCAGGTGTGATGTATATTTTGAAACAACAAAAAATTAAACATGTTTTATGTTAATATTACAAGATCAGCATAATCTTCTAATTTAGAATAAATTTTTCTTTAAAACTAACGAACTAACATAAAATAAATGTAAATTAAATACTCATTATTTATGTTCCGAAGCCACAGAGATCCGCAGCAGAGGGATGAAAGAGCCACATTGCCGACCCCTTCTGTAGGAGAACTTTGAATCTACATCTGCAATCTCTACATCTATCTTACACGTAATCTAAAATTGATAATTGCTACAATTTGTCCTTTTTGGGCCTGCTTGATTAAAAAAAGAATTGCCATTATTTTGACACATACAGTACTGTGATTGTGATTAAAACTGTAATATATATAATTTTTTTATGTACAGTTTTGGACTCAAACATACTTATTGAAGCTAACAGCAAATAACAATACAAGTGATATAATTAATGTGATGTTTGCCCATATTTATTACCACTGAAGTATTTAAAAACATATTCAAATACACTACTGAAGTTACTGACAAACTCCATAAATTCCTGACTATGAGTATGCTTTCTGTAACAAATTTTTATTAGATTAATTTGCAGCACTATTTCTTACCAGACATGTTATAAAAATAAAAAAAAAACATGTTGATGAGGTATTCAGTCAAGACACATTTATTTAACAGTTGTGGATTATGGGCTCTTAACCAATGTCAATGCAAATGTCAGTACACAAACTGCGTTTCTTTCAAAACAGAATAATGCAATACATAACATAAAATAATTTATCTTGTAGAATTTTCGTACCAGTAAATGTAACCCATTGTTACATTTGTTAATGTTATTCATTAACAAATCAAAAACTGCAATTAGTGCCAAACTAGTATAAAATAATAATAATAATAATAATAATAATAATACAATGTTGGGATTTGCTATCATTTGATAAATTTCAGGGTAGTAACAGTAACTCTGCTATAAGTCATGTCAAATCACACCACTCAATCACTGATTAATTTCCTATAACAACACAAGCCACAGTGTTTTCTTGTTTTTAATGTCTGTTAGACCCTATTGGTTACTATTGCTGCCCATAGAGACACCATTCAAATATATGCACGTAAACATGCTGACATCTACAGAGCTCCATTTGTTGCTGCCTGTCAAGGGATAAGCAACACTGTTCTGATGTAAGCATAGAATAGGGGAATGGCTGTGTGTGTACAAAGTACAAAATAATTTTGATGTTAGATTTTTTTTAAATTTATTTATGTATTCACTTTATTCATGTAAAGTTTGGTCATTTACATAAAATGTAACCTTCTTTTTGGGATTCTGCTAAATTGGGTGATTGCTGGTAACACGTATACAGTACATGACCAGCTTATACGAGATCGTGCAGCTCTACAAATCATTTTTTACACAAGTTCCAGGCATTATCTTATATTTTTGTTGTGCTCTTATTCCTATAAGCTAACTCTGCATGTAAAATAAAGTGCTCAACCTCTTGCATAGGAAGAAACTCTGTGAGACAGTTATACACTTTCCAAACTTGGAATGTGAATGCTGCAGCTGTCCTTGAGTGACACATGAGATGTTGTCCTAGAAACTCTACACCAGTGCAGAACGCTGGCTAACCGAACTGAAATGGCTGCTGTGTAAATCTAATCCGTGATCTCTAGCACCAAGATACCAAAAATAACTCTCTCCATTTGCCCGAGAAAAAGAAAAAAGTGAGATAGCTGAAACCTTCCTACTTACATATTAAAAGCAGCACAATATATTATTGTTTTTAAATACATTTTACCCAAAGGACAAAGAGATTGCCTGTCTGAGCTTTTACTTGTGGAGTAAGAAACTGTTTTGGGTGGAAATATGATGTGCTACCTTAGACACTTAAAAATATGATTATTATCCCCTATGTGAGAAGTTATGCAATCATGTGTATCAGCTAAGCTAAGTAATTTATTACATTATGTTAGATAACAAATAATAAGCGCTATGTTAGATAACTGTGCACTGGCAAAGCATGCTGGAGTGAATAATGGGTTCATGTCGTCCCTGATTACATTAGGTCAGAATATCTAATTGCCTATCAGGATATAGAGTGACTATCGTAATGCAAATGAAATGGGCAGTAGTGATCTTTGTCAGGAGGAGTGTCACACCTCCAGGGTCTCTCATGGGTTTCCCTTGGGAAGTGAATTGGTTACACTTCACTGGGTGTAAATGTGTGTATGCATTGTACTATGCAATTGTAAACTGCCTGCCATTAAGGGTGTATTCATGCCTCAAACCAAGTGTTCCCAACCCTTACTGAAAGCCCATACACATTACTTCTTCACCACACACCACAACAGTTCCCCTTGAACAGACCTGCTGTAGTTAACACCACCAATAATGGATAATCTGTAAACAATTACAACAAAAATCATAGGCAATTTTCTCATGGAAACCCTGTTTAACTGCTCCATCGTATTCTTTAACAGAAAGTGCAAAAAGCACCATGTTTTAAAGTATGGATGAATAAACTTTCTTTTTTTTAATTACTAACTCAAATCATCTTGGTTTTATATGGTGTGCTTGCCCTGCAAAATGAGACAAACATTGAAAAATATTCATTTAAAATCATTATTATTTACTTAAAGCTAAATAATCTACAAATCTTCGTGCATCTAAAAAAAGAATATCATGAAATTGTGAACATCTTTTTTTATTTCATTGAAAAAAATCTAACTATATATATATATATATATACGTAACAACAAGAAAAACACCAGTTTTTGTTTTAAGACACAGAGGTCGGCCTTTCTGTAATAGTTCTTGCAAGAACAGTATTGTCAAGTGCATTTGCAAAATCCGTCAAGCACCATAATGAAACTGGCTCTCATGAAGGCCGTCCCAGGAGGACGAGACCAAAACCTACCTCTGCCGCAGACGAGAAGTTCATTTAGAGTTATCAGCCTGAAAAATGACCAATTAACAGCAGCTCAGATTAGAGGAGTTATGAAGTCTTTACAGAGCAGAAGTAGCAGAAACATCTCAATATCAACTGTTCAAAGGAGATTCATGCAGTTTTGGACGCCTTCAGCAAAACTTTACAATGTAGAAAGAAATAACAATCAGGAACCATCATGGAGTTAGAAAGTGTGCTAAAACTTTTGAACGGTAGTGTATATTTATTATTTGTCAAGTCAAATATTTCAGCCTTTTTTATTTCATTTTTAACTGCATTTAATCTCATTTACTCAAATTTTAATAATAGATCTAAAACTCTTTATCTAATATACAGTATATATAATTTTTAAGTGCTGCAACCGCCTACGATAAGAAAATTTTGTATTTTAGTAATTAGTGAAATATTAGTAAAAGGTTTTGCATTTTGCATGGTTGTGCATTGGAAACTAGAGCAATAACAAGTACAAATTTCCTCTGTACTACTAAAACTCCTCTTACAAATGAGTTATCTAGTGACGCTGACTTTTTTTCCCTGCATTTTTTTTTTCTGTATTCTGGTAATACTCAAAGTCTCTCAACCTAATTGCAATGACCAAGAATGCCAAAGTGCTCTGGTGAAAAATAAATAAATAATTAAAATTTCCATTTACATTATTTGTAAAGTGTTACATTTAAAAGGTCACTGTAGACCTATTTAATCTTTTTATTTAAATATGTCTTGTGCCACTTTGCACATTAAAACGTCACCGTAATAAGCTCAAAATATTTCTTTGCTTAATTAACAGTCGAAAGCACAGGACATTGGGAAAGGGGGTGGGCCTCCCAGGTAGCATTGTTCAATATTAGAAAGTTTAAAACATCTGCAACTGTCAATCATTTCAGATTCAGATTGGCTTATCGCTATTTTATTGGGAAGGATAAAACTAGTTTCTGGTGTTAAATTACAGAACTCCTACACAAAACATGTCAAGGTTGGCAGATCTGGTGGTTTAATGTAACTGGAGTAAATTATTCAATATCGTGGCAGCATGCTATCATCTTGGGACATTATTTCACACAGACGTATGACAGTGGGTATATTGGAAATAATAATGGCACATCATTTACACTTGGTTCCAATTTATTATGCAAATTGGATGTAAGTGTCATAAACATTAAATGTTTAGATTTTAAATTAAACTCATGGATGGTTTTGCATCTCAGGGCTCTTTGAATCACTGAAATTAATCTCAGACACCTGCGATAATTAGTTTGCCAGTTTAAAGAAAAAGTACTGAAGAAAGTTGTTCCACACTATTATGCAGGCCACATGTTTCAAGCAATATGGGAAAGAAAAAGGATCTTTCTGCTGCCGAAAAGCATCAAATATTGCAATGCCTTGGACAAGGAATGAATTAGATATTTCACAAAAACTCATTGTACTATGAAGACATTTGTGGCTGATTCAGAGCACAGACTGGTTCGTGCAGATGAAGGCAGAATGAAGAAGGTTTCTGCCAGACAAATTCATCAGATTAAGAGAGCAGCTGCTGAAATGCCATTACGAAGCAGCAAACAGGTATTTGAAGCTGCTGGTGCCTCTGGAGTCCTGCAAACCTCAAGGTGTAGGATCCTTTAGAGGCTTGCAGTTGGGCATAAACCTACTATTCGGCCACCCCTAACCAATGCTCACAAGCAGAACGGTTGCAGTGGGACCAGGCATACATGAAGACTAATTCTCAAACAGTCTTGTTTACTGATGAGTCTCCTTCAAGCCTGGATGGTCCAGATGGATGGTGTAGTGGATAGTTGATGGATGACCACCATGTCCCAACAAGGCTGCGATGTCAACAAGGAGGTGCTGGTGTCATGTTTTGGGCCGGAATCATGCGGAGAGAGCTGGTAGGCCCCTGTAGGCTCCCTGAAGGTGTGAAAATGACCTCTGCAAAGTATATTGACTGACCACTTTCTTCCATAGTACAAAAAGAAGAACCGTGCCTTCCGTAGCAAAATCATCTTCATGCACGACAATGCACCATCTCATGCTGCAAAGAATACCTCTGTGTCATTGGATGCTATGGGAATAAAAGATGAGAAACTCATGGTGTGGCCACCATCCTCCTCTGAACTCAAACCCATTGAGAACCTTTGGAGAATCCTCAAAAGATCTATGATGGTGGGAAGCAGTTTGATTCAAAACAGCAGCTCTGGGAGGCAGAGCTGTATATTGCTGTTTACAATAAATAAATTCCATTACCAATGTTGAGACCCATTGTTTTACATCACGGATGGCAAATGAATATACCTGGTGTAGTGGTAGAGTTTCTGCCTTACTGCTCTGGGCTCCTGGCTTTAATGTGAGGACTTTAATTTTAACAAAGTTCCTCTTCAGGATCAATAGAGTACATCTGTCTGTTTGCAGATCCGTGGTGGCGGGACCCCGGGGGTGGATGAGATCCGCCCGGAGTTCCTCAAGGCTCTGGATGTTGTAGGGCTGTCATGGTTGACACGTCTCTGCAACATTGCATGGACATCGGGGACAGTGCCTCTGGACTGGCAAACTAGGGTGGTGGTCCCCCTCTTCAAGAAGGGGGACCGGAGTGTGTGTTCCAACTACAGAGGGATCACACTCCTCAGCCTCCCCGGGAAAGTCTATTCAGTGGTCCTGGAAAGGAGGGTCCGTCGGATAGTCGAACCTCGGATTCAGGAGGAGCAGTGTGGGTTTCGTCCAGGTCGCGGAACAGTGGACCAGATCTACACCCTTAGCAGGGTCCTGGAGGGGGCATGGGAGTTTGCCCAACCAGTCTACATGTGCTTTGTGGACTTGGAGAAGGCATTCGACCGTGTCCCTCGGGGAGTCCTGTGGGGGGTACTCCGGGAGTATGGGATATCGGATTCCCTGTTAAAGGCTGTCCGGTCCCTGTACGACCGGTGTCGGGGCTTGGTCCGCATTGCCGGTAGTAAGTCGGACCTGTTTCCGGTGAGAGTAGGACTCCGACAGGGCTGCCCTTTGTCACCGATCCTGTTCATAATTTTTATTGACAGGATTTCTAAGCGCAGCCAGGTCGTTGAGGGGGTACAGTTTGGTGGGCTCAGGATTGGGTCACTGCTTTTTGCAGATGATGTTGTTCTGTTGGCCTCATCATCCTGCGACCTACAGCTCTCACTGGATCGGTTCGCAGCCGAGTGTGAAGCGGCTGGGATGAGAATCAGCACCTCCAAATCTGAGGCCATGGTCCTCAGCCGGAAAAGGGTGGAGTGCCGTCTCAGGGTTGGGAGTGAGATCCTGCCCCAAGTGGAGGAGTTTAAGTATCTCGGGGTCTTGTTCACGAGTCAGGGTAAAATGGAGCGGGAGATCGACAGGCGGATCGGGGCAGCGTCTGCAGTGATGCGGGCTCTGTATCGGTCCGTCGTGGTGAAGAAGGAGCTGAGCCAAAAGGCAAAGCTTTCAATTTACCGGTCGATCTACGTTCCTACCCTCACCTATGGTCATGAGCTGTGGGTAGTGACCGAAAGAACAAGATCGCGAATACAAGCGGCCGAAATGAGTTTCCTCCGCAGGGTGTCTGGGCTCTCCCTTAGAGATAGGGTGAGAAGCTCAGTCATCCGGGAGGGGCTCAGAGTAGAGCCGCTGCTCCTCCGCATCGAGAGGAGCCAGATGAGGTGGCTTGGGCATCTATTTAGGATGCCCCCTGGACGCCTCCCTTGTGAGGTGTTCCTGACACGCCCCACCGGAAAGAGACCCCGGGAAAGACCCAGGACACGCTGGAGGGACTATGTCTCTCGGCTGGCCTGGGAACGCCTTGGGATCCCCCCGGAAGAGCTGGAAGAAGTGGCCGGGGAGAGGGAAGTCTGGGCATCCATGCTGAAGCTGCTGCCCCCGTGCCCCGACCTCGGATAAGCGGAAGGAAATGGATGGATGGATGGATGTCTGTTTGCTTATTGTTAAGTTACTTGCATGTTTAGTTCAAATTAGTGTCTGCCACTTGTAATGGCATCTCAGAAATTTGCAACCATACTATCGTGGACTATTGTCTTGTCCATATATACTATATTTAGTGATCCTGAATGGGAGGTCGGTTTCATTCCCAGTTTGAGGAAGGGAAGTATTCCAACAGTTCTTACATAACATTAAAAAATGTTGCCTAAATGGTTTGTGATTAATAATCAAAATCTTTGGAGATAGGGGATGCTTATCGGAGAATTCCACTGAAATTATACATTAACTGACTTCCTCTTAACCCTCTCCATCATGGCCTAGCTTTGACATTGCTAATATTGTCTGACTCATTATCTGAATACACTTGAGCATAATTATGTTTTCCGATACAGCAAGTTGCAATGATCAACAAAGAGAAGAAGAGTATTAGGACCCTCTAGTCTGCCTTATTACTATATCAGCTATGTGTAGTTCAATGAATGAGACTGGTGCGTGCTGCATTTATGGACATATCAGAGGAGACAATATGTTGATGACTTTGCTTTCTGAACAGTGCATGATTTTGAGTTTAGGTACGGATGGCTTTCATATTTGAATCTGAACCATGCTTACTAGACCATGCTCAAGACCACTAATGCACAGTATCAGCCAACAAAACATAGTATTGTGTTAAAAAGTGTCTTGCCTAGGTAAAAAGTGAATTTTCAGATATGATCATACAGTATAACACAATTGTTCATAATGCTTACAGTAATACTTACATTATAAGTATAATACTTCTTATCTCCTGATCCATACTTCATTTTCTTTGTAAATATGCCTACACTTTTATATTTTTATCAGGGGGGAAAAAAAACAGTTTTCTAAATACAATTCCATGCTCTTTTATGTGCAGTAGTGCCCATACCTTTTTTGTCAGTCAGATAAAACTTGGCACATAAACCTGAAATAAAATGCAAAATTAAGATATTGCAACATGAATTTGGCATGGTTACACACACTACCAGTTTAAGCGACAAATTTTTTACAGGTCATATACTTTTAGAAGCTTACCCTAATTTCAGTATCAATACTCATAAATAAACTTGACTTGATTTGCAGAGACAGTTTTGGGGCACATATAGAATCATCTCTCCAAAACTTGACATTTTTAGGGAAGCAAGATTGGTCACTTCCATGTTGTATAAACTTCAGAACTAGCTTTTTGGCACACACATTTTTATGTATTATATTTATAACGTAAACAAAATGTATCCATTTTCACCAATACTGTGTTTTGGCTGAGTGGAGTGTTCGTGTTACATAAACACACCAGACTTTGGGGTCAAGAGTGAAAGCACCCTTATGAGTGTGTGATGTTTTTTGTTGTTGTTGTTTGGTTTGTGTGTATTTGACAGTGTGCTGGAGAAGAAAACATTTTTTAATATTTGAAAATGTTTGCTATCCTTATAAAGTAAAAGTACCTTTAAAAGAAAAAGAAAAAACTAAACGTGAGTCTTTTTCTTTTACTGAAATATAATTCTGGTAGCTCAACAAAGCTTTTGCACCAGATATATGAATTAACATGAGGAAATGAAAGCTTATCTCGGACATGCTAGGCAGAGCAGGAAGACATACTGCATTATGCAAATGTGAAGAGAATGTAACATCAGTTGCTAGCTTAGCTAATCCACAGAATAATTATCAGGTTTCAATCAAGTATATTGCTTTTGTGTCTCATTAGAAACATAACATTATTTTTCTGAGAAAGGTTTTAACCTGAATTACCTTCACAACCAAACAGTATGTTTATTGTTTTGTCTTAGCTTTTAGCTAAGTAGCAGAACAGGAGTTACAGGCTAATTACATGGTTGCCATATCCTCAAAAATTGAAGTATTCTTTCTTTCCTTCCTTCCTTCTTTCTTTTATATAATTATGGATTTGTGGCTGTTGCATTGCACAAAGATCATATGTGTGTTTCAATACAAACAGTAAATTTTAAAAAAGTATCCAGATATAATGAAACTTTTTTCAGTCAGCTCTTTTATTTTCAATGACAACTACTACCCTACGCACAGACTTCTTCAATACACATCATCTAACTCAAATATTCAAATATTAGACTTATAATCTACATAACTAAAGTAAAGCCTATTTTATTGGAGGAAACGTTTTATTTGTGAATATTTCCAGCCAAAGAACACATGTCATTGTCTATAGTACTTTTTTTATTATTATAAATTTACACAATTTAATTGTCCCATCAACTAGAACAATATGAAGATAACAACTTTGTTAATAGCGGACTGTGATTTCCACAAGTAAATATCATAATTATAGTCTATATCTATCTCATTATCTCATCATTGCCAACCGCTTTGTCCTATACTAGGAGACTTAGGGCTCAAGGCGGGGTACACCCTGGACAGGGTGCCAATTCATCGCAGGACACACACACACACACACACACACACACACACACACACACACACACACACACTCATTTTCACTCATTCTCACATTACGGACAATTTGGGAATGCCAAATGCCCTAATCTGCATATCTATGGACTGTGGGAGGAACCAGAGCACTCCAATGGTGCTTTTCTACTGCATACTACGGCACGACACGGTTCAGTACAGCTCACTTTTGGCGCTTTTCCACTGCATAGTACGACACGACACGGTTCAGTTCTACTCACTTTTCGGGGGTTTTCCACTGGGAACAGTACCTGGTACCTGGTCCTTTTTTTAGTACCACCTCAGCCGAGGTTCTAAGCGTGCCGAACCGTTACCAAAACGTGACGTGTAAACTCTGCTGGTCACTGATTAGCCGGAGAAAATCGTCATTACTGCGTCACCGAACTTGCGACACGAGACACAACAGAACCGCTATATTTAGAACAGCCAGAGAAGGATCGCACGCACCTTTTTGTATTAACCGTCGGCCTCTTTTGAAACAAACTCCTTCGTCTCGCTGTTAAAAACAACCACATGCCGAGAATGAAGAACACCATGCCGTCGATATGCTCCATTGTTGTGTGTTTGTTTGTGGCGCGTTTACGATGACGTCACGGCAGTAGCGGCGCCGCGACTAAACGACACGTGAGTAATCCCGCCCACGCTAAAGCGTTGCTACACTGCAGTGGAAGCGCAACCCGAGCCGAACTGAGCCGAACCGAAGTGAGTTGAACTGAACCGTGTCGTGCCGTTCTATGCAGTGGAAAAGAGGCATTTGGTTCGTCTCAGTTCGGCTCGGTTTGCGTTTCGACTGCAGTTTAGTACGGCTTTAGAGCGGGCAGGATTATTCACGTGTCGTTATAGTTGCGGCGCCTCTACAGCCGTGACATCATCGTAAACGCACCACAAAGAAAGACACAACAATGGAGCATATCGACGGCATGGTGTTCTTCATTCTCGGCATGTGGATGTTTTTAACAGATGGCTGTGCTAAAAATCTAGCGGGTCTGTTGTAATGACGATTTTCTCCGGCCAATCAGTGACCAGCAGAGTTTACACGTCACGTTTTGGTAACGGTTCGGCGCGCTTGGAACCTTGGCTGAGGTGGTACTAAAAAAAGGACCAGGTACCAGGTACTGTTCCCAATGGAAAACCCCCCAAAAGTGAGCTGAACTACTATGCCATACTGTACTATGCAGTGGAAAAGCACCACAAGAAACACCACCAAGCGCAAAGGGACAGACCCTGATTTCCAAAACCTTGGAGGTCCAAGGCAACAATGCTAATCAATACCGTGCCACCTTATATCTATTTACATCATTTAAAAGTAGTGAATGTAGGAAAGACAGGATGTATAAATAAGGTGGCTATTATATTTTTTAAATAAGAAATGTAAATATTGTGATGTAATTGCTTAATAAAAAAATGCATTGCTAACTAAAAAAATTGTTTGGCTAAAAAACGTGGATGTGCTAGTATGTTGGTCTGTACATTTTCATATAGTCTTTTATTAAATATGGCGTATATGCAGTAGAAGAGGTTGTTTTATTTGTTAAAATGTTTCATCTAAACATAAATTATCATCATATTTAGTATAATATTTTAATCAAGATTTTGAAGTATATAAGTGTGTGTTAGTTCTATTTATTTATTTTTTAAATGGCTTATTAACTATTTAATAAGTTTGGGGGCTAGTGTTGAATGGCCACTTACTTGTTTTTTAACACAGACCTGGCAACCCTGACTGCTATCACTGCTATGTACAGTACACTCAAAGCAGCTAGTGCTATATTGTGTTTACTTCTGAAGATTCAGTGACAGCATGCAATGTTCAAGCTGAATTCCAAATCTAATGGTTCATGCGCATGTGCTTCTAACAGTGATACAAACTGAAATTGATTAAAGTTAATTTATTTAATTCACATCATCAGCAAACATCAGGATAAAAAAGTAGCTTTGCTGGTTAATCCTGGTGTGTGTGTGTGTGTGTGTGTGTGTGTGTGAGAGAGAGAGAGAGAGAGAGAGAGAGAGAGAGAGAGAGAGAGAGAACAGATTGGTACAAGACTGCGGTGTAAATAATAAATTTTTAGAAACTACATTAAACAAATCTACATATTGTATAAAGACAGACAACTCCGAACCATGCATAATTATTCAGGTATATAAAGTTTGGGTCATGATAACCTATATTTTGGATAGTAGCAGAACATAGAGAAATCACTTAACTTCCCTAACCTGATTTCAATGTAATAATTATTTCTAAATTTTATTTTACGGCTAGACTAGTAATGTGATGACAGTAGAATTTCAACTAACAATTTCATAAGTGTATATTTCATATTGTGTAGTGTAGCTATATAATTTACATATTTATACATATTTGCCATAGGAATGGTATTACATCTTAACAAATCTATATAAACTACCCATAATTTCTGATCACAACTCTGTTATAAACTTAAACATAAACTTACATAAACTTAAACAGTCAGCATTGTCCTATTCATAACTATCGCGCATATTGTATATTGTATATTGTATATAATAACCAGTGTCAGTGTTTCAGTCTTTAAAAAATAATCAGTTCCATTACAGCGTTACTTTCTGATAAAAGTAACTAGTTAGAGTACTTTTTTATTGCAGAAAATGAAAACCCCTCTATGATTCCTCATGTATGTTGTTTTAGTCAAGACCTTTATAATTATTCTACCATCATCATTCAGCGTTCATCATTCAAGTTTGGCCCATAATCTGTACAGTACTAATACCCCTATCTCACCTACGCGGTTTCACGCGGTGGCTGTAAGTACGGTTCATCATGATTCGTTGTGATTAGGTTTCCATCTTCCCACGCGTCGGTCCTCGCATAGTCAAACCACATTGGTGAGATAGGGGTATAACAGCAGGAATATACAGCATGAATCCTACAGCGAGGCTTGTACAGTAGGACGACTTTCACAATAACGGATTGGGAATGACTGCTGTCTGGCTCACAGATTATATAAATTATATAAATTTTTTAAAAAGTAACTAAATAACTCAGTACTTAAATGGCGGACCTAGCGCGTTAGATTACACGTTACATCAAAAAAGTAATCCAAGTACTTTGTATCGCGTTAAACCCAACACTGATAATAACCTCCCTCATTCCACTCTCAATAACAATTTACACACATCAAACCGCAATATCATAACCATATGTTCAATATGAATATATGTTCAATATGTTCCTTCATAGCAACCATCTATAATCATTGCACTAACTGTACATAACTCTTCTGTGTCTTGTTTACATATGCATATTATTTTAGCATGCTATATATTTTCCTTCATTGCAATCAGTGCATATAACCTTTCTAACCCTGTATAAAACCTTCTGTATACAGTTAACATATGAGTATAGTTTACATATGCAAATTATTTATCATGATATACAATATCTTCCTCATTTTAAATCAATCCAATGGATACCACAACCTTATAATAATGTTACGCCAAACAGAATTTTGTGAAATTACAGTAAAAAATATTGTACTTCAATCTAAAATAATAATATCACTGATTAAATTAAAGCTGATCAGATTATTTTTAGCTTTAACATTTTACTTAAATGTTCTAAAAACTCTTTCCGTCAACGACACATACTCCAGCTAGTAAATAAATAAATAAATAAATAAACAAATCTGAAAACAAGGTAACTAGGCATTCTGTACTCATTACAGCTGGCCCTTCCTGTAGGGGGTTGCCTTCTATTTGAGTGACAGGGACAGCCACTTGCTCCTTTTGGTCATCACCAGGTCAATGCTTGCCATAAGGGCCTGACTAAACAGCATGGCCTCCTTTTTTTGTGGCATAAAAATAACATTTAAAAACAAAGGAGTTGCAAATAAAATGAGTATATAGAATAATCTGAGCATGGCTTTAGAATATCATGTTGTAATGAACCCCTGTAGACAGAGCATGGGACTGAGAGGCAAATGTACAGTAAGGTTGGATAAAATGCATCAATCTCCCATGATTCCCTGGGTGAGTGGGATGAATGGGGAGTGGCTGAGAAGTGACATTACAGGCTAGGCTAGAGGTATATAAAGTAAAAGTAGCAGATTAGCACTTCTGAGCAGTTGGAGCATTCCCAGCCTTGCCTCGGGTGTAGGGATTGCAAGGGAAAAGCAAAACTACACGGTCTTTACCCCTGTGTAGTTTTGTTTTTTGGGGTCGTTTTGAGGTTCAACTGTTCTCACCTTGGATATTCTGCCAACATACTGGATAAAAGGATTGTTGCTGAGGCACTAGCCTTCTGGGCACAGTCCCATCAGTTATAGGCACCGTTATAATCCAAGTAAGTTGCATTTATTCCCTGGACAGATATTCATTTATTATTATTAATTTTTACTTTGTGATCATGCATGTTACCTTCACATATATAATATGTTACAGACTTATATTCAGTGTTTTGTGATTTTTCAAAAGCTTACAGGATTCTATAATTGTTTTTTTATTTTTTTTTATTTTATAAATTAAAGTTTCTCAAAGGATTACCTGATTTTAAAAGTTCAAGGTGATTATATGGTGCGATGATTTGAGAAAAGCCAAGAATAGCCTGTGATAGCATTAGAGTGGTGTCCCAGCTCGGCCGTGATGTCTTTTTAAGGGAATCAGCAGCAGGGCTATCAGTTGCACCTCCAGTTATGTGCCACATGGTGACTGTCAATCAAGCAAAGGGACTGATTATTTTTGGAGACTTCCATTTTGGTCTAAAAGGACATCAATCATTATGTATAATGCCTACCTTACAGTTTATTGTGAACTTTTTCTTCATTAAAATACACCTATTTTGTTTATTTTGTACAATTTTGGGATAATTTGGGAGAGGTGCCTGAACTCCGTCTGTTGACCAAAATCGTATAGTGGTTAATGGATACATTTTAGACAGTGATTAGATTAGTTTAAAGATTTGGGCAAATTAAATTGGTGCTGGTTTTTAAATTTTTAAATGATGGTTGACAGTGATAGGAGATAGTTGTGCTAGAGGTTTTGTCCTAAGAGAGCTGAATAAGTGTAATGATTTAAAGAAGATGGCTTCGAGAATAATTTTGCATTCCATTCCCTCTGAGCAAATTAATTAATTAATTTATTATTTTAAAAAAATAAAAAATTATTTCCGGCTATTAAGACAACCTGTAGGTTTTCAGTGTTTTTTTATGGTTTGGCTTAAAATAAATGATTTGTATTATTAAATATGCCTGTGTTTTTGTTTTGATTAATAAATTGTTATAAATTAACCTTGGAGGCCTAAAAAAGTTTATTAAGCCTTGTCATAAGAAATAGTGGACAAAACCTTGTATATTGCTTAAAGTAGTAATTTAGCATTTTTACTGGTATTTCTTTGTTATTTTACAAAAAAGCATATCTGAACTGAAATAAACGGAAATAAACAAACAGGTTAATCTGTTTTGTCTACATTATCTTAATTTACATCAGCTACTGTTAGAAACTCTGATACTCTTACAGATATATGGAAGTTGTTCTATACAGATGAGAATCTGACTGATGAATTAAAGAGAGAAGATGACAAATTCTATGAAATCTCACGTCTTCATAATGGACAGTCTTAAAGTGTCTATTGAAGCTGCCAGTTGATAAATGTACATGTAGAGATATTGTATTACCCCTCGATATAGAACAGGGTATATTTACAGCCTGGTGACCTTATTTAAAGTTGGTGTTGGTTATATTTTCTGGGAATTTAAATGGTGTTGGGGTGCTACTGAGCATCAGTGGTTCTCCTTGTTCTCAGCACTTGCCATTTTATTTAATACATTTGTATCTTAATATTATCCAAATGGTATATACAGTACATTGTTTAAGTAAAAATATTTAATATTAGTCGCATTTTAGGTGCGAGATTTGCTATAATGTTAACAAAAGTTAACAGGAATTCACAAAACATCTGTCATTTTACAATTGTAGACTGTTTGCTTTAACACTAACACCTGCTGACATTCTGTCCAATTTTATGGTTGTCTCCAAAACGTATGTGTGAGATGAGCTCATGGGTCACTTCCATATTCCCAAACAGCTAGATGATTGAATTGGACCTAGCCAACTTATTTGTTTCGCATAAAAGATCATATAGTGTATAATATACACAGTACAGTGTTATGTTTACAACCTAATCATGGAAAAGGCCTGCCAGGATATTCCTTCTTGATCTCCGTGTGAGGTCTTTTTGTGCTTTACCTAATCATTAGCATTTGCATCTAGGTATTTGCATCATCATTGGTAATTTGTTTCAAAAGCTGTAATCAAAGCTTCTTAGAAAGGTGTCTGAAGTGACACACAGACCTTTTGGCACCACTAGTCTCTCAGATGACAGGTTGCTCAGGCCCAGGTGGAGCAGTGTGAAGGCAGGGAACGACACCAAATGATTAGTCAGTTAAATTTCTCTGCATCTAAAAATAGCTCACCTATAATTAATGTAACAAAAAAACTATCTTAATCCTGTGGGTTTTTATTTGTGTTTTATGAAATAAATGATTTGACCTCAAATGGTTTGATGCCCAGTTAGGAGTGCCTCATTTTTCTATTTTCCAGGGTGCCTACCACCATGACAACACAGGCGCCAACGTTTACGCAGCCGCTTCAGAGCGTTGTGTCACTTGAGGGTAGTGACGCAACGTTCGAAGCTCAAGTTAGTGGTAAGGATAAGTCACATTCTGATGGACTGTTTATAAATTGAGCAAATACATAGTGTCCATTTAGTTTAGGGCTATATTACAACCCCTGTTCCCTGCAGGTAATCCAGTTCCTGAGGTGAGCTGGTTTCGTGATGGCCAGGTTCTTTCTGCTGCCGCTCTGCCCGGCGTTCAGATCTCGTTCAGCGAAGGCCGCGCTGTTCTGAGGATCCCCGCCGTGACAGCCGCACACAGCGGAAGATTTTCTGTGAGAGCCACCAATGGCGCTGGACAAGCCACTAGCACTGCTGAACTCCTGGTTACAGGTAATTCATTTGATCTATAGATATTCCTAAGCAATTCCTAACTTAGGAGTTAAGTACCAAACCTGTCTTTTCTTTATAGCGGAAACTGCACCACCGACCTTTATTCAGAGACTACAAAGCATGACTGTGAGACAAGGAAGCAAAGTGAGACTGGACATCCGTGTGACAGGAATCCCTACACCTGTGGTGAAGTTTTATAGAGAGGGAGCCGAGATTCAAAGCTCAGCTGACTTTGAGATTGTTCAAGATGGGGAACTTTACAGTTTGTTGATTGCAGAGGCTTTTCCTGAAGACTCTGGTGGATACTCCGTTACTGCCTCTAACAGCAGCGGACGTGCCACTTCAATCGCAGAACTCCTGGTTCGAGGTATTTATTGACATTGATATGTTTTACGTAACTTAATATGCATTTACCGGCAATGCATATGTTTTAATGCTAGTATATCAGCATGGTGAAGAACACTGTACTATGTTTTATTCTAGGTGATGAAGTTGCAGTGCCTGCTAAGAAGACCAAGACAGTTGTTTCAACCGCTGAGATTTCACAGACCAAGGTAGAAATCATTGGAATTCTAATTTATGTGCTATGAATTTGCCTGCCCTTATCATCAATCACCATTGTACCCTAACCAAGGGGTGGTATCATCCCAGTGCGAAAAAACATTCTACGATTTGATTCTATTCTGAATGCTATTGTCCTGAAAAAATAAGTAGAGAAGAATGCATTGTTGTATTTCATTCATAGATAATAGACGCCCATTCTGAGTCATCAGCCATGATAGAAATGCAAATGGAAGGAGGTGTTGAAATTCAGCATTTGGCTCACAAGACACCACCTCGTGTGCCTGGAAAACCAACCTCAATGTCCCCACCACCAGCTTCAGCAGTTTCAAAGGTTGCAGCTGCTCGCCACCAGTCACCTTCCCCCGTAAGACATGTTAAGGCTCCAACCCACACACCTGTGAGGTAAACTGCTTTTCATTTCCCTAAATAGATGTATCTAGCAAGCTTTTCAAAAAAAAAAAAAAAACACAAATATAATAAATGTACTTTCTATATTTTTTTGTGTTTTATCATCTTTTTCTTTTCTTTAGGTCTGGTTCCCCAACTTCAAGAGTGTCTGTGTCCCCTATTAGACCTGTCAAGTCTCCCTTAATAACAGGCAAGTATGTCACAGAGGCTGCAGATGTTTTGCCTCCATGGAAGCAAGACGGCTACGTTTCAGAGGGTAGCTACACTACAATGTCTGCTGGATCCACATATGTCCAGTCCTCATCCACACATGCCCAGAAGGAACAGTGGGAAGGCTCTTTTGCCATGCAGCAACAGATCAGTGGAGCTATTATTAAAGAGGTGAGTTTTTTTTTGTTGAGTCTTTAGTTGATCATTTGCAACCCCTAGTGGTAAAATAACTTATGTGCAACTTAGTGGTACCTTGTGGCAGAGGGGCAAAGACGGCAAATAAACAAACTACAGCTAACAGATGAGAAAACGCCGGTATAGTAATGATGCATATGCGTATATGATGTTGTTATGTAAACTATTAGATGATGCTGGGTATTTAGGAGTGCTTGTGTTTAAGTCAATTTGCTGCTGATAACTGTGACTGTGAACCAGGTTTGTTAGTGGTTGTTCTGTAAAAATATCAAATTGTCTATTTTAGAGACAAAATGACCATTTCAGCATTTTGCAGTTTAAGAGCAGACGATGGAGTTGTTTTTGCTCCTGTATTGAATCGATGTATTTACTACGTACTGTACAAATATTCAATTAAGGGTCAGTTATCTATTTTCTCAAATGCTTTGAAATGGCAATTATTGTGGTTTCAATAATACATTATAGATAAATTTAGGATACATTTCGTAACGCAGATGAATTAATTGACAAAAACAGACCACATTTTTTTCAGTTGCAACCTTAATCTAATGGCTATCATCGAGCCATTACATTTACATTTAGGCATTTGGCAGACGCTCTTATCCAGAGCGACTTACATTTTTATCTCATTACACATCTGAGCAGTTGAGGGTTAAGGGCCTTGCTCAAGGGCCCAACAGTGGCAACTTGGTGGTTGTGGGGTTTGAACCTGGGATCTTCCGAACCGTAGTCCAATGCCTTAACCACTGAGCTACCCCTGTCCAGACTAAATGATAATAAAATGAAGTTCATTGAGCTTATTGCTATTTTTAATACTCATCTGCTCTTCAATCATTTTGTCTGCATTGATGTAATCACACGAAGGACCTAAACAGAACACATGGATTAGGTGAAGTAGGTTGTGTTATTTCTGCACATGATCACATATGTGCATATCTGTGGAGTCCTACAGTCTTCAGTGTGGCCTGGAGCCTTGTGAAAGTGGCCTTTATTCTTCTTCTTATTATTTTTTAAAAACATTTTTATTTATTTATTTAAATTGAATAAATTAAACTTTAAGCCCAAGAATTTGACTCAAGGCTAAGTCTTTCTACTGGGATTATTCTCACCTGGACACTGTAGATATGATCTTAAGAATTGCTGATGTGATCATAAAGATCATCGTGCTTACTCGAGACATCTTTTCAGCACACTTAGTACGAGTTGACAGTTGTGAAAAAGAAAATGTTTCCCACACAGTTAGTACTGTGGCCTCACACCTTTGGGTTGTGTTTCCCTGTGCTTTTAGTGGGTTTCCTCAGGGTACTCTGGTTTTCCATCTAGTAAGCTGGATGTACAGTAGTACGCAATCCAAATCACCTATAATCTCCTGCCTTGTCTCCCTGGCATAGTCTCCAGATACCCCAGTACAAAAACCTACATAGGATCGGTGGTATGGAAAATAAATGAAATGACCTCCCATTATCCTGTGACATTCAGAAGAGAATAAGTTATCATTTTAGTCTGGGTTTCTTCATGGCATCTTCTCATGAAGTGTTCTTTCCAATTTCAAAATTGAAATAAAAATGTTATTTGTCATGCACACATTTGTTTTTCCAATGGCTCTGGCTTGTTCATTAAGAATCTAATGTCGATAATGATAACTACATCCATAGTTGTGTAAAACATCTTTATGAAAACGATTATTGTTATGTGTTATACAAATACGCTGGAGTTTTGTTCCTCTACCCCTCTGCATTCATATGTGGTTAATGGATGACCTTAACCGACATCAGTCATACACTGCTTTCACCTTGTCTTTGCTTTTACATTAAACATGGATTATTATTATTATTATTATTGTTGTTGTTGTTGTTGTTTTTGTTATTATTATTATTATTATTATTATTATTGTTATTATTATTATTATTATTATTATTATTATGCTTATTGTTATTATTATTATTATCATCATCATCATCATCATCATCATTATTATTATTATTATTATTGTATTTTGTAGAAATCAGTTCTTCATTTCTTATTTCTGATAAAATTATCAAGTGTGTTTAGCTTTCAAGGTGCAAGCTGCGGAAAATCAGAATAACTCCACATTCCACCCAGCTTCAGAGTGGTGGGGATACAGGCAGATTGTTTACATTTAAATAATCAATTGATCACTTTTGCCTCGTAGATCCATTATGTTTCACCTCAACTCCACTCAGCAATCCATCTGTCATTTCAGTTGTGAAAAATAATACTTTGTTGCATCATTGTTTTTGTCATCATATAATCTGCATCATGTTCTAAATCAGAGGATTTGAATTCACTTAATATTTTACAGGCTGTTGAGGCTGCAATGATCCCTTCTGATACACAAGTGCAAGTGATGCCACCAACAGTTGTGGCTGTAAGTATTGAGTTTCAACGGATTTTCAAACCTAGATTCACATTTATCAAAGCAGTGACTACATTTCTGTTATTCAGGGCTTGAAGAACCTGACTGTTACTGAGGGAGAGTCTGTGATTTTGGAGTGCCAGATCTCAGGTCACCCCACACCAGGCATTATGTGGTTCAGGGAGGACTACAGGATTGAGTGTTCTATTGACTTCCAGATCACATATGAGCAAGGATATGCCCAATTGGTGATCCGTGAGGCTTTTGCTGAGGATAGCGGACGTTTCACTTGTACTGCTACAAACGAGGCTGGAACTATCAGCACCTCCTGCTACCTGCTTGTGCAAGGTAAAAATCCCATGATTACAGCGTTACGATGTAGCAAAGTTTATGAAGATAGATTTTTTTTTTTACATTCTTTTTTTTTTTTTTTTTTTACAGTCTCTGAGGAAATTGAGAGTCGCGAGGATTTACCTGCTGTTTCGGAACAAATTGACATATCTATGCAAGAAAGACAGTGAGTGTGCCATGTCCTGTTCTAAGTTGATCTTCAGATGTAATCAATGAAGAATGAACCATAAATCTGTTAGCTATTTCAAGATTTACTTTTTTTTTATCCATGTGTCTTGGAATGAAGCAACATCTATGGATTCGTAATTTTAAAAAATATTCTTGATGAAATATGTAAATGTGATAAGACTCTATTGTGCTATTGTTAGAGGTATCTACCTTTTTAGACAGTATATTATATTTTATTTTGCTCTTTCTGCATTAGTGAACAGTCCTGGTTCTAGAAAGAAAGTCCAGGTCCATTCGAATTGAATAATATGGTTCATCAAAATAGTTCCTATATCATCACAGTTTGGACCACATCCTTGCTCACTGATTGTATGTATGTATGTTTGTGGTAGCCTGTGCTATAGCAACAACTAAAAATATTTTAACCAAATACGGCATATTGAGTTTGAACACACATCAGATTTATTTATTTATTTATTTTTGGGAGGGGGGTTTGGGGTGGATTAAGACTTTTTTGCAAAGAAAATTTTTAGCATTCGGAATTTCTTTCAATGGTTGCTGAGCTAGTGACCCCAGCCACTGGATGCAGTGCCGGTCCCAAACCCGGATAAAATGGGAGGGTTGCGTCAGGAAGGGCATCCGGCGTAAAACCTGTGCCAAGTTGTAGTGCGGACTGGAGACTCTGTGGCGACCCCTTGTCGGGAGCAGCCGAAAGACCAACAACAACGTTGCTGAGCTAGTGATGTGCCCACCGATGTTTATGTACAAAACATCTCCGTAAGGAATTCTAATTAATAATTCAAACTTTCCTAGGATTGCAGCTGAAGTCAGACAAGAGACCAGGTCACAAATCAGTGCTGTCTCTGAATCTGTGGAGACTGGAGCTGCTGTGGCTCCATTTTTTATAAGAAAGCCCACAGTGCAGAAACTGGTGGAAGGGTGTAGTGTTGTGTTTGAGTGCCAGATTGGAGGCAGTCCCAAACCTCACATCTACTGGAAAAAGAGTGGAATTCCACTCACTACTGGATACAGGTAGTTTATTAAAGCAGTTTTCTTGGTATGAAAATGGCAGTAACATGCAGTATTTTATACAGTATATATATTACAGTATAACATATTGTTCATGTGTTTAATCTATCAGAAATAGAGTCGCTTACAATAAAGAAACAGGTCACTGCAAATTGGAGATTTCTATGACATTTTCTGAAGATGCTGGAGAATATATAGTGTTTGCGAGAAACCAGCTTGGGGAAGTATCAGCATCAGTTATGCTGCTTAATGAAGGTTGGTCATGCTAACATTATTTCTGCTACACACACACACACATACATGTATCATATTTTACTTCATATTATTTTACAATGTGTATTATAGAGGCATATGAAGCTTACATAAAAGAACATGAAGTTGCATATAAGACTGAAGTGACTACAGAGGTGAGAATGGAGCCCAAAGTTGGAGACGTTCCACCTGTATTTACGAATGACCTTGAAAAGGAGCAAATAATCATTCAGAAGAGAATGGCTAAGAAAACACAAATGATGCAGTCCATCACCTCTGAGCAGGTTTGTACACCTTTGTTTTACATTTGAATTCACCTTCCTTGATTAGTATATCCATGTCTAACGGTGCGGTCTTTTCACAGGAGTTCAAAATATCTTCTGTTGAACAGAGGTTCATGTATGAGATTGAGTGTCATTTGCTAAAGATTACCTACCAAAAATTGCTGGCTGGAGATGGGGAGCAAATGGACATGACCATATCTGAACATGAGTGTGTAACACCAGTTTTTAGCACTCCAGTGAAAAATTACAAGCTCAGGGAAGGAATGAGTGCCACATTGCACTTCAAAATGATGGGAACTCCACTTCCTAAGGTATGTAACTCCACTGCCATCTGGAATGATATTGTATTCTGATTATTCAAAATCCTTTTTTTGCTTTTGATTACTAAGCATATATTCTAATTTGCAGATTACATGGTATAAAGATGGCAAACGCATAAGACATGGAGACCATTATCAAATGGAGGTTCTTAAAGATGGTAGAGCCAGTCTGCGTATTCCTGTGGTCGTGCCAGAGGATGAGGGAATCTACAGTGCTCTGATTAGCAACATGAAGGGTAATGCTGTGAGCTCTGGCAAGCTGCATGTGGAATTAGAAGATGTGCACCCACGATTCCGTCAACAAGAAACAGCTCAGATCATCAGGTATGTCCAATTTAATGAGTGTAAAATGCTGTTGATTCTCCAAAAATAAATATACTATAATATAAAGATAATTGAAGGTGGTTTTCAACGTTTGATTTACTTGTGTACTATGTGTTTTTTGCGATGTTTCAAAAGAATCTCAAAATTCTACCATTTTCAATTAAGACCATAACAATCTAATGCACATTGTGAATTATAGCAACACAGCAATAGGTTTCAAGCTGCTTTTGTAAGAATTGAATTGAAGATCTTATCAAATACGTTGCATACTGAGTGATATAGACTTATGTACATCACGTCATTCTTACTGAGGATGTCTGGTTTTTATACAATTCAGATCTACATCGCCAAGCTCTACCAGTCGTTCTCCCGGACGTTCACCTGCTCGCAGACTAGATGACACTGATGAAGCCCAACTTGAAAGACTTTATAAGCCTGTTTTTGTCACAAAACCATCTTCCTTTAAGTGCTCTGAGGGACAAACTGCAAGATTTGACCTGAAGGTTGTAGGAAGACCCATGCCTGAAACTTACTGGTTCCATAATGGTATATTATATAAAAACCCTAATTGCTGAATTTCATTAAGACATTACCTATCACTGTAGATCTTAATTTTTTTAAAGAATTAAATGCATTTTTCTTTTAATAAGGACAACAAGTCGGAAATGACTATACGCACAAGATTGTGGTGAAGGAAGATGGAACTCAGTCATTGATTGTGGTTCCTGCTATGCCTCATGACTCCGGAGAATGGACAGTTGTTGCTCAGAACAGAGCTGGAAAAACCTCTGTTTCTATGACTCTTACCGTAGAAGGTATTGTTTAAAAAAAAAAAAACAACCCTTAATGTGCCTTATGCTCTTATTCAAATATTAAATCTAATATGACTTTTTTAAAATGAATTTTTAGCTAAAGAAAATTTGGAGAGACCCCTGTTTGTTCAGAAGCTGAAGAACATTACTGTTAAAGAAGGAAGCTTGGTTGAATTGGCTGTTAAAGCAATCGGCTCTCCCCTCCCGGACATTGTTTGGCTGAAAAACAGTGATATCATCACCCCAAACAAGCATCCGCATATCAGGTGAATATTTTCTGCAGCAATAAGTAGTATCACAAACAATATTTGGTTTTAAATATGAATCATCTAAACCTTTGAAATTGTGTTTGTTTCTAGAATTGAGGGTGGCAAAGGGGAGGCTTCCTTTAAGATTGCTCACAGTTCTGGCTCTGATAGTGCCTGGTACACAGCCACAGCTATTAACAAAGCTGGCCGAGATACCACTCGCTGCAAAGTCAATGTTGAAGTGGAGGCAGCGGGACCTCAGCCAGAGAGAAAGCTCATTATTCCCAAAGGAACTTATAAAGCTAAGGAAATTGCTGCTCCTGAATTGGAGCCACTTCATCTCCGCTATGGTCAGGAACAATGGGAGGAAGGTGACCTTTATGACAAGGAGAAGCAGCAGAAGCCTCTGTTCAAGAAGAAACTAACATCTGTCAGGCTAAAGCAGTTTGGTCCTGTACATTTTGATTGCAGACTAACACCTATTGGTGATCCCACAATGATTGTTGAATGGCTGCATGATAGCAAGCCCCTGGAAGCTGCTAACAGACTACGTATGATCAATGAATTTGGCTATTGCAGTCTTGACTACGAAGCTGCTTATGCCAGAGACAGTGGTGTCATCACATGCAGAGCGACCAACAAATTTGGAGTTGACCAGACCTCAGCCACCCTGATTGTGAAAGATGAGAAGAGCCTTGTTGAGGAAAGCCAGTTGCCTGAGGGTAGGAGAGGACCAAGACTTGATGAATTAGAGCGTATTGCTCATGAGGGAGCTCCTGCTGGAGTTACAGGAGATGAAATAACAGAGAAAACCAAGCCTGAGATTGTCTTGCTTCCAGAGCCCATTAGGGTACTGGAAGGGGAAACTGCTAAATTCCGTTGCAGAGTAACTGGATACCCAAGCCCAAAAGTCAACTGGTACCTGAATGGACAGCTTATTCGTAAGAGCAAAAGATTCAGGCTACAGTATGACGGCATTCACTACCTTGAGATTGTGGACTGCAAATCATATGATTCAGGAGATGTCAAAGTTGTGGCAGAAAACCCTGAAGGTGTTGTTGAGCATGTTGTGAAGTTTGAGATTCAACAGAGAGAGGACTTCCGAACAATTCTGCGTCGGGCCCCAGAAATTAAGCCTCCTACAACTGTTCAAGAGCATGGCAGAGTGACCTTTGAGGTTATTAAGCCTGAGAAGTCGTCAGAAACCTCCAAAGAGTCCAAAGAGGTAGTGAAACTGAAGAAAGCAGAGAGGGTAATCCATGAGAAACTAACAGAGGAATCTGAAGAGCTGAGAAGCAAATTTAAGCGCAGAACTCAGGAGGGCTACTATGAAGCAATTACTGCAGTTGAGCTCAAGTCCCGTAAAAGAGATGAGTCCTATGAAGATATGCTCAAGAAGAGAAAAGATGAACTCCTCCATCATGCCAAAGAATTAACTGAGGAAGAAAAGAAAAAGGAGGAGGAGGAGCATAAACTCACCATTCCCAAAATCAAACCAGATAAAATAGTACTTTCACCCAGCATGGAGGCTCCAAAAATTCATGAACGTATCCAGAGTCAGACAGTTGCCCAAGGAGATGAAGTACGCTTCCATTGCAGAGTTGTTGGTAAACCAGATCCACAATGTCAGTGGTTCAAGAATGGAGTTTTAATAGAAAAATCAGACAGAATTTATTGGTACTGGCCTGAGGACCATGTCTGTGAACTGGTCATTAGAGATGTGTCCACCGAAGATTCTGCTAGTATCATGGTCAAAGCCATGAACATTGCAGGCGAGACTTCAAGCCATGCATTCTTACTGATTCAAGGTATTTTCAACACAAAAGCTACTAAAGAATAATTCAACCCATGTTTTTATGTTACTATCCACGCCATGATTGCCTTTTCTTTGATTTTTTTATTTTTAGGGAAACAAGTTGTATCCTTTACTCAAACGCTAGAAGATCAAAGCACCAAAGAAAAGGACACCATGGTGACCTTTGAATGTGAGACAAATGAACCTTTTGTGAAGGTCAAATGGCTGAAGAACAATGCAGAGATTTTCTCTGGAGATAAGTACAGAATGCACTCTGACAGAAAGGTGCATTTTATGTCTGTACTGATCATCAATATGAGTGATGAAGCAGAATACAGCTGTGTACTTGCTGACGATGACCACATAAGTACAACTGCAAGCCTTTATGTTGAAGGTAATGGTGTTGAGCAAAAATGAACCATTTTAAATTGTATACTGTATGTAGAAGCATTTAAGCATAGTAAACCAAACTCTCTATATTTCTAATGTTTTGAACCATTAAATTGATAGTGTTGTAAAGTATCTTCAATGTTGATTTACTTTAATTGTCATATAGGTGCACCACTTGAAATTGTAAAGAACCTTGAGAATACCGAAGTGCCGGAGTCATTTACAGGGGAGTTTGAGTGTGAAGTGTCCCGTGAAGACGCTCAAGGCACTTGGTACTTTGAGAACGAAGCGATAATTCCTAGCCTTAAATATGTTGTGTCCTCCCGTCGTGGTCGCCACAGCCTATTTGTTAAAGATGTGAAAAAAGTGGACCAAGGAAAATACACTTTTGAAGTGGGTGACCTGAATACAAGTGCTTCCCTAAAAATGAAAGGTGAGTATTCTGGAAAGGGGACCAAGATAATGAGGATATAGGGGGAAAACACTTTCTCTCACTCTCTGTATTTTAACCACAATCAAATTTTCTCTCTAGTGCGTCCAGTTACACTGATGCAAGGCCTATCTGACTTGACAATATGTGAGGGTGATATTGCCCAACTTGAGGTACGATTCTCTCAGGAAAATGTTGAAGGAACATGGATGAAGGATGGTCAGGCCATCTCAGCCACAGATAGAATTCATATTGTAATTGACAAATTGAACTATAAGCTTTTAATTGAAGATGCTAATAAAGATGACACTGGAACGTACTCCTTCGTTGTACCCAACCAAGACATTTCCACATCTGGAAAGCTTATTGTTCAAGGTAAATTTCATAAACAATGTCTGGTGGTTGTACATACATGTACATGTTTTTCTGTAATATGGAAATGTTTGAATGAATAATTATGAACTCTATATCTTCACAGCCATTGACTTTTTGGCACCATTAAAGGACATTTCTGCAGTGGAGGGTACAAAGTCTGTTTTTGAGGCCAAGATTACTGCAGCTGATGTGAGCTCAGTGAAATGGTATCATGATGACAAATTGGTGATACCTAATGACAGAGTCCAAATGGTCGCAAAAGGTTCTAAACAACGTCTAGTGTTGAACAGGACTTATGCTTCAGATGAAGGACAATATAAGCTGGTTGTTGGTCGTGTTGATTCAACATGCAACCTGGCAGTTGAAAGTATGTCCTGCATAGGTTAAAGAATAATAATTCGATGTCATATATGAATAACACATGAATGAATAATGGATAATAAATAACATTAATAATAAATAATGTTTAATTCTTGTGTTTATTAGAAATCAACATTGTAAAGCACATGGAGGACTGTGTATGTACAGAGACTCAGAATGTCACATTTGAGGTCGAAGTATCTCATTCCGGAATTGATGCTCTCTGGACATTTAATGGTCAAACTCTGAAGGCTGGTGCCAAGTACAAAATTGACAGTAAAGGTACCCACTATAGCCTCACCATCCTTAATGCCATGAAGGATGAGGAAGGAGAGTATGTCTTTGCTGCTGGAGAGAAGACATCTAGTGCAAAGCTTATTGTTTCAGGTATTTATAAAAGTATAGCAGCGCATTTTGTAATATTTAATATTAAAGGTAATTTGTGAACTATTTATCTATGTTGCAGCTGTTTACATTCTGTTGACATAATTTTAGGGGTAAAGATATGATTTCTTGTTTTTTTTGTTGTTGTTGTTTTTCGTAGGTGGTGCCATAAGCAGACCACTTTGTGATTTGACAGTAGCAGAGTCCCAAACTGCTGTATTAGAGTGTGAGGTTGCGAGTGAATCTGCTGAAGGACAGTGGCTTAAGAATGGACAGTCTGTTAGCTTCAATGACAATGTCAGGAGTGAAGACAATGGGACTCTAAGAAGCCTAGTTATTGATATCACCAGACCACAGGATATTGGAGAGTATACATACCAGGTTGCAAACTCTACAACATCTGCTAACCTAAGGGTTGAAGGTACATTCAAGTTTTACTATATACTGTAGGTGCATTGTGCTTTAATTATTCTGTCTTCTGGTTGTTCATAATTGAATGCCATTTTATAGCTGTTAGGATCAAAAAGACTATGAAGAACCAAACTGCCATTGAGACACAAGATGCTGTGTTCAACCTTGAACTCACGCATTTGGATGTGCAAGGGGCCCAGTGGATCAAGAATGGTGTTGAAATCATTCCGAGTGATAAATATGAAATCATAGTAGATGGCATGGTTCACACCCTAAAGATTAAAAATTGTAACACCCACGATGAATCTGTTTATGGATTCAAACTTGGAAAGCTCTCTGCTAATTCAAGACTCAATGTTGAGAGTAAGTATTTGTCCATTAATGCTTTCACACAGATGTTTCCATGGAATGTTCTTCCATTTTTTTCTCTCTCTCTTGTAGCTATCAAGGTTGTGAAGAAGCCCAAGGACGTAACTTCATTGTTGGGCGGCACGGCTTCATTTGAGCTAAGCCTATCACATGATGACATTCCAGTTAAGTGGATGTTCAATAGCCAAGAACTCGAGCCAAGCTCTAATGTTAAGCTACTCTCAGAAAGAAAGGCCCACAAACTGATTATTCAGAACGTGGATGAGAGTATGACCGGAGAGTACACTGCTCTTATTGGACATTTACATTGCAGTGCACATCTGCATGTTGAATGTATGTAAACTTTTTACATTTTGTAAAGTAGACATCCCCATGTAGTAGTATACAAGTTGAATAATGATGTCCATTTTAACATTTATTTAGCTTTAAGTGTCATAAACCCCATGATGGACGTTGAGATTCCAGAGACCCAGGTGGCCACATTTGAATGTGAAGTTTCACATTTTAATGTCCCGTCCATCTGGCTGAAAGATGGAATTGAGATTGAAACGAGCGAGAAGTTCGGAATTGTAGTGCAGGGCAAGCTACATCAACTGAAAATCATGAACGCTAGCATAGATGATGCAGAGGAATACACATTTGTCTGTGGAGATGATGGTGTCTCTGCCTTCCTGACTGTTAACCGTAAGTCAGTTTACAGTTTTCTATACCTATTTGTTGCTTTAAGATGTGAATATAACATATACTTGCACCATTTAAAAAATATTTCAGCCATAGAGATCACATCCATGCTCGAGGACCTCAGTGCTCAAGAGAGGGACACCATTACATTTGAAGTGACTGTTAATTATGAAAGTATTGGCCACAAATGGCTAAAGAATGGAGTGGTGATTAGATCCAGTGACAGATGCCAGATTCGTTCCAAACAGTTCACACACTCTCTCACTATCCAAAATGTGCATTTTGGGGATAGTGCAGAGTACAAATTTGTAGCAGGATCTGCTGAGACATCGGCAAAGCTGTTCGTTGAATGTGAGTTCTTAACTTCTATTTGGTATAACCAATTCTTTTCGTTTCATCACAATGACGCACATTTTCTACTTCTTAGCTCGAGTCATTGAGATTACAAAACACATCAAAGACATCAAGGTCACCGAGAAGAAAAAGGCCACCTTTGAATGTGAGCTCTCTGAGCCCAATGTTCAAGTCACTTGGTTGAAAGATGGACAGGAACTTGAATTATCTAACAGGTACTGCTAAAGGTGTTTTATTTTCCACAATGCCATATACCCATTTGGAAACATGTACCAAAATAAATCGGTACAATTTTAAATATTTAGGTTTAAAGCTACCACAGACAAATCCCTTCAGCGCTTGATCATCCAGAGCATTCGCACGTCTGATGCTGGTGAATACTCTGTGATTGCCGGCTCAAGTATCTCCAAGGCTCAGCTCACAGTAGAGGGCAAGGATGTTCAAATCTTTGATCCTGCTGAAAAAGAAATAAGGGTAAGTCGAACATTATTATTACTTAAGTCTGACTTAACATGAACCCATGCATGCCCGTTTTTATAATCTTTCCTTCACGATCTAGGTGGTTGAGAAGCAAAGAGCCACTTTTGAGTTTGAAGTCAGTGAGGAAGAAATCGAAGGTCGCTGGCTGAAAAATGGAGTTGAGATCCAATTCTCTCAAGAACAGCGTTACAACTATGTGACTCTCAGAAAGCTGCACCGCTTGACAATTGCGGAAACTGACCAGAGTGATGCTGGGGAATACACTTTTATTGCTGGAAAGAACAGGAGTACATTGACTCTGCATGTCAACAGTAAGTGTCTTTACCAACTTTACTCATACAGTACATAGTATGTCAAAGTCAAATCTTCTAGCACATAAACTAGCTTACTAACATTTGTATTTTTCTTTCATCAGTTTCTGAAGTGGCTTCTCCAGATGTTGGAGTTCCATCTGTGAAAATGTCTTCTCTACATGATGTATCTGTTGAGTCTGCCGGATTCCAGTACCATGTTTCTGGAGAGGGTAAGGGTCTGAACTGAGTCAGCATCAATCTACTGTATGGGACGAAATATTCTAGACAACTCACAGTTTAATAGACTCTACTGTACATATTAGATTAGATTAGATTAGAAATGCCATATGTTCTGTACAGGTACAATACATCCTCATCCACATACCCTTTAACATCCATAAGTGAATGATAATAGCAAAAGCAATAATTGGTGTTTGCTAACATCATTCACTTATCAACGTTACATGCTTAATTAGATTACCAGGGTGCTGGAACAAAAATCATTTGAATTTTACCAGCCCAAATCTGGAGGACTGGGGCTACATCACAGTATGACTGTATATTCACATTACAAGCTTTATCGCTTTTTGCTCAAATCCACGTTCTGCTTTGATGGTTCACTTTTGTGTTTGTAAGCGAACCATAATTGTCATTGGTGTGATCGAGATCTCTTTTATGAAAGTACATGCATGTGCACATTTTCAACAACAATAACATTCATACATAGAAGAGGCATGTGGAGCAACCGTGGTCATTACATGTTTGCCACATTGATCTTTGCTTTAAAGCTGTTTTCTTTGGCCTTTATGAACCCAGCTATACCATTTAGCTACATGATTTTCAGTAGAAAAGAATTTTCAGTTTTACCTGGAATTACTTATTTCCACAAACGCTGAGAAAGTATTGCATCACCCCTCTACCGACTACAGTCACAACTGCTCTTCCAATTGCTCTTCTATTCTTTTTTGTTTGTTCTTTCTAAACACTGGATGCTGACTGCGCATGTGGTATGCGCATGTGCAGTGAAGTTTGATGTGCACTGTTGAAGACACGCGTGCATCACAGAAGTTGCGCAATGGCTCATAGCATTCTTCTTATCTTGCACTGAATGTCTTGCTGAAACCCTTGGACTGTCTTACGCCAAATCTTATAACTCTTACTACCATAAATGCACTGCTTTATCAGCATCTTCAACACCAGTAGTGAAAAAACGAGACCTGAGAAAAGAGTCTTGGATACCGCCATGTTCTTTATTTAATTTATAGAGAGTTGCAGGACTGTAGATGCGTGTCTTACAATAGTGGCTTAGTGTCAATGACAGATCAGCAACAGTTTTTTTGCTCATACGTCTGCTTCAATGCAACTGCATGGCCACATATCAGATATGTATTCTAATTCATGTGGCATAAATCTAACATTTTTATTCTAAATGTTAACAGCTCGGATATGTCTCATTTAGGAAAAGCATCAAATAAGTTCCACTTTAAACCTGTAATGGGAATGTAGCATTATATAACTTACTCGCTCTTACACAAGCCTGGTGGTTAAGTAATTATTTCCATTAGTGGACAGCAAAGTCGCCATATTGTGCTGGACTCAGGCCTCCAGGTGAACAACAGACTGCATCACCTTTTCAACTCTACCAACTTCACACTGCTCTAATGGCCTCTTCTGAATCACCAATAGACCATTTTAAGATTGACGTAACTGTTTTTTTTTTTTTTTTCCCATTGCCCAGATCACAGTGTGGAAACCATAAATAGGCAAAGTGTGTCAAGCAGTGAAGTATCTCTTTTGGAGGGGATCACTTCTCACACCTTTACTACGACTCATTCTTCTTCTTCTTCTACTGTTCAAACATTTGGAATGGTGTCCAGTGTGGAAACCTCTATGAAAAGCATTAAAGTCCAACAACACATTTCGTCAGTGGAAGAATATTCCAGCGAACCTGCTTTGACTTTGAAAATGAGTGATCTCGTAGTCAGCCTGGGGGACATGGCGCAGTTCAACTGTTCTTTCACTGGGGAGCCTCTTACTGAAATTGTATGGGATCATAATGGAAGAACACTCACAAATACAGAGAGAGTACAATGTCTGGATCATGAAGGGGTCTTGTCTCTTGTCATACTCAACGTGCAACTCACAGACGAGGGAAGCTACGGCTGCACTGTGAAGAATGAAAACGGCGAGAATCGAACATCTGCAAGGCTCACGGTAGAAGGTGCTTACAGGTTTTATTTTGATTCTGATGTCCATTTCAACCTGTTCTGCTTAACGCTGGTGGTTTAATTAAACCGACATCATCACCGACAGTGTAATATATCTTGTAAAGTCTAATCTTTGCCAAGCTAAGCCTAACAATATTGTAATCAAACTAACGTTTTCTTTTTATCAATTCTAAAATTTCCTCTTACTGATAAGTAATCCCTAATTTCCATAACTTTATTCTCACTCAGCTAAAGAAGCAAACTCCAAAGCAGAAACCCCCATCCCTTCTGACTCTGTCAGTAAATCTTCTAAAAGTGAAAATGAGCCCACTGCAAAGCCATCTGACCAAGCAAAACAGGAGTACATCCAGACTATTGGATCGTTAAATACCTCGTCCCTGAGACATTACTATCCTGACGTGCTACCTTTGGTGGATCCTGCTATATATAAATCGATTCAGCCCGAGTTTCTTATGAAACTACAGCCCGAAACCACTGCACAGCAGCAAGACAAGGTTTCTCTTTATTATGTTCTCCAAGGAATCCCCTCTTCATATGTGACATGGCTGCACAATCAGTCGATGGTTGAAGAGCCACGGTTGTACTCACTGAAGCATGATGGACCTTTGTGCTGCTTAAATGTAATGAATAGCGGTCCCAAGCAAGGAGAAACGTATACATGCAGAATGATCAATGCTTCAGAAGACAGTGAGTGCAGCACCCAACTCGGGGTGAAGACAGGTTGGCATTTGCATGCTTTGCTTCTTCTTATTCTTTATGACTACACTCCTGTAGAAAATTCTATTCTTACTCTTAATCCATATAAGTAAGATATAATATCTCTCAAAACATTACATCAAAAGAGAATCTGTAGAGAAATGACTGCTGGACATCCTTCAAGGGAGATTATATGATCTATGATTTTTTTTTTTACCTTAATATATACTGTATGTTTATTTACCCTGGAGTTTAATATGGTGTATTTTCATTTCACAGTGCCAAGGGTTGAGGAACCTGTGTATGTGGAAGAAGTCAAAGGTAAAAGCAGATTTTCTACTCTTTATCGTTGTTATACAGTAATTGTTATGATTTGTCATGTATTTGATTAATGCACAAACTGTCATTGATCGTACTGTATATATATGGCGGCACGGTGGCGTAGTGGTTAGCACTGTCGCCTTGCACCTCCAGGGTCTGGGTTCGATTCCCCGGCCAGGCTCGATTCCCGTCTCTGTGTGCATGGAGTTTGCATGTTCTCCCCGTGCTTGGTGGGTTTCCTCCGGGTACTCCGGTTTCCTCCCACAGTCCAAAGATATGCAGGTTAGGCTAATTGGCGTTCCTAAAATTGCCCGTAGTGTGTGATTGGGTGTGTGTGTGTGTGTGTGTGTGCCCTGCAATGGATTGGCACCCTGTCCAGGGTGTACCCCGCCTAGTGCCCAAAGTCTCCTGGGATAGGCTCCAGGTCCCCCGCGACCCTGAACACAGGATTAAGCGGTATAGAAAATGAATGAATGAATATATATATATGTGTGTGTGTGTGTGCTCAAAACATATTTGGGTAACAAATGACAAATCTTTTAATTACCTATACCTTTAATTTGTTTATTCAGTAAAACATTGTGTATTTATATATATATATATATATATACATATAATCTACCTTTTGTGCACAGATGTTTCTAGCACAGCTGTGTGTACTGAAGAGGATTCTTACACCACAATCAAAACTTTTGAACTTGCGCCAGAATCGAAACTCTATTCAGAAGCATTCGAGAAAACAATGGAAAGGCCAGTTTTTGTAACCAAACTCTCCCCAGCCATTGTAACTGTAGGAAACACAGCTAAATTTACTGCAGTTGTAGCAGGATTTCCAAAACCGCTTGTTCAATGGTGCCACAATGGCCAAGTAATAACCACCTCGTCTGTTTATACGTTCGTGCAAGAGAATGAAGAATACACTCTGGTTATAAGCGATGTTAAAAAGCAATTAGAGGGAGCGTATATCTGCACTGCGAGCAACAAATTTGGCGAATCAACATGCACATCTTATCTTCATGTTAAAGTGAAAGATGCCAAAAGAGGAGAGGAGACTTTCAGTCAACCTCCACATTTTACAAAAGAAATTGAGGCTGTGCATTGCCCAGTTGGGGGTCAGGCTGTTTTTGACTACACAGTTACAGGTTCTCCATTTCCTGACATTCAGTGGTTCAGAGGTAGCCATCTCATTCAACCTAGTAAATACTGTATTATTGTTAATAATGTAGATGGATCCGGCAGCATAAAAATAATGGAAATTCAGCAAAGTGATAGTGGCCTCTACTCATGTAGGGCATGCAATCCACTTGGAGAAGCATTTTGCAAAGCAGAACTAATTGTCTTTCTTGATACAATCTCAACATCCCAAAAACATGAACAAGTTGGGTCAGTGGAGCAGAAAACATACACAATGTCTAAGTCTGAACATACTACCGAGTCCTGTTCGTACAGTGTAAGCATTTCTGGACCCGCCACAGCTAGTGTGCAGGAAGGACGGCAGATTATTCATACCACTGAAGACAGACAGACAATATCAAGTCATCAAGTAGATACTCATTGTGAGGTAGACATTACATCTGCAACAGTACACCGAGAGCAGGTATCTCACAAAATGTCAGTTCTGCATTCTGATGAAATGCAAGAGAGAGTAACTGTTGCTTTAACAGTGCCACAACCAGCCATGGCAAACCTGGAGAAACAGCTCCACATGGCTGCTCAAGAAACCCAAGGTTTCACAGAAGATCATTCTGATCGGATCAAAAGTCCGGAGGTTTTAGAGGTTGATCTTACTGAGGAACAGCCCTCACGGCTGATGTCTGCGATTTCTCAAAGTGTAACCCCTCTTACTATTGTGAAGGCTGACCCTATAACTTGCGAAGAAGGAGAAAGCATACATGCTATTACAGAGCAAAAACATGCTGTCAATAGTCATCAGGTGGAGTCAAAGCTGGCCATCTTGAATGAAGAACACAAAGACATACCTTACCCTGAAGAAGAGAAATCTTTCAGAGTTACAGAAGGGGTTAAGTTATTGTATTCTGCAATATCATCAGAGAACCTGCAAGTTACAGAGGCTCATTCTTCCATATTACCATCCTCGGGCTTCACTGAACCTGTAGTCGGAATGGAAAAATCCAAACCAATATTTATGTCTGTAAGTGAAGAAAAGCAGACACTTTTAAAAGAAAGCAATTTAGAAATGGATAAACCAGCTGAGGATGTTGCACAGTTATCCAAAGACCAAATGCTTAAATCGGCCTTTATTGCCGAAGAAACGCATACGCTTCATGCTGACAAAATAGCAGAAATCGCAGGTCTGGACAGTGCCGTTTCAGTGCATTCCCAGAAAGAAGAGGATCAGCTGCTTAATTTACAAATAATATGTGATCAAAATATTCTTCCATCTCAGGATAGATTTACGAGTGAGGAACCAAGACCCGAGCAAGCCGATGCCAGGGAACGCTCAACTCTTTTACAAACCATGTGCCTGGATGACCAGACAGCTGTACATTACGAGCATTTATCCGAGTTTTCTTCTGGAAATTCCTCTAAAACAGAATATATACAACCACAAACAGAGGCTCCAGCCGATATATATCTTCAGTCCGTGCAGACAGAGACTGCTTTATACAAAGAAGGGTTACTTTCAGTAGAAGAACCAGATAAGCAGACAGCATTGCAGAGACAAGAAAAAATCCGTCAATATGCACTTCTTACTGAGGAGACGTTAAATCTGACAGCCGATTCCTCCAAAGATGTTGATGTTTCTGAAAAATTGGAGAAACCTGAACAGAGAAAAGAACCGAACCCTTTAAATATTCTTCATGTGGTCTCAGAAACTATGCAGCTCCCAAAGGAAAGTCATTTGGCTAGTTGTGAAAAAGAGCATCATGCACTTATACAAAAGGAGGACCACTGGAATATCATGCATGCAATGTCAGTGCTAGACAAATATACATTAGAGGAAGGTCACACAGATAGTGTAAAGACGATAGAGAAATTTACTTGCAAGGTAGGTTCAGAACCCACACCCCTCATACAGACAGGTCATATTGAGGAACAGGCCATATCTACTGAAAGCTGCTCCAGCCTTAAAGCTGCTGAGCAGGATTATGCTGTTCATATTCAAGAAGGCCAATCAGTGAAGCAGTCTATATTAATAGAAGAAAAGCAAACTTTAACGGGGGAAATATCTAAGGACATCAACAAATCAAAAACAACAGCAATAAACATTCTTACTGAGCCTTCAGGACCTCTTCTAGTCACGGAGTCTCGGGAAAGCAAAACACTTCCCAAGGAGCTCACATTTGTGATTCCTGCACCAAAACGACATAGCCTGGACGTTAAACACCAATTAAAAAATGCGTTACAGTGTGCTGTGGCTTGCGATCAGCCATTAATCCTGGCCGATGTCATCGGTAGTTTGAGAGCTGTAGACGTAAAGGAGGTTACGGTGCATAAGGAACCACAGCACACAATGTTCTCATATCTTATTACAAGTGCATCTTCTCCAATGGAAATAACAATCGCTTTTGAGGCCGAATATCCTCAAATGGCTGATCTTAGGAGTGAACTTCAGTCTGCCTTGAACTCTATCATTTATCAGGAACACCAGGTCTTCACTTCTGAACAGCTTGAGCCAACACCAGTCCTTAGTCCCCAGCAAGTTCAGTTTCGAACATCTTCTTCAAAAGAGATGCTCTCAACAGTGACAGAGTCTGTACAGCTGACTGAAAATGTGGAACTGTTATCGCCAACAAAGGCTCAATGTGCTGCTTTAAAGACTGAATCCAAAGAATCTTTCCAGCATAGAATTGCCCAGGAACAAATTATAGTCGAAGAATCAAAACAGCACAATGTTAAATCTCTGGCGGTTCAAGAAGAGAGAGATGTAGGTTTTGAAGAAATCACTGCTAACATGGCAGAGACACCGTTTTCAATAGAAAAGTCTACAGAAGTCCTTACTGAGAAAGAGGAAAGTGTAGAATTAATCAAAGCGAATGTAACAGTGAAAAGAGCAACAGAACATGGTTTGACCAAGAGTGTTGCTTTTGAATCGCCATTAGAAGATATTGTTGTTGTGGAGAATTCTATGGTTACATTTACTGTGCATATCAAAAATATAAACCAAGTTAGCTGGTTTTTCAATGGCAATTTGATCGAATCTGGCAAAGAGTTCAAAAGTATTAAACACCATGATACATTTAGCTTAGAAATCAACAAAGTTACTAAGGAAAAGCATGAAGGAGAATACACATGTGAGGCTGTGAGTGAAGGTGGCAAGGCTTCAACATCAGCAAGACTCACCATTCATTCAAGAGGTTTGAATATGGAGTTGTATTTGTCACAATGACTCACCTAATCCTTAACAGTTTTCATTTTAGGTGTAGAAACTTTGGATAATTACTAATTAAATCCTAGGCAGAAACATAACCCACCTATTGCTATTTAATCTATTCACATTCCACCTTCAACTTTCTATCACATTTTCTTCCCGTTTAGTTATTTTTTAATTATGTGTCATCATTTCACGGTCTTTTAATCTATAAACATAACTATTGATGGATGTGTCACACTCTATCTCTGTTTTCCTTTTTCTTTTCTTGATTCCAGAAGTGGACGTTATGGCAATGTGTCGCTTCACTCAGTCATTTCAGAATGTTCACCAAAAGGGTCACATCATTTTAAATGGTTTATTGTGTCCCCTTTGGAATGATAAAGTTGTATCTGACTATTTTTTGTCTTATTCCATGACAGCATATTAATAAAACATATATATATATTTTTTTTAAGTAATATGCATTCTCTTTATTTGGAAAATATAAAGGCACATCACAAGTCAAAATGATAGAACCTTATAATTGCACGGGAATTATTTATAATTATATTATATTATTGCCATATCGACCATTCCTCTTCATCTCATGAATTCATCGCATACCATGAAAAATGGCTTCCTCATTTCTTTATAATTTCATTTCTTTAACATTCATGCCATCTCTTTTTCACAGTCACACGAGGACTTCTGCTGTTTCTTTCCTATCCATGCCTGACTCAACTGCGCACAATCTCTAAAAAAATTAATAAATAATAAATAAATAATCTGCCAGATCATTTATTTTCATTTTCTTCTCTTTATTTCACAAAATCTAGTGCCACCAGTGTTCAGGAGAAAAATCCAGAACCTCGAAATCAAACTTGGCAGTGCTGCGAATTTCGAATGCGAAATAGAAGATGCTCCAGATGTGATCTTCAAATGGTTCAAGTCTAACACTGAACTCCGACATAGCGAGAAGATCAGGATCATCACGCTCCCAACCACATCATGTCTAGAGCTTCTGAACTCAACCAAGGGAGACTGTGGGGTATACACCTGCCGTGCTTCCAACAAGCATGGCACTGATAGCTGCACTGCTAACCTGAGCATCACTGGTAAGTTGATTTGTCTGTTTAAATTAAAGCTTTGTTTGCACAATGAAATGTGCATGAATAATTAGAGTCCAAGTGTGCTAAACACTGTTTATTAAATTATCTTAATATTTTGTTGCTCTTGCCTTCCATCTTTGGAAAAAAAAATACGTGAACATTGTATGAGACATCAGCAATTTCAGGATTTTTATCAGGATTTTCCTTGGTACCTCTTCTAGCAGTATAGATAACTGTTGTAGATCAGACTATATATTAGTAGAGACTGGTAAATTTAGTTTAGTTGAATATCCAACAGTGTGTAACATAACTAACATTAACATTATTTGACCAATAAAAGGTAATAAATTGTTTAGTTTTGTGAATTATATACATCTGCTGTATATACTGTGGATTGCACATCTGTATTTACATACTGTATGTCTCTATTAAGCCTAATAATGCAAGCATCAATTTGTAACTAGGGAATTACTTATTCTATATATTCTGCATTTTTTTGTACATGCACATGTTTGTTTGGTGGTGTATAGGCAGTCATTGTGTATGTTGTGATTTGGTGACAGTAATATTGATTATATAAGGCTAGGTATACGTTCATGTTTTTAAAAGCCTTACTTTCATATAAGCTTATTTTATTCTACATATCATTATAACACGGAAATTCATCTTGAATTTGTTATTGTTTATGAACATATGGGAAATAATAGTCCATATTCAGAGTTCGGTTATTTGCAGATAGTGAGGATTTAAAACCCATACACAAGGCTCAGACATAACTACACTGCACTACCGGTATGCTGCACTACATGAACAGGGCAAAAATTTACTTAAAACAAAAGTGTGTCTCATTTGCTCACATTGCTGACATTTGACTTCAATAATAGTGACTTAAGTGATATCGGATCAGCACCATTGTCATAGTGATTAGTATACTGGTGGTGCTGAATGCTGAGTGGTTAGAACAGACGAGAGGGGAAATAAGGCTGCTGCTGACGTTGTTACATAAACAACCAATTTTCAAAAGAAAAGCTGTATTTTATGGCACTTTGTAGCCTATCATACAGTAGTAAACTGGTCATATCTCATTTCCGTATTTTTTTTTTATATATGAGGAAATGAGTAGGTTATATACACCATACCATGTTTAAACTGTAAATTGTCTTGTTTCCTTGTTACACCATGTTACGTTTGAGTGCAAAGTAACTCAATCAGTGTTTAAAAGGTGTACTGTAGATGCTATTATAAATAAATAAATAAATAAATAAATAAATAACTGCAACCCACCTCAACGTAAATAACTGACTCTGAATACGGTACTATAAGATCAATACAATGACTGTAAGGCTTTTAATATTGAACACTACCATTATGAAATGTATTATTTTTATTATTATTTTGATCCTCAGAACCTCCCTCCCTACAAATGCTGGATCTAGAAAAGGGACCAGCTTCTGTGTTTCAGTGTGAGGTTATTGGTACAGACCCGTTTGAAGTTAACTGGTTTAATAATAACATTAAACCACTTCCTTTGGACAAAAGACATGCGCTTGTTTTTCAAGATTCAGTTGCACAAATGAAGTTACGTTCTTTTGAAAAGTCTGATGTTGAGGAATACCAATATTGCTTATCAAATACAATGGGAAAGATGTCTTCAGAATCAGTTACTGGGTCGAGAGGTTAGTATGTCAGAGACAGAGCAAGCTATGTTGGGTTTCCTCGAACTAACCAGTGTGCTGACTAACTTGCAGAGCGGGTAAAATCTGCTAACAAGGCAAATGAAGGATTTTGGATGTTTGCATGATCAACACAGCTTTGTTTGTGTGAACAACCTGCAGTATCAAAATGTTCTGATTATGAAAGCTTTTGTGCATCTTCAAGTTTCATTCTGGATCTAGCTCTCAAGTGATATTAGAAATAAGGTGGAAACTAATATCAGTACATCCTCATACAAAAACACAGGCAACTGGGAAACTAAGTAAATGCAATTTTATGTGACAATGTATGCATTATTTTAGTAACATGATTCAAGCATCGCACAGTACCACGCATTTCTTGTGATCGTGGAAAATACGTAACGGAATGACTGTAAAATAAGAATTAGAAAACATTATTTGTTGCCCAGTGACTCTTCTAAATTCTAAAAATCTTTGAAATACCAGGAAGCTATGAAGAAACGCTAGAGCACAGAACTGGACCATGACTATTACAGATTCAACACTCGTTCAAATCTGTAATTTGTGATTGTCTTGAAGTACTTTATTTGGTCATGTAATGCTCCTACATGGATTCTGCATGGATTATTTGCCGGATTTTTGACACTCTGTCTGGCAGAGTGTCAACTACAGCTTCTACTTGCACTGTGCATTTTAGTTTTCTGCTAAAGTGAAGTTAATTTGTTCATTTCTAGCTGGTGGTTTATCCAAAATCTTTGGTCATTCCAATCCGTTCAAGGCCAAGTACCTCATTGTGATCTGTGAAGAACACTGAGCTACAGTATGTGTGTGCTCAGTGCTTAAGCATTACTGTCTTTCCCTTCAACTAAGGACCTTTTTCTTGGAATGCTTATTTACTGGCAGCAGCCAACACATAAAACCAAGTGTTTCTACGGATTATAAGAAGATACAATATAGAAAGTAGAACTTACAGTATTCATTCATCTGATAAAGGGTCTTTTTACGATGGAATTTGGATGAAGTTTTCCTTATCTTGATGGACTACTCTAATGGATCGTAATGAACAGACTTGGAAAATTATCATTCCAGCACCAATGGATCTGACTTTTAACCAAGTAAAAATCAATGTATAATGATAGCATCTAAAGTGAGTAGGATTATTCATATTTCACAGGTTTTTTCAAGACGTCACCTCTGAGTCATAAATATCAGTAAATGCTTCTCACAGATCTTCTTGAATCAATATTCAATTATTCATTTTTGGGTTGAGAGGAATTGACCATATCACCACTTTTAGACACAGTATTTGAATCCATCTTAAAAATTTATCAAAGGAATAACAAAGAATAGCAATGCTTCCTACGCAGACCTATCCTTTTTATTTGATGTCTACTAAAATATAACACAGTGGTGACAGAGAATTCATGTATTTTGGGTGCCTACATACATGTATAAAGGACACCACAGCTTTTCTTGTGACATCTTGAACTGTTATGGATGAGATCTCTGCCAAGCCAATGTTATCCATGTAATGTCCATAATCATTGCAATTTGGGTTGGATTTCTTTGCACAAAACACCAGTAAGGCAATTAAAGTGTTTCAATCACTTTAATTGCTTTCATTGTGATTCGTATAAAGAAATTCCAATGCAAATTCCAATAGCAGTTGAAGGTTTTTAATCATTTTTCTCTCAGAACCAGCCCACTTTTCGAAGAAGTTGAGATACCTTCGCCTCTTATAGATACAATACCAAAGTTATGCCAAACTCCTTCGTGTTGTAGTGCTTACATAATTATAAGAATGAAATCTTTGGAAAAACACTCTTGTCAAAGGTGATATTGCAGTGAAGGACAGCATGGTGCCTTGATGTTCTTGTCTTTGCTGCTTCCTTATGAGCTATTATACAGTATGGTGTGATGAATGGTCTCAAGTTGACCATGACAGGGAGCATGTGTCTAAAGAATCGGGTTGTCTAGTGCTTGCGTTTTGGGAATGCTTGGAACAGCTTCTTTTCATCTTCTTTGGTTTTGCACGTTTTCTTGAAAAGTTTGGAAGATGGTGCATCTCATTCAAAGAAATTTCTTATATGGAAAATAAATGAGGAATGATGTGCTTTTCAGTTGCTAGCATGCTTCTGGGGATGGCTGAGGATGCTGTGAAATCTTTACATCTGGTGTTTGCTGTTTTGACAAAAAAACATATTGATTCTCCTGCCCCTCTTAGAACCTCCATGCTTCCTGAAGAGGTTGAGTGACATTGTCTTCCCAATTACCAGTAGACTAAGGCTTGAATGCACTTTCACGGGAGCTCCAAAGTTGTTTGTAACATGGTACAAAGATGGAAACCAGCTGTATGCCTCGTACAGATATAACACGAGAGTGACCGAAAATTCATGTGCCCTGGAGTGCCTTCATGAGTGTAACAGTGAAACGCCAGGAAAGTACTCTTGTGAAGTCTCAAATTCCTATGGAACAGACATTTGTCATGCCAATGTGACAACAATGACAGGTTTGTACAACTTTGGATTCTTTCTATTATCTACCGCATCATTTCCTGTCAAAACGTTGACACTATCATCATGTTTAGTCATATTCTTTGGATATAGATAATGTGGAAAAGGGTTTCTAGCCTTTAAGCATTTGGATAACAATTATTTTCATTAATAATAGGCGCAAGATTCAACATCTATGTTCAACTTGGGTCCGAATATTCAAGAAGATAGGTTTAAATTTTTATCCAGAATAGTAACAATAAGTTGTGTAGCTACATTGTTCTTTTTAGAACCTGCTCAGATTGAGCAGAAACTAAAGGATATGAGCATGAGTTTGTATGTTCGCAGGTGCTTAAAAATTTTTGGTATCTGGTACAAGGATAGTTAACAGATCTTATAAACAGTTGTTAGACACTACTGTATGGTGAAAAGTCAACAGGAGGTAGTAAAGATATTAAAATACTCTTGTGAACTGTCAAATTCCTATGGAACTGATATCTGTGACATCAAATATTGATACATGATAGAGAACTTCCTTTCACAATCTTTTATAGGTAACTTGTTTGTTAATTTAGCAATTATTTGCACTGATATAAAACTGAGAACGCATGTGTCTCAAAAATCGGGAGTCAGGTGACTGGCAATAGGGTACAAAATGTAAATTGAATTACTGCAAAAGTTCCAAGATTACAGATGGCAGGACTTTATCTTCTTGTTAATCTATTAGTGACCATCTTGAATTAACTAAAACTAACTAGAAATTTGTATTCTAACCTACGTTCCAAGCTTTGTTCACATTTTATATTACTAGGCTTCTAATTCCATCATTTCAGCTGGTGATAATAAGCAGCCAGGAATGTATTCTAAGCAGATAAAAAGCAGGCTATCTTGATTTTTTAACTATTTCTGGGAATTATGTAAGTATTGTGTTATAGTTATGGAGACTTAATTATTATTATTATTTTAATGGTCAACTTTGCTAAACAAATGTCTGAAACTATATATCACACCTGTGGTTTTAATAGTGGTATAATTTATGGTATAGTTTATGGTAATAAGACATTTATTATATGGCGTTTTGGTATATGGTTAGATTATTAGCATATGGATAGTTTACGATATTTTTCTTTCATTGTGTTTGTCAGATTTTATGATGATTTGTTCTATAACCAGTCTTCTTTAATTTATTCAGTAAAACTTAATTTGTAGGTTAATTGCCATTCAGCCATTCATAAACAGTTTATTTGAAATTAATTATTTTAAGCAATTACACATGAGTGAGGCTGACTATCAGCACAGCTATGTTGAGTCTGTATGAGGCCAAAGGTTTAGTGTCACAGTTTTAATATAAGTGAGACTTATATTCAGGTACAACAGCACTTTTGTGTGTGTGATATCACTTTTGTATAAAGTGTCAGATAGAAAATGAAATTAATAATATGGAACTGATATTTTGACTAATATTTCCGATGAAAATTTTTCCCGAAAATATGAATATAACGTTGTGCATTGTCAGACTACCTGACTAACTGTCAATAAAGTGTAGTAACAGTTGAACTATTGCTATATTTGAGATTTTACAATTATAGTTCACAAAAAGTGAACTGTACCAGTGCTAATGTTCTACAAAATGTAAACTCTTGTCACTTGTCCAATCAAATTACTAGACCAGCAGATTAGACACAGAAGGCCTCCTTCTTGTTCACTGGCACGGATGTTACTGGCATTGTCACATATCAGCTACAGCAAAGGCCTCCCGGTGGTTGGGTGCTGGTTTTAGTATTGCTTTACATTGCGGTCGGGGGAGGCCTCCAACTTGGCTTTTGGTTTTAGACCTGCTGACATATGACTATAGAAGCCAGGCCATCTTGCTTCAACTGACAACAGCTACAGAAGATGCCTTGCCCTTGGCATCTATCTTTAGGGCCGCTGTGATGTGAATATCTGAACTAATCTGTCTTACTCTGACCGACACACCAGGTATAACCCCACCACTAGGAAATTTCTTTGGGAAGCTGCTCCATAAATGGGCCTGAGCTGGCCAAACTGCCTTTTAGTTTTCCACAGGCCCATTTTAAACTGCAGACCTCTCTTTAATAGACCTTGAGACAAAAAAAAATGTTGGCAGGGACAATGGTTGCTTCAGTAAATGCAGGATCACTAAAAAGAAATAGTTCAATCGTTTCAGCAAAGAGCTTACATTTAGGCAACTCAGTGTGCTTGTGCCCTGAGAGTGGTTGGACTCCCATCCAGGATGTACTGTAACCTGCATTGTGCCCCGGGTTCCTTGGGATAGTCTCCAGGCCCCTAAACCATTCTGAACAGGATGGATGGATGGATGGATGGATGGATGGATGGATGGATGGGAAGATATATGGATGGATGGATGGATGGATGGATGGCTGGCTGGCTGGATTCATGGATGGATGGATGGATATATATTCACTCTATTTATACTGTGCCATATCTTGTGAATTGAGTGATCCAATGTGGTGATCTCTAGGATCAAAGGGACAATGCCCAAGGAAATGATATCTTGGGTGGATAAGGTCACTCTGCTCCATATAGCACATTTGCTGTTCCTGTAATTGTACTTAAAATACCCAGTTTTAACCTCAACATCTGTGAAAGATATTGATTGTTTTCAAATTTAAAGTGTATTACTGTTTTTTTTTTTTTTCAGAACCGAAAATTCCACCTACCTTCACTAAAAAGCCTCCAGAGCATTGTGAGGAAACTGAGGGTAAGCTGGTGAAACTTGAGGGCCATGTGTCTGGATCACAGCCACTGTCCATCAGCTGGTACAAAGACAATGAGGAAATCTTCAGCTGTGACAACTGTGAAATGTCCTTTGAGGGCAACGTTGCTGTGCTATGCATTAAACAATCCCAAACATCAGATAGTGGCACATATACTTGCAGTGTCTCTAATGAAGCTGCTACGGTGTCCTACAATGTGGTGATAAACATTGCAGGTACAGAACATTTGTTTTACTTTTATTGTGTTGATACTCTATATATTATTCCGCTACTCTAGATATAGTTTTGGTTCCAAATATTCAAAGAAGCTAATACAATTATATATTTTTTTCTTATTAAGGAAAACAAATACCACCAGCCTTTGACCTGACCCTTAAGCCTATTACAGTAAATGAGGGTGAGCTACTTAGCCTTAGCTGCCATGTTTGTGGCTCTTCTCCCCTGTCTATACAATGGATGAAGGACAGACGACAAGTGATTTCCTCTGCCAACTCCAATATCACATTTGTAGATGGCACTGCCACACTGACAATTGCCAAGGCATCCAGAACTGATTCTGGAGACTACTTATGCAAGGCAACCAACAATGCTGGTAGTGATTTCTCTAAGGCCAAAGTCACAATTAAAGGTAGGATTTGAATCTATGATGTGGATAATGAATATACATTAAACATGTAATTCTAACTTGATTTAATCTTTTTTTCAACCACTTTTTCGAAACTAACAGAGTATTTTGGAACATCTTTGGAATACTTTTTTAATATTATTTTGGAATAAATAAGTATTATCATTTCTTATCCTTGAGCAATATTCCCATTGATGTCAATGGCTCTTCCATTGGTTCTCATTGTTTTTTTATTTTTTAAACAAATGAGTTATCTGCACCCCTCCGTTTAACCATTCTCCTTTAACTGGACATATAGTCTTAAGAAGTAGAAGAAGACGAGAAAGAAGAACAACGTCCTTTACAAAAAATAATTTCCTCTAATATGGAACCAAGCAAGGAGAAAATCTTTAGATCATGGTTTATACTTTTTTATTATAAAACAAGGATTTATTGGTCTGTATTTGACAATTATTTATTCCCCCAACACAAACCATGACTTTCTGTTAAACATGAAAATTTATACATTTACGTTTTAGTGCAAGTGATATATTGCACCCTTCACTTTACATTACACCAAATGTTCAGAACATTTTGAACAGATTACAAAAAATGGGATAAGACTAATATGACTACTATAATATTACTTTTAATGGAATGAGTTGCCTCCAACTGTTTTTTTATTTTTTTTAATTTTTTTATAAAAACAACAAGACAAACAGATGACTGTACTGTCACATTAATACATTCAATGTCACATTAAACTGTCGTATTTGCATTCGAAACAAAGGGTAAGAATAGTTTTAAATTCCTACCAATTCCTATTTGTCTTTGATGTTCTAAAATAAATTAAATGGTTTTAAAGATGGTATTTCAAATATTATTTTCTATCTCAGCTGTGCAAACGTCAATATGACCTTTAATCAATACAATACAAGGGTTAGATTGATTTCACCAGTTCTTTAATTAAGCATCTGTTTAGAGTTAAATCCCTTTTTAATTTAATGTCTTGCACTGACACTGCTGGTGTTCTTTAACAATTAGCAGAAGCAGCACCTGTGGCAGCCCAAACAGCAACTTCAGCAACTCAGCCTGCTCAGAAACTTGACAACTTATTCTTTATTGATGAACCAAAGAGCATCCGTATAGCAGAGAGTAAGTAGTTATTTTTGCAGAAATTGATTATTTTGAGGTGGCATATTTTATTTAAGTGTATGTCATGTTCTACTTTACAGAGGCTACTGCAACCTTCATTGCCAAGGTTGGCGGCGATCCCATTCCTAATGTCAAATGGATGAAGGGCAAATGGAGGCAGATGAATCATGGTGGCCGTGTTGCCATTGTGCAGACAGGACAAGATGCGAAGCTGGAAATCAGAGATGTTACCAAATCTGATGCTGGTCAGTATAGATGTGTGGCATCAAACAAACATGGAGAAATCGAATCCAGCACAGATCTGACTGTTGATCAAAAGCAAAAAATTGCACTTGAAACAGTGAAACTCAAGAAGTGAGTTTAAGATTTTAAACCCTTTATAGTGATATGTTTATGCTGTAAATATACTCTATACATACATTTTAAATATATATATTTAAAAATGTATATATTAATTGATCACTGCCCTTTTCCATTATTTTCAGGACACCTTCCAAGCAGAAAAGTCCTAAGGAGGACAAAGACATTGACATAATTGAGCTGCTAAGAAACGTAGACCCGAAAGAGTATGAGAAGTATGCTCGCCTGTACGGTATTACAGATTATCGTGGTCTTCTTCAAGCCATTGAGCAGCTGAAGCAGGAAAAGAGTGAAGGAAGTGGAAGACCGGTATATATATATATATATATATATATTTTTTTTTTCCTGTTAGAAACATTTGTTTATTGTATAGATTTAGTTTATTGTGTAATCATAAGCAAATCATATTTATTTATTTATTTATTGATTTTTTAAAAAGGAATATGAATGTAGCAGTGAATCTGATGAAGATTTGTCCAGGCTTGTGGCTGATTTGCAGAGAAGAATGGAACAAACTGAAGTAAGACTCTTACATTCAGCATTCAGTCCTAACTTACTATAATGATATCTATGACCATGTGTATGACTATGTACATTTATTTTCTTATTTGCAGCCCATTACCCTGCTTAATGACATCAAATGTCTAACTGCCAAAGTTAACACAGAAGCTGTGTTTGAGTGTGAAATTAAGATCAACTACCCAGAAATCATCCTGTCTTGGTACAAAGATTCAAAGAAGCTTGAGAACGGCAGCAAATATGATATTAAAGTAGTGGGTAATCTGCACTCGTTGAAGATCAAGAATGTTCAGACAAGTGACCAGGGAAATTACCGCGTGGTCTGTGGCCCACACATCTCCAGTGCCACACTGTCAGTCACAGGTGAGTCTTTTTCCTCTGTTGTCAGGTGCCATGTATTTAAATGTGTATAATAAAGTTTAACACAATAATAAAGTTTTATATCCTCAGGAGGGTCATTACATTGTTTTAGCGATAATTTCACGGAAGCGAGTTCAGAACTAATCTAAAGCACTGTCACACTAAAAAAAACATCCGAAAAGTTCAGAAGCTTCAAATATAATGAACAAACTAATTAATTTTCTTAAAACGTTATGAAATTAAGTAGAGACTTAGTGACTCCCCTTAGAGACTCTGTAGTAGGTTTTCTCAGTTGAATATGAAACGCGGGAATGAACGGCGCATTGCCCAAGTGCAAGTTGATCGTGGAGCTAAACTATTTGCTTTGGGTGAAAGTGCCATCTAGCGATCATTGTGTGTCAGCAACAGCTTCCCATTCAAAATGACTATAGGCGGTCAAAATGACCGTGAACCGCGTTATAAGTAGGTCACACTGGCCCGGCGCTTCTAGTGTTAAGGGAGTTTTACAAACTTTGACAAAAGAGACGGGAACAAGCAGAATCCACGTCTTGGTAAGGAGCCAACGCTGATCTTATCATGCACTTATCACTTAAATGATCACAGTTTTTTGTTTTATTTCACTCTTGATTATTTGTATGCAAGTCTTAACCTCTTCACTTTGTTGCCACAACTACATTGTGGGTTTGGAGGAAGCCCACAGAGCTAAGGGGCCATTTGGCACAAAAGCATCAGTCCCTGTCTTTATATAATTTTGTCAAACCTTGCATAAAGGTGAATGTTAATAAACATGCGTTTATGGTGTAAACGTAAAAAAAAGTTTTTTTTTTTGTAATATAAATTTTTGGTCCCTAGACTAATCTCTTTGCTTTTTTTGTTATTACTAATAAATACTGCATTTTTTTCTCCTTTTCATAATACTCTTGAAGTGCTTGGCCCCAGGGGTCTAATCTTATTTGAAACTAAAATGATGGAGACATATGAAAGTATTTTATGGTACATACAGTATGGAACATGAAAAGACATGCAATACAAAATTAATTATTCATATCATATTTTATTTCCAGCTGATCAAATACAGTTCACTAAGCGCATTCAAAACATTTTGGTGAAGGAACGCCAGACTGCAACTTTTGAGTGCGAGTTGTCATTTGACAATGCAGTCGTCACATGGTATAAAGACTCTTGGGAGCTTAAAGAGAGTCCAAAATATGCCTTCAATTGTGAGGGACGATGTCATTTTATGATCATCCATAATGTAACATCTGAGGATGAAGGTGTGTACAATTCAGTTAAAATCAACATAATTTAGTTTCAATTTTATATCTTAATAAAACGAGTTAAACTCGGTTATATTCCTTGAAAATGTTTTAGGCGTATACTCAGTGATCGCACGACTGGAACCCATCGGTGAAACTAAAAGTACAGCTGAGCTGTACCTATCAGGAAAAGGTACAAATGAAAAAAATTACAATAGAGTCCATTTGTTTAAAAATAACATTACAAATTTTTGGTAATGTGGGTTCTAATTCCCAATAACAATACTTTACATCCTTTTACAGAAATTGATCTAGGAACAATTTCCTATGGTGAGTATTTTCAAATTTAGAGACAGACTTGCTTAGTTGCTAAATAATTAAACAAAAAAAATAAGACTTCTCAATACATTTAGATGTCCCAGATACATCGATACAAGTGCCCGAGATGTCATCTATGATTAGTTTTAAAGGTAAGAGGGAAAACTTTAAAATGTGTAATACATTTGATAAACAATACAATTCGGTCCAATAATGACTTCTTTAAAATTTTTCTCATTCAAAAGATGAGTCCACAGAATATTATCATTATGAAGAAAAGACTGAAGTAACAGGTACTCTTTCTAATGTTACTTCACCCGTAATCTGATTATTCTTTGTTTTTTTTAACCATCATCATCATAATAAATTTCCATCCCTCGTTTTTTAACAAATCACGCCTGATCGGAATGATTAACTAATAATTATAACCAAGAAGGCAGCATAAACATTCATGTTCATACATCTCATATTATTTAAGGATTCTATCTTTGACTAGCTCAAATAGAGTTATGTTACATAATCTAAATATTAGTCTTTTAATTCATTTTTCCATTTAATTCCTAAGATAATTATTTTCATTCACTCATTCATTCATCCATCCATCCATCCATTCATTCATTCTTGCTTCTCAAACCGTGTTCTCCGTGTTCTTGGCACATTTTGTTTGCTATGCTAGAAAATGTAAGTTGGACATTGCAAGAAAAGAAAGAGTAATTCATGAAGTCACATCAGCTCAAGGTATAGAAGGGCTACGATTTCACTAACTGAGATCGTAATGGCTATCCTAACTCTTTGTGTTAACCGTTGCTTAATTTTCCGTCTTCTTGATGTGTGAACTGTGTCACCCATCCCGCTGATCTTTTCCTATTGTATCTAATACTGATCAGCATTGTCATCACACATTCCATATATGATGTCCTACACACTATGCTATTAAGGAATACTAAGAAATCCTTGTAACATCTGTGCTCACTTGTTTTCTATTAGAACGGGAGAAGCCCATTGAAGAGATTGTACCCAAAATGGTTACACAAACAATGGAAGAAAAACCTCAAAAAGGTGAGAGAATTAAAACGTTTCTGACATTTTTTTTGCTATGAAAACTAAGAATTTATATTGTCAAAAACACATTAGTAAGTGTTGTATTTTAGCCATTAATAAACACAATGTATTGTATTTTGTTTTATAATTCATTGATAATGTACTGTAGGGTAAAATAAACCTGACAAATCAGCTCAATAACTTAGTGTTAGGAAATAAATCAAATGTTATGATATAAATAGGCACCTCAGGCATTATTTTAATAGAAAAATAAGTTTTATTGTTTACCACAATCGTCTATCATTGAGGATGCATAGGTTCATTATTACTGATTAAATTAAATATAAACATAAGTTATAGTATTTGAATGCATTTTTTAGAACCTGAGGTCCTGCCTGTAGAGGAAACGATTGTACCTGAGTCAAAACAACAATCTACACCTAAAGGTACATAATAATTCTCCTTAGTATTATCCACATTTTTTTGCTACACAGATTTATCATTGTTTCAGATTCTTCAAGTGTGAAATGTCTATATGTATCATAAATAAACACTTCTTTTAGGGAAATAATTTCACATTTATTTGCATATGATTATGTAAAACGTTCTTGTGTGTCTGTCCACAAAATATGTGCATTTTAACTGATCGTATAATGCGATTTGCTTTTTTATTTGTTTCCTTCTTTACAAATCTTTAATAAGTTGATATTATTTTTATTACTGTCTCTGCTATGTTAGTCCCATGTTTTGGTCTCTAATAGCTCTTTATCTTATCTAAAGATGTCCTAAAACATATGGTTCCCGAGGTACCTAAGCCTGGACCTCAGCTACCAACTGAAGTTAAAGTGGCACCAGTAGTTGTAGCCACCAAACCAGAGCCTAAACCAGAGCCTAAGCCTGAACCAAAGGCTACACCAAAGGCTGAGCTTAAACCTGAACCGAAATCAAAAGCTACACAGAAGCTAAAACCTGAACCTAAGCCTGAACCAAAACCTGCACTGAAGACAGAGCTAAAACCCAAAACAGAACCTCAGATTTCAGTTACAAAGAAACCTGAGCTCATATCAATAAAAGGTACCAAATCAGCTACCTGTATAGAATATATCTGTGTCTGAATGTCTCTCCATCTTTTTGTCTGTCTTTTTTTGTTTAAAAACCCATTTCCTGTTTCTTTAAATACTGCTCTTCAATATTGTCTTTGTCCTTTATGTATGGTTTCTCTTGTCATGCTCTTGTCATCTTCTTACTTTGAATGTTTCTTAAAAGAACTCGCTACCCCTGTGATGCCAGAAGCATTACCCCAACCAGAAGTAACTACAAAGCATGAAGAGGTTTTACCTCAAAAAACAGCCATTACACCATTAAAAGGTAACTGTGAAAGGGAATAAGTGTAAAATGGTAAATAATACTGTATATACATTTAGTTTTTGCCATTTTGTGCTAAAGTTTGTCCTTTTCTGTTGCTTTTGTGTGTGATAAACCAATTACTCTTATGGAAATGTGTGTGTATTGTCTGTGTGTACCGGCAACCAAAGTTGGTTGTCCAAATTCTTCATTTCTTAATATTAACCTCTTACCAGTCTTTGAGATATTATATTCATATACGTGTCATTGTCTTGTTTATAAGTATAACCAATATATCTTCTTTCCAAGCTTGTGAGATGGAGAAGACAACAGAAACACCAAAAACAGCACCAGAGAACAAATCCGACCATGTACGATCAGTTGTCCTTGAACCATTAAAGGTAACAAAGCCAAAAGAGGAATTGTCCGCAGCACTAAAGACTGAGCCAAGTAAAGAACAAGAAACTGCAGTTGTTCTAAATAGAAAACCTGAGACTTCACCAGTTGTGCTTAAAGTGCAAAAGGCTGATGTGTTTAAAACACCAGAACCTGCCTCTATAGAGCTGGTAGAAGTGGCTAAAAAGCCAGAGCCTACACCAGTGTCTTCAGCCAGTAGAAAAGCAGAGCCACTTACAAAGTCTGAGTTAACTGCAATCTCTACAATAGAGCCAGTTGATAAAGAAGGGCCAACTGTTGTTCTCGCACAAGCTCCAAAAGTAGAGCCAGAGGCAAACCAACGTCCCCCAGACGTACCTCTGGCAAAACCTGAGGTCGTCCAGGAAGAAGAACAGATACCTGCTCCTGACAAGAAGTCTCCCCCAAAGAGAGGTATAAATACCTAAATATTTTTGTTTTCTGTTCTTAGAACATTCCCATAAAAATCTTTTTTTTTTTTTGTTGCAAAATGTCTTTAAACATCCTCAAAATTTCTTTTTAAAGTGCCGAAATGACATTCTGTTATTCTGGATGTTATTGATCTTAAAATTTGTGTTGTGTTTTTTTCTTCTTGTCTAATGGCATTTCTACTTTTACAAAGTGGTTGAACTTAAATATACAGAAGTTCCAACCGAGGAAGCACTTGTACCTCAACCTCAAAAGGAGGCTCCTTCCAGAGGTATGCATGACCAATCTTGGGGATTTGTCCTTAATATAATACCTAAATGTGTTTCTTTGGTTGTTTGTTCTGTCTTTAACACAGTGTGTTCTTATCAGCATGTAAACGTGTACTGATCATTTCAACCGAACACATTGACATGTATGGCAATTACATGGTGTCTTGTGAACATCTGCTTTTGTATGATCTTATCACACTAGTAGATGGTCAAATCTTTAAGTTATTTAATGTATTTGCAGCTTCCAAAGGAGTCGAACAACATCAATATTCAGCAATGGAAAGATTAGAGAACATTTCTGTAACTCAGGAACTGATTTCAAGACAAGAAATATCAGGCGAAAGTGTTGTGTCATATCAGCCGATGGAGACTTCATTGAAATTGGTTGAAATTAAGCAAGAAATTAAAGTGCCAAGTGAGAGTGAGCTAGTGAGGAAACCTCAAATTGAAATGGAGGTTACTCCTTCCAAAGGTACAGTATGCTTACTTGGTCTTGGGGGTTTCTCTTTAAACATACTTAAATGAGTAACAATTTTTTTTTTCAACCTGTGACCTTGAGTTACTGTTGGAAATGAACCAAATTATAAGTAGCCTGAATGTTGAGTCATGGCAACTGGACTTCTTTTTGTTGTTTTGAAATGTTTCATTACTCATCTGAGTAGCTTTTTCAGTCTGAGAAACGGTTGCTTGGGGACAGCAAAAAGGTCGATTTGCCATGACTTCTGATTCCATCAGCAAGTTTAACATATTTTATTAATAAACCCCAAAATGTATAAACAGAAAATTTAATCCTATTTATACAGTGATTATGTAGTGATTTTGCAGAAGAATGTTATTTACTTATTATATATACTGTGAAAGGCAGGTCATCAATTCTTGCCTGCACGCATACATAAATAAATGAATAAATAGTGAAATTTATGTAAAGATTTATTTAAAACCTCTACAAAATCTTCAGAATGAGAAACGAAGCCCCTTTTGTCTACTGATGCATTTCTGATACCAGAATTATTAAGATATAATCTGTTCATAGAAACGTAGTATAATGTCTTTATCATCAGGTGTGTGTTCCTGATTTTTTAATTCAATATGGTGAAATACTTTTTTTTATTATGAACCTTTTAGAAGCACCAACAGGAGTTGAAAGTAAAGTGGAATTATCCACTTATAAGAATATCTTTTATGAAACCAAGAGCAAATCTTATAATTCTGAAGACAGTTTGTTAACACAATATAAAGTTAAAACTCAAGAAACACTAAATGAAGAAAAACCTGCTGATAAACCTAAAGAAAGGATGAAACTGGCCCCAGCCAGAGGTATGCTTGGTTGGACTTGAGGGTTTTTCCTCTGTTATCTTCAGTATTCTTCTTATTTTAAAATAATAATAAAAGAACCTGAATTTTTAAATATAAGCCTTTAAAATTCTCAAATACTCCAACAAATATTATGGAAGAAATATTTCTAATATAATGCCAAACACTTTTCATTCATCAGATTAATTGTTATTACTAATAAAGTTAAATGAGCAAAAAAGTGATAATTTCAGAATTATCCCTATTTTTTAACCAAAAAAAATAATTAAAAGGCTAATTCATATATTACACAGAGATACCATACTGCAGATTAGTAAACAGACATTAATATGTTAAATAAAAAAAAAATATGTTAAATATACTTTGATCACTGCCATATGGATCAACTACAATTTCAGTGTTTTATTTTTAAAGATGTTGCACCTTCTAAGAGCTTTTCAGAAGAGTACTTAAAGACTGACTTTACAGTGGACATATCTAAGAAAACTGAAGAGATCTCCTTGGTGGAGGCAGTGATTTCAAAAGAATCCTCATATAAAAGTCCTGAAGAGACTTCTCTCAAAGTAGCTAAAGTTAACTTTGAAGAGATTACAACTGAGAAAATGTCAGAAATTGAAACTCATAAGCAGACAGTGATTGCTCCCATCCAAGGTATGTCTGACCTGGATGACTTTCTGTTTAGGATTCTGTTTAGAATTAGGTACACTGGATTAAAAAGAACTAGCTATAGGGAAAAGTCAGGAAAAATCCCCCAAATATTATATATACAAATGACAAATGTATAATATCATAATTTTGATAAGCTCTACTTTGATATGTATTTACATACTTAATTTAAGCGTATCTATGGGCACATAAGCAATTGATTTTCTTTATATGCATGTGTGTGTTTAAAAGTTCTTCTATTGCCACAGTGTTCAATCTTACAACATTATTTATTCTTTAAAATCTAAACAGCTCTAAAGAGAGTTGAACAAACCTTATACCCAATGGACAGTTCTGAGAAAAAAATGGAGAAGATTACCGAAGTGGAGCGAGTCGAGACAAAGGAAGAGCTTTCAAATAAAAGTCCTGACATTCCATGTCAGTCTGAAGAGCCTCATGAAGTTTATGTGGAAAATAAAGTGACTCAAGTTTTTAAACCAGGACATTTGTTGAGGAACAAGAGTTCGCCAGCTATAGTAACAGAAACTAAGAAAGAGAGCCCTGAAATTAAGTCTGAACCAATTATACAAGTGACACATTTGGAAACCAAGAAGAGCTCAGCGACATCTGCTGTTGTGAAAGAAGTTCCAAAGCTTCCACACATGGTGCTCAAGAGTCATGAATCACAAACTAAGCCAAAGTTTGTTGAAAAAGTGGTGCCAAAAGAAGCTATACTACCCAAAGAAAGTGATATACCACTGAAAAAAGAGCTTAAAATGCCTACAAGAGGTACTTTGACAAACCTATATACTGTACTATCTACATTCTTAATGCACTTCATACAGTACAAAGTGCTCTTGGTCTTATCTTGCAATGCTTGCTGATTAGGCAAGCGAACTTATATCTTATGTTCTTCTTTAATTTGTGTAATCTGGTTCAAATATTTCAATGCCCCCTCTTGATTTTCTAATACAACACGTGGTCTGTTTTTTTTTTTTTTAACACAGTACCTGTATGCATTTTAACATCATATGATTGTGACAATGGCTTGCTTTTATTTAAAGTCCAAATAGATGTGGAGAAGCCAGCACTAGAGGCAGTGAAGTCAACAGTGACACCACAAAAAGTCTCTTCACCTCAAGGTAACTTTTTGTCTTTCATGTTGTCTGTTTCTTTCTCCTTGTTCTTTGAATATTCTGTAATACAGCACATCTTTCAAGGCAAAATAGAAATTCTTGACTGCAACACTGCCATGATTTTAGTTAAAGAACCAACATTGGAGAAGAAAACCACCTCTGAGGTACCAAAGCCAACTGTGGTGCCAGTTGAGAAAAAGGTCTCTTCACTTCAAGGTACTGTCTTGTCCTTCATGTCCCCAAGGTTTTTATTTTATTCATTTATTTATTTTATTTTATTACTGCTCCCTGGTTTCTTCTTGTGTGTCTATAATACAATGTGAGATGGCTCGGTTAGGTGTTCCCCTGACTGTTCTTGACTGTAGTATTGCCATGATTTTAGATAAAGAACCAACTGAGGAGGAGAAGGCAACACCTGATGCACTAAAGCCAATGATGGTGGCAGTTGAGAAAAAACTCGCTCCACCTCCAGGTACTGTCTTGGCTTTCATGTCTTATTTTGTCTGTGGTCTGTCTCCTCTTAACGTCTAGTTTGTAATTCAGCACATGCTTTCGTGCATAAAATCAATTCTTGTTTCTGACATGGACATGCCTTTATTTAAAGTGGCAATTTTGGAGAAGAAGGCCACGTCTGAGGCACCAATGCCAACAGTGGTGCCCGTTGGCAAAAAAGCCTCTCCACCTCAAGGTACTAGCTTGGCTTTCATGTCTTTTTTTTTTTTAGTCTCTGGCCTGTTCTTTTGTCTTCTCAATACAAAATACGATGGCTGTGTTAGGTGTTCCTCTTCATATGTAGTTTGGAAATGTTTTATTCTGTCCATGCATAATTCCATTACCTAACTGGCATGCTTTTCTTAAAAACAAAAACTATGGTGAAGATGAAATCATGTCTTGATTGTTCTTCTGTCTGTAGTTGATTTTGTGATCATTTTGATTTCTTCTTGTTTTGTGTGCTGAAATGTCTTTGTTTTATCTATATTTTCTATAAATATACAAAAACATGTGATTTATTATTGTAACACCATTCCTTCATTTGAAGAGCTGACTGTTGAGAAGAAGCCCATAACTGAGGCACCAAAGCCAACAGTAGCACCACTTGAACACAAAGGTAGAGTATTATGTCCATATCGTCTGTTTTTATCTCCCTATTTCGCCTATTTTTCATTGTTTAATTAGTATATTGTGTTTTGTATTTGTTTTGTTGCCTTTTAGAGGCTTTGTCTAGTATGTAACATGTTCATTTCTGTATTCTGTATATATTTATTGTGACAATGGCCTGCTTTAATTTAAAGAGCCTAATGTTGAGAAGAAGCCAACACCTGAGGCACCAAAGCCAGCAGAAACTATTCCTCAAGGTACAATATTTATTCCATGTCTATTATTCTGTACCACTGCTCTTTTACCTTTTATCATATATGTTACAACTATAATCTTTCATTTAAAGTGCCAACTATGGTGAAGACAGCAACACCAGAGTCACCAAAGTCAACAGTGGTGCCACTTGCACAAAAAGTATCTCCTTCTCTAGGTAGAGTCTCAGGTTTTTCTCTCTTTTGTGTTGTTTGAAACATGTTTTTTTACGTTACATTATGTAATTTAGCACTTATTTCCATGCATTGTTGCATGATTATTCCTTGACAATTATACATACTTTCATTTAAAGAACCATCTGCAGAGAAAATGGTGACACATGAGGTACCAATGCCAACAGAGACAGCAGTAGAGAAAACAGCCTCTCCTCAAGGTAGAGTGTCTGTTTTATATTTTGTCTTTTGTATGTAGTTTTTGTCTTTTTTGTTTTTGTGTCACCATTTTACCGGCATTTTGTGCCAGCCTTTTTTTTTGTTTTTTGTTTGGACATTGGGTTGTGTCACAGTCTCTATGTTATAATTTGGCTATGTTTATATAACTGTACATATGAAGTTGCTAAATATTGATTATTATTATTATTATTATTATTATTATTATTATTATTTATGTTGTTATAGTTATTTCCATTTTTTAAAATTATTTGATTTTAATCAAATGATTTAATTAATTCAATAAAATATCTATTTTCAGTGCGAAGTACAGGACAATGGAGCTATGACAATAACTCTGTGACACATACCATTAGTGAAACCATTTAAATAATCAAGTTCTTCAAATATTCAAGGCATCATTAAACACTTTACCATTAACCATTGTAACCATGTTTTCTCATTTAAAATGTGCTAATCTCTGCAGATGATGGTCCTGTTCAAACCCCTGGTCCTGTCCAGAAAGGTATGTATATTGGTGTTCTGTGAATTGTCTCACTTGTCAGCCTTTAGTTTAAATTCATCATGATGAAACAAGGGTTATATTTGTGGAACCATTTCCATTTGTTGGCGATTAGTCAATTCTTCTTCTTATGATCATAATATTACACATTACACAATATAATATTTATAGATACTTTTATAGAAATATACTGTAAGGGTCATTGATACCCTAAATTGGCTAAATAGAAATGTAACTGATATTTGTCCTGTTGAGTGTTGTGTATTGTATTTTGCCGTCCTATGTCTTGAATACTGTACTGTTTGTGATGTTACATTTATTGCCTTAGAACAATATCTTAAACCCATTGATGTGCACGAGAAAAAGGATATACCAGTCTTAATAAAAGTTACAACAAGAGAAAAAGACCATGAGTCACAGTATAAAGTCATGACCCAGGAAAAAAATTGCAAGACACAACAAGAGCAGCAATCTAAAATTCCAGTAGTGACCATTCAGGAAATCTCAAAGGCTGAAATCTCAAAGACTGTGATGGAGGCTCAAATTCCTAGTAGCACTGAAGTAAAAGAGGATGTTCAGAAACTTAAGACTGATGAAATAAAACAGGAGAAGAAACAGAAAGAACATGTGAAAACAAAAGAACAGAAGCATACTGAACCAGAAACTAAACTGCCATGGTCAGAACACAAAGAGGCTTTTAAGAAGGACAAGATGCCAAAAGAAGAGGGTTCTAAGACTCCAAGCCTAACTATCAAAAGAATACCCAATGGTACCAAGAAGATACCATTAACTGAACAGGAACATGAAAGAGTAGTGCTGAAACCACTTGAGAGACCTGATAAATCAAAAGTTGAACCTATGAAGAAAAAAGAAAAAACACCAACATCTACAAAAATAGAAGAAGCAGTGGCGCCTTTGACTGGCAAAGGCGAACATGAAGAGCCTGAGTTACTCACTAAAGCTAAAAGAATTCCAACAGAGAACAATGAGGTGGAGAAAAGTTCTTTTCAATTATCACAGGATCAGGAGAAATCAGAAAAAGATGAAAAGCCTGACAAAGAAGATAAATTTCAAAGTCAAGCTAAGCCACTGACAATTAAGAAGGATAAACACAGTCTAAAAGAATATGAAGAAAAAGAAGATGTTTCACTGAAACCAGTGGACCGCTTAAAGAAAGATACCAAACTTGAAAAGATCTCACCAAAGTTTGAGAAACCCAACGATGAAAAAACTTCATTGGCCACAATAACTAAACCCAAAGAAAGCCCAAAAGAAATATGTAAAACATCTGTTCTTCAAATGAGTGGTTCTCTGCTAGAAAAAACAATGAAAGAAGAGAAAGAGGTAAAAGTGATGAGCACTCTTTCACCAAAAACCGAACCCATTCCACTGCAGAAGAAGTCTAGTGCAACAGCTCCTAATAGAGTTTCACCTAAAGATCTAATAGAGTCTGTGACTCTAAAAAAGGTCCCAATCTCGTTCCAACCGAAAGCATCTCAGGAACCTCCTGAGAAAGAAAACAGTGCATTAATTAAAGAGTTATCTCCTGGAGCTGTGCAGCTGCAAAAGATTCCAACTCAACAAGAAGAAGTAGTACTTAAGGAAGAATTTGAAGATGAGAAAGAAGAAGAAGAAGAAGAAACATGGGGCTGGGAGCTTGTTCCTTCTGAAAATTATGAAGCAGAAGAGTTTGATATCACCTTGGAGGATGGAGCCATAGAAACTACAGGAGGCACGGGTGACAAGATAGGTGAGAAGGAAACCAAAACCTCACCATTGGTATTTCATGCCTTCCCTGGCCTTCAAAAATAATCACAAATAATATACATCCACTTCTTTAACCTTTAACCTTGGCATCATCTTCCTAATTGTTTCAAATATGTTTCTTAATAGCTCTCTGTATTTCCTTCATTCTTTTCATAAGTCCACCCATCCTTCTGAAGCAAAAGCTTCCAACATTTCATTTGTTTTGGTTTCTTTTTGTTGTCAATAATTGTCTCTATATGGGTGTCAGTTACTGTGCTGGTAAATGTCAGTTGTTGTCTGTCTTGTGTAAATGTATTTATTTTTAAGTGTGTATTTCCTTAATCTTCACTTCTAAATGTAATGCTATTTATTTACATCAGCTTTTTCAGTGATGTCTTGTTGAAAAAATATATATTTAAAAAAACATCTTCTTGGCTTCCATCACAAATAAGTATAAGTAAAGGTTCAATATAGTTTAATCAACAATTACAAATTTGTGCTATTATTACAATATTTTAAACAGATGGAAAGCCCAAGGAAGATACACCAGCAGGCAGAGGAAGAGGGCTTAGACGTAAGGACAATGTTCTGATTGTGGCAAAAATATATAACATAAGCATTAATTAGCCCACCATGTCTCTATTAGCACTTTAACAATCTAACACACCTTTCAGCACGCCAGACTCCATCTCCTGGTGATGCAGGACGTGGAAGAGGGCTCAGACCTGGTGGTGGTGGTGGTGGTGGTGACAAGCCTCCAGGAGAGTCACCATTTGCTTTCCAGCTTAAGGCTGTCCCTCTCAAGTTTGTGAAAGAGGTTAAAGATGTTGTATTGCTGGAGGCTGAGTCTATTGGTTCCTCTGCTGTGTTTGAGTGCCAGATTTCTCCTTCTACTGCTATCACATCCTGGATGAAGGATGGAAGTAACATAAGGGAGGGTCCCAAGTACAAGTTCACTTCTGATGGAAAAGACAGAAAATTGGCCATTATTGATGTTCAGCTTTCTGACAGAGGGGAATATACATGCGTTGCCAAGCTGGGAAATAAAGAGAAGACCTCCTTGGCCAGACTTATTGTTGAAGGTGAGCAGAGTTTTAAACGTAGTCTAACCATATCTCATACTGATAAACAGTATCCCTGCATAACGTTTTTATTAACTAATTTACCTTTTGTTTAAACCAGAGCTGCCTGTTAAATTCATCAAGACTCTGGAGGAGGAAGTGTCTGTGCTCAAGGGACAGCCCATGTACTTGACCTGTGAGTTAAACAAAGAGAGAGATGTGGTCTGGAAAAAGGATGGGAAGTTGCTCAAAGCAGTTGCTGGCAAGGTCGCCATTAACATTATAGGATTGTCACATGCTGTGACAATCCAGGATGCAACTGAAGCTGATGCTGCGGTTTACACATGCGAATGTGAAAATCTAAAAACTCAAACATCTGTGAAGGTTCTTGGTACGTATAAGACTATTTTAATCTGTTACCACAATGTAAGTATCTTTTACATAATAGCAATATAAATGTTATCCATTATCAATTTAACAGAAATCATCAGAGACTGGTTGGTGAAACCATTGAGGGACCAGCATGTGAAACCAAAGGCCACTGCTACCTTCAAGTGCGAGCTCTTCAAAGACACCCCTAACTGGAAGTGGTTCAAGGGAAATGAAGAGATTCCACTTGAGCCCACAGACAAGACTGAAGTCAAGAAGGATGGAAAAGATATCATTCTGACTATAAAGAATGCTCAACCAAGTGATGTTGATGAGTATGCCATGGAAGTTGAGGGCAAACGCTACACAGCAAAGCTTACACTTGGAGGTTTGTCCTTTGACATATAGTTTATTTTGATGTGTGTGTTTAGAGGAATTTATAATTAGGCATTTTTATGTCTCGTGTTTAATTCCACTATAGAGCGTGAAGCTGAGGTCTTGAAACCCCTTGCAAGTGTGGAAGTGGTTGAAAAAGAGGAGGCCAAATTTGATACTGAAATCTCAGAGGAGGATGTGCCTGGAGAATGGAAACTTCAAGGGCAGGTTCTCACGAGATCACCGGTAAGACCGGGTTGTATTCTCATGCTTTGTGACTGAAGACTTCATCGACTTTATTGCTTTATTCCAAATAATATTCAGATAGGTATTCAAATAGCAAATGCAGGATATTCAAATAATTTCAAATAAATTGTACACCTGACTATTTTTTTTTTTATTTGTTTTCCAGACATGTGAAATCAAAGCTGAGGGCACAAAGCGCTTCCTTACATTGAAAAATGTTCAGCTTGATCAGTCTGGTGAAGTTACATACCAAGCACTGAATGCCGTTACGAGTGCTATGCTTACAGTGAAAGGTAAAGCAAACAGTGGAACGTTATTTTCCCAGCAAAAAATGAATATTAATCATTTTCTTTTGTTACATAAAAATAAAGATATATTAATATTATATTACACTGAGCTCACTGTTGTGTCACACCTCCCAGAAATGGAATTGGAATTCACTACCCCATTGAAAGATGTTTCTGTGCCTGAAAAGAAACAGGCCAAATTTGAGTGTGCTATCAATAAGGATGTGGCTAAAGTCATGTGGTTTAAGGGTTCTGATATTATTACACCCGGAAATAATTATGAAATCATTGATGATGGAAAAAAACACATTTTGATAATAAATAAGTGTGAATTTGATGATGAGGGAGAATACACCATTGAGGTGTTAGGCATAACATCAACAGCAAAACTAACGGTAGAGGGTAAGTGGTTATCCTTCCTCTTTATGGCAATTATTGCGCAAAATTGGTACTTGATCTACAAATGACGAAACCATGGAATAACCCTGTGTAAGGAAATCTGTTATACAATGAACCAATGTTGTATGGCATCGTAGGTCTGAGGCTGAAGTTCATCTCAGAATTAAAGGATCAAACCGTAAAGGAAACCGAAACGGCTCGGTTTGACATAGAGCTCTCTCATGAGAATGTACCAGTGACTTGGTACAAAAATGAAATTAGATTGCATCCAAGCCGAACAGTAATAATACATGTTGAAGAGACAAAGCATATGTTAGAAATCAAGGAAGTCACACTAGATGATACTTGTCAAATAAGGGCAGAGGCTAAAGGATTATCAACCAAGGCTAAGCTTCTGGTTATAGGTAACACCTTTTCTTCCTATGTTTTCTTTATTTCTAAGATTTTTTTAAAATGAGTGAAATCTGACAAGCATCTGTGGTCTTGACGGATCAGGCTAATCGATGGCTACTTTCTTTCATTCACTGCTAGACACATATGTCACACATTGGAATGTAGTACTGTAGAAACCTTGGTATAATTGTCCGTATACGATATTGTCTAATTCAGCACATTTTTGCAGAGGGTGATGCTGTATTTATTACCAAGTTGCAAGACTACACTGCTGTTGAGAAAGATGGGATCGATCTTGACTGCGAGCTAAGCAAAGACGTTCCTGTCAAGTGGTTCCATAATGAGATCGAAATTAAGGCCTCAAAGATGGTTGCCATAAAGGTTGAGGGTAAACGAAGAATCCTCAACATTAAGAAAGTGGAACAGAAAGACAAAGGAGTATATTCATGTGACTGTGGAACAGACAAAACCTCAGGAAATCTTAGCATCGAAGGTGATGTTTTGAATTATTCACAAGTGAGCAATTTGGCATCGCTTTAGTACAACTACTTCTAAATACAGATCTCCCAATTTCAGCCCGTGATGTGAAGGTGGTTCGGCCCATGTATGGAGTCGAAGTGTTCGATGGTGAGACAGCCCGTTTCGAAGTTGAAATCTCAGAGGATGATGTCCGTGGCCAATGGAAACTGAAGGACGAAGTCCTCACTTCTTCAGCTGTAAGCGTGGAACTCTGCTCTGTTAATGCTGTTATTGTAAAGAGCTAATACTAATTTGGTGTTTCTTTTTTTTAACAGGATGTCGAGATCATTGAGGATGGTGCAAAACACAGACTGACACTGTATAACTGCAAAGTTGCCCAGACAGGAGAGGTGGTCTTCCAGGGAGGAAATTCTAAATGTGCGGCGAATCTTAAAGTAAAAGGTAGTGTTCTCTTGCAGTGCTCCCTTGTTATCTTCCTCAACAGTGCCAAAAACAAAAAACATTTTTACGAGCTATATTTGGAAATGAATAAAAATGAAATTGCTTTTGTGTTCCAGAGCTGCCCATCTCATTCCTAACGCCTTTAAGTGACGTACAAGTATATGAGAAAGATGAGGCGAGATTTGAATGTGAACTGTCAAGGGTAGCAAAGACTTTCCGATGGCTGAAGGGCTCTCAAGAGCTGACGGCAGATGAAAGATTTGACATTCTGTCAGAGGAAAAAAGGTACACACTTGTTCTCAAATCGGCTGCCTTTGAAGATGAGGCCAAGTACATGTTTGAAGCTGAGGATAAGAGAAGCTCTGCCAAACTGGTCATTCAAGGTGAAATAAATACAGATAATCACAACATATACATTTGTCTAGTCACTCCTTTATATATAACCTCTTCTTGATTTCATGCTTAGGCATTCGTCTTGAGTTTGTCAAACCGATCAAGGATGTTACCGTAAAGGAGCGTGAGACAGCAGAATTCAGTATTGAACTTTCCCATGAAAAAATTCAAGTAAGCTGGTACAAAAATGATGCCCGCTTGCACCCAAGCAAAGTGGTGCACATGTCTGAACATGGCAAGATCCACACTCTGTCCTTCAAGGAGGTGTCCATCGATGATACATCACTAATTAAAGTAGAGGCTCTTGGAAAGACCTCAGAGGCCATGCTTACAGTGCTTGGTAAATATGTTTGCTTGCATATAGTATGACGGTAAAGAGAATATAAATACTAATATTTGCAACACGATTGTTTATTTATTTATTTATTTGTAATAATTATTATTTTTTTTTTAGAGGGAGATGCTTATTTCACTTCCAAACTCCAGGACTACACAGCAGTTGAGAAGGATGAGGTTGTGCTGAAGTGTGAACTGAGTAAACCCACTGCTGAGGTTAAATGGTTCAAAGACGGCACAGAGATTATCCCATCCAAGAATATCCTTATCAAATCGGAGGGAAAGAAACGCATTTTGATTTTGAGGAAAGCAGAGAAGGTCAATATTGGTGAATATGTTTGTGACTGCGGCTCTGACAAAACTACAGCTAAGCTGAACATCGAAGGTATACATATCTAAATATAATTTAACACACGAACAAGACAAAAATGAGCTATTAATAAATGTATATCTTTTGATCATTTTTATTATTTTGTTTTTCCCTGCAGAGCGTGACATTAAGATTATCCGTCCATTGTACAGTATGGAGGTCACGGAGACCAGCTCCGCTCGATTTGAGGTTGAGATTTCCGAGGAGGATGTGCACGGGCACTGGAAGCTAAAAGGAGAAGCTTTGCACCAGTCTGCTGTAAGGACTTTATCACAAATAATTTATCCCCTGTTTTTTTTTGTTTTTTTTCTACTAAAACTTCTTGTCAGGCTAAACCGTTACTCTCATTAGGACTGTGAAATTAAAGAAGAAGGCACCAAACACATAATGATTCTATATAATGTGCATATGGACATGGCTGGAGCTGTGGACTTTAGTGCTGCCAATGCTAAATCTAGCGCTCAGCTCAGAGTTAAAGGTGAGAGTTACAGTTTTTTGTATAAAACCACAGGGCATGCATGTTCTTGGACCTAAAGTTGTATATTATATATATTGTATAAATTTTTTTTTGATAATCCTTAAATGGTGTCTCACGGTAACAGATTAAGATAAACAAAAGGAAATGTGGAAAAAACATTGTTGTCACAATGACAAACGTGATAATGATCATGATTTCGTTAGACATATAATGGATAAAACAAGCACAATTAGTGCACAGGGATTTGAGGGACGTGTTGTCTTTGTCCCCCATCTACCATTGGCGATGCAGTCAGAAGATGTGGTTATTTTAGCCTTATCTAGACGGGGGTGGTGGATGACTGTCAGCCCTTATCCTATGTTCCTGCTTGCTGACCAATTGGGTTACATGAAATTGTGGTATGCCTAATGTCAGGTTGAAATGAGAATGAGAGTTTGTGCTCGAGGCTTATAAGTAATGGAACCACTGCTTTCCTGCTATGAGTACTTGATAATTCCGAATAAGGTTTTTTAAGAGATCGGATTTATTTCCTGAGCTTACTAATAATGTTTTATTCTTCTTTTATTCCAAGCTCGGAAAATTAGTCTTTTGCGGCCTCTTCGGGATATCGCAGTCACTGCTGGAGAAACAGTAACGTTCGAGTGTGAGCTTTCATATGAGGGCATTGCTGTTGAATGGTTTGTTGGAACAACGAAAGTGGAGCCAAGTGATGTAGTAAGTTTGACAGATTATTATTTATATACAGTATGTTTGCATCTAGTAGATTCTCATGATTTGTTATCCTAACTCCATTCCACACAAAAATGACATAAATATATACAGTACCACCTCGTACAGCTGCTCTTATTGTTCTATATTTCTTCATATATTCTTTATATATTTTCTATATTGTGTATTTTTGCTGTACAGTTATTTTATTTTAACTTTAATTTAATTACATTTTATTTTATTCTATCCTACTTAAATTTACCATTTATTTTATTTTTCATCTTTATTACCTATTCCTATTCATAGTCTTTTATTTTAAGGTTACGAGCAGTTGTCTAAGCATTTCACTGCATACCGTACTGTGTATGACTGTGTATGTGAGAAATAAACATTTGAATTTGAAATCTGATTAAAATTAATGTCCTTTTTTATTTGGCCTTCGTAAATGGCCCTAGGACCTACAGACGAGGTTTTTTAAGATAACAGAGTGAGCGAGCTGTTCTGCTCTCCAAGTGTCTATTTTTACCAACCTCGTGAATGTTTGTTAAAGTGGGGGCCTAAATGATGTAATGTTGAGAAATACTGATATTCTATAATGGATTGAAAATATATTAGCATACTATGATAAAAAAATTTAAATAAAATAAAATTACTTACTCATTTTCCTATGCAGGTGGTCACCAGATCAGAGGGCAGACTGCACAGCTTGACTCTGAGAAACGTTGAGATGGCACATGGTGGATTTGTGAAGATAGTAGCAAAGGACTTTCAGGCCCAGGCCACGCTTACAGTAAATGGTAAACCCTTTGACAATTAGCACATGAAGCTGTATCAGTTTTCCAAATAATGCTTTGAAGTTTTTTTTTTTAGATGCATGTGCTTTACAACATATTGCAATACAAATGTCTTGTGATTTTTTTATTTTTTTTTACACTGGTATCAATCATTACACTTTGTATATAATTACTTCATATACCTAATTATTTCCCATAGAGCCACCTGTTGAGTTTTCCAGGCCCTTGGAGGACCTGACTGTTGAAGAGGAGACAACTGCTATTCTCGAGTGTGAACTCACCAGAGATAAAGCTGATGTAACCTGGTTCAAAGATGGACAGGAAATTCACAAAACTAAGAAATATGAAATGGTATCTGAAGGTCGCATAAGAAGGCTGCTAATCAAAGACTGTACTCTTGATGACTCCAGAACATACACATGTGACGCCAAACACTTCAAGACAACTGCTTTCTTGAGTGTTGAGCGTAAGTAAAAATACAAACCAGTAAACGTTTTTTAATCATTTATTTTGTTTCACTATGTAATAGATATTCACATTATGCTTATGTCTCATGTTTTCTCCTCTTTTTGTTAAATCAGCTCCACATATTGAGTTCACTAAGCCTCTTCATGATGTTGAGGTCAGGGAGAAGGAGACTGCCAAGTTTGAATGTGAAGTTTCCCGTGAAAGTGCCAAGGTTCTGCATTCACTTAATTAAACACACACACACACATTTATATATTTATGAGCCACCCCTTGTTTCGCTATACAAATAAAATTGAATTGCATTGAATTGAACTAACAACCTTAGCAGCAACCTCATTTCCCCTCTCGCCTGTTCCAACCAATCGGGTTTCGGCATCATCATTACTGTATACTAATCACTAGACTGATCATCTGTCATCATCTGCTCCTGTTTCTCACTGGTTCATGCTTCACAGTTAGATGTTTTTATACTTGAATGATGTATTTAAAAAAAAAGCGTAAAAAACAAAAAACATTCCTTGACCATTTCTCTGGTCAGGTACGGTGACTGGACTGAAATACAAGAAATATGTATGTATTTGTGTGTACGAATATGGTGTATTTATGGTGGAAATAAATTGTGGCCATGTGTGTCAACAGGTCCGCTGGTACAAAGACGGAATTGAAATTAGAAAGGGTAAGAAGTATGAGATTATTTCCAAGGGAGTGCAGCGTATTCTCATCATTAGCAAGGCAGCCTTTGATGATGAAGCTGAATATGAGTGCGATGCAAGAACCTTCAAATCCTCTGGCATGCTCACTGTTGTTGGTGAGTTTTGCTTACATTTTTATTTATCTACCAAACTTTTTTTTTTATTTTTACAATATCCAGACTAATGTAGTTTTATTCTTTTGCTTACAGAGGAAGAGGCTAGATTTACAAAGAACTTGGCTAATGTTGAAGGCACTGAAACTGCAAGTATTAAACTAATCTGTGAGGTCTCCAAGTCCAATGCAGAGGTGACATGGCATAAGGGTGACCAGGAATTGCCTGAAGGTGGAAGATACGAACACATTGCAGATGGCAGAAAGAGAATCCTTATTATCCGAGACCTTCATATGGATGATGCTGGAGAATACAACTGCAGATTATCTAATTCACAGACTACAGCAACACTAAAGATCAATGGTAAGATATCTCTTATAATATCTCTGACCTTTTTGCGCAAACTAATGTTTTATGAATGATAGGAATTTGCTTTGACCATAACATTTCACTTAAAATATTTTCATCTTCATATTTCATTAGAATTGGCAGCTGAGTTTCTAGGAAAGCCCCAGAGCCAGGAGGTGGTAGAGGGTGAAAAGGCACAATTTGTTTGCTCGGTATCCAAAGAAACCTATGAAGTTAAATGGTTTAAAGGTGACCAGGAACTTCAAGCTGGGGAAAAGTATGATATTGTTCGTGAAGGTACAAGAAGTACTCTCATTGTTAAAAACTGCGAGCTAAAGGATGAAGGTCCATTTACTGCTTGCATTGGCTCTGTAAAGGCTTCTGCAGACCTACGTGTGCTGGGTAAGTGTTTCTAAATGATTACTCACTTTTTGTACTTGTACTTTGTACATATGTAGATGAAATTATGACTGTTTACTATTATTGTACTAACCTTTTTCAGAAAAACTAAGGATCATCACTCCTATCAAAGACACCCAGATGAAGGAAGGACAAGAAATTGTTCTTAACTGCGAAGTTAACTCTGAGAAAGCTAAGGCCAAATGGCTGAAGGAGACTGAGACTATGTTTGAAAGCAGCAAGTTTGTCATGGTACAAAGAGACACTATTTTCTCTCTGAGGATCAAAGCTGCAGATAAATCTGATGAGGCTACATACACTATAATCCTGACCAACCAGCGTGGTGAACAAGCCAAATGCTCTGGGAAAGTCAGTGTAATAGGTAAGCTCTCATTTGTTGTAAGATAACTTTGCCCATCGGGTTGTCTAACATGAATGCTTAAGGAGTGAGAAGAAGGCCTCCGAGTGGCGCAGTGGTAAAGCGCTCGCCCTATCATCAGGAGATCGCTGGTTTGAATCCCGGGTGATGCTGTTTTCATCTCACAGCCGGAGGCATAGAGGGGAGGGATGAGAGGTACTTGTGCTCCCACATTAATCACGCCAATCAGAGGCGTCTGTGAGCTCGCGCACGCGGAAGGAGTGGCTAGCACTGTCCTCCGAGTGTGTTACTCCGCCCCTAATGGTGCGTGAGCAAGCAGTTCGAAAAGATGCGGTCGGCTGATGTCAAACGGTTCGGAGGAAACACGTGATAGTCTTCGCCCTCCCGACTGAGTGGTAGTGGTAGCCTTAATGTGGGAGCCCCCTAGTGACGGGGAGGAATTGGCCACGACTAAATTGGGGAGAAAATTGGACCCCCGAAAAAAAAAGGATGTAATTTGTGACTGTATGTATATACTTTGAACAATTTTGTCCTTTCTGCAGAGGAAGAGCTCCGTATCACAGATCCTCTTGAGGACTGTGAAACTGAGGAGAAGAAAACAATCAGCTTTACTTGCAAAGTGAACAGACCAAATGTGACTTTACATTGGCTAAAGGGAGGACAGGAAATCACCCTGAGCAAACGCATTGTTTACCGGGTGGACAAAAACAAGCACACGTTGACCATCAAGGATTGCACCATGGATGACGAGGGTGAATACACTGCAGTTGCTGGCACTGACAAGTCTTCAGCTGAACTGATCATCAGTGAGGCACCAACTGATTTCACCACTCAACTTAGAGACCAGACTGTAACTGAATTTGAAGAAGCAGAGTTTGTTTGCAAGGTTTCGAAGGAGAGGGCCACTGCTAAATGGTACAAAAATGGTCGTGAAATCAGAGAAGGACCAAGGTAATGTATACTTTTTGTATGCTTCATTATAGAAGCCATAATAAATAGGTATTGAAATACAATGTGAATTTTATTGCACAATAATTATATATATATATTTTTTTTTTTTTTTTTCTATTTTGTCTTCCAGATATCATATGGAAAAGGATGGAAAGACATGCACATTGTACATTAAGGAATGCAGACCTGATGATGAATGTGAATATGCCTGTGGAGTAGATGACAAAAGATCCAGGGCTCGTCTCTTTGTTGAAGGTTATTTTTTATCCATACTTAGTCAAAAGTAATGCATAAAAACACTGCAACAATGTTTCTACCAGTTCTGTTGAATTGTTCTACCATCATTTATCTCCTCTCATTTCCTCTCCAGAGATCCCAGTGGAAATTATCAGACCCCCAATAGATATATCTGAGGCCCCAGGTTCAGACATTGTATTCGAAGTTGAGCTTAACAAAGACAGGGTTGATGTTAAATGGACGAGGAACAACATGATCATTGTCCAAGGGGACAAATACCAGATGATCAGTGAGGGCAAAGTTCACCGACTTCAGGTGTGTGAGATCAGGCCACGTGATCAGGGCGAGTACAGAGTTGTCGCCAAGGATAAAGATGCAAGAGCCAAGCTTGACCTTGCAGGTACAAAGTTTGTTGTTGTTTGTTTTTTAAGTTCTGTTCATTTATAGGAAAGATGTAGTTGCGTATGGTTCATAATGCAATTTCTTCACAATTCCTTTCTTCGTACAGCCGTACCAAAAATCAAAACCACAGACCAGAATCTTGTAACAGATGCTGGAAAGCCCTTCATGATGACAGTTCCCTATGATGCTTACCCTCGTGCAGAGGCTGAATGGTTCTTCAATGACATTGGTCTTCCAATGCAAAACACAGACACATCTATGGACAAGACAGAATACAGGTTAAAGGACCCTAAGAGGTCAGACCAGGGCCGTTATAAAATTGTCATCAAAAATAAGCACGGACAGGGAGAGGCTTTCATCAATCTGGATGTGATTGGTATGTTAGCACACAAGAAAACCTGATAATGGAGAATAATTTCTTTTTATTTATTTATTGTTTATATTGCTCACTGACTATATAGACTGCTATGACCTTCACAGTATTTTATAATTATCAACTTTAATTGTTAGATGTTCCTGGACCGGTGAAGAATTTGAGAGTTGTTGATACCGCTGATGGTGAGGTCAGCTTGGCCTGGGATGAACCTGAAAGTGATGGTGGAAGCAAGATTTTGGCCTATGTGGTTGAGCGACGTGATGTTAAGCGCAAGGCTTGGACACTGGCCACTGACCGAGCTGATATTCCAGAGTACTGTGTTGGTGGATTACAGAAAGACAACTTGTACTTCTTCCGTGTGTGTGCTCGCAACAGAGTTGGCAATGGAGAGCCTGTCTGTACAGATGAAGCTGTCCAAGCCAAAAATAAATTTGGTAAGCACCTTGTTTCCTTTAGTCTATAAATATGTTTATGCAGCTTTTTTTTTTTTTCAAGAGGAGAAACTTTGATTTCACATCTTTTCCTCATTCCAGATGTTCCTGATGCACCTCAGAAGGTCATGGTAGGAATTGTTAACAGGTTTGGTGCCACAGTGACTTGGCAACCACCTGTGTTTGATGGTGGATCTGAGATCACTGCTTATGTAATTGAACTACGTGATAGGACATCTGTGAAATGGGAGCCTGTACAGGTGGTCCGGGCTGAGGACCGCACAGCCACACTAAATGATGTTGTTGAGAATAAGGAGTATATCTTTCGTGTTAGAGCTGAGAATAGAGCCGGAGTTGGCATGCCAAGTGCTGCCACTGATCCTGTCAAGATCATGGATCCCATTGGTAAGTGGTTTCATTCTCTGTGAGAGCAGTGTTTATGTGCAGGTTATACTTCGGCTGTTCTAAAACGTATTATTTACTTATGTTACAGAGAGGCCAAGCCCACCACTGAATTTCAACTATACATATCCAAAAAGAGATTCTGTTCAGCTGGCATGGGACATTCCACTTAACAACGGAGGTAGTATGATCACAGGGTATATCATTGAGAAATGTGAAGATGGCACAAGCAACTGGCTAAGGTGCAATTCCAGGCTCTGTCCAGACCTTTATTATAGGGTATGTAGAAGAAACAGGCATTAAAAAAAAGGTTGCACCTAGCATTGAGTGGTTTAGTTAATTTATGTGTCTCTATTCTAGGTGTCTGGCTTGAAGTTTGGTCAGAAGTATCACTACAGAGTATCTGCAGAAAATGCAGCTGGAGTTTCTGATCCAGCTGAACAGATTGGACCCCTCTTGGCAGATGACCCACACGGTAATCGTAAAGGCTAAATTTTTGCATCAGATCAAATCTTTTCTTGCTAAATGTTTATGGGTTTATTGACATTGTTTTTGATCTTCTTAGTTGGTCCCACAATGGATCTAAGTGGATTCAAAAATGGTCTTGAAGTTTTTGTCCCCAATGCTCTTACTATTCGTGTGCCCATCACTGGATACCCCACACCCAAGGCAAAGTGGACTTTTGGTGATAACGAACTTACTCCTGGAGATCGCATCTCTATGGCTACAAAGCCTACATACACTGAGCTAGTCATTACCCCAAGTGTCCGACCAGACAAGGGAACATACATCTTACACTTAGACAATGATGTGACTTCAGTCTCTGGAGAGATTGATGTAAATGTCATCGGTATGTCATATTCTAATTTGGAAAACATTCTAAATGATCGTATGATACATTTTTGACTTTACTGCACACTTTATACTTCATATAATTTGAACAGTAACCCGTCTTTTTATTAAGCATCTCCAAGTGCACCCAAAGACTTCAAGGCTCCTGAGGTGACCAGGCATCATGTCCATCTTTCATGGGAAGCACCAGAGCATGATGGAGGAAGTCCTGTTATTGGTTATAACATCGAGAAGAGAGAAGTGTCTCGCAAAACATGGGTTAAGGTTAGGATGTTAATAATTCCTTTAAGAGTATTTATTCCTTTTGTGCTTTTGTGTATTTATTAGGCCCCCAAAATAAATGGTAATGAAACCGTACCGTCACTACTGTACCAACATAAAGCGAAATTAAAAACACTACTGACTATTACAGAGGTGTTAACAATATGATAATGACCTCATATCGTCCAGTTAACAGATAACTGCTGAGCTATAGACATTGCCTACAGACATACTGTATGTCCTGCCTACCCTCTCACATAAACAAGTATACTGTAACATAATCCTGTTGAAATGAACACACATTTACTTCAGCTGCGTGAAGACATCGATCACATGCAAAAGCTGCCCGCAACTGCACCTGCTGTGTTAAACAGTGGGGGCAGTGATATAGCATTACCCAAAGAGGAAAATATATGTAATAATTTACAGTAAAATTAACATATTTGCATAGAGTTAAATTACATAGTGCTTTCTATATTCGTAAGACACTCAAAGACTAATGAATATGAGTATGCGCAGTGGGGGTGTGGTATTCGCCCCAAAACCATGCCCTTATATTCAAAATCTCACTCCAAGCTTTCCTGAACTTTGGCAGCTATGCCAAAAATATTTTTTTTAAAATATATGGTGAATTTGCCATCAGACTTTATTATGAAATTAACATAAATGATCAAACTACAGACATTTTATATGAAAAGTTTTTTTTTGTGTGCATTGGACCGAATGTTGCCAAACAGATAAGGAGGTGATAAAAAAACGATAACGACTGCATAAATGCACATAAAAAATCAACAATGACTTGATAACGGTTGTTATAAACAGGTCTATTTGGGCTGTATGAGCTCTGGAGAGTTTGGAAGGAATTCGCATTGATCTAGATCCGGGAGCAAATTCAACTCAGTGGAACAGTGAAAAAACAAAACAATGAAAGTAAGACTTCATCACAAAAACGGTATCTCTTTCAGGTGATATCTGGTGTGCAGGACCTTGAGCATACTGTGACAGATGTGATTGAGGGCAAGGAGTACTTGTTCAGTGTAACAGCTTGCAACAAATGTGGTCCTGGAGAACCAGCATATATTGATGAGCCAGTAAATGTTTCATCTCCAGCCAGTAAGTTATAACACTATGCGAGGGAATAACCATAAGTGAATATTATTTAATTATTATAAGAGAATATTCCTTAATTTTTAACACAAATGTATATAGTAGATAAGAGAGCTGGGTTTGTTTTCAACTATAGCTGTGCCAGAACCACCGGACAGTCTGAAATGGAGAGATAAATCTGCAAAGACTATCTTTCTGTACTGGGAGCCCCCTTCATATGATGGCGGTGCACCTATCAAGGGATATATTGTTGATAAATGCCAGCGTGGCACTGACAAATGGGAGGCCTGTGGTGATCCAATACCTGAACTGAAGTAAGTGTCAGATATTTCTGATTTAAGTAAAGTATTTATTTGAATATAGATGCAAGTTTCAATCTATACATCTTATTTTCATATAGATTTCAGGTGACAGGCCTTCTTGAAGGCCAGTGGTATGCCTATCGTGTGAGGGCAGTGAATAGACTTGGAGCTAGCAGGCCATGCAAGGCAACAGATGAGATCCTTGCTGTTGATCCTAAAGGTAATTTCTTTTAAATAAAAGTCTAAAATTGTCTTGGTACAACTTTCAACATACTATTTTAAGCTTACAACAAAAATGTTCAACCTCATTACCACAGAACCTCCAGTTATTCATCTGGATGCCAAACTCCTGGCTGGCTTGACTGCCAAGGCTGGCACAAAGATTGACCTTCCAGCAGATGTGCTTGGAAAACCAGACCCCAGGGTGAAATGGACCAAAGCTGACCATATCCTTAGACCAGATGACAGAATCACCATTGACACAAAGCCTGGCCACTCTGCACTCTCTATTGCTAAGACAACCAGGGCTGACACAGCTACTTACATCATTGAGGCAGTCAACACCTGTGGTCGTGCAACTGAAACAGTTGATGTCAACATTCTTGGTACAGTACTATATGATGAACTAATTAACAATATAATAAACCTTTTGGTCCATGACCAAGTTTTGGTTACTTAAGTAACTAAGTAACTATTATGCAACATTAGGTTGAGACCATGGATAATGCTAATGCTAAAGCATTCTGGAAGTCTCTTTCTTTAGGAAGTTTCTTTCCATTCATCCATCATCTTTACATGAAAATGGACAACATTTTCTTAAAGGATAAAATATGAGCTTAGAGATATTGTTGATCTGGGTCACACTGATTTCTAACTTCTATTTTTAAAGACATACATAGACACATAATTAATATTGCAATTTTATTCTAATTGGACTGTAGAACGTTCTGTGACATTAATCAATTTCCTATGTTGGAACTGATGCTGAGGGATATTTTAGTTTGATACTAAAAGTTGATCATATTTTATAGTATAAATTAAAGCAATTTCTAATAGGTCTATTTGCTGTGTTTTTAACAGACAAGCCTGGTATCCCAGCTGCTTTTGATATTACTGACATCACCAATGAGTCCTGTTGTCTGGCTTGGAATGCCCCCAGAGATGATGGTGGCTCTCCTGTAACCAATTACATTGTGGAAATGAGACCTTTGGATAAAGAGGAGTGGCAGAAGCTTTCTGCCACTGTCAAGCAGACTACTTTTAAGGCCTGCAAACTGGTGTCTATGAACGAGTATGTTTTTAGGGTATCTGCTGAGAACCAGTATGGCATTGGTACTCCCATTGAGCATGCTCCAATTGTTGCCAAGTACTCGTTTGGTAGGTATTTACCCAAATACAGTTCAATTGTTTAGTATTTTCAAATGGTGCAAATGCAATTATGCTTTTTATTAATTTTTATTATTTAGAGACTCCTGGTTCACCAAGTAGGGTGCAGCCTTCAGATATCTCAAAGGATGCCGTAACCTTGACCTGGTATGAGCCTGATGAAGATGGTGGAAGTCCAGTCACTGGCTACTGGGTTGAGAGGTTTGATCCAGAAACTGACAAATGGATCAAATGCAACAAGTTGCCAATTAAAGATACTACACTAAGGTACATACTTATTCACAAGCTAAATATGGACAACTAAAACTTGAATTACGTTTATGGTAATGCAAGAACAATATGCATGTTTATTGCAGAGTGAAAGGGCTGGCCACAAAGAAAAAGTACAAATTCCGAGTTCTGGCTGAGAATCTTGCAGGCGCGGGAAAACCAAGTGCTGAAACGGATCCCATCTTGATCAAGGATCCAATTGGTATGTTGCAATAACACATCTGGTCATGTTATTCGCTGTGGTACGAAACAAAAAAAAAGCGTATTATAATTCTTTTAATAGATCCTCCATGGGCCCCTGGCAAACCATATATCAAAGACATCGCAAAGACCTCTGCATTCTTGCAATGGACTAGACCAGAGCATGATGGTGGAGCTAAAATTCAGTCTTATATCATTGAGCTCCTCAAGAGTGGAACTGAAGAATGGGTCCGTGTAGCTGAAGACGTGCCCACGACAGAGCACTTGTTGAAGGGACTAATGGAAAAGCAGGAATATTCCTTCCGCGTCAAAGCTGTAAATTCTGCTGGAGAAAGTGAGCCAAGTGATTCAAGTGATCCTGTAGTGTGCAAAGAAAGACTCTGTAAGTAGAATTCCTTCTGTATGCTATCAAATTGAATAGACAGAATACATTTTTTTTTTTAAAACCTTTAACTTTTGCACAGATCCTCCATCCCCACCCCGCTGGCTTGAGGTGGTTAACATTTCAAAGATTGACTGTGAACTGAAATGGACTGAACCCGAAAATGATGGTGGTTCTCCTGTTACCAACTATGTTGTTGAGAAAAGAGATGTAAGGCGCTGGACCTGGCAAACTGTAGACACTACGGTTAAAGACACAAAATACACTGTCACTCCACTTAATGAGGGAACACTTTATGTGTTCCGTGTGGCAGCTGAGAATGCTGCAGGTGTGAGTGAATTTAATGAGCTTGAGGACTCGGTTCTAGCAAAAGATACATTCAGTAAGTGCAAATGCTTATTTCTGCCACATAATTAATTCTATACAGTTTTAACGTAAACTGAGCAAAGAGCATTTTATTAAAGACATTATTGTTTGTCTCTTTAGCGACTCCAGGCCCTCCTTATGCTTTGACTGTGGTTTCGGTATCCAAGAGGCATGTTGACCTGAAATGGGAGCCTCCCAAAAGTGATGGTGGACGAGCAATCGCAAAGTATATTAGCATTATATATTATATATGCATATACATCATACACTCATTGCCATGTCATCAAGAACACATGTACATGTATACATTTGTGTAGTTATCAGCTTAACACATGGCATCAGTACAATACAAAACCATGCAGATACTGTACAGGTCCAAAGTTTCAGCTACTCTTCACATCAAACATCAGAATAAAGAATATATGTCTTATAATTTTCTAATAACATGGCCATACCCCCATTTACAGATATGTTATTGAGAAGAAGGAGAAAGTAGGCACTCGCTGGATAAAGTGTGGAAAGACAGCAGGGCCTGAAATCAAGTACAAGGTGACTGATGTTGATGAGGGTACAGAGGTGCAATTCCAGGTCCGTGCTGAAAACGAAGCTGGAGTTGGCGACCCAAGTGAACCAACAGACATTATTACAACTGAGGATCCTATATGTATGTTAACACGTTTTTCACACACGGCACAAATTAGATTTTTTCGCTACAAGTACATGAATAATACATTATTCCATGGCTTGCTTTTAGGCCCGCCATCTCCCCCGATTGAAGTTAAGATCATTGATGCCAGCAGAGAGCACATCAACATTACATGGAGGGCACCAGAGAAGAATGGTGGAAGCCCTGTAACTGGATATCATGTTGAGCTTGCTGAGGTTGACACAGATAAGTGGATGAGGATCAATGCTCGTCCCATAAAAGAGCTCAGATTCAAGGCGGAAGATGGCATAATTCCTGAGAAACAATATGTTCTCAGAGTACGTGCTATCAATGCTATTGGTGTCAGTGATCCCTCTGATATCTCAGACAAAGTCTTTGCTAAAGATCCAGACAGTAAGCATTGTTTATTTTTTCAACGCTACACTGATTTTAATAGTTTTCCTGCAAAATTCTGTATAACATATTTATATTAATACCCTTTTTTTCACAGGTGCACCAAAAATTGATTTAGACACTCAAGATGTTGTTATTGTTGAGGGTGAGAAGATGCATCTAAAGATCCCATATAGAGCAATTCCCAAGCCATCAATGGTATGGAAAAAAGATGAGGCAGAACTGAAGGCAGATGACAGGTTGACTATGAGATGTGAACTCAACAGTATTCATCTTGAGCTTTTGAAATGCAAGCACGAAGATGCTGGTGTCTACACAGTTACTCTAGAAAACAGTCTGGGTTCAGTTACTGGAACAATTAATGTTAAAGTAATTGGTAAGACAGCTGTGTTTTTTGTTGTTGTTTTACATTCATTACGAAAATAACATGAATTAATTGAGTGGCTTCCATCAATAGGTCTGCCTGGACAATGCAAGAGCATCTCTCCAAGTGAAGTCACCAAGAACTCCTGTAAAATAACATGGGAACCCCCGGAGAATGATGGTGGTAGCCCCATTTTGCACTATGTGCTGGAGCGCAGAGAGGCTCAAAAGAAGACATTCATGCCTGCAATGTCTGGAGTTAATATACTAACCTTTGTGGTGAAAGACCTTATGGTAAATGGTGAATATTACTTCAGAGTTAAGGCTGTTAACAGAATTGGAAGTGGTGAATATCTTGAGCTTCGCAACCCTGTCATCACAGAGGAGCAGAAGCGTAAGTATAATCACCTTTTAAGAAACAACAATAAAAGCAAATTTTTTATTGTTTAGTTAATGCACTGCTCTTTGTACTTTGCTTTTTGAAATATTTCAGAGCGGCCTGACCCACCAGTTGAGGTTGAGGCACACAACCCTACCTCTCAGTCCGTTACAGTTACTTGGAAACCCCCACCCTATGATGGGGGCTGTCCAATTACAGGCTATATTCTGGAGAAAATTGAAAAGGATGGTGATAGATTTGAGAGATGTGTTCCGGACCTGGTGCCTGGCTTCTCCTATACCATCACCGGCTTGACAGAAGACAAGGAATATCAGTTCCGTGTTCGTGCAGAGAATGTGGCTGGGGAAAGTGACCCTTCCCGCAGCACTCCTCCAATTAAAGCTGCAGATCCTGTTGGTATGTGTAGTGATACAGCTTTAAATGAATAATTACAATACTTACAGTATATAAACAACATTTTTAAATGAATATTATTTCATTTAGATCCTCCAAAGGTATCACTACATGCACGTATTGTATCTGGGCTGACCATCAAAAAGGGTGAGGAGCTTAGATTGGATGCGCACATTTCTGGATCACCATATCCTAATGTGTCATGGTTCAGGAATGAGGAGAATGTCAAGAAGACTGAAAAGAAGAAACCAGAATTCGTTGTGAGAAGGAAAAAGAAGAAGGCTCTTTATCCAGAACCGGAGGAAGAGTTCCATCCTCCGCTTGTAGATCGTCTATCATTTGACCAGAGCAAGAGAGGAGAGACTGCCATGATGGTGCGTGATGCCATCAGAAATGATCATGGAAATTTCACCATCAGAGTTGAGAATACCCACGGTTTTGCAACTGCATCTTGTGTTGTCAATGTTCTTGGTAGGTTCTTGTGTTTGATAGTGTTCATTTTCCAGACTTGTTAATCTGTCATCATTTTGATTGTTCTAAAATGTGTTTGATATAAATCATAGACAAGCCTGGACCACCTGTAAACCTTGGATTTGATGAGATCAGGAAAGACTCTGTCATTTGCACATGGGGTGCACCACTTGATGATGGTGGCAGTGAAATAATTAATTACATCCTGGAGAAAAAAGACTTCACCACTGACGAAATCGGCTGGGTTACTGTTACATCAACCCATAAAGGATACAACTATCCTGTACCCAAACTCATTGAAGGAAAAGAGTACATTTTCAGAGTTACAGCTGAAAACAAGTTTGGCCGTGGACCACCATGCTATTCTGAGCCAGTTGTTGCAAAGAATCAGTTTGGTAAAACATGAGCACAATCATCATTTGTTCAAATTAAAACAAACAGTTCCATTGCATTTAAAAATCATTTAAAATGCTCAGGATCTTTATTTTTGAAATACCCTTGTGTTTCCAGATCCTCCTGATGCTCCTAACATGCCAAGGATTGGAGAAGTCACTTCTAGCAGTGTTGCTTTGTCCTGGCATGAACCTAAGGACAATGGTAGCCCCATCTTGGGCTACTGGATTGAAAGACGTGAGGTCAACAGCAAGTATTGGACAAGAGTAAACCGCAATCTTCTCAGTTCCCTAGCACTCAAGGTTGACGGTCTTATGGAAGGCCTGGTTTATGTCTTCAGAGTTTGTGCTGAGAATCTTGCTGGCCCTGGAGAATTCAGTGTCCCAACCGATCCTGTGGTTGCCAGAGATCCAATAAGTATGTTTAATTTAATGTTACAAGAAATATGTTTGCTGAACGAAAACTAAAGAGAGAATAATTGTTACACCATTTTAACCAGATTGTAAATACCCAAAATATGTTTAATACTGATAACATTACATATTTTTTGCAGTGCCTCCGGGTCCTCCTGTGCCAAGAATTGTTGATACTACAAATACAACAGTTGAAATTGCCTGGATACCACCATTATACAATGGTGGTGCAGAAATTCTTGGATATCATGTTGAGCGTTGCCTTGTTGGGGAGAAAGAATGGGTTCGCAGCACTGAGTTCAGATGCAAGGAATGCAAGTACACCTTGACTGGACTGACTGAGGGAGCAGATTACAACATTCGTGTTTATGCTGTAAATGAAGGTGGTCATGGAGTTCCAGGAATGACTGAACCAGTTCAAGTGAAAGAGCCTGAAGGTATGAATATTAGGGGGAAAAAAATCATTATTGATGAATAGAAATAATGTGTCTAATATGATGTTTATTCCTTAACAGAGGCCCCAGGAATTGTGTTTGATATCTCTGTAAGAAATGGAGTAATTATAAAAGCTGGAGAGACTCTCCGTATACCAGCCTATGTTGTGGGCAGACCCATACCCGAGGTGAAATGGACGAAAGATGATGCCGAACCTGACAAAGACCGTGTTATCATTGAAAGTGCTGAAAAATCCAGCACTGTAAGCATCAAGAATGCTCTGAGAACTGATCATGGCAAATATGAGATCACAGGAACCAACGCCAGCGGAACAAAATCTGCATTTATCAATGTTGAAGTTATGGGTAAGTCAGCGTCTTTAAATTCGTCATATGCTTCTAATTTTGAATTGTCAAAATAGATTTCAAGTAACTTTTTTGTTGTTTAAAAGATGTTCCTGGACCAGTAATTGATCTAAAAACACCACACGTGAGCAAGAAGATGATCTCGCTTACTTGGGCTGATCCTATTGATAATGGTGGAAGTGAGATCATGGGATATATTGTTGAGAGAAAAGATGCCAAGATGCACATATACAGACAACCACTGGAAACTGCTTCATGCAAATGTGACATTGTTGGCCTTCTTGATGGTGAAGAATATATGTTCAGGGTGGTTGCAAGAAACAAGTTTGGACTTGGTGTACCTGTTGAACTGGGACCTGTCCTAGCTGTTGATCCTAAAGGTAACAGCAAGAACAACTGATCTCTCATCTTTTTATCTTTTTTACGTTAAACATGGTTACAGCAACAATGAGCACTTGTATCTGATATCTTAAATATCTGGAAATTCTAGGTGTCCCATCTGCCCCGGAGAAGCTTCGACACACTGCAAGGACCAAGAACACTGTTACCCTTACTTGGCAGGCTCCTCAAAGTGATGGTGGTTCTCCCATCAGAGGGTATTACGTAGAAAAGATGCGACAAGATGATGATGCATTTGATGTTGCCAATCATCAGATCTGCAAAGATCTCACAATTACACTTGAGAATCTGAATGAGAACATGACGTATGACTTCAGAGTGAAGGCTGTCAATGAAGTTGGCGAGAGTGAACCATCCAGACCAATTAATGTCAATATTCAAGATGATGAGTGTATGTATTAGTTTTATTATTTTTATTGTCATAAAATTAATTTTGTAGACCATACATTTAATTATGATTGTGTGATTTTTTTTAACTCTTTTAGTTGCCCCAGTTGTACGTTTGTTGAAGTATTTCAAGGCCAATACCATAATTCACAAGAAAGGACCAGCCATTGAAATTCCTGTTGAAATTACTGGTTTGCCATTGCCCACCTATGAGTGGACAAAGGATGGAGTTGTTCTTGACAAATCGACTGAGACCATGACACTTGAATCTGAGGAGATTGACAGACAAACTATCAAAACCAAAATTTCCATTCCAGAATCTGTGAGAAAAGACACAGGCGTGTACAAAGTAGCTGCCACAAATACCCGTGGGACAGGCCAACAAATTGTCAGAATTGAAGTTTTAGGTATGCCTCTTTTTTTTTTTTTTTTTTAAATAATATGCTGTACAACACCAGATAACACACCTAATTTCACCAAAAATTGCACGAAATAACAAGTTCTTATGTACATGAAGCTCATTATGAAAATAAGTACCTGTTCAAGCAGTTAAAAACTCTTCAAAAAGACCCAAGATATATATTTTTAATAATAATCTCAAGGAAGGTTTCCCTTTTCAGTTCTTAGTTGTTTCCTTTTCTCCTAGATCGTCCCACACCACCACGAAACATTGTGATCTCTGATATCAAGAGTGAGTCTTGCTATCTCACATGGGATGCTCCGGAGAACAACGGAGGAAGTGACCTCACCAATTATATTATTGAAAAGAGGGATGCCAGCAAAAAGAAATCAGACTGGGAGCAACTGACATGCTGTATCATAGACAGACGCTATGCGGTTAGTGTGCTTTGAACATGTTGTGTTTTAAAGAATATCTTTATGAGGAGAACACAATCTGTGATAATAAAATCACTGGTATTAATTCTGATCTTTGTAACACTTTCTTCAAGGTATACAAGCTTGAAACCTATGGCACTTACCAGTTCCAGATCAAAGCAGAAAACAAGTTTGGAGTGAGTGATGGATGTGAATCAGAGAAAGCAGTCCTCAAGGATCCATTTGGTCTTCCTGGTGCACCCCAAAGACCAAGAATCCTTAAACATAATAGTACATTTATGCTGGTAGCTTGGGATCCTCCAAAGGATAATGGTGGATCAACCATTCAGGGCTACTGGCTTGAAAAGAGGGAGAGAGGAGCTGTGTACTGGAGTCGGGTCAATAGGGCTCCTGTAACAAAGCCAGCTGTTAAAAACTTAGAGTACAATGTGCTGCATCTTATTGAAGGTATTGAATACCAGTTCCGTGTGATGGCACAAAATGCTGCTGGCATTGGACCACCAAGTGAAGCAACAGAATGTGTGTTTGCCTTGGATCCAATAAGTAAGTAGATTCTGCTGCAGTAATTTTCAAATAAAATCGTGTGTTTGGCTGTATTAAAATGAATTATAACTTTATTGTGCAGAACCACCAAGCCAGCCTTCTGCACCGTATGTGAAAGACAAGACAACAAGCAGTGTATCGCTAGCCTGGGCTCCACCAGATAAGGATGGTGGAAGTCCCATCAAAGGTTATATTGTTGAGGTTCAGGATGAAGGCACAGATGAATGGAGAAGAGTGAATCAACCTGATAAGCTCATTCTCACTCCATTTTACACTGTGTCAGGGCTCGAGGAGAACAAGAAATGTCGATTCAGAATTGTTGCTGTTAATGATGCTGGTGAGTCAGATCCAAGTGCCAGGACTGGTGATATCATCGTACAAGATATCACGGGTAAGGTTTTCATTTAATTTTTTTTTTTTAAGTGTTCAACTTTTGCTGTTTCAATATATTTGCCTAATTAGTCTTTAAGATAAAGCCTTTTGTTATTAAAATATTTATACTATTAAAACTTTGCAGAAGAACCTGCTATTACGTTGGAAGTCTCAGCTCCTGACCTGCTTTCTTGTCATGCTGGAACAACAATTAAAATCCCTGCCACCATAACTGGAAGACCAACTCCAGAAGTCAAATGGGAATATGACGGAGCTGCCCAAACAGAGACGAAGAACGAACGGCACACGCTCCCAGTGGAATCTAAGGTAAAACATTGCTTATACTTTTAGATCAAAACCCCTAATGCACTTATTATGAAATTAAAATTATTGTTTGAAAAAAAAATTTCAACAGATCTCTTCGACTGACACTACAACAGAAGTAACTATCCCTGAGTGTAAGCTCAAACACTCTGGACAGTATGTCATTACCGCCTCCAATAAAGCTGGTACTAAAGTGGTTAAAGTTCGTGTAACAGTACTTGGTAAGACAGATGTCAGTTGGTAAACAAATCTATGACCATGCAAGCAACAACTATTTTTAAACAAAATCCTCTTTTTTAGACTTGCCTGGGCCTCCTAAAGATCTCAAAATCACTGACATTACAAGGAGTACATGCAGACTTTCTTGGAAGCCTCCAGATAATGACGGTGGTGAGAGAATCCAGAGCTACTACATTGAGAAAAAGACAGTTGAAGGAAAAGCCTGGACAAAGGTCAATCCAGCATGTGCTAGCCAGTCCTTGGTAGTCCCAAATCTTAGTGAGGGACAAGACTACTTGTTCCGTATCCGAGCTGAGAATCGCTTTGGTATAGGACCTCCACTGCAAACTTTCCAAAGGACAAAAGCAAAGGATCCCATCCGTAAGTATTAAATTTCAGTGAACTTCTCTTTAAATTTGTCATAACTTTTGTAAGGACTGCTCATTCCAAAGTCTGTATATCTGCAGATCCCCCCGATGCACCCACAAGAGTCAAAATTGTTGACGTATCCAAAGGGACAGTGACTTTAACATGGAAGCCACCGAGAAATGATGGTGGATCTCCTGTAACTCACTACATTGTTGAACGACTTTGGTGGGATTCTAGTGGAGAGCAGAAAGAGTCATGGAGACAGTGCAATAGACGTGACATTGAGGCCACAACCTTTAAAGTGGAGGACCTCCATGATGGTGCTGAGTATGAATTCCGTGTCAAGGCTGTAAATGAGGCTGGTGCAAGTAAACCATCTTCTACTGCTGGACCCATTATTGTTAAGGACCAGACGAGTACGTAAAATACACTTTTGCATTTGCATTATGCAAATCTGATTGTACTTCCTTGATGTTTGTTGTTTGTTTATCATTTATAATTATTATTCAGAATTACTTGCTATTACTAGGTATGAATTTAACCCCCAAATTTTGTTATTGAACATTAAACAAATGTTTTCTTTTGTCTAGGGGCACCTTCCATTGTGCTCGAAGAATTTTTGGAAGTTGAGCAGGGTACAGATATTAACATTGTTGCTAAGATCAAGGGATGCCCATTCCCCACCCTTACATGGCAGAAGGCCCCACCCCACAAGAGTGATGCCAAGGTTGATGTGGAATATGATGAACATATCAATAAGCTTGTCACTGATGATAGCTGCACTCTGCTGATCCAGCAGGGCAAACGCTCAGATACTGGTCTCTACACACTCACAGCCAGCAACAGCTTAGGCAAGGTCTCCAAAGAGATGAGACTTAATGTTTTAGGTAAGTCTTTCGGACATCCAATCATTTACTGCTGGTATAACTACACTAAGTCTTGGAATGTGCATGCATACTTTGACATCTATGTAATTAATCACCAAATTTTTATTATCAGGACTTCCTGGACCTCCTTCTGCACCGATCAAGTTTGAGGAGATTCATGCTGAAAATATTACAGTGTCATGGCTACCACCCATAGATGATGGTGGCTCCAAAATCACTAACTACACTATAGAGAGACGTGTTGCTAATAGAAAAACATGGGTTCCTGTCCCAGGTGCACCTAAAGAGCGTATATTCACAGTTGAGAGTCTAATGCCCGGTCATGAGTATGTGTTCCGCATCAGGGCCCAAAATAAATATGGAGTTGGTGAACCTCTTGACAGTGAACCAGAGATTGCTAGAGATATTTTCAGTAAGTTGTTATGCTCAATCAAAAAGTCATTAAAAAGACATTAGCTCAGTTTTGCTCTATTATGACTTAATTTATTAATTTATTACATCTTTTATAGCTGTTCCTGGCCAGTGTGAGAAACCAACACTATCCAGCATTACAATAGATTCAATGACTGTAAACTGGGAAGAGCCAGACACGGATGGTGGCAGTCCAATTACTGGCTATTGGCTTGAGCGCAAAGAGACCACATCTAAACGCTGGAATAGGGTCACCCGTGATCCAGTCAGGCCCATGCCTTTTGGTGTTTCTCATAAAGTAACAGGACTTATTGAAGGTTGTCAGTATCTATTCCGTGTTACTGCAATCAATGCTGCTGGATGTGGACTCCCAAGTTTACCATCTGACCTGACAATTGCCAGAGAGCCAATTGGTAAGCATCTACATTTTCATGTAAATGTATCCATTGAGCAGATTCTTTTATGAGATGCATGCTAAATTACAATAGAGCAGGTGAAAGTTAAGAGCTTTGTCAAAGTGATAGCTTGGTGGTACAAGAATATGAACTCACAATCTTCTGATAAGTAATTCAGCACAGTAAAGGCTGAGCTTTCCCTTCTCTACAAGACCATTACAATAGTAATGATTTTATTTGGTTGCTTTTCTTAGGGATGTAGTTATATATTTCTGCTTTTCCATAGCTCCTCCTTCACCACCTACTCCCAAAGTTACTGACTGGACAAAGACAACAGCTGACTTGGAATGGATTCCTCCTCTGAAAGATGGAGGCTCAAAGATCATTGGCTACTATGTTGAGTACAAAGAGGAAGGCACAGAAGCATGGGTTAAGGTAGGCAGTAAAATCAAGTACCTCCTACTGCATGTGATAAGATACTGTTCAAATAAACTGTATTTTAATGTTTTTTTATTGTTCATATTAATATTATTAATTATAATTAATTTGTAACATTCTAGGCCAAAGAAAAAGAAGTCAGGGGAAGAAAATTAGTAGTCACTGGGCTGAAAGAAAATGGATTTTACAAGTTTAGAGTTTTGGCATTGAATGCTGCTGGGCTTAGTGAACCAGGAGAAGTTGCTGAAGTTCTTGAAATGAAAGAAAAAATAAGTAAGTCCATTTATTATTGCTATTGCATCTATTCATTGTGAAAGTTTGGATATACTTAATTTTTTTCCTAAATTTGTAATATCTTTGTTTTTTATATTCCAGTTGTTCCCGAAATTGAAATGGATGTCTCAATGAAAGAGAGGATTATTGTTCATGTAGGTGGTGTGATTCGCATTATAGCATATGTCTCAGGCCATCCTACACCTGAGATCACATGGAACAGAGATAATGGAGTTGTCCCTCCAGAAGCTGTTGTTGAGACCACATCTATCAGCACTTCATTAGTAATTAAGAATTGCATTAGGAAGCAACAAGGTGTTTATACCTTAACGGCAAAGAATGCTGGTGGAGAGGTGAAGAGGACTGTTATTGTAGATGTTCTTGGTAAGCAGGAGAAATTAGATTATGTGTAGAAGCAATAATATTCACACATCTGTAAGTACAGTAATTTATCAGACATTGTTACATTTCTCTTTTTATTCTCTTCCCCAGATGTTCCTGGTCCAGTTGGTATACCCTTTATAGCTGATAATCTTACTACTGACTCATGCAAATTGACATGGTTCTTCCCAGATGATGATGGTGGTTCTCCTATATCTAACTACAAAATTCAGAAACGTGAAGCTGAACGCAAAGCTTGGACAGCATGCTCTTACAGTGCAGCTAGGCAAAATGCCATCGTTAATAATCTTACTATAGGAAAAGGTTACATGTTCCGAGTTGCACCTGAAAATGCAGTCGGAGTTGGTCCATTCCGTGAAACTGCATGTGAACTCTTCATCAAGGAACGTCTAAGTAAGTTATTGTACTTTATTATATTATAATAGCATATTATACATTAGACATAAATCTATCTGAAAATGTGAAGAAATTTTGGAAGAAACTACAACCATAGTTTAAAAATATACATATACGTTGGAACCTCGGATTGCGAGTAACCCGGTTTGCAATTGTTCTGTGTGTGTGTGTGTGTGTGTGTGTGTGTGTGTGTGTGTGTGTGTGTGTGTGTGTGAAACTCAAATAAGAGAGGAGGAAGGATTACTGTTTAAGATGAGAAGAGGGAGAGGGGAGGGTCTCATTCTTCCTCTCATCTTACTTTAGCTTCACACACACACAAACACCCACCGACATACACCAACACACACACACACACACACACACACACACACAAACAGCACCTGTATGCACAATGAATAATAGAAATACTTGTATGTTTTTTCAAGTGTAAAGTGCAGGGTAATTCGTTTTATTTTTACTTTAGATTTTGTATTAATTATTTTTATGTATTTATTTTTTGGGGTCGTGGAACGAATAATATAAGTTTCCATTATTTCTTATGGGGAAAATTGATTTACGAGTGTAAAGCTTACGGAACGAATTATACTTGCAATCCAAGGTTCCACTGTAAATATATATATATCCGTCTTTTACTTTTATTAGGTGTACCAGACCGTCCAGAAGAAGTTGAGGTTGTTGCTGTCACTAAAAACTATATTAGTTTAACATGGAAGCCACCAAAGAATGATGGTGGATCTGATGTGACGTCCTACATACTGGAGGCACGCTCGATCGGCAAGGACAAGTTCATGAGATTGACCAAAGAGAAACTGATGGACAGGAGATTCACCTACGATGGTCTCGTGGAGGGTGACTCTTATGAATTCCGTGTGAGTGCAGTCAACGAGATTGGCCAGGGCAAGCCGTCCTTCTGCACCAAAGCAATCACATGCAAAAATGAGCTTGGTATGAATAATTCATTTTCACTCAAAGAGCAAGTACATGTGAATATTACTATAAAAATATTTATTTGGGTGCAGCTGATTAATTACTTATGATTTATTTCAGAACCACCGACAATTGAAATAGACTTCCGTGACAAAGTTATCATCCGTGTCGGAGAGAGTTTTGCCCTGCAAGGGCGCTACTCAGGCAAACCACCTCCTTCTATTACATGGTCGAGAAATGATGAGGTGCTGAAGCAAGATCAACATGTTCAATTCAAAAATACGCTGACCACCATGTGCCTTGGCATTATCAAGGCTCAGCGTGAACACAGTGGCCGATATTGTGTTACAGTTGAAAATTGTACTGGGTCCCGCAAAGGCATTTGCAATGTCATTGTTGTTGGTATGTTGTTTTCTTTCTTTCTTTCTTACTTTCTTGCTTTCAATAGCTCAATATAGTTTTTTTTTTTTTATATATGTATTTACTATAAATTATATCATTAGTGATATCTTATGTGGATACACATTTCAGATCGTCCATCGCCACCTGAAGGTCCGGTTATATTTGAGGAAGTTCATAGAGATCATATGGTAATTTCTTGGAAGCCTCCACTTGATAATGGTGGATGTGAAATTTCCAACTATATAATTGAAAAGAGAGATGTTAACAGGGACATGTGGACCACAGTAACATCTGCCAGCACAAAAACCACCTGCAAAGTGCCCAAGCTGGCGGAAGGCCGTGTATATATCTTGAGAATCAGTGCTGAGAATATGTATGGCATCAGTGACCCACTGGAGTCAGAAGAAATGAAGGCCAAGGATCTTTACAGTATGAAACATTTTTACCTGTGAATGTATATTTTACACATTGTATTGTTTAGCTTTTTATTGAGAATTTTAATGTTAATTCTTTTTAGGAGTACCTGAGGCACCTGATGAACCTATAGTTAAAGAGGTGTATCATGACTCAGCTCTGGTGCTTTGGAACCGGCCACGTGATGGTGGCAAGCCCATTACTAACTACTACTTAGAAAAGAAAGAGCCCTCTGCTAAGCGATGGTCCAGGGCAACTAGAGAGCACATCTACCCTGCTACACATTTCCGGGTGCAAGATCTCATTGAAGGCTGTGAATATGAATTCCGTGTTACAGCAGAGAATGAAATTGGTACTGGAGACCCTAGCCCTCCTTCTAAGCCAATCATAGCCAAGGATCCTATTGGTATGTGATTCTTATCCTTTCAACAACACTTTTAAATCATATGACATAAAAAGCAAAATAAATAGCAATGCAGTGGCTAATAGCCATTAGCTTATTTTGAAATTAACAAGATCTTTCTTAAGACCCTACTCCACATTCTCCAATTTTTCTCCCAAATTGCTATAAACTCAATATCTTAGGAACTCATAGGGAGATTGTTAGAGCTTGGGGTGTGGTTCAGGAAAAAAATATAGATGACTCAAAAACATTGTAGAAGTGCTTTCTCTCTTTCACTACACAGTCTGGAAAAGGGGAAATTTTGACTCATCAGACCACATGATCATTTTTCATTGCTCCAAAGTCGATCTTTAGGCTCCCTCACAAACTGATGCTTTTTTCTGACTAGCATTCCTACTCATTCATTCACTCTCCCTCATCATCTATACCGCTTTGCCCTGTAACTAGCATTACTAACATGGTCTTATTATGGCCACACAATTGTTTGGCCCAATTCCTCACAGTTCTTATTGCATCATGGTGGAATAGGATCTTACTTTCACTATTACACATACCTATGGTTTTTACTTTTATTATTATTATTATTATTATTATGTAACTTGAAAAAGATGAAAAGTTTACGATGATGATGGTCGTTGATTATTTCCCCAACTTGTCTTCTGGGAAGTTGAGGGTTCTACACTTTCCTTTATTGTTGACTCTGATCTTTTCCAATGACCATACAATACGTCTTCCAACATGTTGTGTAAGAAATGAGATGCTAGTTACTGTATTAATTAGACATAAAGAACTGTTGCCAGATAAAACATATTATTTACTGCAGTAATTATTCAGTTACTCTTAAGTATTTGTCTTTTTTTTGGACCATGCAGTGTACATAATAACCCTTTGTAGTTAATGCCTAGACAATCTGTTGGTAAATTGGGTATGTACAATCAATTCAATTCAATTCAATTCAATTTTATTTATATAGCGCTTTTAACAATGGTCATTGTCTCAAAGCAGCTTCACAAAAATTAAAGAAATTTAACAAATCATAATAATAATAATAATAATAAATAAATAAAATAATAATAGAAAATAAATAAATAAAAACAAATAATAATAATTATAGAAAAGAAAATAATTGGAAGTGTGGATGTGTGAGAAAAATGTGCAGATAATAATGGGACGAATGAATGAAATTTCTCTGATGAGCAAGCCAAGGGTGACGGCGACGGTGGCAAGGAAAAACTCCCTGAGATGTCATTAGGAAGAAACCTTGAGAGGAACCAGACTCAACAGGGAACCCATCCTCATTTGGGCGACAACAGATAGAAATGATATAACATCTTGTGTGTTGTGCAGGTGAAAATTCAATATGACAGAAATTATTTAAATTGACATGAAGACCAGTTCAGCATAGGGACGAGTCAGTAGGTGCAGAGGGCAGATGAGGTCTGGATCACTGGAAGCACAGGAGCAGCATGTGTAGCTCCAACCATCATAAAGCTGAATCCAGCTGGAGCTGGTCCTTCTCTGGATGCCTCAGGAACCTCGCAGGGTCGGCCTTTGTCTACTGAAGCTGGCAAAATCTCCCGATGCCTCGGGATGGGTAGAGAAATACAGAACAGATGGGGAGAATTAGCGTAGTTGCCATTCGGTATAGGTGTACTGGAGTATGAGTACTGGGATGAGTTATGTGTATGCCAGATTAAAGAGATGTGTCTTGAGTCTACTTTTGAACTGAGAAACCGTGTCTGCTCCCCGAACACTGTCTGGAAGGCTATTCCAAAGCTTTGGAGCTAAATATGAAAAAGCCCTACCCCCTTTTGTAGATTTTGAAATTCTGGGAACTACCAGAAGTCCGGAGCTTTGTGATCTTACAGAGACAAGTGACATTTGTCACAAGTAAGAATTTTGATTCTGGAAAATTTGGCACTCTCTCTCACGAATAATTTGGGAATGTCTGAAAGAGGGCATAAAGGTGTGCCTTAATTGCTTATTGTTTAGGAATTTTAACAAAATATAAAAAATTTGAATCATGTATTTTTCGTTCAGGTAAATGTATATACTTTTTCTAGACTGTCTAAATTACTTGTTTCTGAAACACCTAAACATTATGTTGAGGTGTCCATTAAAATGAAACAAACAAAAAATAAAAATAGGCACTTCTATTATCATGTAATTTGTAAACCACTTGTGAAATTTCTATTTATTGCATCTAAATAGGACACTGTTTTAAAATGTAGTAGTACATACTATTCAGTAAGTTTTCAGTAGACTAATATTTTAATTGCAATTTATATTAAAATGTGTATAGTTTTCCGATTTGTGTAAATTCATTATCACATTTACTTTTGCAGTTCGTCCTAGCCCACCTGTTTTACCTCAGGCCATAGACAAAACAAAAGATTCTGTGAGTCTCTTATGGCGGGTTCCTCGCCATGATGGTAAAGGCAAAATCTTTGGATACCTTATTGAGTATCAGAAGCCTGGAGCAATTGAATGGGTGCCGGCCAATGACACACCAGAGTCATGCCCTGATACCAACTTCATTGTGAAGAACCTACCAGAGGGTCAAGAATTCAGTTTTAGGATTATGGCTGTAAATGCAGCTGGAAAATCCGACCCTGCCTATGTAAAGGAACCAGTCAAAGTACACGACAGACTTGGTAATTGTTTAGTTTTTTTTTTAAGGTATTCCATAAACATACAAAAAAAGTAGCATCCCAAAACAACCCTAATTATTCCCATTTTGTACTCTTCTTATTTGCAGAGGAGCCCGAGTTGTTATTAGATGCCAATATGTCAAGGGACCATCTTGCTATGATTGGAACAGATATCACACTAAGTGCTGTGATCAAGGGCATACCAATTCCCACTGTGTCCTGGAAGAAAAATGGTGCTGATGTTCCTGCTCATTGTCTTATTGAAGTCACAGAAAGAGGAAGTAAAGTGCAAATAAAAAAATGCACACGTGCTGACTGTGGAAACTATACTATAACCGCTCAAAATGCAGCAGGCACAAAGACGGCAACATGCACAGTGCTTGTTCTTGGTATGAACACACACACACACACACACACACACACACACACACACACACACACACACACACACACACACACACGCACACACACACATGCACACTTACTTGTTTTGTTTTTCTTAATTTTACTTTGTCCTTTCATGCAACATAGATAAGCCTGGACCACCAAGAAAGCTTACAATCTCTGAAGTTACAAGTGAGGCAGCTTATCTAACATGGCAAAAGCCAGAGGATGATGGTGGTGCTGTGATCTCTCACTATATTGTGGAGAAAAAAGATGTTGCAGCTGAGAATTGGGTACCAGTCTGTGCCTCGTCCAAGAAGCTTAGCCTCATGGCTTTATACCTAATGGAAGGTGTTCAGTATTTATTCCGTGTGGCAGCTGAGAATCAGTTCGGAAGAAGTGCATTTATTGAAACCAACAAGCCTGTCAAGGCAGTTGATCCGCTCTGTAAGTATTAATTGAGAAAATGTTTAAGATTATCTTAATTCACTTTGCTGAAATTATAGTGGAGGTGTTATCTCTAGCATTGTCTCTAAGTTTGGATTCAGTTCCCTTTCAAGTGGGATTAAATGAATACAATTCTGTTCCATTTTACTTTTACCAAGACAGCAAACCTTGTTATGGGAGCACCTTATGTATATAAGCATATATACATTTATATACTGTAAGCCTATATATGCTTATATACATGTATATGTATGGTTATGTGTAAGCAAAAAGTAATGTCATTAACAGAAAACCTGACGTATTATCCTTTTTTTTTTTTTTTTTTTAAGATCCTCCTGGCCCTCCTAAGAATTTGCATCATGTAGATGCAGAAAAAACTGAAGTATGGCTTGAATGGGAGTGGCCTGATCGTACTGGTGGAAGTGAAATCACAGGATTTATTGTTGAGCATCAAGAAGAGGGGGCCACTGATTGGATCACATTCAAAACTGTCAGTGATGCCAAATGTCATGTCACTGGACTTGAAGAAGGAAAAACTTACAGATTCCGTGTAAAATCACAAAATGCAATTGGCATTAGTCGACCAGATACCAGTGTGCCAATTACTTGCCAGCAGAAGGCTTGTAAGTATATTTGTATGTGATTTTTTTGTATCACAAATAATGTTAGATATTATTTACAACTAATTTACACAAATGCATCTATGTCTATATCCATAAGCCATAAGAGCTAGCCCAAAGTGCAGTTCATATACATTAAAATGAACGAGTTCATGTTCATAGCTCATAATTTAAAATTTTTAAAAGATGCAACAAGAAATGTGGTGTTATATTATATAACTTTTTATATCATACCATATATATTATATTATATTATATCATACAATATTATATTATATAAAATGCAGTGAACAAAACTGCCATCATTTTCACTATTATATACAGGAGTACATTTTACAGGAGTACACTCAGCCACTGTCAAAACTTAGATTTTCGTGATATTGTATATGATTGGCCTGCATCAGGGAGCTGCTATCAGTGTGAAGGATGTCTGTATTAACAATATTAGTAATCGAATGAACTAAGTCTTTGCGACTCACGTTAATCATGATAATGGCATTCATGTTCACATTATTTAGTTCACCATTCAATGAACAGTGCTTGTTAAGTGTGGCCATGCACAACACTAGATATATCTAATATGAAATATTTTAGTTTATGTAGTTTGCCTCTAAGAACCACAAGTTCCCACCTCCATTGTTCTGGTATCTGCCCAACATGGTATATGTTGTATATATAAATATACATTATAATTTATTATTATAATTTTTTTACAGTGGCACCATCTATTGAAGTTGATGTGAAGCTCATTGAGGGTCTTACTGTAAAGGCTGGAAGCACAATTGTACTTCCTGCAATCATGAAAGGAATACCAATTCCAACACCCAAATGGCTAAGTGATGGCAATGAGCTCAAAACGGAAGGAAAATACAAAATTGATACTGAAGGAACTTCAACAACTCTAAGAATTGCTGATTGTGCAAGGACAGACAGTGGGGAATATATACTTACTGTTTCAAATCCAGCAGGAAGCAAGTCAGTTGCTCTTCATGTAACAGTACTTGATCTTCCTGGTCCTCCAGTTGGACCTGTCAACATCCTTGATGTTACTCCTGATCACATGTTTATCCAGTGGTGTCCACCTAAGGATGATGGTGGCACACCACTGATCAGCTACATTGTGGAAAAGAAGGACGTCAAGAAGGCTTGGGAGGGATGGTCTGTTGTGAGTTCTGGAAGTACCAGCACCAAAGCTAAGGTGCCACGTTTAGCGAAGGGTCGTGAATATATTGTCCGTATTCGTGCTGAGAACAAGATTGGCATTGGTGCTGAACTTGAAAGTCCTCCAACAATTGCCAAACATATGTTTAATCCACCTGGCCCTCCAGGACCACCCACATGTTCTGATATTACAGAAAATGCTGTGACATTGTCATGGACTGAACCAGAAACCGATGGTGGAAGTCCAGTTACTGGCTACATTGTGGAACGCAGGGAGTTGACTGGTAAATGGATTCGTGTGAATAAAACACCAGTCTTGGATATATGCTACAGAGTCTCTGGGCTTTTTGAGGGCAACATATATGAATTCAGAGTTTTTGCTGAAAATGTTGCTGGTGTAAGTGAGCCTTCCTATCCATCGGACCAAATAAAAGCCACCCGCCCAATTGCTCCACCTGGACCTCCAAGTAATGTAAAACTGAAGGACTGGAGCAAGTCATATGCAGATTTGGTGTGGACCAAGCCAAACAGAGATGGTGGTAGCCCTGTTTTAGGTTATGTTGTTGAATGCCAGAAAGCCGGCTCTGCAAAGTGGGATAGGATCAGTAAGGACCTTATCAAGCCCTGTGCATTCAGAGTCCCAGGACTTATGGAGGGCACAGAGTACAGATTCCGTATAAGAGCATCTAACAAAGTTGGGGATGGAGAGCCACGAGAGCTAACGGAGACAGTACTTGCTAAAGACATCCTTGTACCTCCAGAAATTAATGTTGATGTTACTTGCCGTGATCTTGTAACAGTTCGGGCAGGCCAAATCATCAGCCTTGTTGCCAGAGTTAAAGGCAGACCTGATCCTGAAATCACATGGAATAAGGATGCAAGAGCCTTAGGCAAAGACAAGCGTACAGAGATGATTAATAACTTCCCTCTTGTTGAACTAGTCATTCAGGATGCTGTAAGAGGAGATTATGGAAAATATGCAATTCAAGCTAAAAATAGCAGTGGCCAAGCACATGCTTCAATCATTGTTAATGTACTGGACGTACCTGGAGCTTGCCAGAACTTGAAGGTTGCATATGTCACCAAGGACTCCTGTATGGTGTCTTGGGAAAATCCAGAGGATAATGGTGGCACTGAAATTACAAATTACAAAATTGAGTGCCGTCAACCTAGTCAGAGAGCATGGACAGTTGTTTCATCTGATTGCACTAAACGTCTTGTGAAGGCTCCACTTCTTGAGAACTGTGAATATTTCTTCCGTGTTAGTGCAGAAAACAAAATTGGTGCAGGACCACCAACAGAAACAAAAACAGCAGTTCTTGCTGTTGACCCAGTTGAGAAACCTGGAGAGCCAGAAAATTTCCATATTGCTGAAATTGGAAAAACCTTTGTCTTCCTTAAATGGAAGAAGCCAGAATATGATGGTGGTAGCCGCAATCTTGCTTATCACGTGGAAAAGAAACCAAAAGAAGCAGTAGAATGGGAAAGAATCCACAAAGGTGCTATTAAAGAGACATATTTCATGGCAGACAGGTGCATAGAAAACCAAATATATCAGTTTAGAGTACAAACAAAAAATGAAGGAGGAGAAAGCAATTGGGTGACTACAGCTGAAGTTCTTGTAAAGGAAGAACTTGTAGTTCCTGAGATACATGTCAAGTTGGAAGGTGTTCTAGTAGTTAAAGCTGGAGATTCCATTCCAATTGAGGCAGAGATTAAAGGCAAACCACAACCAGATGTCAAATGGGCTAAAGAAGGTGACACTCAAGATATAAATCGAAGTCCACGACTACAGGTTGACACTGGTGGTAACTTCTCTAAATTTCTGCTTACCAATTCAAAACGAACAGATTCTGGAAAATATACTGTCACTGCAACAAATGCTGCTGGAACCTGTACTGCTGAGGCTAAAGTGAATGTTCTAGACAGACCTGGACCTATTAGAAATCTCAAGGTGTCAGGCATTTCAGTGGATAGATGCAAGTTGGACTGGGAAGCGCCTGAGGATGATGGTGGATGTGAAATTTATAACTACATTATTGAGAAATGTGACACAAAAAGAGGTGTCTGGTCAATTCATTCTTCAGCTGTTATAAAAAATTCTGCAAATGTAACTCGTCTAATTGAAGGAAGTGAGTACATATTTAGAGTAAGGGCAGAGAATAAGATGGGAACTGGACCTGCTGTACAAACAGAATCTATTATTGCAAGAACCCAGTTCAGTAGACCTGGTGCACCCGATGCTCCTGAGGTGACCAAAGTTGCAAAAGATGAAATGACAGTTGTATGGTGCTCCCCTGATTATGATGGTGGAAAACCCATTACTGGTTATATTCTTGAAAAGAAAGAAGAACATGGCATTAGATGGGCACCGGTTACTAAAGCTCCCATTAGTAATACATGTTTGACTGTAACGGGATTGTTACCTAATCATGATTACCAATTCCGTGTGAAGGCTGAAAATGAGATTGGAGTTGGTGATGCGAGCAAGCCGTCTAGAACATTTACTGCACGGGATCCTCTTGGTATGCTTATTGCACCTTGACATTTAGCCAAATATATACCTGTGTACTTATTTAGATTTTTTTCTTAATTTAGTAACTGTTCTTCTTTTTCAGGTCCTCCTGGTCCTGTTGGAAACTTGAAGGTGACTGATAGTTCAAAGACATCAATCACTCTTGGTTGGACAAAGCCTACACATGACGGTGGTGCCCCACTCATTGGATATGTAGTTGAGCTCAGAGTCAGGAGTTCAGGCAAGAAGGGAGAAGATGGATGGAAAAGGTGCAATGTAGCTGCCCAGCTGATTGGAACAGAATTCACAGTCACAAGTCTGGATGAGAATCTTGAGTACGAATTCCGTGTTTCTGCTCAAAACCAGATAGGTTTGAGCCAACCAACCAATCTTGAGGGAGCTGTTTCTCCACGAGATATTTTTGGTGAGTTATTCAGAAAAAATGCTAACAACTATCAGAAGGTCTATAATACTGCCCCCGAGTGGCAGGGGTAAAGTGCTGTCCCTATCATCCAGAGATCGCAAGTTTGAATCCTGGGTGAAGCTATAGCCAAGAGAGAGCTGATTGGCCAAGCTCTCTCAGAGGGGTGGAATGGGAGGCACATAGTGACCTGTTACCTATTACAGCTTATGGTCAATCACGGCTCTACAACACACTTAGCACTCTCACACCACAATCATGGCTCTACAACTAAGCATGAGTATCTGTGAGCTCATGCAAGCGGAAGGAGCAGATAGCGCTGTGCTCTGAATGTGTTAGGTTGCCCCCAATGGGGTGTGAGTGCTAAAAAGATGCGGTTGGCTGGTGACATGTGGCTCATAGGAAACATAAAATATTCTTCATAGTAGCCTTAAAGTGGAAGTCCCCCTACTGACGGGTGGAAATTGTACATGACTGAACTGAAAAATCGCGAAAAATACAAAGAAAAAAAAAGGTTTCTCCCGTACTATGGTCTTCAACTTTGTATATGTTGATGTGTTTATTTTTGGTCTTCCCTCAAACAGAGGCCCCTGAAGTTTCTTTGGATGCTGAGCTCAAGAAAGGTCTTATTGTAAGAGCTGGCTGCCCAATAAGAATAGTGGCAACCGTCAGGGGACGCCCACCTCCCAAGGTGCAATGGAGAAGAATGGGAATTGATAATGTTGTCAAGAAGGGACATGTCGATCTCATTGACACAATGACATTCCTTGTCATACCTGATTCCACCCGTGATGATTCTGGCAAATACTCATTAACTGTAACAAGCCCAGCAGGAGAAAAAGCTGTATTTATCAATGTCAAAGTACTTGGTAAGTAGAACAGTTGCTTTGTCTCTATAATTTTAACAAGTTTTATTTCCACTGACATTTCACTGTTTTCAAATGATTTGGTAGACACACCTGGACCAGTTGTTGGTCTGGAGGTCACAGACATTACAATGGTATCTTGCGACCTCTCATGGACCCCCCCTGAAAACGATGGCGGCAGTGAAGTAACTCATTATATTGTGGAGAAGCGTGAAATAGATCGCAAAACTTGGGCCACAGTTAAAAATGACATTGGCAAAACAACCTTTAAAGTCAGCAATCTTGTACCAGGAACAGAATATTACTTCAGAGTTACTGCAGTGAATTCATTTGGTCCAGGTGTTCCAAAAGCCACACAGAGATCATATCTGGCTTCTGATCCTATCAGTAAGTATCATGTATATTCAAGTTTCTTAAAGTTGTTAGAACTTCTGGAATTGTTTTTTAATTATTTGTTGGCCCTAGGTAAACCTGACCCACCTCAGAAAGTTGATGTTTTGGAGATTACTAAAAACAGTGCTAAGGTGGGCTGGGTAAAACCAATGAGGGATGGTGGAGCTAAGATTGATGGCTACATAATTGACTACCTTGAGGTTCCTGAACCCAAAATAACCAAGGAACCAGTGGTAAGTGAAGTGGAGCCTGGTGCTGAACCTGTGCCCCCACCACCACCAGTGGTGAAGAAGGAAGAGGTAAAGGAGGAAAAGAAAGAATGGACACCATATACCACAGTGAAAGATTTATGTATCTCTGTTGTTGGGCTGAAAGAGGGAAGGAAATACCGCTTCAGAGTAGCTGCACGAAATGCAATGGGAGTTAGTCTTCCCACTGAAACCAAAGAAGCATATGAGATTAAAGAACAAATGTGTAAGTTACTGTATTCAACATTTATATAAATAAAAACTGTCCCATAAATATATTGTTAATTTGAAACACTTTATAAAGTTATTTATTTTTTTGTGTGTGTTTGTTTGTTTGTTTAGTGGAACCCAAGATTATCATGCCAGAGTGTGTGACTGCAAAAGCAGGAGCAAGACTGAGAGTTGAGGCTCTTGTATCTGGGAAACCAGAACCTGTGTGTCAGTGGAAACGAGGAGACAACAATGTGGTGTCCTCAAGCCGCCTTGCAGTACACAAATCCCAGAACATTTGTGTGATCATAATAAAGGATGTCTCAAGAACAGATAGTGGTCAATATAGCCTTGTTGCTGAGAATGCCGGAGGAAAAGTGGAAGAAGTTATGAAAATTGTCATTAAAGGTTAGTATTTTTCAATAAATAAATCACTCAGCTGCCAGTTTATTACATGTACTGTAGGAAAACACCCTACAACCTCAACAAACTGGCCATTTTAGAATTTTTATCTTATATATAAAATATAATATAATATATAATATAAAATAATGCTTTTCGCAGATATTCCTGGACCACCTGAGCCTCCATTTGAAATAAGTGACATTGACTCTGATGCCTGCTCACTGTCTTGGAACAAGCCACTTGAAGATGGTGGTAGCAACATTACTAACTATGTGATTGAGAAATGTGATGTAAGCAGAGGTGACTGGGTCACTGCTCTTTCCAGCTGTGGCAAGACTGGCTGCAGACTTGGCAAACTTATTCCTGGAAAGGAGTATATGTTCCGTGTTCGTGCAGAAAACCGATTTGGAATTTCTGACCCAATTACATCTGAAAGAATGGTAGCTAAATTCCCCTTTGGTAAGTTAAAAGCAGGACAATTGTTCATAATTACATAATTGTTAGTATAACAAATGGTGTATGACCTGATACCTACTTGGCTTTTTTTTTTCAGGTGTTCCTGGTGAACCCTTGAACTGTCGCATTACAAAAATAAACAAGGACTGCATGTTTGTGGCTTGGGATAAGCCAGAGTCAGATGGTGGAAGCCCAATTACTGGATATTACATTGAGCGAAAAGAGAGAAATAGTCTCTTATGGGTTAAGGCTAATGATTCAGTTGTACGGACAACTGAATATCCTTGTGCTGGTCTAATTGAAGGTTTAGAATACACCTTTAGAGTCTCTGCTATTAACCGTGCAGGACAAGGCAAACCAAGTGCAAAGACTGACTTTTTTACTGCAAGAACACCAGTGGGTAGGTCCATGTAAAATATTTGTTAATATTTGTAATTTGTGTTGCATTATTCTAAATATGCATTCATCTATACCACTACAGATGCTCCAGGAAAACCAGAGGCACTTGATGTGGCCAAAAATAAAGTTACACTGGTTTGGGCCAAACCAAAAAATGATGGCGGGAGCAAGATCATTGGATACTATGTTGAAGCCTTGAAGATTCCTGGAGACAAATGGGTGCGATGCAACACAAGCAGTCAGAATGTACCTCGGGAAGAGTACACTGTATCAGGATTGGATGAGGGTTCCCAGTATCAATTTAGGGTTATTGCAAAAACAGCCATTAACATTAGTAGGCCATCTGAAATCAGTGACCCTATTCTGGTTTCTGCAGAGAATGGTGGGTTTTTTTTTTATGATCAATTTGACTTTTTAGTGCAGTTAAATATTGTTCCATTCTTTAGACATTTTTTTTTGTTCACAGTGCCACCCAGAATAGAACTGGCAATACAGATGAAGAAGATGACGCCAAAGAAAGCTGGATCAGATATCTGCCTTGAAGCTGAAGTTTTTGGCAAACCAATGCCAAAGGTTACATGGAGCAAGGATGGAAAAGTATTGATCATGGATAAAGACATGAAAATGACACAAAGCAAACACCTATTTTGTCTACACCTCCCTGCAGTTACAAAATGTCATACAGGGGTGTACAGCATTCTTGCTGAGAACGCAAGTGGCTCTAAAACAGCAGACATACAGCTTACAGTTTTGGGTTTGTATAATGTATTAATACACCATGAATTTCATGAATTTTATTATACAACTAGGGCCATATGACATTTCATATGACGTTTTTATTTTCCATTTTCCAGACGTGCCTGGTCCACCTGCCTCTATTAAGTTAGAAGAGGTACTTTCTGATCATGTAAAACTGAGCTGGACAGCTCCACTTGCAGATGGTGGTTCACCGATTACAAACTATATTTTGGATAAGCGTGAGTCAAGCCGGCCTAATTGGGCTCAGGTTTCTGCCAAAATCACCCGTGATACAACTCAATTTTGTGTAGAAAGGCTGATTATGGGTCATGAATACCAGTTCCGTGTACGTGCTGAAAACCGTTATGGAGCTGGGGATGCCATCCTATCAGATCCGGTTGTTGCAAAGGACCCTTTCAGTAAGATATCTACATTCATATATTCAAAGATAATATATACATAAAAAATTTTTCACCTGCATTATCTGTTACAAAATATACACTATTATGCTTACTATCAACAGCTGTTCCTGGACAATGTGATCCACCAATCATTACAAATATCACAAAAGAGAAAATGACTGTAAGCTGGAAAGAACCGTCTGATGATGGCAAATCTCCTATTCTTGGTTATATTGTTGAAAAACGTGACACCTGGGAAATATGCTGGACCAAACTAAATAGGAAACCATTACTCGAAAGATCACATGAAGTTGTAGGTCTTTCAGAAGGGGTTCAGTATGAGTTTAGAGTTATTGCAGTTAACAAAGCTGGTATGGGAAAACCCAGTGAACCATCAAATGCTGCTACTGCAGTTGATCCACTTTGTAAGTTACACTTTTTATTCATGTCGCATCTAAATGCATTTATTTATCAATTGTAACATCTAATAATGTCATTTACAGATCCTCCTGGACCACCAGTTTCCCCTAAGGTTACAGACACAAGTAACAGTACTATAAGCTTATCCTGGACTAAACCTGCAAATGATGGTGGAAGTGAAATTTTGGGATATCTAGTTGAGTGCAAAAGAACAGATGCAACAGACTGGATACGATGCAATGTCCCAAAGAACCTGCAGGACACACACTATGTTGTCACTGGACTCTTGGAGAAATCAGAATATCAACTACGTATCAGTGCTGTGAACAAAGCTGGCTTCGGTCAGCCATGTGAAGTCCCAGATAAGCATGTTGCAAAGGATGTATTTGGTATGAATTTAAGACTACTTTTTTTATTACAAAAGATATTTATGCAATTATTATTATTATTATTATTATTATTATTATAGAAAACAGCATACACAGAATATACCTGGCACATATTATAACATAAAATTGCAATAAAAAATTATCTTAATTTCAGTTGCACCTGAGGCTGAACTTGATGCAGTGTTGAAGGATACATTGGTTCTTCAGGCTGGTGCCCGAATGAAGCTTCATGCCAAAATAAAAGGCCGTCCTTTTCCAAAAGTTACGTGGGCTAAGATGAACACCAACATAAAGAACAGACAAGGAATCGTCATTAAAATCACAGACAATGACACAATGGTTTTTGTTGAAAGAGTTAATAGATATGATGCAGGAAAATACATTCTTAACCTTGACAGTGTCAGTGGCATGAAGATGTACACAGTTGTTGTTAAGGTTATTGGTAAGTTCATGGATATGAGTAAAATGGTCCCCAATTAGTTCTATATTACATAAATATTTAAATATTTATATGACATAAATATTTTACTGACATTATGTTTGCACCAAACAGATACTCCCGGCCCACCACTAAACCTGATGGTGAAAGAGACAACAAAGGACAGTGCATCCATCATGTGGGATGAACCACTAATTGATGGTGGAAGTGAAATTACAGGTTACGTAGTAGAAAAACGTGATGCAGAGAGAAAAGCATGGTCCACAGTTTCCAGTAGTGACAAAACATCTTTTAGGATTGAAGGACTGGAACCTGGTAGATCCTACAACTTTAGAGTCAAGGCTCTAAATAAGTATGGTACCGGTGAGCCTGGTGAAACAGCAGATGCTGTCAGAGCCTCCGGTGAGTAAATACTTTTTAAGATTGTATCTTTAACATAGCTAAAATAAACTGAAATAATTTTTTTCATTATTTTTCTTATTTTTTTCAGAGCAACCTGGACCAGTCATAGACTTTAAGCCCTTGCTAGTAACTAGAGATTCATGTACTCTTTCTTGGAAGAAACCTGTTAGTGATGGTGGTAGTCGAATAACTGCATACGTGCTTGAAGTTCTGAATGGTGAGGACAAATGGAAGGAGCTTCTAAGATCGAAGAACATGCAATATAGTGCTAAAGATATTGTTGAAGGAAGAGAATATAAATACAGAGTAAGGGCAACCAATGATGCGGGCGATGGTCCAGTGAAGGAGCTCTCTGTTGTCGCAAAGGATTTGATTGGTGAGATTACATAATGTATTAATATTATATAATAGAATATTAAAGGTGCCCTATTATAGTCTGACATGAGCTTTAAAGGTCTATAAAATGGGTATCTTAATGGTTCAGCTGAAATACTGTACCACTGTTTTACTGTCTATAGCTTTAAATGCAAATGAGGTACTGCCCCCCTCATTCTGAAAATAGTTTTACTTTGTGCTTGGAATGATGAATGATGTCATACCAGGCAGAAACTTTGAACTGCATGTTCAAGCAAATGGACAATGTTTATATTCTGTCTGTGTACACACATTGAAGATCTAATATGACCTAAAATGTTGTATAATAAGTGCCCTTTAACTTATTTACCATATGTAATTTCCCTTTTTCTGCTTCTTTGTTTAGTTTATCCCAGCTGTGATTTACGAGATTTGCCAAACTTGAGCTACATTGCAAAAGAAGGAAGCACTGTTCGACTCAAGATTCCCATACTTGGTAAACCTGTCCCAACAGTCACATGGAAGAAGGGTGAAGATGAAAATTTGACTGACACTGGAAGAGTTTGTGTAGAATCTACTGCTGTTAATACAACTCTCTTGATTCGTGACTGCCAGAGGAATGATGCTGGAAAATATACCATCACTCTTCGTAATAGTGCAGGATCAAAAGACTCCTTGATCTTTGTGAGAGTTGTTGGCAAACCAGGAATTTGTACAGGACCTATCAAGTTTAAGGAAGTAACAGCCGATGGAGCTACCTTAAAATGGGGTGTTCCTAAAGATGACGGAGGGTCAGAAATTACGAACTACATTTTAGAGAAACGGGATTCCATTACCAATATGTGGGTAACTGTCTCCTCAACCGTGGAAACAAATAGTCATAGAGTGTCTGGTCTCCATGAAGGAACACAATATATCTTTAGAGTTTCTGCAGAAAACAAATATGGAGTTGGAGAAGCTCTCAAATCTGAACCTATGGTTGCTAAGCATCCATTCAGTAAGTTCACTTAAGCAATATTCTCCATAATTACTATTGCATTATACAATTAAACCTAATTTGTCATTTATATTTTACTAACAGATGTCCCTGATGCTCCTCCTCCACCCCAAATCTTGAGTATGCGTCATGAATCGGCAACTTTGGCTTGGTCTGATCCACGAAAAACAGGCGGTTCACCAATTACAGGTGACAAAAAAAAAATCTATCTAATCTAAAATCATTCTAATGTCATTAAAATATCCAGAAAAAGTTAACAAATATTCAACATTTTAAAAACATCTTCATTTGCTAATCCATAATTACATGAGACATATGTATTTTCAGGATATCATGTGGAATTCAAGGAAAGAAACAGCATGTTATGGAAAAGAGCTAACCCAGCACCTTTAAAAATGAAAGACTTTAAAGTAAAAGGTTTAACTGAGGGCCTGGAATATGAGTTTAGAGTGATGGCTATAAATTTGGCTGGGGTTGGTAAGCCGAGTCCTCCAACTGAACCAATGGTGGCCTTGGATCCAATTGGTGAGTAAGACCTACTACTTATTGAAATGTCTACTCTATTCAGGTTCATAATAGTATGTTATATTTGTATATGGCATGGCTTATTTTAGATCCTCCTGGAAAACCTGATGTAATCAGCATCACAAGAACTACCGTAACCCTTCAATGGACCGAACCTCAGTATGATGGTGGACATAGACTTACAGGTTACATTGTTGAGAGACGTGACCTTCCTGCCAAGGTCTGGGTGAAAGCCAACCCTGTAAATGTTGTGGAATGTGCATATACTGTGTCCAACTTGCAGGAGGGTTGCAAGTTTGAATTCAGAATCAGAGCCAAGAATGCAGCTGGGGCAATAAGTCCACCTTCTGAACAAACAGATACCCTTGTGTGCACAGATGAATATGGTAATGCTGTTTTTTATGTTTTTATTCTGTGTAGGATTAACACATATTTGTGTCAAGTACCAAGATAAAATAACTTTCTGTCATTATCCCACAGCGGCACCAACCATTATTATTGACCCCACGGTAAAGGAAGGACTTACAGTCAAAGCTGGAGACACAATAGTCATTACAGCAACAAGCATTTTAGGCAAACCTGCACCAAGTTCAGTCTGGTCAAAAGGAGGAAAGTACTTCAAGCCATCAGATATATGCCAGATTGAAACCAGTCCTACATCCTCTACTCTGTTTATTAAATATGCAAGCAGAAAGGAGTCAGGGGAGTATACCATTACAGCAAGCAATCCATTTGGTGTTAAAGAAGAAAATGTCAAAGTAACAGTGTTGGATGTTCCTGGGGCCCCAGCACCAATTGAAACAAGTGGCATATCATCAGAAAAGGTTACGTTGACCTGGGCACCACCTAATGAAGATGGTGGATCTGCAATTAAATATTACATTTTAGAAAAGAGGGAAACAACCCGTCTTCTGTGGACAATTCTCGCAGAAAAGGTTATTGACTGCCATTTTGTTGCAAATAAACTAATCCAAGGGAATGAATATGTATTCCGTGTATCAGCTGTCAACCATAGTGGAGCTGGTGATTTTTCATATTCAGAGCCTGTGAAGATGGTGGATAATTATGGTAAGGAGCACTATAAGTTAAAGATGAATTGTGTACATTCCCTCTCTGTGAAATCAGTCTAAACTAAAACTTTGTTACTTATAGGCCCTCCAGGCCCTCCAGCAAGACCAGAGGTGGAAAATATCGGAGCCAAGACTGCTACAATTACATGGAAGAGACCAGCTGATGATGGAGGCAGTGATATCACAGGTTACATGGTTGAGAAAAAGGAAAGAAAGGGCATAAGGTGGTCAAAAGCATCAAAGAAGACTGTACCTGACATTCATTTTGAGGTTCAAGGCCTCACAGAAGGAGAAGAGTATCAATTCAGAGTAACTGCTGAGAACAAGGCCGGCTTTGGGGAACCCAGTGAGCCATCACAACCTGTTAGAACAAAGGTCATGGCAAGTAAGTAACATCTGTAAAAGTTAGGAATGGGAATGTGATTAGCAATGGTATGTTCTGGTACCGTTTACCACTAAAATATTCAATGGCAGTACACAGTACTGGAAAGAGGGAAGAACAGCTGCTTGCCATGGATGCATATTCAGCAAGAAAACACATCTGCTAAATTTTAAGCAGATTAATTACTAATTTGACACAGTTAATTAGATTCAGCTGCTCCCACCAAGGGGTCGCTTCGGCGTAGCATTTTACGCTGTATTCCCTTTCTGTTGCAACCCTCCCGTTTTATCCCAGCTTGGGACTGGCACTGCATCCATTAGTTGGGGTTTGGTCACTGGCTGAGAATCGAATACGGGCCTTCCACATGGCAGACCTGCCATTCCACATGAGAGGCCTGCCATTGAGATTCTAATATTGAATAAGACAGATAAACTTACGAAATTTACTGGACTGTTCACCACTTTTTATTCTCCTCACCTTTTTCTATATAATACAGGCAAGATTTAAGAAACTTTCACCCCTCCATATTATTGATACTAAATTAAATACTTAAATATAATAAATATATAAATATAAATATAATTTAAATATAATGTTTCACAATTTGTCTTTTGTAAAACTTTTGCGTCTCAAAGAAAACATGTTCAAAATATTCATCAGTTTGTAATGTTTCCTGTTTTACTGTATTTGGGGAAAAAACTTAATTGCAATTTTCTTTCTTTCTTTCTTCTTCTTATTATTAATTTATTATTATTAATTTATTTTTTAGCTGCACCCGGACCCCCAGTCAACCCAAGAGTCATGGATACAACAAAAACCACAGCTGAACTGCATTGGGGTAAACCTGTTAATGATGGTGGCATGCCCATCACAGGATATACTGTTGAGCACAAAAAGGATGGGGAAGAGGCATGGGTGAAGGATACAACTACACCTTTAATTATCACAGAATTTGTTGTTCCAAACTTGGAAACTGGAGCAAAGTATCATTTTAGAATTAGTGCCATGAATGCAATGGGAGTTGGGGAACCAGCACAAACAGTAGACCTCATTGAAATAATTGAACGTGAAATAATTCCAGACTTGGAACTTGATGTTGAATTGAGAAGAACACTAGTTGTCAAAGCTGGAGGATCTATTCGCATATTTGTTCCAATTAAAGGGCGTCCGACTCCATCTGTGACTTGGACAAAGGAGGGATCTGCACTAAAAACCCGGGCGAACATTGACTCTACAGAGTCTTACACTCTTTTAGTCATTCCTGATTGCAATAGACATGATGCTGGAAAATATGACTTGACATTAGAAAATGCGGCTGGAAAGAAGACTGCCTATGTGAATGTTAAAGTTTTGGACTCTCCCGGGCCTCCGATCAATCTTAAACCAAAAGCCATTGACAAGGAAAGCATTACACTTCAGTGGGAACCACCTCTTATTGATGGTAGTGCACAAGTTACTAATTATATCGTTGAAAAAAGAGAAGCTACCCGTAAAGCATATGCTACAGTAGTAACGAAATGTCCCATGTGTTCTTTAAGAATTCCAAATTTGTCAGAGGGGTCAGAATATTATTTCAGAGTATCTGCAGAAAATGAATTTGGAATTGGTGAAGCAGCAGAAACCCTAGATCCTATCAGAGCATCTCAAGCACCAAGTCCCCCTGAAATTGTCACAATTACTGATGTTACCAAGAACTCAGCTAGTCTTACATGGACAAAACCAAAGCATGATGGTGGAAGCAGAATAACTGGGTATGTTGTTGAGGCTCAGAAAAAAGGAACAGACCAGTGGGCTCATGTAACTACTATTAAGTCTTTACACTTTACTGTAAAGAATTTAAATGAAAATGAGGAGTATGTATTCCATGTCATGGCTGTTAATTTATCAGGCAGAAGCCATCCTCGTGAAAGCAAGCATGTTGTTATAAAAGACCAAAGCACAGAACCAGAATTTGACTTGAGGGGTATCTGCAAGAAGACCATCATAGCAAAGGCAGGGGATGACATAAAGGTTGAGGTACCAGTAAGTGGGCGTCCTAAACCAACAGTAACCTGGCAGAAAGACCATCAACCTCTCAAGTTAACACAAAGGACACTGGTTGAAAATACAGCTACTTCGAGCATCTTGACTATAAATGAGTGTTCTAGAGCAGACACTGGAGTGTATTCAATTACAGGGAAAAACATAGTTGGTTCAATTACTGAAAACATCATAATTAAAGTGCATGATGTCCCTGGGCCACCTAGGGGACCAATAAAATTAGACAAAATATCTCGCGATTCAGTTGAGTTCTCATGGGAGTTACCAGAAAACGATGGTGGGGTACCAATTAGTGGTTATGTTGCTGAAATGAGGGAAACAACTACTCAGAATTGGACAGAGCTGTCTTCAACAGTCATTCGAACAACATATAAAGCAATTCGTCTAACAACAGGAATGGAATACCAATTTCGTGTAAAGGCCAAAAATAGATATGGAGTAGGACCTCCAATTACATCAGAGGCTGTAGTTGCAGCTTATCCATTTAAGGTTCCTGGACCACCAGGCACTCCCAAAGTTGTCGAATTCACAAAGGACACAATGACTGTTGGCTGGAATGAGCCAGTAAATGATGGAGGAAGTGAAGTTATTGGATATCATGTTGAAAGAAAAGAGAGGAACAGCATTATCTGGCACAGAATTAGCAAAGCTCTTGTGGTAGGAAATCTTTTCAAAACAACTGGGCTGGAGTCTGGCACTGCGTATGAGTTTCGTGTTATGGCTGAAAATGTAGCTGGAATTGGGAAACCAAGCAAAGCATCTGAACCCATGCTTGCTCTTGATCCAATTGATCCACCTGGTTGCCCTATACCAATCTATGTGTCTAAAAATGCAATTACAATTCAGTGGACAAAGCCAGAATATGATGGTGGGTTCAAGATTACAGGATATATTGTGGAAAAAAGAGATCTACCATCAGGGCGCTGGATAAGGGCCAACTTTACAAACATTATAGAAACTAACTTTACTGTTAGTGGTCTAAACAAAGATGCATCCTATGAATTCCGTGTATTTGCAAGAAATTCAGCTGGAGCTATTAGCAACCCATCAGATATATCAGATCCAATAATTTGTAAAGATGACATTGAAGAACCAAAAATTATGGTTGATGTCAAATTTAAGGATGTTGTCCTTGTTAGAGCAGGAGAAGTCTTCAAACTTGATGCTGATGTTACAGGCCAGCCATTGCCATCTATGGTATGGACCAAAGATGGAAAGGACATTGAAAATACTTCTAAACTACAGATGAAAATTACAGACCTTACTGCTTCCTTGGTAAACAAGGACTCTCTTAGAAAAGATGGAGGTCAATTTGTTTTAACAGCTACTAATGTGGGTGGATTTGCTAAACATATATTCAATGTTAAAGTCCTTGACAGACCAGGACCACCTAAAGGACCTCTAATGGTTTCAGATATCACAGCAGAAAAATGTGTGCTTACATGGGCTCCACCAGAAGATGATGGTGGGGCAAACATTGAACGCTATGTAATTGAAAAACGTGAGTCAAGCAGACTTGCTTGGACAAGTGTGGCAACAGACTTGCAAGTTACACAATACCAAGTAACAAAATTACTTAAAGGAAATGAATACATTTTCAGAGTCATGGCTGTTAATAAGTATGGAGTTGGGGAAGCACTTGAGTCGGACCCAACAATTGCAGAAAACCCTTATGTTCCACCTGACCCTCCACAAATGCCTGAGATTACAGCTGTCACAAAGGATTCAATGGTGCTTTGCTGGGGAGCTCCTGTGAATAATGGGGGGAGTGAAATCACTAACTACAGCATTGAGAGAAGAGACAGAATTGGTTTACGCTGGGTAAAATGCAACAAAAAGAAAGTAACTGACTTACATTTCAAGGTTACTGGACTTGTTCCAGGACATGAATATGAATTTAGAGTTTTTGCAGAGAATGTTGCTGGAGTCAGTGGACCAAGTCCCTCAAGTCCCTACATAAAAGCCACAGACACATTGTTTAAACCAGGCCCACCAGGTAACCCAAGGATCTTGGACACAACAAGTTCCTCAATCACGCTTGCATGGAATAAACCATTATATGATGGTGGTTCTGAAATCAGTGGATACATTATTGAGACTTGTATGGCTGGAACTCAAGAGGAGGAATGGACGATTGTCACTCCTAAAGAGGGCCTTAAAGCAACATCATTTACTATCACAAACCTTAAGGAGAATCAGGAATACAAAATAAATATATCTGCCATTAACAGTGAGGGTATTGGAGAAGCAGCACCTGTTCCAGGTTCACCTAAAGCGGAAGAGAGACTCCTACCACCAGAAATTGACCTTGATGCCGACCTTCGTAAAGTTGTGAACATTAGAGCATGTAACACTTTAAGACTCTTTGTTCCAATTAGAGGAAGGCCAACTCCAGATGCCAAATGGTCAAGAGAGAATGATGAACCTTTGGATAGAGCTACAATTGAGAGTACATCATCTTTCACATCATTGGTAGTTGGAAATGTGAACAGATTTGACAGTGGTAAATATATTTTGACTGTGGAGAACAGCTCTGGAAGCAAATCAGTTTCTGTGGCTGTTAGAGTTCTAGATACACCTGGTGCCCCACAAAACCTTCAAATAAGCAAAATTACCAAAGAATCTGTATCACTAATATGGGATCCCCCATTAAATGATGGTGGCACCAAGATTAAAAACTACATTGTTGAGAAACGTGAGGCAACAAGAAAGGCCTATGCTACAGTTAATGCTATTTGTCATAAAACAACCTGGACTGTTGATCAACTTCAAGAAGGATGCAATTACTACTTCAGAGTACTTGCAGAGAATGAGTATGGCATTGGTATCCCTATTGAAACCAGTGAATCTGTCAAAGTATCAGAAAAACCACTTCCTCCAGGAAAGATTACACTTCAAGATGTTACAAAGACAAGTGTCACACTGTCATGGGAGAAGCCTGAACATGATGGAGGAAGTAGAGTGGTTGCATATGTTGTAGAGATGCAGAGTAAAGGCAGTGAGAAATGGACACAGGCCATGATTGTGAAAGTACCTGAGGCAGTTATTTCTGGGCTTACTCCTGGTGAGGAGTACATGTTCCGTGTTTCAGCTAGAAATGAAAAAGGCACAAGTGATCCTCGCTATATTGGTGTTCCAGTGATTGCCAAAGACCTTGTAATTGCCCCATCTGCCAAGTTGTTATTTTCAACATTTAGTGTTCTTGCTGGAGAGGATTTGACAATAAATATTCCATATATTGCTCGACCTAAAGCTGCAGTCTCCTGGGAGAAAAATGTTATACCACTTAAACAAACAAGTAGGGTTAACTTCTCTTCCACAGACAACCAACTGAATCTTGTAGTCAAAGAGGCATGTAGAGATGATGTTGGTCAGTACAGCATCAAGCTCTCAAACACAGCTGGTGAGACGTCAGTGAATATAGGAGTAGTTGTTCTTGACAAACCTGGCCCACCAGTTGGCCCAGTGAAATTTGATGCAATAACATCTGACAGTGTCACTATTTCATGGAAACCACCAGAGTCTGATGGAGGCTGCACCATTAAGAACTACCTGGTGGAGAAAAGAGACACATCCACAACAAACTGGGTAGTTGTAGCAGCAAATCTAGCTAGAACCAAGGTTAAAGCTGGAAGACTAAAAACCGGAACTGAATATCAATTCAGAATTACTGCTGAGAACAGATATGGCAAAAGCCCTCTGCTTGTCTCAGAGTGTGTTATTGCACAATATCCATACAAGCTTCCAGGACCACCTGGAACACCCTTCGTTCATTCTTCAACCAGAGATAGTATGGTTGTGATGTGGAATGAGCCAGTTATTGATGGAGGAAGCACAATTTTGGGTTACCATCTTGAACGTAAAGAAAGAAATAGCATTCTCTGGATCAAGCTTAATAAGAGTATAATCCAGGACACAACCTACAAGACCACAGGCCTTGATGAAGGCCTTGAATATGAATTTAGAGTGTATGCTGAGAACATTGTTGGTATTGGAAAGGCAAGCAAAGTATCAGAGGGACATGTTGCTCTAGATCCTTGTGATCCTCCTGGCACCCCTGAAGCAGTTAAAATTACAAAGAATTCTATCACTATCGTGTGGACTAAACCCGAGTATGATGGTGGAAGCAAGGTCACAGGCTATATTGTTGAAAAGAAAGAATTACCTGAAGGACGCTGGCTTAAGGCAAACTTCACAAATGTTATTGAAACAGAGTACACTGCCACAGGTCTCACAGAAGACAAGAAATATGAGTTTAGGGTTATTGCAAGAAATGCAGCAGGAGTTTTTAGTGATCCTTCATATAGCACTGGGCCCATTGCTGCAAAGGATGAGATTGAACCCCCTCGCATCAGCTTAGACCCACATTATACACAGGCAATTGTCATAAGTGCAGGAGAATTGTTTAAGATTGAGGCAGATGTACATGGAAAACCAGAACCAACAATTTACTGGATGAAGGGAGATCAAGAACTTGGAAACACCATACATCGTGAAATTAAAAACACCACCAGCTTTGCATGCTTATCTGTAAAAGAAGCCAAGCTTTCTGATGGTGGTGAGTACACTCTGCTGCTAAGGAATCCAGGTGGTGAGAAAGCTGTCAAGGTCAACGTCAATGTTTTAGATAAACCTGGGCCACCAGAGGGTCCAATATTCATTAAAGGGGTTGCCAGGGACCAATGTTGCCTTTCATGGAAACCTCCAAAACAGGATGGTGGAAGCAATATCACTCATTACATTCTTGAAAGACGAGAGACGAGCAGACTTATCTGGACACTTGTTGATCCCAAAGTTCAAGCTGAATATATGAAAGTAACAAAACTCCTTGAAGGCAACGAATACATTTTTAGGGTTTTGGCAGTGAACAAATTTGGAGTTGGTGAAGCACTTCAGTCTGATCCAGTTCTTATTAAAGATCCTTTTATGCTTCCAGATGCTCCAAAGGCAATAGAGGTTTCTGATATCAAGAAAGACTCAATGGTACTAAGTTGGGAGGCGCCTTCAAGTGACGGTGGAACTCCTGTCACTGGATATATAATTGAAAAACATGACAAGGAGGGAGTTCGATGGATCAGATGCAACAGGGAACATGTCACTGACCAAACCTTCAAAGTCACTGGACTCCTTGAAGCTCACCTCTATGAATTTAGAGTTGCAGCTATAAATTCTGTTGGTGTTGGTGAGCCTAGTTCAGCAACAGTATTCTATAAAGCACTGGATCCTGTGTTCAAGCCAGGCCCTCCACATAATCCTAGAGTGATAGACACAACCAAATCATCTGTGTCACTTGCATGGGGGAAACCTATTTATGATGGTGGATGTGAAATCCAAGGATATATTGTTGAATCATGTGAGGTGAAACCTTCTCAGGAAGTTTCAGAAGATGTCCCTATGGCTGAAGAATGGACTATGTGCACACCAGCCACTGGTGTAAAGTTAACATATTTTACTGTGGAAAATCTAAAAGAATCCCAGAAATACAAGTTCAGAGTATGTGCAGTTAACAAAGTTGGTGTTGGAGAGCATGCAGATGTTGCTGGACACATTCAACCGGAAGATAAGACAGAGGAGCCAGATCTTGATATTGATTCTGAGTTTAGGAAGCTTGTCAGTATTAAAGCTGGAAGATCGCTCCGAATTTTTGTTCCAATTAGAGGACGTCCTATACCACAAATTAAATGGGAGAAGGATGACTGCCCAATGAAAGAGACCGCACAAGTTGAGGTCACATGTGCACATACTTCTCTTGTGATTGATAACATATCTAGAAATGATAGTGGAAAGTATACCGTGATTGCAGAAAACTCATCTGGTGTTAAGTCTGCAACCATCACTGTGAAAGTGCTCGATACTCCTAGTGCTCCAGTTAACATTAAAGTGCAGGAAATTACAAGAGAGTCTGTCACTCTCTCATGGGAGCCTCCTGCCTTAGATGGAGGAGCTAAGATAAAAAATTACATTGTTGAAAAACGTGAAACTACAAGAAAAACATTTGCAGCTGTTGTAACAAATTGCCATAAACTGTCCTGGAAAATTGAACCACTTCAAGAGGGCTGTTCTTACTATTTTAGAGTCCTTGCAGAGAATGAACATGGTGTTGGAGTCCCTGCAGATGTTACTGATCCTCTGAAAATATCAGAAGTACCACAGTGCCCAGGAAAATTAAGTGTTGTTGATGTTACAAAAACCAGTGTATCTCTTGCTTGGGATAAACCACTGCATGATGGTGGCAGCAGAATTCTCCAGTACCTTGTGGAAATGCAGGTGAAAGGAAATGACAAATGGTCTGGCTGTGCAAATGTGAAAACCTTAGATGCTGTTATTAATAATTTGAACCCAGGTGAAGAGTACACCTTCAGAGTAACTGCTATTAATGAAAAAGGAAAGAGTGACCCAAGAACACTCGCAGTCCCTGTACAAGCAAAGGATCTGGTTATTGAACCAGATGTTAGGCCTGCATTTAACAGTTACAGTGTTCTTGTTGGAAAAGACCTGCAAGTTGAAATTCCAATTTCTGGGCGCCCTAAACCAAAGGTCACATGGATAAAGGATGGTGCATCACTTAAATTTACAACAAGAGTAAACATTTTAAATACACCACATAGTACAATTCTTAGCATCAAAGAAGCTGCCAAAGAGGATGGTGGTATGTATGGAATAAACGTCTCAAATGATGTTGGGCAAAAAGATGCAACAGTTGAAATAATCACTCTTGACAAACCAGGACCACCATCTGGCCCTGTAAAATTTCTTGAGGTTACAGTATCAAGTGTTACATTATCATGGGAACCACCAAAATACACTGGTGGGTGCTCAATTTCAAACTACATTGTACAAAAAAGAGACACTACTACAACAACATGGGAAAATGTTGCAGTTTCTGTAGTAAGAACAACCCTTAAGGTCTCCAGACTCAAAACTGGGGCAGAGTACCAATTCAGGATTATTGCTCAAAACAGATATGGCAAAAGCTATGCTTTAGATTCCACAGCTGTTGTTGCTCAGTACCCATACAGAGAACCAGGCCCACCTGGCACTCCATTTGTGTCATCTTTATCAAGAGATCACATGGTTGTTGAGTGGCATGAACCTGTTTCAGATGGTGGCAGCAGTGTTATTGGATATCACCTTGAAAGAAAAGAGAGAAACAGTATTCTTTGGACAAAGATAAACAAGACCTTGATTCAAGATACTAAATTCAAAACCAGTCCTTTGGAAGAGGGAATTGAATATGAGTTTAGGGTCTATGCTGAAAATATTGTTGGTATTGGTCGGTGCAGCAAAATCTCAGAGGAGTACGCGGCCCGTGATCCATGTGATCCACCCGGCACTCCAGAAGCAATTCATCTTAGCAAGAATTCAATAACAATCCAATGGACAAAACCAGAATATGATGGAGGAAGTGTGATAACTGGTTACACTGTTGAGAAGCGTGATCTGCCAGAGGGGCGCTGGGTGAAAGCTAGTTTTACAAATGTCATTGAAACCCAATTTACTATTAGTGGGCTAACAGAGGGAGCTAAATATGACTTTAGAGTAATTGCAAAAAATGCAGTTGGCACCATTAGTAAGCCATCTTTCAACAGTGGACCTATTGCAGCACTGGATGAAGTAGAACTACCAAAGTTTTCAGTTGATCCTGAATATACTCAGACCATTATTGTGAATGCTGGAGATACATTCAAACTTGATGCAGATGTCCATGGCAAACCAATACCTACGATGGAATGGTTCAAGGGTGATAAAAAACTTGAAAACACAATTAGATGCGAGATCAAAAACACTGTTACCAGGGCTATAATAGTAGTAAAGGATACACTGAGGCATGATGGTGGACACTATACTCTTCAGCTCACCAATGTTGCTGGCTCACAAACTGTTGCATTCCAAGTAAAAATACTGGACAAACCAAGTCCGCCAGAAGGGCCTCTTAATGTCACAAGTGTATCAAGCGATAAATGTACCTTGTCCTGGCGTCCTTCTCAAGATGATGGAGGAAGCCCGATCACTCATTATATTATTGAAAGACGTGAAACAAGCCGCCTTGCTTGGACCATTGTTTCTGGTGTTTGTAAAGCCACAGTGTTCAAAGTGACAAACCTTCTTGAAGGCAATGAATACATCTTCCGTGTCATGGCTATCAACACTTATGGTGTAAGTGAGCCAATTAATAGTACATCTGTAATTATGAAGAATCCGTTTACTGTCCCTGGATCACCGCAAATTTTGGAGGTGACTAACATTGCTAGAGATTCTATGACTGTATGCTGGAGTGCACCAGAGAATGATGGTGGAAGTGAAATTATTGGCTATATCATTGAAAAGAAAGATCGCTCTGGAATTAAGTGGACCCGATGCAACAGACAAAAAGTTACAGATGTATGTTTCAGAGTGCAAGGCCTCATAGAGGATCATGAGTATGAGTTTAAAGTGTCTGCTGAAAATACAGCTGGAATTGGCGAACCTAGCTTGCCAACATCATACTACAAAGCTTGTGATCCTAAATATAAACCTGGCCCTCCAACACATCCTCATGTAATTGACACCACAAAAAGTTCCATTTCAGTAGCATGGGGAAAGCCTCTTAATGATGGTGGAAGTGCTATTCAAGGATACATTGTTGAGATATGCAAAGCTGAGGAGGATGAATGGACTATGTGTACGCCACCAACTGGACTACGTGTTAATAAATTTGAAATAACCAAACTAACAGAAAAACAGGAGTATAAGGTTCAAGTATGTGCTATCAATAAATTAGGTGTGGGTGAGCCTGTGGCTATTTCTGAGCCTGTGAAACCAGAGGATAGATTTGACGTTCCAGAAATTCACCTTGATTCAGAGTTGAGAAAAGGTATAGTTATTCGGGCTGGAGGATCATTTAGGATCAATGTGCCTTTCAAAGGACGACCAACACCAGAAATTAAGTGGACAAAGGATGAAGGGGATTTATTAGAGAAGGCCATAATTGAGAAGAGTTTAAATTTTACACAGCTTTCAGTTGACTCATGTGACAGAAGAGATTCTGGAAAATATACAGTGTCCCTTAAGAACAACAGTGGCACTGCATGTGAATTTGTGTCTGTAAAGGTACTGGATACACCAGGAGCTCCACTTAACTTAGTTGTAAAAGATATTAAAAAAGACTCAGTTGTACTTGTTTGGGATCCACCACTTATTGACGGAGGTGCAAAAATAAAAAACTATGTTGTTGATAAGCGTGAATCTACAAGAAAAGCATATGCCAATATCACAGCAAAGTGTAGCAGGACAAGCTTTAAGGTGGAAAACCTGGCCGAGGGGGCTTTATACTACTTTAGAGTTATGGCTGAAAATGAATATGGAATTGGTCTGCCAGTTGAAACCAAGACTCCTTCAAAGGCATCTGAAGTACCTCTACCTGTAGGAAAGATCATGTTGACTGATGTTACCAAAGTAAGTGCATCCCTGGCCTGGGAGAAACCAGACCATGATGGTGGAAGCAGAATAGTAGGCTACTTGATTGAAATGCAACCCAAGGGAACAGAAAAGTGGGGTGTAGCCACATCTGTCAAAACATGTGAAGGCACTGTCACTGGGCTGACAGCTGGTCAAGAGTATTTGTTCCGGGTCATTGCTTATAATGAGACAGGAAAGAGTGATCCAAAGCTTCTTGCTGCCCCTGTCGTTGCCAATGACTTAACCATTGAACCAAGCCTTAAAGTACAGTTTAGCACATACACTGTAAAATCTGGTGATGATCTTAAATTGGAAATACCAGTATTTGGACGTCCCAAGCCAAAGGTTACTTGGTTAAAGAATGGACAAGCTCTTAATGTAACATCGAGAATTAGTACTTCAAACACACCAACTTCAGCCATTTTACAGATTACTGAAGCCAATAAAGACGACTTTGGAAAGTATACAATTAGTGCAATGAACAGTGCTGGAACTATTGCAGAAGAAATTGGTATTATTGTCCTCGATAAGCCTGGTCCACCAACTGGCCCTATTAAAGTGAATGAAGTGAGCAATAGCTTTGTGATAATCTCATGGGAACCTCCATCTTACACAGGAGGCTGTCATGTAAAGCACTACATTGTTGAAAAGCGAGACACAACCACCACAACATGGGAAGTTGTAGCTGGAGCAGTTGCCAGAACCTCTCTTAAAATAGCAAATTTAAAAACTGGTGGAGAGTACCAGTTTAGAGTCTTTGCTGAAAACAGATATGGTAAGAGTTCCTCTTTGGACTCTAAAGCAATTGTGGTTCAGTATCCATACAAACCTCCTGGGCCACCTGGAACACCTTATGTAAAATCTGCCACCAAGGATCAAATGATAATTGAATGGAATGAGCCTGTCATTGATGGTGGAAGCTCAGTAATTGGCTACCACCTGGAATGCAAAGAACGAAGTAGTATCTTGTGGACAAAGCTGAACAAAACTCTCATTACTGACACCATGTTTAAGATAAGTAATCTTGAGGAAGGAGCTGGTTATGAATTCAGAGTATATGCTGAGAACATTGTTGGGATTGGCAGAGTTAGCAAGGTTTCAGAAAGCTTTGTTGCTCGTGATCCATGTGATCCACCTGGTACTCCAGAAGCTATTTCTATTTCAAAGACCCATGTGGTAATACAATGGACAAAACCCCAATATGATGGTGGCAGCAAAGTGACAGGATACGTTGTTGAAAAGAGAGATTTGCCTCAAGGCCACTGGATGAGAGTCAACTTTACGAATGTGATTGAGACTGAATTCACAATCACTGGCTTAACAGCAGACCAACAGTATGAATTTAGAGTAATCGCAAGAAATGCTGCTGGTACTTTCAGTGAGCCATCTGAAAGCACCGGTCCAATTACAACAACAGATGCAATAGAACCTCCAAGCGTTTCAATGGATCCTAAGTACCAGGACGTCATTGTTATCAGTGCTAGGGAGAATTTAGTTCTTAAAGCAGACATTCATGGAAAACCCATTCCTGATGTCCAATGGCTAAAAGAAGGAAAGGAAATGGTTAAGACACTACGTATTGAAACAAAAACTACACAGAAATGTGTCAGTATTACTGTGAAAGACTGCACACGATTAGACAGTGGCCATTATGACCTTGTTTTGAGAAACAGTGGTGGCGTAAAAACAATTCCTATTACTGTGAGGGTCCTTGATAGACCGGGCCCTCCAACTGGACCACTAAATGTAACTGGTATAATGTCTGATAGATGTGATCTGATTTGGACTGAGCCCTCTCAGGATGGCGGTGCTAATATTTCTCACTATATTCTTGAGAAAAGAGAGACCAGCAGGTTATCATGGACTCTGGTTGATTCAAATATTAAGACTACAAGTTACAAGGTGACAAAGCTCCTGACAGGTGATGAATATATTTTCAGAGTAATGGCTGCAAATAAATATGGAATTGGTGACCCACTGGAGTCTGAGGCAATAATTGCATGCAACCCATACAAGCCGCCAAGTGCACCATCAACACCAGAAGCATGTGAAATCACAAAGGATTCAATGATCATATCATGGAATGCCCCAGAGAGTGATGGAGGAACTGAAATTATTGGTTATCATCTGGAGAAACGTGACAAAGATGGTGTAAGATGGACCAAATGCAACAGACAGAAGCTTTCTGACTTGCACTTCAAAGTAACTGGTCTTTCAGAGGGTCATTTCTATGAATTCCGTGTGGCTGCTGAGAATGCTGCTGGTGTGGGAGCTCTAAGTGACTTATCAATGTTCTGTAGAGCAATTAATGCAACAACTCCTCCTGGTCCACCACATCATCCTAAAGTAACAGACCATACAACTTCCTCTGTCTCTCTGGCTTGGGGTAAACCAGCTACAGATGGTGGAGCATATATTAAAGGCTATATTGTTGAGATGAAAGAGGCATCTGCAGAAGAATGGACCACGTGTACACCTCCAGCTGGTATACAGGCAACATGCCTAACAGTGGAAAACCTTAAAGAAAATGCTGAGCATGTTTTCCGGGTGTGTGCCATTAATTCAGAAGGAGTTGGAGAACCTGCTGATGTTCATGGTTCTGTGACTACTATCGAAAGAATTGAGACTCCAGAGCTTGAACTTGATGCAAATCTTAGAAAAGTTGTCTCTGTTCGTGCAGGTGGTTCACTTCGTCTGTTTATTAAAATTAGAGGCAGACCTGATCCATCTGTTAAATGGGAGAAGGAAGAGGGAGCTTTAACTGACAGAGCCCTGATTGAAATTACTAGTTCATACACCATGCTTGTAATTGACAATGTCAATAGATTTGATAGTGGAAAATATGTTCTAACACTTGAGAATAAGAGTGGCACAAAGTCAGCATTTGTTAATGTGAGGGTGCTTGACTCTCCAAGTGCGCCACAGAATTTTGATGTCAAAGAAGTTAAGAAAGACTCAGTGACTCTCTACTGGGAACCTCCTCTTACTGATGGGGGTGCTAAAATAACTAATTACATTGTGGAAAAACGAGAATCTACAAGGAAAGCTTACACCACCGTCACAAGCAATTGCATTCAAAATTTCTTTAAGATAGAAGATCTTCAAGAAGGAGGAATATTCTACTTCAGAGTTTGTGCTGTTAACGAATATGGCTTTGGTCTGATGGCAGAAACAAAAAATCCGGTCAAAGTTGCTCAGGTCCCTATGGCCCCAGGAAAGGTGAGCCTTGTGGACGTTACCAAAAACAGTGTGACTCTTACTTGGGTGAAACCTGCACATGATGGTGGTACTAAAGTGATTTGTTACAATGTAGAGATGCAGGCAAAAGGTACAGACAAATGGATTACATGCTGTACAGTGAAAGTTCCAGAAGCTACTGTGTCTAACTTGTCACCTGGTGAAACATACTCTTTCAGGGTAATTGCACTTAATGAGAAAGGCAAGAGTGAACCCCAAGAACTTGGTGTGCCTGTTCGTGCTAAAGACATAGAAATAGAGCCCTCAATTAATCTGCTGTTTAACACTTACAGTGTTAAGGCTGGAGATAATCTTACTGTTGAGGTTCCCATAAGAGGCAGACCTAAGCCAGTGGTTTCATGGAAAAAGGATGAGCTACCTCTTAAGCAAACAACTTCTCTCTCAGTAGAAAACACCATGACATCAAGCAAAATTGTAATTAAAGGAGCTTCTATTGAGCATGTGGGAAAATATGAAATCACCTTAGCTAATACAGCTGGCACCATTTCCACAGATATTAATGTTGTGGTTCTTGATAAGCCAGGCCCACCAGCTGCAGTACGCATTGATGCTGTAACTGCTGAATCCATAACCCTATCATGGTCTCCCCCTGAATATGATGGAGGATGTTCCATTAATAACTATATTGTTGAGAAGAGGGACACCAACACAACAGTTTGGCAGATTGTTTCATCAAACATTGCCAGAAATTCAGTCAAGGTATCTCGACTGACTCATGGTTCTGATTACCAATTCCGTATATATGCAGTGAACCGATATGGAAAGAGTAAGCCAATTGACTCTCCTGGAATTACAGCAGAATATACATTCAAGCAACCTGGACCACCTGCTACTCCCCGTGTGGCTCATGCTACCAAGGCATTCATGCTAGTGACATGGAATGAACCTGTTAATGATGGAGGTAGCACAGTTCTTGGATATCATCTGGAACGCAAAGAGAGAAGCAGTATTCTGTGGACTAAGGTAAATAGGGTTCTTATCAAAGATACTGAATTTAAAGTAACTGGCCTTGAAGAAGGTATGTTCTATGAGTACCGGGTATATGCTGAAAACATTGCTGGCATTGGAAAAGTCAGCAAAGTCAGTGAACTTATAGCTGCTAGAGATCCATGTGATCCCCCTGGTCAACCAGTGGTTACAAGCATTACCAAATCTTCTGTCTCTCTCTCCTGGACAAAGCCTGAATATGATGGGGGGGCAAAAGTTACAGGTTATGTCATAGAACGTAAAGATCTCCCAGATGGTCGTTGGATAAGATGCAACTTTACCAATGTTACTGAAACATACTTTGATGTTACTGGTCTTACTCAAGATCAACAATATAATTTCCGTGTAACTGCAAAGAATGCTGCTGGACTGTTTAGTGAGCCATCAGATAACACCGGTCCTATCACAGTCAAAGACAATGTAGATCCACCACGAATTATGATGGACATCAAGTTTAGAGATGTTGTTGCTGTGAAAGCAGGAGAGACCCTAAAGATCAGTGCTGACATTGCTGGACGCCCACTACCAGTGGCATTGTGGTCAAAGGATGGAAAAGAGATTCAGCTCTGTACAAGAATTCAAATATCTGGAACAGATACGAGCACTATGGTAGTACTCAAAGATTGTAAAAAGAGTGACTCTGGAAAGTATACCTTAACATTACAGAATGTTGCTGGTACAGTATCAATGCCAGTGAAATGTGTGATACTTGATAAACCTGGACCTGCAGCAGGGCCTTTGTCAGTAACTGAGCTCACTGCAGAGAGCTGCACATTGTCATGGGGACCACCACAAGAAACTGGTGGTGCAGAAATCACACATTACGTTGTTGAAAAAAGAGAGAGCAGCAGTTTGGCATGGACAGTTGTACATGGTGAGGTGAAAACTGGAACATGCAAAGTGACAAAGCTCCTCAAAGACAATGAATACATATTTAGAGTTTTGGCTGTAAATAAATTTGGACTTGGTGAACCTCTTGAAAGTGAGCATGTCAAAGTCATTGACCCATTCACCTTTGCAGCAGCACCAACAAATGTTGAAATAGTGAATGTCTCCAGTGAGGAGATGACTGTAACTTGGGCTAAGCCTGCTTCTGATGGAGGCAGTGAAATATGCGGCTATGTGATTGAACGACGTGAAAAATCAAGCCTTCGATGGGTCAGAGTCAACAGGGAGCTTGTAAAAGATGAAAAAGCTGTAGTGTCCAAAGTAAGAAAAGGAAGTGAATATGAATTTAGAGTATTCGCTGAGAATGCTGCAGGTTTAAGTCCTCCTAGCGAGCCCTCTGCTCCAGCTGTGGCAAATGATGCTTTACTTGTTCCATCTCCACCATCTAAACCAAAGGTTCTTGATTACACAAAGAGTTTGATTACAATTTCATGGAACAAGCCATTGTCAGATGGTGGAACACCAATCCTTGGATACAGAGTGGAATACAAGAAAGCAGAGGAGGAGGAATGGGCTGTTGCCATTCAGATGACCAAGAGCACTGAGTATACGGTTTCTGGTCTTACAGCCGATCTAGAATATGTATTTGCAGTTAAATCAATAAACAAAATAGGCCTAAGTGAGCAATCTCCAATTTCTGAACCACAGTCAGCAACAGATAGAAAGGAGGAACCAGTATTCGATGTTGATATTGAGATGAGAAAAATGCTAATTGTCAAGCATGGCAATTCATTTACAATGAAAGCACCATTTAAAGGAGTACCAGTGCCTTCAGTCACATGGAATAAAGAAGGCATTGACCTCAAAGCAAGAGCTACAATTGAAACAACAGAAAAATACACATCCCTAACTATTGAAAAGGCAACAAGAAATGACTCAGGACAATACACTGTTACATTGGATAATGGTGTTGGAACTGCAACTTTGCCAATTGTTGTCAAAGTTCTTGATTCACCAGGACCACCGGTTAATGTAAAGGTAAAAGATGTGACAAAAGATTCTGCCACAGTGACCTGGGAAGTCCCAGAGAATGATGGGGGTGATGCTGTGAAAGCCTACCATGTTGAAAAACGTGAAGCTACCAAAAAGGCCTGGGTGTGTGTAACAAATAATTGTCACAATCTAGTCTATAATGTAGAGGACTTGCAGGAGGGTGCAGTCTACTACTTTAGAGTCCTTGGAGAAAATGAATTTGGCATGGGTGTACCTGCTGAAACTAAAGAGGCGACTAAAATAACAGGTAAGTTTTTCTTCTGCTTTGACTTTTACATAATTAGTTCTTTTCTACTGTTTGTATTCTTACACTAATTACTTACATTATTGTTCCAATAGAAATACCAAGCCCACCTGCCAGACTTGGAGTAGCTGAAGTTACAAAAGACAGTGTAACAATAGTATGGTCAAGGCCAGACTTTGATGGAGGAAGCAAAATTACAAGCTACCTGATCGATGCTCTGGAGAAGGGACAGCAAAAGTGGGTGAAGTGTGCCACTGTAAAAACCAATACCCACACAATCAAAGGTTTGCGAGAAAATGCAGAGTATTTCTTCAGAGTTCGTGCAGAAAATCATGCAGGACTCAGTGATCCAAAGGAAATGATGATTCCTGTGATTGTAAAAGATCAACTTAGTGAGTGTCATTTCATTTATGTTTGTTTTTCTACTTCTGTTAAATGAAAATGTCCAAATGTGAGTAAATCTGCCTTTCCGTTGCAGATGCTCCTGAATTTGATATGAAGAACTTTCCACACAACACTGTTTATGTGAGAGCAGGATCCAATTTGAAGTTTGAGCTTCCTCTGTCTGGCAAACCCTTGCCAAAGGTGGCAATGACAAGAAACAATGTTCCAGTGAGATGTGGAAAGAGATTTAGTTTTGAAGTAGCACCTGAGAGTCTCAATATCAGCCTCAAAGAAAGTATTGCAAGTGATGCTGGAAGATATGACATTGTTGCGTCCAATACCAGTGGAACAACCAAGATCTTCATTAATATACTTGTGTTAGATAGACCAGGTCCTCCAGTTGGTCCAGTGATTATCAGTGATGTTGGAGAAACATCATTGTGCCTAAAATGGTTACCACCTCTGTATAATGGCGGTAGCCCAGTGACCAACTATGTTGTGCTCAAACGTGAAACAAGCACACCAGCTTGGGTAGAGGTGTCATCTACCGTTGCCAGGAATGCAATGAAAGTCACCAAATTAACAAAGGGTGAAGAATACCAATTTAGAATTAAAGCAGAAAATCGCTTGGGTATCAGTGATCACCTTGACTCTCAGACTATCATGGTGAAACTTCCATACAGTAAGTACTTGTTTTACAGTATTCTATATCTGTTGCTACAGTAATAACACAAGTCTAACATTTGCTGTTGATTGTCAATTTTAGCAATCCCTGGGCCACCATCAACACCATGGATGAGCTTTGTTTCAAGAGAAAGCCTTACTGTTTGCTGGCATGAACCTGTAGTAGATGGAGGAAACACAGTATTTGGATACCATGTCCAAATGAAAGAAAGAAGCAGCATTCTGTGGCAAAAAGTAAACAAGACCGCAATATCCGCTAATCAAATCAGAGTGACAAAAATATGCCCAGGCATGATTTATGAATTCAAGGTTGCTGCAGAGAATGCTGCTGGAATTGGTAAATTCAGCAAGACATCAGAGGAAGTACTTGCCATTGATGCCTGTGGTAAGTTCTTGAGATAACACATATTTTTAGAAAATGTGTTAAATTAACATAACATTTGCTACACATTAATTTTCTGAACACTTTTATTTTAGAACCTCCAGCAAATGTAAGAATCTCTGAGATAACAAAGAACTCAGTTAGCCTTGTCTGGCAGAAGCCTCCATTTGATGGCGGATGTAAGATCACTGGTTACATTGTTGAGAGAAGAGAGGCTCCAAGCGGCAGATGGACAAAGGCTAACTTTACCAATGTCATTGAGACAAACTTCACTGTGTCTGGCTTGACACAAAATCAGGCATATGAATTTAGAATCTTTGCCAAAAATGCAGTTGGGTCTATGAGCAATCCATCTCTTATTGCAGGACCAGTAACTTGTGTAGACATTTCTGGTAGGTAACACTTTATTATTGTCTAATTTTATATCGACTAATTACGTATTTAAATGTAGTAGCTTTATATGTAATTTCTAAACTTCCCCCTTTTAGGTGCCCCAGTAATCGACCTGCCTCCTGAGTACCTAGATGTTGTGCAATTTAAAGCTGGAGCTTCGGTTAAGATAAGACTGGGAATTATGGCTAAGCCACTGCCAACAATTGAATGGTTAAAGGATGGAAAAGACTTAGTGTCAAGTTCACAGCTATCAATTGAGAACACAACTGACTCATCTGCCATACTTATTAAAGATGCAACTCGTCTTAACACTGGGACATATGAAATAAAGACTAAGAATGTGTTTGGCACAGCCTCTGCCTCCATTAGAATTTTGATTCTAGGTTTGTTAAGACATAAATCATTGATAGCTTGAAAATATATAATTTTTTCCTGAATTTTACATGCCTTCAAATATTAATAAATGTCTGTCTTTTATATTGTAAAATTACTAGATAAACCAGGCCCTCCTGCTGGAAATATTGAATTCAGATCAGTAACCGCTGAAACTATAACAATTGCTTGGGAGCCAGTAGCAGAAGACGGAGGTTCCAATGTCACTCATTATATTGTGGAAAAACGTGAGACAAGTAGAGCCGTGTGGACTGCTGTCTCTGACTGTATGGTTGAACACATAGTCTCTGCCCAGAAGTTGGTCAGAGGAGGTGAATATGTCTTCCGTGTCAGAGGTGTCAACAAATTTGGAGCTGGAGAACCTCTGGAGTCTGTACCAATTACTGCCAAAAATGCATTTGGTATGAAACTATAATCATTTACCATTTCATTTTTACTGTATAAAAATAATATAACATTTCTGGTATAAAATATATAGTTTTAAATATATGTTATGTATTATTTTTTTATATTGAAAAAGTCAAATAAATCACATTTACAAAATAATTTTCCAGTTACTCCTGGACAACCTACCACACCAGAGGCAACAGAAATCACTAGGACATCCATGAAAATTGTATGGGATAAACCAGGTTTAGATGGTGGTAGCATGGTTACAGGATACTATTTACAGAGGCGTGACAGGAAGAATCTGCGCTGGATTAAAATCTACAAAGACCCCATTTGTGACATCTCAGCAAAGGTCCATCACCTGACTGAAGGAAATGAATATCAGTATCGTGTGTGTGCAATCAACAAAGCTGGAGAAGGTCCATTCTCAGACTGTTCTGACTTTTACAAAGCAGCTGACCCTGTTGGTAGGTACTTTTGTGTCAGCTGTTCTTGAGTATTATGCTGTGTTTATCAATTTCATATTGAAGTAACCCTTTTTTGACCCTTTTTTGAAATTTTCTCTACAGACACACCTTCTGCGCCTACAAAGCTCAAAGTTGTTGATTCAACTAAAACGTCAATTACTCTTGGATGGTCCAGGCCAGAGTATGATGGAGGCAGTGAAGTTACCAGCTACGCTGTAGAAAAAAGGGTTGGTGAAGAAGGACAATGGACAGTAATAAGTAAAAAAGGGGAAGTCAGAACTACTGAGTTTGTTGCTTCAGATCTTATGCCAGATATTGACTACTACTTCCGTGTATCTGGTATAAACTGTGCTGGTCATGGAGACCCAATAGAGATGGAGGAACCAGTCCAGGCTAAAGATATTCTTGGTATATACATATTTGTTATGTTACATGTTACATTTTATGTTGGTTTTAAGGCATTATAAGTCTCATTTGTCATCATATTTGTGTGTGTGTGTGTGTGTGTGCGTGTGTTTTTTGCAGAGGAAGCTGATGTTGACAAAGATGTTGCAATGAGAACTCATTACATTGTCAAAGCTGGCAAAGATGTTGAGATCATGGTTCCTCTAAAAGGCAGACCGGCTCCAAGTGTTTCTTGGAAGAAAGAAGACCAAAACATTGATAATGACCCTAAATATGATATACACAACACAGATACTTCATCTTGCCTTGTACTTCCACATGTAACATGCAATGATAGTGGCAAATACACTATTGAGATATCAAATGGAGTAGGACAACCAAAATCAATGATAATTACGGTAAAAGTACAAGACACTCCTTCTGCCTGTAGAAATCTAGTACTCAAAGATGTCACTCGTGGCAAGGTGATTTTATGCTGGGAGCCTCCTCTTCTTGATGGCGGTGCTGAAATTACTAACTATATAGTTGAGAAAAGAGATTCGTCAAAGCGCACATATGCTGCCGTAACCAACAAATGCATGGAAACAACATATGAAATTGACGAGCTCTCTGAGAAGATATCATACTTTTTCCGTGTATCAGCAGAAAATGAGAATGGTGTTGGTGTGCCATGTGACACAGCAGAACCATGTAGTGCCACTGAGAAACCTGGTCCTGTCAAAGATATTGCTATGAAAGATTCTTCGAAAACATCAGTGACATTACAGTGGAATAAACCAGATTATGATGGTGGTAGCATTATTACTGACTATATAATAGAAAAGAAACTTCAAGGTCAAGAAGAATGGGTTCCTGCTGGAACAAACAAGCACTGTGAGCATGAGGTTACAAAACTTAAGGAACTCACAGACATGTTCTTCCGAGTCTGTTCAAAGAACGAGAAGGGCAACAGTGAGTTTACAGAGATCGGTCCAATTAAAGTAAAGGATTATATTATTCCACCAGAGGCAAACCTTGAGGAGTATCCTGATGGACAGGTCAAGGTTCGCATTGGCCACAATGTACATATTGAGCTTCCATACAGAGGGAAGCCAAGGCCATTAATTACTTGGCTAAAGGACAATTTGCCACTGAAAGAGGGTGACAAGATTCGCTTCAAGAAGACAGAAAACAAAGCAACACTTATGATAAAAAATGTTGAAAAAGAGAACGGTGGTAAATATACACTTACACTGGACAACACTTTCTGCAGGAAATCATTCCATATACATGTCATTACCCTTGGAACACCATCCAGACCCATTGGACCAATCCGTTTGGATGAAGTCAGAGCAGAAAGTATAATGATATCTTGGGATGAACCCAATGATGATGGCGGTGGAGAAATCACCTGCTATACTGTTGAAAAACGTGACACATCTCAGGCAGATTGGAAAATGGCATGTTCAAGTGTTATCGGAACTACTTTAAATGTCCAAAATTTAATCAAAGGAACTCAGTATCAATTCAGAGTATGTGCAGTGAACAGGTACGGAGTGAGTGAACCTCTGTTTTCACAAAATGTCATTGCTAAACATGAGTTTAGACCTCCAGGTGCACCAGGCATGCCATTTGTCTATAATGTCACTAACGATGGAATGACTATTCAGTGGGATGCACCTATCTTTGATGGTGGCTGCCCAATACTTGGTTACCATGTTGAAAAGAAAGAGACAAACAGCATCATGTGGCAAAAGGTCAACCCAATCTTGGTGACTGCAAGGGAATACAGAATTATTGGCCTTATTGAAGGCCTGAAATACCAGTTCAGGGTCTATGCTCAAAATGAGGCTGGGCACAGTCGTATGAGTGATGAGAGTAAACCAATAATGGCTGTTTCTCCTGTTGGTAAGTTAATTTACTACATTTATTTTTCAATAAAAAAATCTTTGATTTTCCTGAAATCAAATGAAACTATATAATATTGATGATTTTTGTCTCACAGATCCTCCTGGAACTCCTGACTATGTTGATGTAACAAGTGAATCTGTGAAACTGAAATGGGATGCACCTAAAAGAGATGGTGGAAGCAAAATTGTCGCCTACAACATTGAGAAACGTCAGGACCAGGACCGCTGGTTAAAGACAAACTTCACAAATGTAGCTGACACAGAGTTTACAGTAACTGGTCTAGCTTGTGGTGAACGATATGAATTTAGAGTTATAGCACAGAATGCCATTGGCACCATTAGTCCACCTTCTCAGTCTTCTGGCTATGTTCTCACAAGAGATGAAAGCTGTAAGTTCATATAATGCATATAATTGTATAATATAATTTTTAATCTTTAACAGCCCCTGCGTTACAATTACAGCATGATATTTTTTTTCTCCACTTTACAGCTGCTCCAAATATTGAATTTGGACAGGAGTACTTTGAAGGGGTTGCCATCAAAGCAGGGCAAAACATCAAGCTTAAAGTCACAGTTACTGGCAGACCAACACCCAAGGTCACATGGTTTAGGAATGATGTTGAACTAACTAAAAAGATGGTAGATATCACAACAACTGCCGGTATGAGCACCCTCTTTATAAGAGATGCTGACCGCTCTCACCGTGGGGTCTATACTGTAGAAGCCAAGAACCACAGTGGAACCAAGAAAGAGCAAATTAAAGTTGAAGTTTTTGGTATGTATTTTACTTGTACTAGCACAGTTTTCACACTTGTATAAGTTTCCTCTAATTGCATCTAATTATTGTGGTACTTTTAGATACACCTGGAGAACCTGTTGGACCAATTGTCTTTACAAACATCTCCGAGGGAAAAGTCACCTTTTCATGGAATCCACCAGAAAATGATGGGTGCTCTGAGATCACTCATTACGTTATTGAGAAAAGAGATACCTCCAAAATTTCCTGGACATTAGTTACAGATCATTGTGAGGAGTGTACTTACAATGCTGCCAGATTAATCAAGACCAATGAGTATCAGTTCCGTGTGGCTGCTGTAAACATGTTGGGGGCCAGCAGACCACTGGAGTCTGTACCTGTCATTGCCCAAATGCAATATAGTAAGTTTATCCGCATTATTTATCATACATCATACGGCCAGTTGTTTAATACTAATAATATTGTATTATTTTTCTCTTGTGCAGCTGTTCCAGACTCTCCTGGTACTCCAGATGCCACTATGGTTGATGGAGAGAGCATTACAATCAGCTGGACTGCACCAACAAATGATGGAGGAAATGCAATTAAATATTACACAGTTGAAAGACGCGAAAAGAAGACTGGGCGCTGGGTGAAGATTTTGACTAGGAAGCCAATTACTGAGGCTGCCCACAGAGTTACTCATCTTACTGAGAATGTGGAATATGAATTCCGTGTTTATGCTGTTAATGATGCTGGAGTTGGAGCACCAAGTAATATTTCAATGCCTATTAAATGTGCAGAGGCAACTGAAGTACCAGATGGTCCTTCAATTATAAATGTTACTGATACCACTAATTCATCAGTCAGTCTGGAATGGACTAGACCTGGTTATGATGGTGGCATGGAGGTCCAGGGATACATCATCGAAGTGTGCAAGGGAGTTGAAACAGAATGGCGTAGAGTCAATGAAGATCTTTGCACTGTCACAAAGTACACTGCCACAGGTTTGGAAACAGGTGCAGAGTACAAATTCCGAATTAAAGCAGTCAATGCAGTTGGAAAGGGTGAACCTAAAGAGATCGCTGAGCCAGTACAAGCAGTAGATAGACTGTCTGCCCCAGAGATTTATATTGATGCAAGCTTCCAACAAACACACATTGTGAAAAGTGGTAGCAATGTATGCCTCCGGGTAACTTTCAAAGGAAAACCAGCACCCACAGCTTCATGGATAAAAGTGGAAGGTGAACTTGGGGTAATGGCCGATGTAACTACCACAGAGACCTTCACTTACTTGACACTGGGAAATTGCTCACGAAATGACAGTGGAAAATACACTCTCACTCTTGAGAACAGTAGTGGTAGCAAATCCATCACTTTTACAGTTAAAGTGCTGGACACACCTGGAGCGCCAGGTCCTCTCATGTTTAAAGATGTAACAAGAGGTGCCCTTACACTTATGTGGGAGCCCCCAGCCAATGATGGTGGTGCACGTGTTCATCACTATGTTTTGGAGAAACGTGAGGCTAGTCGCCGAACATGGACAGAAGCAGCACCTAAGTGCACACAAACTAATTTGGGAATTTCTGATCTTCTGGAAGGAGTACCCTACTTCTTTAGGATAATGGCAGAAAATCAGTATGGTCTTGGTGAAGCTTATGAAATGCCAGATCCAATTGTTGCCACTGCTGAACCAGCTCCACCCAAGAGACTGGACATTATTGATACCACTGATACAACAGTTACTCTTGCCTGGCTGAAGCCTGAACATGATGGTGGCAGCCGTATCACAGCTTATTGTGTGGAGGTTAAAGAAAAGGGAACAGATAAATGGGTTGTTGGAGGCTCTACCAAAAACTTAAGTATTGTTGTTGAAGGCTTAACTGAAGGTAAAGAGTATGAATTCCGTGCCAAAGCTAAGAATGACGCAGGATACAGTGTACCTAGAGAGGCTCTTTCTTCTATTGTTGTTAAAGAGCCTCGTATTGAGCCAACTGCAGATCTCAGTGGCATTACTAACCAGCTTATCACCTGCAAGTCTGGAAGTTCATTTGAAATTGATGTTCCAATTAGTGGGAGACCAGCACCAAATGTTACTTGGAAGCTTGAAGAGATGAGACTAAAGGAAACTGATAGGGTCTCAATCAAAACCACCAAAAATAGAACCACTCTTACACTTAAAGAAAGTATGCGAGGTGATGGAGGAAGGTACTTCCTTACCCTTGAGAATGTGGCTGGAGCTAAGACTTTCACCATCACTGCCATTGTCATTGGCAGACCCAGTCCTCCCGAGGGGCCGATTAAGATTTCTTCAGTTACAGCTGATTCTTGTGAATTGTCATGGAATGAACCTGAGGATGATGGTGGAACTGATATAACAAACTATATTGTTGAGAAGCGCGAGTCCGGCTCAACTGCCTGGCAGCTTATCAATTCTAGTGTGAAACGAAGATCATTGCAAGTTTCACATCTAACAAAGTATATGCAGTACACATTCCGTGTCTCTGCTGAAAACAGATTTGGTGTAAGCAAACCAACTGAGTCTGAAACCATTGTTGCAGAGCATCCATTTGGTAAGCAATTAAATATAACTTGGACATAGGATATATTTATTATTACATTTTATGTTATTCTTGAATAATCATTTTATTATTTTACTATTTTTAACCACAGTTCCACCAGGACCTCCAACTAGACCAGAAGTCATTTCTGTTAGTGCTAACAGCATGAGCATTCGTTGGGAGGAACCATACCATGATGGTGGTAGTAAGGTCAATGGGTACTGGATTGAGAAAAAAGAACGCAACACTATTCTCTGGGTCAGAGAAAACACCATCCCCTGTTTTGAGTGCTACTACAAGGTGGACAGCCTCATTGAAGGTCTTGAATACCAGTTCCGAGTGTATGCTATGAATAGTGCTGGTCTCAGCAAAGCAAGTGAAGCTTCAAAGAGAGCTGTGGCTCAAAATCCAGTTGGTAAGTCTAACAAAAATAATCAAAAAGCTATTATTGTTCAGAAACACACACACAAATGTTCAAACATTTAATTTAATATATTTACTCCACAAGATCCCCCAGGCAAACCAGACGTAACTGATGTGTCAAGATCAACAGTGTCAATTAAATGGTCCGTGCCTCTGAATGATGGTGGAAGCCCAATTGTAGGCTACATTGTTGAGCGTAAGCCATATACCATCTCAGGAGAGGGTAAATGGCTAAAGTGTAATTACACTAATGTTACGGACACAAAATTTACCATTACGGCACTGGAAGAAGGGGAAGAATATGAGTTCCGCGTGATTGCAAAGAATGCCAATGGAGTTTTCAGCATGGCATCAGTTTCAACAGGAGCGGTGACTTGCAAAGCTGAATACAGTAAGTCTTCATTTTAATTTGCAACTGTTTTAGTGTGATAACTATAATCCAAAATCTAATACATTACTTCTTTTTATAGCACCTCCAAAAGCAGAACTGGATAGCAAACTTCTTGTGGACACAGTTACCGTCAGAGCAGGATCAGACCTGGTTCTTGATGCTTCTGTCGGAGGCAAGCCTGATCCAAAAGTCTGGTGGGCCAAGGGAAAGAAGGAGCTAGAAATCTGTGAGAAATATTCTTTACAGTATTCAAGCACCCGTGCTCTGGCAATTATTAAGTTCTGTGACAGAGATGACACTGGAAAGTATGTTCTCACGGTGAAGAATGCCAGTGGAACCAAAACAGCTGAAGTCAATGTAAAGGTGCTTGGTAAGTCAAATTTTGCATATTCAAAGGAATAATCATATTTAAAGTTATATTTAAAGTTCCGTATCAGTTTGGCTAAGCTGTAATTGTTTTGTAAATATTTTGTAATATGTTATTTTTTTCTTTGCTGTTTTGTTTTTTAAGATACTCCGGGCCCATGTCAGGAGGTAAAAGTAAGCAATGTAACAGAGGAGAAATGCACAGTGTCCTGGAAAAAGCCACTAGAGGATGGTGGTGATCTCATCACACACTACATTGTGGAAAGAAGGGACACTAACCGACTTAACTGGGTCATCGTGGATGCTGAATGCAAGGCCCTTGTATGCGACATTAAAAGACTTTTCAAAAATCATGAATATATTTTCCGTGTCAGAGGTGTAAACAAGTATGGAGCTGGTGTGGCACATCAGTCTTCACCCATCTTTGCCAGAAACTCATTCAGTAAGTCAAAGGTTTGACCTATCTTGCATCAAATTGAAATTTAAAAAAGGAATATGTAGATTTATTCTTTTGCTTACCTGCAGCTGTTCCATCACCTCCCGGAGCACCAGATATTATTGCAGTCGGAAAAGACTTTGCAACAATTGAATGGCTGAAACCTGAAAATGATGGTGGCAGTGAAATCATAAATTACCTGATTGAGAGGAAAGAGAGAAAGAGCATTCGGTGGATTAAGGTTAATAAAGACTCCATACTCAACGACACAACCTTTAAGGTTACTGGTCTACTAGAGGGCAACATCTACCAGTTCCGTGTTTCAGCTATTAATGCTGCTGGAGATAGTGAACCTAGTGAAATATCCATGTATGCAGTGTGCAGAATACCAACAGGTACATTAATCACAGTCTGCATTTTGGTACCAAAATGAACATGGTAAATAAATGCGTAATATAACATCAATTTTTGTCTACAGAAAAACCAGATGCTCCTTCAATTCCACGTGTCACAGACACTCACAAGGATAGCATTAGTCTGGCCTGGACAAGACCAGTACAAGATGGAGGTGCTGATGTTATTGGATATATTCTTGAAATGCAAGAAGTAGGCACAGAGGAATGGATCAAGACCCATGAAAAGAATCTTAGAGTTACAGAACATACTGTGACTTGTTTGACAACTGGCAAAAAGTACCGCTTCAGAGTAGCTGCAGTCAATGTCCATGGAGCAGGTGACATTAGCGACCCATGTACTGAAGTAGAGCCCATTGAAAGAATTGGTAAGAATTCATAGTTAAACGTTCTTATTTAACTAGTAATTTACCTGTGAAAAATGTGAGATTTGTTAGAATTACAAAAACTGTTTTGTTTTTTTATTAGAAATGCCTGATCTTGAACTTCCTGATGAACTAAAGAAAACAATATGCCTGAGAGCCGGAAGCTCACTGCGTCTTCATGTAACTGTTACTGGAAGACCAGTTCCTGCTATCACTTGGAGCAAGCCTGATGTGAACCTCCAAAACCGTGGATTCATTGAAGTGACAGATACTGCCACAACTCTTATCATAGACAAGGTGCACCGCTACGATGCTGGAAAATATACCATTGAAGCTTCTAATTCCGCTGGCAAGAAGGAAGCAAGCATTCTTGTAAAGATTTATGGTATGTGGCTGCACATGTGTGTGTGTGTGTGTGGACATGGGGTCCGGGTTCGATTCCCGGCCAGGGTTGATTCCCTGTGCATGTAGTTTGCATGTTCTCCCCGTGCTTGGTGGGTTTCCCCCGGGGACTCCGGTTTCCTCCCACAGTCCAAAGACATGCAAATTAGGCTAATTGGCGTTTCCAAATTGACCATAGTGTGTGAATGAGTTTGTGTGTGTGTGCTCTGCGATGGATTGGCACGCTGTCCAGGGTGTACCCTGCCTCGTGCCCTGAGTCTCCTGGGATAGGCTCCAGGTCCCCACGACCCTAAATACAGGATAAAGCAGTATAGAAGATGAATGAATGAATGAATGTCTTAATTTGTGTTTTTATGGTAGTGTTGGTGGGGCAGAGAACTTTTTATATACATAATTTTATACATTCCAAATTTCTCATAGGTATTGAATTAATTTACCTGACTGCGAAGGTGATCATTCATAACCATTTTAATGAACTCTTTGAATAAGGCATTATCATCCTCCTAGAATACCTTCTACTGATCTGCACGATCATCCTCTTTCAGATTTTAGTTTATAACTTGTCTGGATTGATGAATAGATGAATGGGTAGCTAGATCAAAACAGATACATAGCTTATAGCCCTGCTTATTTTTTTCTATGCTTTTTCATTTTAGATACGCCTGGTCCACCGGGCCCCATTAAAATGAAGGAACTCACAACAGACTCTGCTCACTTTACATGGGATGCCCCAGAGGTTGATGGTGGAGCACCTGTTAACAATTACATTATTGAAAGAAGAGAAACATCAACTAGAGCCTACAAAACAGTCACTTCTAAATGCAGCAAGACATCATATAAAATTACAGGACTGTTAGAGGGAATGCTCTACTACTTCAGAGTGTTACCAGAAAACATCTATGGCATAGGTGAACCTAGTGAGACACCAGATGCTGTGTTAGTCTGCGAAGTGCCACTGCCTCCAGCTAAACTTGACATTGTAGATATCACAAAGTCATCTGTTACTCTTGGATGGGAGAAACCTCAACATGATGGAGGCAGCAGAATCATTGGCTACATTGTTGAAGCTTGCAAGCCTGGTACAGACAAATGGATGAAGGTTGCTTCTTTAAAATTAACAGACTTCGGATACACTATTGAAAAACTTAATGAAAATGAGCAGTACCTGTTCAGGGTGCGTGCTCTCAACAGCAGAGGTGTTGGTGAACCCAAAGAAACTGTTACCCCTGTAACAGTACAAGAACAAAGAGGTATGCACTGTTCATAATTTAATAATTTTCTAAAAATTAATAATAAATAAATAAATAAATAAATAAATAAATAAGCACATTGCTTTTAAAAGAGTGCAAAGACTCACACATCTTTCTCTTTCAGTTCTGCCAAAGGTTGATCTATCAAGCCTTCCACAAAGGATGATCAGTGTTCTGGCAGGGAAACCCCTTGAACTTGATTTGCCTATAATTGGTAGACCACCACCAGTTTGCTCCTGGTACTTTAATGACAATAAGATGAAGATAAAGGAACGCGTGAAGATTGTGTCGACAGCTAAATTCTCCAAGTTAACGGTTCTTGACACCACAATTGATGATACTGGAGAATACACACTTGAACTAAAAAATATTACAGGAATTACTACAGAGAATATTAAAGTCATCATTCTTGGTAAGTCAGCTGTCTAATAGTGCCTATCAATCTTTCTGTTTTTTGACATGATATTCATTGTTTTATTTATTTATTTTTTTAAGACAAACCTGATCAGCCTAAAGGACCTATTCGTTTCGATGAGGTAGATGCAACCTCAATTACAATAAGCTGGGACCCGCCAGAGAGAGATGGAGGTGCTCCTGTAACTAATTATGTTGTTGAACAACGTGATGCTCATCGCCCAGGATGGGTACCTGTTTCTGCATCAGTCAGCAGGCCAACCTTTAAATTCAACAGATTGACAGAGGGAGACGAATATGTCTTCCGTGTTTCAGCAGTCAATCGCTATGGTGCTGGAGAGTTCTTGCAGTCAGAAGTTGTGGAATGCAGAAGTTCTAAATGTAAGAATATCAGCACAGTTTGTATTAGAAAATAAATGTATATATCTATCTAATACTGTATGCACAATCAAACTAATACAAATATTTCTCTGGTACCAGCCATTTCTGGACCTCCTGGCCGGCCAGTAGTATTTGATATTTCTCGGGATGGCATGACCATTGCATGGGAACCACCCGATGAGGATGGCGGTCTGGAGATAACAGGCTACATCATTGAACGAAAGGAGGTCAGAGCTGACAGATGGGTCCGTGCTAACAAGAACCCCGTGACAATGACAAGATATAGATCTACTGGTCTTATTGAGGGCCTGGAATATGAGCACAGAGTCACAGCCATTAATGCTAGAGGTGTTGGCAAACCCAGTCTTCTCTCGAAACCAGCTGTGGCAACTGATCCAGTTGGTGAGTGTATTTTTCTAAATCTTTTTGAAATAATTTGTTGTTAAACCAGATTTATAACAATGAACCATTTTTACAGATCCACCTGGCCCACCTCAGAACCCAAGAGTCACAGAAACTACAAAGACATCTGTGTCCTTGGCCTGGCATCCACCGGATGAGGAAGGTGGCTCTAAAGTAACAGGTTATCTAATCGAGATGCAGAAGGTTGGTTCTGTAGCCTGGATTAAGTGCAATACCACACCTACAATGATTTGTGAATACACCCTGACAAAAATGCCTCAAGGTGAGGAGTTCAGATTCAGAGTCATGGCCTGCAATGCTGGTGGACCAGGCGAACCTGCTGAAGTACCAAGAGCAATCAGTGTGACAGAGATGCTTGGTATGGTATCATTTAGTCTTTATAACCATTAATATTACAGTTTGCTATGGGCTTAATCTTAATAAAAAAATAAATTTGCTTTGTTTCAGAACCTCCAAGTCATGATCTTGAAGCTAAGTACAAAGATATATTGTTTGTCCGACATGGAGCAGCTATTAAACTTTCAGTTCCAATCAAAGGAAAGCCAACACCTGTTTGCAAATGGACAAAGGATGGATCTGAGGTTTCCACCAATGCAATGATTGCCTCCAGTGAGGATATTACTGAGCTTGTTATCAAGGACGCTAAACGGTCTGACTCTGGTGTATATAGTCTCCACCTTGAAAACAAATGTGGCAAAAAGACAATACAAATCAAAGTCAAGGTTATTGGCCGTCCAGCAGCTCCTGAAGGTCCCCTTGGATTTGAGGATATCCAAGCTCACTCTGTCAGAGTGAGCTGGAGGCCACCAAAAGATGATGGTGGCACAGAAATCCTTGGTTATATTGTTGAGCGACGTGAGGTTACAAAGGCAGCCTGGTATACTGTGGACTCTAGAGTGGTTGACACCTCCGTGGTGGTGAAAGGACTGCATGAAAATGTTGAGTACCACTTTAAAGTGACAGCAGAGAACAAGTTTGGCATCAGCAACTCCCTTAAATCTGAACAACCTGTTGTACCAAAGACTCCAATTTGTAAGTCCTTTTTAAAATTTTCATTATGCAATGAGCTGATCAGTTTTAATCAACAACGAAAAATTACAAATGTCTTATGTATGGTTAAACAGGCGTGCCAGAAGCTTCAAGTACACCGCCAGAGATCATGGATGTTACTAAGTCCTCTGCTGATCTGGCTTGGCTCAAACCTAAAGATGATGGTGGATCAAAGATCACTGGGTACTTTATTGAGTATAAAGAGGTGTCATCAGACAAATGGGTTCGCCATGAAACAATGGTTACTTCCACCATGTACACACTCAGCGGACTCACTACCGATGCAGAATATCAGTTCCGTGTGATTGCTGTAAACGATATTGGAGAGAGTGAACCTGGACCTGCATCAGATTCTGTCTTATGCAAAGATCCATTTGGTATGTTTTTTTTTTCCATTTACATATCTACATGTTAGTTTAACATAATAAAAAAAAAGGCATTTTCCACAACTGTTGCTGTTATCTTTCTGCTTCAGACAAACCAAGTCAACCAGGGGAGATAGACACTTCAGTTGTAACAAAAGATTACGTAACAATTCGATGGGAAGCTCCTCAATGTGATGGTGGAAAGCCAGTCCTTGGTTATTGGGTTGAGTGTCGAAAATCAGGGGAGAGCACTTGGAAGAAATGTAACAGGGAGCTATTAAAGGAAAAAGAGTTTACTCAGGGTGATTTGCAAGAGGCCACTGAGTATGAATTTAGAGTGTTTGCTGAAAATGAAACTGGAATCAGCAGGCCTCGTAGGACTGCCACAGGAATTAAAACCAAACTGAGCGGTAGGTTTTTTTGTTTGCTTGTTGCAAGGCTGTCAAAATAGATGAGTATTTACTTTTTAACCAACAAAAATATGTTTATTTTGGAACAGTTGCAGATAAACCAGCCCTCAGAAAAGAGATGGATGAAGTTACTGCTAAACTTGGACAGACTGCAACTCTAAAATGTCAAATTATTGGAAGACCTATTCCAGAAATTAAATGGTACAAAGGTGGCAAGGAAATCAAAGAGGGACGCAAATATGCTGCAACCTCTGATGGCCGCAACCATACGTTAACCATTTCAACCGACCAGCAAGAGGATGAAGGCTTGTACACATGCAAGGCTGTAAATGAAGCAGGGGAATGTGAGACCAGTGGATCCTTGGTTCTGGAGGCAGCACCTCAATTCCCTGTGCAATTACAAGACAAAATCTTTGCCGGATGTGGTACGACTGTACGTATTCATGCTGTGTATATAGGCCGCCCTGAACCCAAAATTATGTGGCTTCATGGGGCCAAAGCTGTGGAGGCCTCTGAGAATGTCAGCATTGAGAACACAGAGCATTACACTCATTTGATTTTGAAGAATGTCCAACGTAGGGTGAATGGTGGAAAGTACAGGATCAGGATCAACAATCACTTCGGCTCTGCAGATACTGTAACTCAACTTGAAATCCTAGGTAATGATTAAAAAAAAGAATAATATATTTAATGTATTTGTATAGTGATTTTATGTAATTTGTGAATTTTATAAACTGCTAATCATATCTCTTTTTCTTTCAGACAAACCTGATAAACCAGAAGGGCCTATTGTTCTTGATGCTTTATTGAAGAATTCTGTAATAATTAGTTGGAAAGCTTCAAAAGATGATGGTGGATCAATAATAACAAACTACATTGTGGAAAAACATGAAGACAAAGAAAGTGCAGAGTGGAAACTTGTCTCGTCATCCATCACAGGCACCTCATGCCGCATTCCCAATCTTGTGGAAAATGAAGGTTACTTCTTCCGCATTTCAGCACAAAACCGCTATGGTATCAGTGATCCACTGGAGACTCCATCTGCTATTCTTATCAAGAGTCAATTAGGTAAGCTAAGGAAATTAAAAATGTAAAGAATATTGAATATGGAGAAACATGTTGTGTAATTGCCTTGTACATCTCAAATGTTTTACAGATAAGCCAGGTGCACCACTTAAACCTGTTATATCTGGAGTGACCAAGACCTCCTGTGTTGTCTCTTGGAAACCACCTCTTAGTGATGGTGGGTCCAAGATCAAAAACTACACTCTTGAAAAGAAAGACAAAAAGAAAGGTGAATGGGTTTCTATAACCACTGATGAGATTCATCAAACAGTTTATTCAGTAAAGGGGCTTACAGAAGGCCTGGAGTACGTTTTCCGTGTGAAATGTGAAAATCTTGGTGGAGAGAGTGAATACAGTGAAGAGTCAGACTCTGTTGTTCCAAAAACTGATGTTGAAGTACAAGCTCCTGCCTTTAGAGAGGACCTCAGAAATATGAGTGTGAAATACAAGAGCAATGCAATATTTGTCTGCAAGATAGCTGGACAACCCAAACCTGTGATTAAATGGTTCAAGCGTGGCAAAGAAATTCAGGCAGATGGAACCAAAATAAAGATCCAGGAATTTAAGGGAGGATATCATCAACTTGTCATTGTTAATGCTGATGAGGATGATTCCACTGTCTATCAGATTAGAGCAACAAACCAGGGAGGCTCAATTTCTGCAACTGTTTCCCTTGATGTTGAAAGTAAGTTTACAAAAGCAGCTGATTTATGAATTATGTTATCCATTTATTTTAGTGTTAAGAATTTGTTGTAAATACACAATGTTTTTTTTTCTTTCAGTACCAGCGAGGATTCATTTACCTAAAAACTTACAAGATAAAGAGGCCATTTGTGCTCTTCGTGGTGAAGTGGTGAACATCAAGATTCCATTCAGCGGTAAACCAGATCCAGTTATCACATGGCAGAAGGGACAAGATCTTATCGACAACAATGGGCAATATCAAGTCATTGTCACAAGATCATTCACATGTCTTGTGTTCTCGAATGGAGTAGATCAGAAGGATGCTGGTTTCTACATTGTCTGCGCAAAGAACAGATTTGGCATTGACCAACAAACAGTTGAACTCGATGTTGCAGATGTTCCTGATCCACCTCGTGGCGTCAAAGCCAGTGATGTGTCCAGAGATTCCGTCACCCTTAATTGGGTGGCACCCGCTAATGATGGAGGAAGTCGGGTTAGAAACTACATCATTGAGAAGTGTGCCACTACAGCGGAGAGATGGATCCGTGTTGCCCAGTCACGGGACACTCATTATACTGTCACCAACTTGTTTGGAAAAACAAGCTACCAATTCCGTGTAATAGCAGAAAACAAATTTGGCCAGAGTGCACCATCTGAACCAAGTGGGCCTGTTGTGACAAAGGAAGATAAATCAAGAGTTCTCAACTATGATGAGGAAGTTGATGAGGAGAGAGCTGTATTTAAGGGTAAAGCTGCTCATTCAGAGGTTAAGAACGTACACAACAAATATATGATTGCTGAAGAGCTTGGCCGTGGCCAATTTGGCATTGTTCATCGCTGTGTTGAGGTTAGTTCTGAGAAGACATTCTTTGCCAAATTTGTCAAAGTAAAAGGAGCAGATCAAGCAATAATAAAGAAAGAAATTGCGACTCTAAATGTGGCACGCCATAAAAACTTCCTGCAACTTCACGAATCATTTGACAGTCCTGAAGAACTAGTTATGATATATGAATTTATATCTGGTGTTGACATATTTGAGCGCATTAGCACAGCTAACTTTGAGCTCAATGAACGTGTAATTGTTAATTACATCAGGCAGGTATGTGAAGCTCTTGAGTTTCTACACAGCAAGAGTTATGGCCATCTTGATATCAGGCCGGAGAATATAATTTACACCACAAGAAGAGGAACTACCATCAAGATCATTGAACTGGGACAAGCTAGACACCTGACTCCTGGCGAACAAATCAAGATTCAGTACACAACAGCTGAATATTCAGCACCTGAAATTCATCAAAATGAGTTGGTCAGCACTGTCACAGACATGTGGTCTGTTGGTGTTCTAGTATATGTTCTTCTCAGTGGACTCAATCCTTTCATTGCTGAAACTAATCAACAAATGATTGACAACATCTCCAATGCAGAGTACAGTTTTGAAGATGAGTCCTTTAAATTGGCAAGTGTTGATGCATTAGACTTTATTGATCGCCTTCTTACTAAAGACCGTAAACACCGTATGACAGCTGCTGAAGCTTTGAATCATCCATGGCTGACAATGAACACAGAGGAGCTCAGTAGTAGATCAATCAAGGTCACAAGACACAAAAGATACTACCAAGCTATGCTGAGAAAAGAATGGAACACTGTTGTCTCATCTGCTCGTATTGCTAGTGGTGGTGCTATCAGAAGTCAGAGAGGTGTAACAGTTGCCAAGGCAAAGATCGCCCCATTTGAACATGGTCCATTTGCTGGGCAAATTAAACATAGTGTTGCTGACGAAGGCGATGACGTCAAGTTTATTTGCAACATTGACAATTATGATAGCAGCACTGAGGTTACATGGTACTGTGGAGTTCGACAACTAGAGGAAAGTGCCAAATGTGAAATAACCTACGAAGAAGGGCTTGCTACAATAACTATCAAGGGTATTAAAAGATCAGACGATGGAACATACCGATGCAAAGTTGTCAATGAATACGGTGAAGACAGTGCATATGCTGAGCTCTTTGTTAAAGGTGTCAGAGAATATCGTAGCTTCTTTACCTCACGCGTGGTAAGGAAAGTCAAACGCCGGATAGACACAGCCCGTCTACTTCAAAGACCTCCAGAATTCACCCTCCCAATCTGCAATCGCACTGCCTACCTTGGTGAAACTGTCCGCTTTGGTGTGACAATCACAGTACACCCTGAGCCACGTGTTATATGGCTGAAATCTGGCCAGAAGATTACCCCAGGGGATGATGACAAGAAATATACCTTTATAAGTGACAAAGGTCTGTATCAGTTAATTATTCACAAACTTGACGCTGATGATGATGCTGAATATTCTGTGGTGGCGCGCAATAGGTATGGCGATGATAGTTGTAAGGCTCGTCTCACAGTGGTTCCTCGTCCTGCGCCTGCTGATAATACACTGAGACCCATGTTCAAGCGCCTACTGGCGAACTTGGAGTGCAGAGAGGGCCAGAGTGCACGCTTTGAGATAAGGGTGTCAGGGACACCATCACTGAAATGGGAAAAAGATGGCACACCTTTAGCGTTTGGTCCACAGATTGAAGTCGTTCATGAGGGTTTGGACTACTTTGTCCTGCACATCAGAGACACTCTTCCAGAAGATTCTGGTACATATAGAGTAACTGCCACTAATTCTGCTGGTTCTGCTAGTTGCCAAGCAACACTTAGGGTTGAACGTGTGACACATGTCAAGAAGGAATTTGAGAGTGAGGCAGATAAGAGGAAAAAGCAATCTTTAGATCAACAGCAGATTGACAAGAAAGTACGATTAACACAGATTCTGGCTGGTGCCAATGTCATGGCACTTACTCCTGTAGCACAACAAGCTTTGAGAGAGGCTGCAACTATGTACAAGCCAGCAATATCCACCAAAAAAGTAAAGACTGAAGCTGAGGAAGCAAAAGAAAAAGAAGAAAGAAGGAAACGAGCAGAAGAAAAGAGATTAAGAATGCCATATGTTGTTCCTGCACCTCGTTCTTATGGTCCTACTGCTCTTGAGGAAGACATGGAGATCAAGCACTTTAAACCATTATCTGACATGAAGTGGTATAAGAAATTACGAGATCAATATGAATTTCCTGAGCCAATGGAAAAGATTCCTCAGAAAAGACTTAAGCGTATTCGACTGTCTAGGTGGGAACAGTTTTACGAAGTGCCCATGCCAAGGATTAAAGACCATTACAAGCCCAAATGGCGTCTTGTTACACAAGATGACTTAGAAACTGTGAGGCCAGCAAGACAACGAACACCTTCTCCAGAAATGGAAGCTTACTACAGAATAAGAAGGCGCTCACTTGGTGATCTTTCTGATGAGGAATTGCTTCTTCCTATTAATGAATATCTGTCAATGAAGAGTACCGAGGAGGAAAGACTTAAACTTGAAGAAGAACTCAGGCTAGGCTACTCGGCTTCTCCACCAAGTCTAAGTCCTGTACGCTTCGAACTCTCTGCTTTGCGTCCCTCATCGCCAAAGAGGACTGCATATGATGAAGAGAAAGAAGGAGAGGCAGTTCCCACATATGACACCTATCACATCCCCTCAAAGTACGAGACTGGCCCGAGCTACATTGATCTACGTCAGAGACATGATAAAGTAACATATAGACCACATAAGCAGAAGCAAAGGATGTATGAAGAAAAGGAAGACCAAGAGCTCCTTAGACCAGTCACCACCACTACAAGGATAACTTCTTACAAAAGTCAGCTGAAACACATGGAATTTGAGGAAAAAACAAAAATCACAAGAAAAGAGAAAACAAAAATTTCAATTCCTGCAGTGATTGAGGGAGACACATTTGACACGTACGATGTACCAGTGAAGTCATTTTCGCCTGGTTATAGTAAGTGGACACACCCCAAGGCTGGAATGCCTACAGTGGATGAGGTCAAAAAAGAAAGCACCAGAACACCAAGCCCAGAAAAGAAACATCCACACACAGTTGTGTCAAGCGAGACAGCACTGTCTACACAGGACCTGTCTGTAAAGATTGATTACATGCAACGTTATGAAGCAATGAAGAAAGCTCTGAAAACTGAAACAAAGTTTGAAACAGTTTCCCAGCAGCCATTTAGTCTTGACCATTCACCAAGAGTGACTGTAAGAATGCGCTCTCATCGTGTAGCAGTTGGCCAAAATACAAAATTCACATTAAATGTTCAATCTAAGCCAGAGGCACAAATTCAGTGGTACCATAATGGCCAGCCCATTCAGGAAAGCAACAAGTATCGCATGTATAATATGAGTGGGGTTCTTTCTCTACAAGTCATTGACTGCCAAGAAGAAGACAGCGGCACATACCGTGTCACCTGCACAAATACAAAGGGAGAGGCCTCAGACTATGCCACACTAGATGTTTCTGGAGGTGGATTTTCTGCATACAGTTCACAGCGTAAAGATGAAGAGCCTCCAACTCCTTTTATACCTGAAATGATAAGAACAGATGTTTATCATGTGTCATCATCAAAAGCATCATCCACCACTGAAACACAGGTTTTAAAAGCAGTAACTGAGATCAAAACATCAGATATCAAAGTAGAAGAAACTGAAACCGTTGTTCATGAAGAGTATGCATCATCTGAGATCAAGCTTGAATCCACAGAAATTGTAACAGTGGAAGAAACTAAAGTTGAGACAAAGAAACTTACCGTCTCTGCTACAATCCTGACTAAACCACAGTCACTCACTGTTTCTGTTGGAGAGTCAGCAAAGTTTACATGTGATGTGGATGGAGAACCAGCACCCAGTATAACTTGGTTAAGGAAGGGACAAGCTATTGTGTCATCTCACCGTCATCATGTAACAACCACAGAATATAAATCTACATTTGAGATTTCACAAGTTGAAATTTCAGATGAAGGAAACTACACAGTGGTTGTGGAGAACTCTGAAGGTAAACAAGAAGCAGAATTCACCCTGACTGTTCGCAAACCAACACCTGTGCAGAAGGTTGTTGCTTCTCCTCCAAGAGTGAAGTCTCCAGAGTCGCCTCGTTTGAAGTCACCAACAGGAATCAAATCCCCACCAAGAATCAAGTCACCTGAACCAATTAGATCACCACAAAGAGTCAAGTCACCGCTTATATCAAAGTCTCCAGTCTCAAAAGAGAAAACAACCAAGCCTAGCTTTTCAGCAGGACTGAACGATATTTCTGCTTTGTCAGATACAATTATCAAGCTGACAGTAAAAGTTACGGGTGTGCCTAAACCGGTGATCTCCTGGAAGAAAGATGGGAAGGTAATTATATTGTGTATTAACGATTAATTATTCATTGTTTAATATCAAATAGTTTTTTTTTATTTTATATTATCCTATTTACATTATTCTGGAATTCTCATTTCAGAGTGTGTCACAGGGTGGAAAATATGAAATATTTGAGGAGCACAATTCTGGACATCTTGAAATTTATGACGCTGATGTTTCTGATAGAGGTGTTTATGAATGCACTGCAGAAAATACTGAGGGATCAGTTACTACAAGTTGTATTGTTACTGTTAAAGGTATGATTATCCCTCTTAACATAACCCTTGGATAGCTGGAAATGATTATTTTGATGTTAGTGATGTTGATGTCTAATGTTGTAATAAAAATGTATTTGCTCTTTCAGAATCAGCAGCGTGGGCTGTAGAAACAAAGGCTGAACGTACAGAAGAACTTGTGCAAAAGGAAATCATTCACGAGGAGGTCCAGTCCCTTTCCGAAATTAAAGCTATGCAATCACAAATAACAATGACAGAGGGTCAGTCTGTCACACTGAAAGCAAATATCCCTGGGGCTTCTGATATAAAATGGATTCTGAATGGAGTGGAACTAATCAATTCAGACCAATATAGGTATGGTGTTTCTGGGAATTACCACACTTTGACCATTAAAAATGTAAGCTCCCGTGACAGAGGAATTGTCACATGTGAGGCAAGAACCGAAATGGGTGTGGTCAAGTGCCAGTTTGGCACAACAGTCAGTGAAAAGATTTCCAATGCACCAAGCTTCCTAGTGCAGCCTCGCTCCCAGAACATTAATGAGGGACAGGAAGTCATCTTCTCCTGTGAAATAATGGGTCATCCTACCCCTGAAATCGAATGGCTCAAGGACAATGAAGTGGTGAGTATCCTGTTGTCAAATTGAATGTTTAATGAATAACCTGAAATCAAAATCTTTTTTTTTTTATTCTTCAAATTTGTATAGTTAACTGTTGCATCTAATATGAGACTGAGCCGCTCAAAGAACGTGTACAAACTGGAGATTCAGAACACCACTGTTGAGGACAGTGGCAAATACACAGTGAAGGCCAAGAACCAATTTGGACAATGTTCCGCAACAGCATCTCTCAATGTTTTTTGTAAGTTGTTTTCTTCTTGTGACATTATTACACATACTGTAACAGCATGCACTGCACTTCCTTGGGAAATTTGTCAAAGAAAGTTATTTAACTCTCTTTATGTAATTATGACACTTTTGTAATCGTAATACTGAACTGTATGTACTCAAGTATTACTGTGTCATACCTTTATACCTTTTAAGTGAGCATCTGTACTAATAGCAACATCTGTACCAATATCTGTTCTATAGTAAACTGTTATCTTTTGCACGAAAAATACATAGAGTTGTGGTCAGAAGTTCACATAGAGTCATCATGAACATGCCGTGAACATTGCGATATAGAGCTTCCCATTATCATGTTTTTTCTTTGGAGCAGAATGATTGTACTATATACTGTACATCTTTAATACAAGAAAACCTCAATAATTTAGAGCATATTTTATGTAGATCTTTATGAAATGGTCATGGTCCCATGGTCCCTTTTCTCTGATACCCAATATTATACATAAAAAATAAATATGTGGCGGAATATCTATTCATAGTGTTGGCCCACTAACAGTAGTAACATTAATAGTCTTGGGACATACCAGAAATTAAGCATTGCGGTTGTTTTAAAATGGCTCCAAGAGACTTTTCTGACTCCTCTTTCTCAGATCTGCCCTGAGTTTCCTATTGTACTGTAAATGTGTTGGTCACACCACTTTGCACAGAAACCAATAACATGAATTTCAGAGACCTTGGGCTTGGAAACATCAGGGACTTCAGCACCATTGAATAAAAAATATCTAAATATCAATGTTTTTGATCCTTTATCCTCTGTTGACCCTGTTTTAATATCAGAAAACCCTAATAAATGTAACTTTTGTTACATTTTCTTCTATAAATTATGAGTGCCGTACGTTCATTCTGTCCCAGAAAAAGCTTGGTTTAACAAAGTCGATGAGTCGCAAAAAAAAATATTTTTTAATGGTGATGCTATGTAAACCTCTGACTGCAACCGAAACCTATATATACTGTAAGGATTACCCCAAAACCACAGTTTAAAGCATGAATTTTGGGTGAAATGATCCTTTGGCCTGTGAAGCTGGGTGAATGACCAGGTCACTATGTACTATACTCTCACAGCTCTGGTTGAAGAACCTGTCAAAATGGTAGTATTGAAGAAAAGCTCAGATGCTGCAAGCATACAAAGTAGCACCTCTGCCATGCACATGGCTTCAACAATACAGGAAACAAAAAGCAGCAGCTCCAGCATGGCTCAAATAAAATTTCAAAGCATGTCAGCAAGTAGCATGACCTCAATGACATCTGAAACAATGGTAGCCATGGGTTCAAGCAGCATGATGGAAATGTCTAGTCATGCCCAAGTTGCAGGGTCCTCCCTCAGATCCATTTCTTTCAAGCGCAAAGGTGAGAAAACAAGTGGCGACTTAGATTGCTGAAACCACAGAGCATGCTGTAGCAGTAGAAAAAAAAAATATGACATTAACAAAGCTATAGCTAATTTTTTGCTTACTGTTTTTCAAACAGGTATACCACCAAAGATTGAAGCTGTGCCTCAGGATATTAGCATAGTGTCAGGAAAGGTTCTAACTATGGCCTGTGCATTTACTGGAGACCCCGTGCCAAATGTTGAGTGGTCCCATTTAGGGAGGATACTGTCCCGTGAAGAGAGTGAAAGGCTGCTGATTGAGACCACTGAGGACACTACCACACTCATCATAAGTGGCATAAAAGAAAAAGATGGTGGAGCATACACCCTCAAACTTTCAAATGAGCTTGGCTCTGATACTGCTACCATCAATGTCAGCATTCGATCTATGTGAAAAAATATATATATTAATCCAGTCCATACCCTGTTATCCTTTCTTCAATATATTTTATTTATTGAATGAGTATGAAAAATTCTGTTCTAGATAAAGACCTGGATCTCTATTCTGTAAATATGAACTATTTTTATATCAAACTTGACATTAATTTATGCCAAACCAAAGTCTAAAGTTGTTATAAAATGTGCCATATTGGGTAATTATGACTTTTTGAACCATTTTTCTGTGACATGTACATAATGTATATAGCCGAATTTAACGGTTATGGGAAATGTATGAATTGTTATTTATGACAATAATAACTTAAACGAATGGAATGAAATGTTTAACAGGAGAAAGTTTCTCATGGAACGAATACCCTGTGAAACCTGAAACAAAATTATGTGCCTCAACAATATGTTGAAGTCTTAAGATTGCCTCAACAGGTAGAGAGGCTCCCTGTTGAAGTTCTACTAAAACAAAGGGACAAAGCTGTGCACTGTACATCTGTGCATATAGTATTTCAGTACGCAAATGAATTGTTTTGAACTTGATCATAAGACCTTGAATGCTGTTTGTGTATTACCCTCACATAAGCAGCATGACTAGGTCTTGTGTTCAGAACGACTATATCATATCACCATTTTAATGACATGCTCAAAGTGCGAGCGGCCTGCACGTTGAGCTGATGATGATATGTGCTCATGTTCTGCCAAAGGACTGTTTAAGTTTGATCTTGTATAAGCAACATCACCTGGCCAATAATTTCTTTGATCAATTTAGACACTCCTTTGCAGAATCTGTGCCACCTCTTGGAGGAATGCTAGGTTATATTGTGTGTTTTTGTGTTAGTGTGTGTATTAGCGTTAGAATCTCACCTTGTCAGGGTAAATCAACAAGCAGTGTACCACAGTAACTACATCTGCTGTGCAAAGAAAACATAAAACACATAAATGCAATACCCTGTAATCTGATTCAATAACAAATTAATATATGTAGAATTACCTATATATTCTGCCTCCTTGAGTTTTATGAATTTTTGATTTAATAAAGCATGATTTCAGCACCATAAATCTTTACTGTTCATTTATTTACTAAACTGCAAAACTGCCTTTACAGCCATGGTATACAGTATTAACCTGAAATATAATCAGTTTTAATAAGGATAAAACCCCAATATGTTGTCATATGGTTACCGCTTCAGAAGTTGCACAGTACAGTACACCAATGGAAGGCTGTAAAAACATTAGTCATTGGTATTCAAATACCAATCACTCTATCAAAGTAAAAAAATTAAGAATAAAACAGTGGGTGGTGTCTAGGAAAATAATCACCAATAATCAACTCCAGCAGGTTAGAATTCTCTTATACCTCTTCAGCATTGTTATTTCAGATGAAAATGTGAAAAACAGGGGAAAAAAATATCCTGTTTAGCTTTTCTAATTAATTCTATTGGTGCAGGTGTGTATATAAATTGAGGAATTAGCTTATTAGTTCTCAACTCTAGCCTGGTTTCGGATTATCAATGTATGCAACATAAATATATAATTAAAAAAACAGTATATATATATATATATATATATATATATATATATATATATATATATATATATATATATATAAAAGTTAAGATAAATCTCTCTATATATATTTTATATAATGGTATATATTTAGTATAATAGATAAAATATCACTAAATAAAAACAGTATATAGAAGTTATGGAGCATTTAGCACAAATTTAGCGCTTTTCTTTCACCGGAAGTATCCATGTGGCTAACCGGATGTAGCTACTTCTGGGAAAAGAAAACAGTTACATTTCTATTAAATACATTGTAACTTTTAAATATAACTCCATGTATCTCAGTGAGGCTACAGAAGCTTCACGTGCGTCTTATTTGAACTCCGGAATGCATTTTTGCAAAAAAAAAAAAAAAAAAAAAATGGTATTGTGGTATTTTGCCCAGATTACTTGCACTAATCAGTGTGTAATCTGAAAATCCAGGTAACAAACTTCAGGTCGATGTGTGGGACATTTATAACGACCAGGACCTGCTGTAATGTCTTTATATACACTTCAATTTTGTTTTAACTCAATAAATCAGAACAATCTCTTTAATATTTAGGTTGCCAGATTTAGATTTTCAGGCTCACGTTGAGTCCGAGTGGATGAGAATATACAGTAAATTATATTGTAGCCCTTAAAGCTCAGAGCAGTTTAGCCATTATTTGTTTTGATGTTTTACTAATAAACATATATAGGGCTCAGGAATGTGCAGTATAAAGTTATGCTTTTTTTTTAGCACAACATAGGCAATATGATGAACAACATTTTAGTTCATTTAACTCACTATACAAACATGACCGAGCAAAACATTTAAAATAATAATAATAATAAAATTAAATGAAGCATGGAGGAAAAGAAATAGCATAAATTCACATGATCATACGTCGTTTATTGTAAAAATAAAAATATATAGGTTCATTTTAAAAGTTCTACATTTTTGCAACTTCACTCCCATATTCCGATAATGGTAAAACGTACCCATTATAAAAGTAATGATAACTTTTGTTCTATTTGACACAGACTGGTAAGGCTTCCATAAACTCCTTTTTTTTTCATTGACCTTCGCAGTGTCGCCAGCATGTATCTGTGCCGCTTGAGTTTTTAAGAGTTTTAAATGAATTCACAATTTCATTTGTAGTGTATAATGATATTGTATAAGCAATAACAACAATATCAATAATATTATTAATAATTATAAGAATAAGAATCGTCATCATCATCATCAGTATATGCAGAAGCAGCATCCAAGTTTTAAGTGATCCTCTATGGGCGCTTTCTCAGGAGTGTTCTCGAGAACACTTGTCCCCAAAATCAGATAAATTCTGATCAGTGTGAATGCAATCATTCTGCAATCGTATGTGAGTAAGAAAGTAGATCGCTGTTTAGACCTGACATCATCAGTGCCATCATATAGCATATAGCACTTCCTGATCCAGCGTGTCGCTCTTGATGTTTTTCTTAAAATATCAGTAATAACAGACATACTGTTATTAGTGATAGTGAGTGTGGTTTGAATCATTTGTCATTATTTGAACAATGTCTCCTAAATGCAATAAGACTTAATGTAATAATATTAATAATTACTATAATAGAAATATTAATTATTAACTATATCACTTACACTTACACAGCTATCATACACAGGGATTTAAAAAAAAAAAATTAAAAAAAAATTTCCCAGTTCTGTTAGTAGGCTGGGGTCAGAAGGGAGTCATTATATGGTGCCTCTGGAGCAGACATGGTTAAAGGCCTTGCTCAAGGGCACGATAGCAGCACCTGGCGGAGCTGGGGATGGAACCACCTACCTTCTGATCAGTAACTCAGAGGCTTATCACATGCTCATTCATACACTATGGGAACACCCTAATCTGTGGGAGGAAAAACGGATTACAAAGAGGAAACCCAACAAGCACACACAAACTCCATGCACACAGTCCCGAGGCGGGAATCGAACCTGTACCCTGTGCCACTAGTTAACCACTATGCCACTGTGCCACCAAAGAAGATGTTATTTGTAGGAATTAGCTAAAGTAATGAATTAGTAAATACACTTTTGTGTTATTACAATACTCATACTTATACAGTATACAGTATATTCGTGCAGTGGGCAGGAGAATGCTGTTTTCGCACCACTCTGGCAACCCAATAAAGTTTCCGGCGTGTTTGCCACGCAGACAGATGTGCAAGATGTCGGCGCGCGCAGTTCTTCACTTTAGTCTCTGTCTTCAGCTTCTCTGTTTAAGTGGTTTCCTCGAGTTGATTCGTGCAAGCGAGTCAAAGGATGAGGTACAAATCGAGGTTTTATTCGTACCTGAAAACTGCACCCAGAAAGTGAGGAAGGGAGACTTATTACACGCGCATTATGATGGATTTCTGGCCAAGGACGGATCTCAGTTCTACTGCAGGTAAAAGCACCAACACTCCTTATACAGAGGCATGTCGCACATTATAATAATACATCCTTATAGGATCTGACCAGAGCATCAGATGACAACGGTGGCAGGAGATCAAGAGCTACAGTAGGGTTCAGCAGCTTTATTTTGTGCACATCACTCAGCCTGGGCAGTGTGATTCAAACAGAAGTTGAATATCACACTGACATGAATTAATTATCTTAATGATTTGCCATATATATAGTAAGTGTTATAAGAAATTAGATAGATAGAAGGAAATTCCAGAAGAAAAAAAAAAATCTGTCTTAGTGGATGGCATTTTGGCCTTCCACCTTCAGGGTCTGGGTTCGATTCCCACCTCGGGGCCTGTGTGCTTAGTGGGTTTCCTCCATATACTCTGGTTTCCTCCCACATTTTTTTTTATTTTTTATTTTATAGAACTTTATTAATCCCAGAGGGAAATTGCTCAATTTTCACATATCCCAATTAGGAAACTGGGGTCAGAGTGCAGGGTCAGCCAGCTTACAGAGCAGCGCCCCTGGAGCAGATAGGGTTAAGGGCCTTGCTCAAGGGCTCAACAGTGGCAACTTGGCGATGCTGGGGTTCGAACCCCCGACCTTCCGATCAGTAACCCAGTAACCCACAGCCTTAACCGACTGAGCCACCACTGCCCCATGCACACCCCCCATGCACACCACATGCAATTGGCATTCTCAAATTACCCATAGTGTGTGTATGAATGTGGGTGTGTGAGCCCTGCATGGATTACCTGGTTTATACAGGGCTCCAGGCCTCTTGTGACCCTGTATACAGGATAAAACGGTATAGACAATGTGTGAGTGAGAGTGATTGTGTCATATCCAAATTAAGAAAGAAAAAAGAAAAAAAGAAAGAAAAATCCCTTAGGCAAGTACACTCATTTAAATGTTTTTCTTCTTCTTTTTTTCTGTACAGTATGTATATATGTATATGTATTTCTTTCTTTTTATATACAGTATATACTGTGTATATATATATATATATATATATATATATATATATATACAGTATATATATATACTGTATATATTACCAGTCAAAAGTTTAGACACAGTTTCTAATTCAATGGTCTTTCTTGAATTTTTTTTCTTTCTTTTGTGAAGGCACCCAAAATATCTCCTTTGAACAGTTGATATTGAGATGTGTCTGCTACTTATGCTCTGTAAAGCCTTCATAACGGCTCTAACCTGAGCTGCTGGTAATTGGTGATTAATATGGATCCCTGCCGTGCATATTTAAGTGTTTTCCCTGCTCTACCACACCCAATTCAATTAAGCTGTCAGTTATGCTGTTAATTATTTGATTAGTTAAATCAGATGTGCTGGGACCTAGAAAGCACTAAACTGTGTGCAGGGCCACGGTCCTCCTGGACTAGAGTTAAGAGCCACTGGTTTAGTAGACCAGTCACTCGTCCACAACGTCTTTCACTTATTAGCATTAATACATCTATATCTTATTTAAGGTTTATTTTTGCACAGTCTGATTAAATATAAAGTACAATACTGTGCAAAAGTCTTGACCCCCCCCCCCCTCTCCCCTAATTTCTTCATGTTAAATCATATTAAATAAAAGCAATCTCATTTCCTCTCTTGTCTCTTCCAGCCACTCGGCATTCAGCATCATCAGTATACTAATCACCGGCCTGATCATCTGTCATCATCTGCACCTGTTTCTCACTGGTTCATGCCTTAACTTAGATGATGCTTATACATGATTCATAGGTCACTGTGTGGATTAACAAAAATTTTTTTTTTTAAATCACTAAAACTGCTCAGGTACAGGAACTGGGGCCTAGTTTTGAGAACTATTCCTCAAAACTACAATAAAGTCTGGTTCTTTGAAAGCAAAATATGAAGAAATATATCAGGAAAGCCCTGTACTTAGGTCACAAGTTCACCTCTGCTAATTAAGTTTTACGTATATAACTAGAGTAATAATAAGTATAGATATATTATTATTATTATTATTATTATTCTATTTTTTTAGATGGCTCTTTTGCCCTCTAGTGGAACAATGTATTATTATTATTATTATTATTATTATTATTATTATTATCTATTTCAATTAATTTATGCTACATATAAATTTAGTTCACGGTCTAGATGAACAATTATTTGTATTTATTATTATTATTATTATTATTATTATCCTTATTGATCTTTTTTTTTTTATAGAGTGCATATTGAAAGATCACAGTAAAAAAAGAAAAACAGTAGGAAAATTTTAATGAAATAAACATATGAAGAATGACAAAAAAAGTTTCATGAATTTCAGGAAAAATTTAGGAGATGCACTGTTTTATTGGTATATATTGACCTTTCTCTTCTCCAGTCGCTCAGCTAAAGATGGACAGCCCCACTGGTTTGTTCATGGGGTTGGTGAGGTCATCAAGGGCTTGGATCTGGGCCTGAAAGATATGTGTCCTGGTGAGAAGAGAAAGATCACAGTACCTCCTTCATTGGCATTTGGTGAGAAAGGGAAAGGTAAGACTCTACCAAAGACATCACAGCTCTAGGTTTGGTCCTGAGTTCAGGTAGTTGTCTGTCTGTCTGTCTGTCTGTCTGGTGTTTCATGTTTTCTCCTTGTGTATGCGTTAGCTTATTATTATAGTTAATTAAATGTAGTGAGGTTTTTTCTGTTTTATACCTTCAGATCCTGTGCCACCCAATGCAACCGTGATCTTTGAGGTAGAGCTTTTGCATGTGCGACGAGGCCCACGCAGCATGGAGGCCTTCAAGGAAATGGACCTCAACAACGACCGGACTCTAACGAAAGAAGAGGTGGGTGATTTTGATCACTCTGGACTTTTCTTATTCTCATTTTACATAATCACCCTATTTCTTTTTATCATTCATTAGGTGAAAGAACACTTAAAAATGGAAGCGAAGAAATTAAACGTACAGAAAGAAGAGTCCTACTTCGAAGAAGTTGTGACCGATATCTTCCGGAGGAATGACAAGAATGTGGATGGAACTTTGACCGTAAAAGAGTACAATGTCTATGAGCATGATGAGCTTTAGCTGCTAACAGACGTTGCGTTTCCTAATAGTTATTTTTTATGCTGGTGTGGGGTATGGTTTTGTTTTTGTTTTTTTTTGAGGAAGGGAAGACACCACTCTGGCTAGGCAAACTTTAAATAAAGATTTTTTTTATGGATAATTGTTCCTGTGTTGTGTACTTAATACATTTATACAAAATTATGTTATTTTGTATAAATCATTATTAAGCAAGGTATTTAAAAACCCATCATATAAAAAGGTGGTGTTAGTATTACTGAGGAGCCAGTGTGCTTGTGCCTGTGATGGATAGGTACCCTGTCCAGGGTGTATCCTGCCTCAAGGTTCCAGACTTCCCGCAATCCTGTACAGGAAAAGTGGTGGAGAGAATGAGTGAGTCAGTGTTATTTCCACATTCTGAAGTATAAATGATTAAGTTTAAACAAATACCATGAGTTCTAGATGAAAGTGTATGACTTAAAGAGATGACTGGTGTAGATGCGGACATATTATTTCACTAGTTTTGACGCGTATCTTTGGTTTGAAGTTTCACTCACACGACAGAAGTCCGATCTCTTTGTCTCTTGTAGTTCATTTTGTCAGCATCAAAGAATCAACACTTCACACAGTCGTCTTGAGTAAATCCACTGTGATTACAGACACCAGTTGCTGTATCTTATAAATTTCTTACGCATATAACAACACTTTTGTTGTATATATCTGCTTATGGGGAGCTCACGGTCAAAAGCTTGTGTTTCCGTAGCCTTCCGCATCTAAACTGACTTTTCTGTCATGCGATAGTCATACAAATACATGTAATAGTGGAATGACATCACAGACCAACTTACGATTGTCAAAATGGATGCTTAACTAACGCATTCAGAGCTTATGGCTTATGTAATAAACTTAACGCTTAATTCTTAACTAATGAATAGAATAAGGTAGAATGAATAAAATAAATCAGATAAAATAAAATAAACACAACAACAAATTCTGCAGATCCATCTTACATAACAAATGTGGTACGGATCTTACATTCCAGGCCCTAATTGACAGGCAGGAAGACTGACAATTACAATTTTGTGTTTTTTTTTTTGTAACGACATGGCATTAAACATTCTTAACCTTCAAAAACGTGTTAAAGTTTTTTTGTTTTTTTGTAACGACATGTTCTTGTCCTTCAACAACATTTAAACTTTCTTAAATCTATAATATTTATCTCAGGTGTTTATGTTTGCATATCAAATTTCATAACAGATTATACACATTTAACAGTCTGTTTCACATATGACGCACAGCTTAGATGATTGCTTATACTGTACTTGATTCATAGGTCACTGTGTGGATTAACAAAAAAAATAAAAAAAATTCACTAAAACTGCTCAGGTACAGGAACTCTGTACTTTCCAGAGTGTTGCTCTTAGTTTTGACTAACACACGTCTCACAAGTCCCCCTCCAACATCTCCAATCGAGAGGTTTTTTCTCTCTTGAAACCATTTTTGCCGTTCCTGGAGCAAGGGCAAGTATTCACGCACCCATCGCTTCCAGAGCAGGTCTGATAGATATTGGATCTGCTTCCACCCGCGACGTGCATAGATGTCTTCCTTTTTGAAAAATCCCGGGGGCAGGTTTGGCTGTTTTTTCATCAGCAGCAGGTGGTTTGGTGTCAGAGGTTCCAGTTTGGACGAGCAGCTGTTTCTTTTTACAGATGCCTTTCGTTTTTGCTGTGTAGGAATTCCCTGTTTGAATTCTGCTGCTGCTTTACCCTTTTGCAACGTGAGAAGTTCTTCTTTAAAATTTTGTCTTTGAGTGAACTGAATGATTTTGTTTTCTGCTATTGTTAGGTCTTGAACTGTTAGAGACTTGTGATTTTCTGTCTTTGGGTCATCTACTTGTGTTTTGACCCTTTCTGTTTTTTGTTTGAGCATGTCTCTGATGCGAAGGATCCAGGCAACAGATCTTTTTAACTTGTGCCAATCAGAGTGATAGTTAATCAATTTGCTCATTGCGTCTGTGCTTTCTGTAATGCTCATAATGTTCACTAAAGCTGAGAGCTTAATTTCGTTGTCATTTTCTTTCATTGACGTGTCATAAATGTTTTCAGGCCATTTGCACTCTGCTTCTTTGAGAAAGGAGGGACCATGGATCCAGTCAACGTTTTTCATAAACTTTTCACAGGATACCCCCCTGGATGCAGAATCAGCTGGGTTTTGTGAGGTATTAACGTACCTCCATTGCTGTGACTTGGTTGATTCTCTTATAATGGCGATTCTGTTGGCCACAAAGGTTTTAAAACGAAGTGTTTCGTTATTAATGTATCTCAAAACAGCAGTACTGTCAGTCCAAAACATAGAGTCCAGCAATTTCAATTCTAGCTGTTCTTTCAACATTTTGTCATTTTTTACAGTGACCACTGCCGCAGTCAGTTCCATTCGTGGAATGGTGGTTTGTTTCAGGGGTGCTACACGGGAATTCCCCATCATGAATGCACAATGTGTAAGTCCATCAGCGTTTACTAACCTGAGATATGAGACAACTCTGTATCCCATTTCACTTGCATCCGAGAAGTGGTGGAGTTGTGCTGTAGCTTTAACTCCCGAAGTCGGCTGGTTTTATGCATCTTGCTATGCTGAACTAGGACAGTCGGTGCAGCTCTTGCAGCCAGGTTTTCCATGCCTTTGCAAATTGCTCGGGAATGTCATCATCCCAGGCTAGTTTTTCTTTACATAACTGCTGCATTAGAATTTTAGCTGGCAATGTGACAGGTGAGAGAAAGCCTAAGGGGTCGTAAATCGAACTGGTGCTTGATAGGATTCCTCGTCTTGTCACAGGTCGTTCTTTTAATCTAATCTTAAATTTGAACATGTCTGAATCAATGCACCACAGCACCCCCAGAGCTCTCTCAAGGGGCAGTGCATCTTTACTCAAGTCTAAGTCTGCTTGATCATAGGTTGCAACAGACTTCAGGCAGTCGTCGACGTAAAAGTTTTTAAGTACTGTTTTAACTTATGATCAAGCAGTCGCCCTGTACAATGATCTCAAAAGCCTCACAGGGCAAGCAACAGCCGTGCCCTACTGACTTCCATACCCGAAAGCGAAATGATCAAAGACATGAGAGACTTAGACTTGAGTAAAGATGCACTGCCCCTTGAGAGAGCTCTGGGGGTGCTGTGGTGCATTGATTCAGACATGTTAACTTAATGCTTAATTCTTAACTAATGAATAGAATAAAGTAGAATGAATAAAATAAAGCAGATAAAATAAAATAAACACAACAACAAATTCTGCAGATCCATCTTACATAACAAATGTGATATGGCTCTTACAACTGGAAAAAGTCATAATTTTAATAATTTGCCATGATTTTAAGGTTTTAGGAAAAATACAACATGAATACATTAATTGTGAAAATTAAATGATAGCGTTTGCTTAAATTTTATGGCTCATCATTGTTGACAGTGTGTATTAAGTTTTCTATGGACTTAGAGGTTTTTATCCCAAATAAAATTTAAATAAGTGACAAGAAATCAAGAAAACAACCTAACAATCTAACGTATATATTATAATCATGTGAAGTTAGATACAACTCAGGTAATTATATTGATTATAATATTAAAGGAAATACAACTTACAACCAATTTAATAAACAAACAAAAATGGTAAAATGGTTAAAAACATCTAAAAATTAAATGTTTTGAAAGTCAAGAAAAAGTTAGAAAGTTATTTTAATTCATTGACAAAGGGCCAGTGTCATGGTGGTGTAGTGGTTAGTAATGTTGCCTTGGTCTGTGTGCATGGAGTGTGCCAGGTCTCCCTCTGCTTGACAGTGGTGTCAAACGTATTCACATTCATTACTTGAGTAGAAGTATAGATACTAGGGTTCAAAAATACTTCTTTAGAAGTTGAAGTATCAACCCAAGCTTTTTACTTAAGTAAAAGTTTAAAAGTACTGGTTTCAAAACTACTTAAAGTATAAAAGTAAAAGTACTGTGAGGGGCGACAAAAGCATTAAGGTCTCGCTTTCTGATCATGCGAAGGGGGGGGGATGGAGGGTGCGTTGTGCGCGTACTTATCATGCGACCAGGAGGGGGGGGGTAATGGGGGTTGTGCGCATTCTTATCATGCGACCGGGGGGGTTGCGCGTTCTGATCATAAAAATAGAGTAACGAGGCTATTTTTTAAAATGTAAGGGGTAGAAAGTACAGATAATTGCTTAAAAATGTAAGGAGTAGAAGTAAAAAGTCGGCTGAAAAATAATTACTCCAGTAAAGTATAGATACCCAAAATTTCTACTTAAGTAAGGTAACGAAGTATTTGTACTTCGTTACTTGATACCTCTGCTGCTTGGTGGGTTTGTTCATCAGATTAAGAGAGCAGCTGATGAAATGCCATTACAAAGCAGCAAACAGGTATTTGAAGCTGCTGGTGCCTCTGGAGTCCCGCGAACCTCAAGGTGTAGGATCCTTTAAAGGCTTGCAGTTGTGGATAAACCTACTATTCGGCCACCCCTAATCAATGCTCACAAGCAGAAACGGTTGCAGTGGGCCCAGGAATACATGAAGACTAGTTTTTAAACAGTCTTGTTTACTGATGAGTCTCCTGCAAGCCTGGATGATCCAGATGGATGGAGTAGTGGATGGTTGGTGGATGTCCACCATGTCCCAACAAGGCTGTGACGTCAACAAGGAGGTGCCGGAGTCATGTTTTGGGCTGGTAGGCTGGTTTAGGGTCCCTGAAGGTGTGAAAATGACCTCTGCAAAGTATATTGACTGACCACTTTCTTCCATGGTACAAAAAGAAGAACTGTGACTTCCGTAACAAAATCATCTTCATGCACGACAATGCACCATCTCATGCTGCAAAGAATACCTCTGTGTCATTGGCTGTTATGGGAATGAAAGATGAGAAACTCATGGTGTGGCCACCATCCTCCCCTGACCTCAACACCATTGAGAACCTTTGGAGAATCCTTGTGGTCTATGATGGTGGGAGGCTATTCTGACATCCTGCAAAGAAATTCAAGCAGAAACTGTCCAAAAACTCACAAGTTCAATGGATGCAAGAATTGTGAAGGTGATATCTGTGTTAAGCTGTAACATGTAGCCCTGTTAGGATGTTTTTGATTGAAATAGTTTTTGATTTCAGTAAATGTGACGTCCTAATGGTGCAAATTCAACAAAAGCCCATTTTCAGTTCTTTACAACCTATAAAATGTTTTAACTCGGTTGTATAATAATTTGGAACAGTGCATTTTCATTTTTTTATTTTTTAAATAAATATTGTTATCAAAGAATAAAATTCAATAAAATTCAAATTATACCCTAATAGTTGATGACTAGAAAATTATACTGACTGTCACCCTCATGTTTGTGTTTCCGTCTGGCTCTCCCTTTTAGTTATGATGTCATAGTTAGTCCTGCCGGAGTCTCTGCTTGCACTCTACAGTAAATATACATTCATATTATACATTATGTGACTGTGACCATACCTAACTGCCATCTCTCCTCTTCTTCTCTTTCTCCCCCTCTTTCTCTTCCCTTGCTTTGTACCCCGAGTTTTCTGAGATAGGCTCCAGGCCTCCTACAACCCTGTCCAGTGAGCGAGTGAGTGAGTTCTTTGTTGCTTTAAGCACATTGTAATAAATGCAGGTTTCACTAGAGGGCTCCCTAATGCAACAGATGCAATTAGATAAGAGGAACACAAGTTTGTCTGTAGGAGTACACTGTGCATTTTAGTGGTTTCCAGCTGCTTCTACAATGGGTGTGGATCTGAGTGAGAGAGACTGAGAAAGACGATAGGGGAGCATTACAAAGACACCAGACAATGGCTAATGTAGATGACATTACAGCGTGTTGCTGATTCGATTCCTTTTTTCTTGTGTAACCAACACGCAATGTAAAGAAATATCTGTTTAAATGCAGGAGCAGAGAAGCTGGAAATGCAGATGAAAAAGATGGACGGGTGTTAAATATGAGAAAGGGAAAAATGTGGGAGTGTGAGCGGCAGTTTACAAGTGAAACAAATACACACTTTTCCACTCAATATGAAGTCAGCAAGCTCCACCAAAGAGAAGTTCACTTAAAACATAAGTAAAAAAAAAAAAAAAAAAAAAAAAATATATATATATATATATGTTTTTTTGTTTTTTTTTAAGTGCATATGACTTAAATTCTGTTTCCTCCCTTCCCTTCCCTTTCGCCCACCATAAGCGGCAGAGATATGACATAAGCCATGTGCGAGCCAGCAGATCCAGAAGAGAGGGGGAGGGTTTGGTCAAAAAGGAGGAGAAGAAAGTGTCATAAACAGTGAGAATACTTCAAATGCAAACCCCAAAATATAGGACATTTTCTAGCAGAGGGCTCTTCTTCTTCTTCTTCTTCTTCTTAGTTTTCTTCTAATCCTGCTTAAAAATAAGAGACTTTTTACAGTGACTGGTAACCTGTAGCCAATAGAAGACTAGGGAACAAACAAACAAACAAACAAACAACTTTAATCTCAATATAGCAAGTCTGTCTCAGTAAATCTGAGAGTCTCCCCTTCCCTTTAAGCCGTGGTACCGGGCATTTAGTGTACAGCCGTTCTGTGGGATGTGTGGATGTCCAGCGGTTGACTTGATTACAGGTCTCGCAGTGTAAATGCTACTTGAGAGCTCTAGGTTAAAGACGATAATTTGTTTCACACCGCATCTCAGCCACCTCATGTTCCCATGACCTTACTTTTCATGTGCGGCTCATATCTACAGTTATGTAATGCCACAGTTTAAAAATGTTGACTGTTATGAGTAATGCAAATAATAACAAATTACATTTTCACTTCAGTTGTATTCGGGTTGAATGGCATTGATGTGTGATGTACAAAGATGCCAAAAAAGACAAATGTTAAAAAAATAATAACATTATCATAACAACTGAACTAAAAAATTAATCATGAATATAACAGAATGATATATTTAAAGATAGAATAGTGTAAACACATTTTTTAAAATTCTTTTTATTATTATTATTATTATTATTATTATTATTATTATTGTGGTGATAATAATAATAATAATCACAATAATAATAATAATTATTATAATAATAATAATAATAATAATAATAATAATAATAATTATTATTATTATTATCATCACAATAATAATTATTATTATAACATTGTTATATGTCATTATTATTATTATTGTAATAATAATAATTATTATTATTATAATAATTATAATAATTATAATATTTATTATTATTGTGATTCTTCTTCTTATTATTATTATTATTAATTTTATTATTTTTATTATTATTATTTATATAAACCAATTTGCAGGCACACAAGGTTGTCTGAAAATCACTGTAAATTCTTCTTAAGAAGCTTTTAACTGTCACAAGCACTGTTTTTGCTGCATTGGGCGACATGATGCTCTTCAATATTTATGAACGTAAGAAAGATTTAAGAAAGAAAGTTAAGCAGATAGATAATCTGTTCACAGGAGATAACTTTTTGTACAAGAGACATGAGACACACATGTTGTGTACAGGAAGCTGTTGTGTTTTGTACACATGGTTAAACCTGCTACATCCCATTCTCCAGTCAAGATTTTAGAAATTTTAAACCTATGAGATCACATAAGTATATATATACTTAGCTGATGCTCGATTGGACCTTACAGTATTTGGCTTAATCCCTGAACTACAGTAAGATGCTGTCATCCAAAACTGAAGTGAAACTGAAACCAGGGAAGGATGCATTGTGAACAATTTTTTTTTGTAATTAAAAAGTATTCATATGAACAAAACAACACTTTTTTTCTTGCTTCAAGTTGTTGCCATGATTCACTATAAGACGAAAAAAAATTTCAATTTCATATTTACATGGGCACAAACACAACAGCAGGCTGATTTATTGATTGGGTCTATCGTAAATCAGCCCAGAATAAACTCTGCAGTAAACTATGAAGTCAGGGCTCTACATGGGTATATCCATCCTAAATCTTGTCAACACGTCGTAGTGAGAGGGTGCTACTACAGCAAAATAATCAGCAAAGGCATGGTGTGATGGTACTACACTGAAAATGTATTTCCTGGATCCAACCATTCCCAAGGTGTTTTATTTCTATTATACTGATTTGATGCAGTGTTTATTCAAATTACTTGTTTTTTTTAATGTATGTACAGCTACAGTTCCTGTGGATCATCCCCAAAATAATTTAGTCAAGTTATAAACCCATTTTTATTCATAAACCAAAATCCATCTGTTTATTATTAGCCTTAAATATTGTGTCAATATCACTGCTGTTAAAATTATGAAACAAATTTTGCCTGATCAGATTCAAACTCAACAGCTCTGTGGAATAAATATTAATGTTAATTGACTGGAATAACCTAGTTTGATTATGCAAAAGTTTAATTGTTTAACATAGAGTTTTAACATGGCCTAATTATCACAGTTCTGTAGGGGTTTTTTGGCCTGCACAGACACTTTTTCTGTGCACATTAAAAAAAAAAAAAAAAAAAAGCAGGATTTTTAAAAAAGTTTAACCCGACAGCATATGAAAATTCCCAGGAAGCCTTGTGCTTTATCACAGAGTCTCTTTGTGTGAGAATGAACACTTCCATTGTACAATACAGTTCAACACATCAGCATTAAGCTCAAATATAGCCACTCAATCTTCACCCTCATTATATACAAAAAAAAATCTATGTGAAGAATGATATACTTCTATCAAAGAAGAAAGACTGTGTTGAAGAAATAGATGACGAGTTATAAGAACAATGTTATATAGGTAATGGATGATGAAACATACAGTATACATTTGACATGAGACACGTTCAAGTCAAACCGGGACTTTGATTGTGCAGAATAACAGAACACAGTTATGTGACGGGAACAACTGCTGTGGGCTCCGAGCCACCTCGGCCAGGATTGTCATTTATGAACATACCACCTTTCAGTTTGCACCATTTAAATGTTTATCTGCAGCTAACAGTCTCATCACTGTTTAAACCTTGATTAATGAGAAATTTCATTACAAGTCCCAGTTTGACTTGAATGTCCCTTGTATAGGAAAGTACCTTGTTCATGCTTACCAGAAAACATTGTAAAGCACTGTGGAGCAGGGTATGTGTTTAAAGAGCAGTCTTTTGATTAATAAAGAAATCAAGGAAATTTGGCAAGTCCTTTAGAGGCAATTACTTAATATTGCAACTTCAGCTGACCAGTGAGGAATTTGTTGAGGATGAAAGCTATTACTCTTAAATGAGGTAGTGATGTGTTGTTATAAGTGAATCAACCCTTTGTGTCAGCTCTTTCAGGTGACTGCAGGGAGCTGAGTATATCTGTCATGTACTGTACTGTATATGAGACTGTATATGAGACTGTATATGAGAAGTGTTCTTAGTCTGTGACAATACTTCTCAATAAGACTTTTAATTACATCCATTGAATTTAATTTACTCATGACATTTTTTGCACAACATAATGTAAACGAATGTGTTTTTCTCTCTTATCTGAATGCGAACAAAAAAGCATAACGGTCTGACTGTAATACTGCTTGTTATATCCTCATCTTTTATATAGTGAACATAAGAAAGTCAATATCAGGATAGAGGCAGTATAATCATCTAAATCGATAAACACAGATACTATGATATTGATAAAGAAATATGATACAGAATATGTTAAAAAAAATTGTTTTATATTTATTTAAACATTTTATTTTATTACTAATGTAAATTTGCACTATATAATGCTGACATATATATACATATAATGCTGCTTGTTCAGACTCAACTGGTGGAGAAGGATTTTAATAAAAAAAAAATTGGGAAAAGATCAATACTTTAGCTGGTAATGATAGAAGTCTTTTAGGAATTGTTTCTTATGCGACTCACTCAAAAGAGATGGAATTCTCATCACTAGAATAAGATAAAATTTTCCGGTTGGCCGATGAAGGAAACTATGGGATTACCAGAAGCAACATCTACTCCTTTAAGTCAAAAATTTGACTTTCGGATTTTAAGCAGCACTCACTGACATTAGTAGTAACATAACCACACATGCATCTCTCATGTAATTGAAAATGTATAATTTTATTTTATTTTTTTTTACATTGTTTTTGATGTAACCTGTATTCACGTAAAAATCTTTATTCACTACTCTTTGAGTCAGCTCATGTAAAAATACATCCATATATTCCATACATGTGAACAATTTTTTTTAAATAAATAAATAATGAATGTGACATAATCACATGTGAAATATAAAGCCACAATTTCTTCATTTGAAAAATTTTGAATATTGAGAATTTATTAGCTTTCACTTAACATGAAAGGCAAAGCAATAATTCAATCTCAGGTTCATTGTACTGTAAGTTCATTAGTGAATTATCTATAATAACATACTGTTATTTTATTACACAGCAGCTGTATGTTGGTGTCTGTTAGGTTACAAGTGGTTTATTTTAACACTTGTGAACTGTATATCAACTCTGTCTATTTGGGTGTGACAGGTCCTCCCTTTATTGGTACATAAAAAGAAAGAGTGCGTAAAAATGCCTGCCTGTTTATATGGGCGGGGTGAGGCTCACGTAAAGTGTCATGGGTCTGAGTAAATACTGGGGTTTACGCTACAGTAAAATCTTTGTTTTGTTTTCTCCTTTCATCTTCCTTATTTGTGTTTTAGTATTTGTAACAGGAGACCACATCTAAAGCAGTAAATGACGCTTTTGGTATCCTAATTATGGTGGAAGGCAGCATGTGACGCTATAGTATTTGCTTCATTTATCCTATGTAAAGACAATTTAAAAGTGAATACATACTGTACAGTATATTACATGTGTCTATTGTAAACACTGCAAAGTGTACAGGTAATTATCTCAGTTATCACAAGCTAGCAAGCTTAGCGTTAGCTTACTGTAGCTAAAACACTATAGTACTTGGTTCATTTATCCTATGTAAAGACAATTTAAATGTGAATGCAAAGTGTTTTTTTTTTTTTTGCCTAGCTAAAACACTAAGGTGGCTAACGTTAATTTATATGCTAACCTTACTTTGCATTTGATTGAACTCCATCATCCATACCCTACACATCCTACATTACTTGTGGTACTACAGTGGTGCGAGTTAGCTGGTTAGCTAAAGACAGCTGTAGATAAATTATTATGCACAGTATATGGGCTTAGTATAACTTTTATTGATGAGTTTACACAGAATGTACAGTTGTCATGAATGGCAAATCACACTATGGAGTTAAATTTTTTTTATTATTATTATTTTTTTTCTATATTGTAAAGTTTGCCACCTTAACATGGAGGTCTATAGGGATTGACATACTTTTGGAGCCAGCTCCCAGTGGACATTTGAGGAACTGCACATTTTGGCACATACTGTACACATTGTCTTCATTTTTCAGGGTTTTTCCTTTTTGTAAACTTCATCAAATTTAGATGATTCCACCTCCTCAACTCATGGATATTCCTTATACAGTACTTTATATAGGTGCATATATTCAGGTAACATAAAGCTAAATAAAAGCTTTGAGACACTAAAATGTACTTTTTAATATAATGGTATAGATGTTTCATGAAAAATAAGTTTTTAAGTTGTTTTCACACATTAATGCAATAACAATATAATGTTTGAAATATTACTAAAGATTATAGCATATTTTAAGGTATCCTGTAATTATTATGAGATAAGACAAGTAAAAAGCAATTAATGTTTTATTCTATTTCAACCGCAATACAGAAACATACACATAGGCTGTTGGGAAAGTTAACTAACATGTTTAAAATGTATTTTATCTTAAATGCTTAAATGCAGGTGGCGCGGTGGTGTAGTGGTTAGCACTGTCGCCTTGCACCTCCAGGGTCTGGGTTCGATTCCCCGGCCAGGCTCGATTCCCGTCTCTGTGTGCATGAGTTTGCATGTTCTCCCTGTGCTTCCTCCCACAGTCCAAAGATATGCAGGTTAGGCTAATTGGCGTTCCTAAAATTGCCCGTAGTGTATGATTGGGTGTGTGAGTGTGTGTGTGTGTGTGTGCCCTACGATGGATTGGCACCCTGTCCAGGGTGTACCCCGCCTATAGTGCCCGAAGTCTCCTGGGATAGGCTCCAGGTCCCCCGTGACCCTGAACACAGGATTAAGCGGTATAGAAAATGAATGAATGCTTAAATGCATATTTTACTTTATATGCATTATAATGTCACTTGTGGACATTTTTTCTGCCAATATCAGCTATTTTCTCAACCACAAATATGAAAACCAATGCAATGGACCACCTTTAAAAAATACATCATGTTGTGAGCTGAACTGGGAATTTTTAAAAATTAAAGTATCCAAGAATTTAAAAAAATTCCAAAGAATTATACTGTTCTATTTTACATTTTGTTTCTCTATTTAGTGTGATGGTGAGAAATGCAGAACAGGCTCCTCCTTGGTCCTGCACATCCAGGAAGTGGTTTTATTAGACCGACATCTTAAGGCCAATTCACAAAGCAGATCTGTTTGCTGAGGTCACAGTCAGACATTCACCCACAGACATGACTATAGTGATTTATACCCAGCCATCTCAGCTCTCCTTTCAGAGAACCATCTGGCCTTCACAATCTACTTTTCTCTATTTATCTACAGATGGAGAAACTTAAGTTAAGGTAAGTACTTCCTTAATGCCAACAATGCACATAACTAAAATGAAGTGCGTAATTAAGGAAAAAAGTACTTAAGTGGTATGATGTTATAAGACAGTAAATAAAAGAAGTGGTGGTGTTACTGTATGTGGCTCTAATTGGAGAAAAGTAATTGTTACAGACATCAAAGTTGCTATTATTTTTCTTTACGAAGATATATTGACAATTTCTTCCTCTTATAAAACCACAACAAATTTTAAAATGCGTTAATGAACAAAACTGAAAGCTTTATAACCATGTATTGCTAAATTGTTCTGCAATGTCCAAGAGACAAATTCAAGTTCATCTTGTTACATTATACCAGCTACAGTATAAGAAAGACACTGTTTGTTATGTTAGCATGTTACAAGACACTGACATTAAGTATACCTTATATTAGTTTTAAATTAAAATCTGATTAGAAAATATTTATTGTCTCCCTTTGTTAGATAACAGCATGTTTTTTTAGCCTGGCATTTTGTGAATTCTGTGAATTCACCCACAGACATGGCTATAGTGATTTATACACGGTCATATATGTTAATGTTATTGAAAGAATAGCGTATTAGCATTAAGTTATAATTAACATTTAAATAAGTAAATGAATATAAAACTGTGATTTTAATAAAAAATTTGCATCAACATCAGAGCTACTGACCATGCTCATGTAACAACTTACCAGGCCTATGATATATTTATGCAATATCATAGAGAGGGAGTGCTGTTGTGCTTGAATATTGATTCAGGCCAACATCACAACCTTAAGTGTGATAGCCTTAATAACAGTTTTACAAACACCATTATTATCAAGGGATTATGATTTTTTGTTTATTTAGCCAGTTATTTTGCTCTGGCAACACATAATGTATTCTTCCTTGACTGGCATTGAGCTGGCGACTGACAGTGTAACTCACAGGGGTGACAATAGTTTTAAATGCTTATCAAAACCATATAGTAAACCATGGAGGTGGTGGGCAGTCCTGTAAATCTCATAAGTTTCTCTTATTATCTTCATCTTTTGGTATTTTCACTTATACCACTTTTGGAATATCAGCTCAGTTTACTTCAAGGTTCTTAGGGTAAATCCCAGGTAGCATAAAATAGAAACATACTGTACTGTAGGGTGTACAATCCCTTGTTCCACATACCAAGTAGTACCCTTGATCAGGGCTTAGAAATTAATTTAGTATTCAGCCTTGTGTTAAAAGCTAGTTAGCTTTGTAGCTCACATTACCTATGAACAGAGCAACATGGATGGTTCAGAGGTCATTTGAAAAGCAACGTGATACATATGATTAAACATTCCAGTGTTGTTATGCTCTATATCAGCACTCGTGAAATCTCGTCCAATCAAATTACTCAGTCAAAATGAACTGTTGTATGAAATATAATAATGACAAGATGTATCATATATTTTGCTGTTTTGTTTTATTTTTTGGTTGTGTATGTATTTTCAGTCAATAGAATACTGGCTGGCGGCACGGTGGTGTAGTAGTTAGTATTGTCGCCTTGCTCCTCCAGGGTCCAGGTCCGATTCCCGTCTCAGTGTGCATGGAGTTTGCATGTTCTCCCCGTGCTTGGTCGGTTTCCTCCGGGTACTCCGGTTTCCTCCCACAGTCCAAAGACATGTAGATTAGGCTAATTGTTGGTCACAAATTGCCCATAGTGTGTGAATGAGGGTGTGTATGCATGTGTGCCCTGCGATGTATTGGCACCCTGTCCAGGGTGTACCCCACCTCGTGCCCTAAGCCTCCTGAGATGAGTGAGTGAGTGAGTGAGTGAGAATACTGGCTAAATCAGCAGACCATGTAAGTTTTGGGAAAATATTTCAATTGACTCTTTTTGTTATAAACAAATAAACCTGAGGCAACCAGAATCAAACGTGGATTCTGCAACATGTATCTCACATACTGTATCCGATCCACAGAACAGTCAGTCAGATGGCAGGTCGAGCAAAACCAAACAAGAATGCTCATTTTCAGGCCGATTTGTAAAGGGTTGAAGTAATTTCATGCCGAATCACTCTGAAAAAAATTCAGCACTGCAATGGAAAAGAGAAACCAAGTTTCAAGTGAAGAAAGGAAAACAAGCACGTTTAACGTGTAGGAACAGCGACTGGGTAGAAATGTATAAATAACACAAGTAGCCTGTCATTACTCAGGCATCAGTTATTTGTAATGTAACCTGCTTGGGGCCACCTTTCATCTGTCTCTTCCTGTCAGTCAACCACATGCAAAATAAAATAATATTTTGTTTAAGACTGCATTAACTGCATCTGTACAGACATGTAAGGCAGTAAAAAAGATAAGCATAGAGAAATAAGCTCTTGATTTGTGGATTCCAAGGTAAAATCAAGTGAGACACATTATTCTACAGATAGCTTCTTTTTAAGTGTAGGGCATCCAATTGTCCCCACTTCGGCTGAATGCATATTATGGAATCATATGTCACATTTACAAAAAATTATTTTCCTTTACTTCCAGTTCAGTTTGGTTAAAAAAAAAAAGAAGCTGTGCGGAAACGGGCAGTGATGTCATGGCGCCACACTCATACCATTTATGCGTTGAGTGATTAACTATACTCCAACTCCAATGGGACTCACATTCATAATACATGTAGGAAAAGGGGGAGCATCTGGAATAAACCAGTCCACATTTTTTTCTGCAGAGAAGGAGGGGATAAAAGGAAAACCCAGTGGTTCAGTCCTTCCACTGTAAAAGCATGACATCAGCATTATGCTACGTTGTTTTATACCCCGTGATTATCATGGATTATTGAAAGAGACTTTTTGCTTTAGCCTGGGGGATGTTTTCTCTTTCCTACAAGTTGAGAGTCGTGCAGTGCTTTTAGCCCCAGAGGCAATCAATCTCTTGCTCACTCTCTCTTCTCTCTCTCTCTCTCTCTCTCTCTCTCTCGGAAATGTGTACGTGTAAGTTTAAAGCCAAGGGGGAGCTGTGGTTCAGTGAGCGTCTCCCACCTCCAGGGCTGGAGGTCAGAATCCTGCTTTTGGTTTGTGTTGTGTGGACATTTATCCTCATGCTTTGTGGGTTTCCTCCTGGTATTCCACTTTCCCCTTACTGTCCAAATAGAGCAGACGTGTGCTGGTGCCCTGGTTGATGAGGTTGCAGCGATCCAGGTTTAGGCTCCAGGACCCCATGACCCCCCACACAGTATAAGTAGTATGGAATATGAGTGAATAATTAAAGCCTTTACAAAACCTCTCTATTACTGTGTAGAGGTATAAAATCTAGAACCTGTAAAAATTCTCTCTTTTGTACTTCTGGGGACCCTTACAGCCTCCACACAGAATTCTCCTGCTAAAGTTTCCACCAAGTGATCAGAAAACACTATGGGATAGTTATAGAGAGGGGAAAAAAAATTTTTCCCCCCTTTCCTGAAAATGAGAGTTCCAGGAACTTCTGGTTCAAAGAAAATTCCATCTGCCATGTTTTATATGTTTCTTCAAGACATTTTAACCAAAGGTTCATTTTTAATTGTAAGGGTGCCATTAAGTTTGCATATTAGTCTTTAAGTAATTGGTAAAGTTGTTTGAGTGTTCTAATAATGTTAATAAACTAACCATTTTACTGTAAGCAATTTACACTTTTTTATAAAACATTCCATCCACCCATCTAGGAACATCTGTAGTCCAACTAGGGACTGTGGAGGCCAATGGTGATCATTGTATTTATTTCCAATTTTACGACCATGGTAGCATCTCCGGTTAACATTCACACACTACGGGCACTTTGGCAATGCCACTTAGCCTAATCTGCATGTCTTTGGACTGTGGAGTACCCTGGAGTACCTGGAGGAAACCCACCACGGTAAAAGGCGAGGTACAAGGTGACAGTGCTACTATGCCACCTGCCACATTTCAAGAATACAATCTGTAAAATATTGCAGCCTAAGCTTTCTAATAATGCTTTCTGTTATATGAGTAAAATCCTGAGTTGGTGTGATGCCAACAATCAGCCACTACAATCATTATTCTTACAAGTACTATGTAGATCAAATGTTAAGGAGAATAAATCATGGAAGTGGTGTGCAGTCCTTTAAATCTTGTACGTTTTATTTTATGTCTCCATTGATCCTGATTTAAAATAGCCTCAGCAAGCTACAGTAACTGCTCCAGGGTTGAATATAATGAAATATTGTAAAATGGAATGTTACAACTCACGAAGCAATTACTAAGGAAACAAAGTGTTTTTTTTTTTTAAGATGCCAACGTTATCAGATGTGTTTTTTTTTTTTTTTTTTGATAAAAGTGCTTCCATGCCTGGTTTGGAATGTGAGTTTTAGCAGGCAGCTGCTCTCTCCTCTTTCCAGCACTGTGTACCGTCACCGGTAGTCGTACACTGTACCATATTGTACTGGCCTGCTTCCACCCATGATATTATACTATTCACTCTTCTAAATCCATTTAACAGTTATGGAAAATTATCTCTTCCTTTCTATCTCCTCCTTGTCCACCAAAAAACAAAAATGACATGAATATAATTTATAGAAACATGTTAGTTACATTGGTTACATTACATGGATCAGATAGTTTATCTGTATTTTTAATCTCAAATTTTAATCTCAAAATACTGTAAGATTTGTACACCATTTTCAAGCCCTAATTTATTATTCAGTTATACATCATAGATAAGAAATAAAACACTTATACGCAAGGTATGTTCTTACAGAATGGAGTGATGTGATGCATCCTGATGTGAAGCAAAATTGAGTATTTTCCAATAACAGCATGTCTAGACATCTTCTGTTCCACAGCAATTTGTCAGTTATTTTGTACTTTTGTAAAATGTATTACTGACCAAGGCATTGTACATTTCAACCATTTAAAGGAAAAATGTATTGTGCACAATTTCTGCAAAACCAGTTATTACTTATACAATACCAGCAATAAACAACTACTTCATCACCAGGAGTGATTTAATACTAAGAAAATGCAGTTTATTGTGTTACAGGAATAAAATACAGAGCCATCTGTCCTGAATATTTTCCTATAGCAGAAAAAAAAAGTACAGCTTTAACTGCAGCCAGGAGTCTCATCACCTTAATGTGCTTTAGGTTTTTTTTTCAGTCCTTGTAGTTTTCAATAATATAAGGACTTTAATCTTTAAATTCATGTATTAATAGGATTATATTGTTGTATATCAAGATCCCTGTGAATATACTATGGAAACAATCACCTTGCAAATTAATGTCTGATTTGCACCTGCACTATTTTATTGTAGGGCATTTGTTATAGTTTATCAGAACCTACAGGGAAACTAATACTAGGGGATTGGTTCAAATTCTGAGGAATGTAAATTTGGACCCCTGGGACTTTTGACATTAGGTATGATTGATTAACTGCTTCCCTGCTAACCAGCAATCACAGTGTTTTTGTTCTCCGTTCTCGGGCACACTTTCTTTTTTACACTGTCCTAAACAGCAGGTGGCAGTATGCACCACATTGGTTTGTGAGCTGCGATTGAGAAGAAGAGAACAAGGAAGTTAACTATTGTGCTATTCCTAATATTATTGTTATATACTTCATCAGCTCTGTCTGAGTAGGTCAGTGCATGAGATTGGCACATGCTGCACACACATGGAGATTTTGAACAAGAACGATGGCACTGATAATGTCATGTCCAAACAGCAGTCTACTTCTGTGCTCAGGTACGATTGGCTCCCATATCTGATACCCGAGTATGCTGTACCGTGCCCGAAACCACCTTTTCACCAGATTCGGGTACGGTTCCCAATGCAGGAACGATTGTGTTCTCACTGATCAAAATGAGCCAGACTTTGGGGTCTCTGAAACGATTCCTGGTCCCTAATGTGAAAACGCCATAAGTCTGAGCACCAGATAGATAGCTAATGAAACATACACATTGTAGAAACACAATACAGGGTGCACATCTCATTATAGGATTCAGAGCTACAGGTCAATGCAGCTGGAATGAAAATTTAACTGGGCTAGCTCTTGCTCTGTCTCATATTTCCAGCCCACAACGACCAGCTCAATAGACGTCTGAATGCGGCTGGTATCCTGAGACAGATCTGTTAGTCATCATTCCATGGTTGAGTCTCAATGCATGACACACATTTCTAGTCTTTGTGGGAGACATGCACCCATCAACCACATTCACCTCTTTTTCCAACTGAAAATGTCCTATTAAAGAAAAATGGGAAATTATAGGCTGTTTTGAAGAAGTACAACTTCGGTCCAAATGAATAAGTGATCACACAGGATTTTCATCATGCTTTCATCATCATCTTCAAATTCTTTAGGCTTGTGACTTACTTTTGTAGCCTCCCGCAGAGGCTCTGTTGAACTGCAAATGTATTTAAATGTCAAACCTGACCTCACCTCTCCCTCTTTTCTGAAAACTCTGGAAAATCATATTCTCCCTCATGGAGCCTCCTGGCCACACTGTCTGGAAACTAAACAAATGTCTCAGCCCAGCGTTGAAGCAAAAGCCCACCATCCTCCCCACAAAACCCGAGATGTCTCAGGAGTGAGGAGTGAGTCACTGCCTAGCCATCTTGCGTCTCCTGACAATTTCCAATAGGTGAAATTATTCCCACTGACCATGTCCCATGACAACTAGTATTGCTTACCTCACTCACAAATCGCAAAGGGTATTCACCCCTATATTCCCACTTGAGTTTTATGTTCATTTCCATGATATACTGAAGTCAGGAAAATTACATATCTTCAGTTTTTTTCTTACTTTACAGGGTTCATTCATTTTCTATACCGCTTAATCCTGTGTTCAGGGTCGCGGGGGACCTGGAGCCTATCCCAGGAGACTTCGGGCACTAGGCAGGGTACACCCTGGACAGGGTGCCAATCCATCGCAGGGCACACACACATACACACACTCACACACCCAATCACACACTACGGGCAATTTGGGAACGCCAATTAGCCTAACCTGCATGTCTTTGGACTGTGGGAGGAAACCGGAGTACCCGGAGGAAACCCACCAAGCACGGGGAGAAAATGCAAACTCCATGCACACAGAGACGGGAATCGAGCCTGGCCGGGGAATCGAACCCAGACCCTGGAGGTGCAAGGCGACAGTGCTAACCACTACACCACCGTGCCGCACTACTTTACAGGGTCTCCAATTTAATTTCTTTTGTTTTGTCTTGGGATTTTGTCCCTTTTATCCTAGGGGAAGCCACATCAGATCATTTGATCAACCCTTCCTTTCGTAAACCCCATCCCCCCCCCCCTTTTCTAACCAGGCTTAGGACCTGCACTGAATGCATTGGCTGGATTAGGGTTAAGGGTCACTCCAAAAGACCCAGCAGGGATGACCCAGTGGTGGTAGGGCTTGACCCCTCAAACTGAAATCCGAGCCTCAGCTGCCTGAGCAACCACTGCCCCTATTTTCAATTTTCAGATTTGAAATGTCTGTGGCTTACCTTGTACTAATTATTATCTACAAAAAGATAAAGTCCTACTTGGGCCCCCAAAGGTTTCAGTCAGGTTTTGAAACCATTTGTATTAACTTTTTACCAAGAAATTAGTTCATGTTGAATCTTCACCAATTAACATAAAGAAAAATTTGGAAAAAATGAATAAAGAAATAATTTTTTAGAACTAGATACTCATGGCAAAAGCCAACCAGTCTGAGACGACAGTGAAGATCTTCATTTTAAACCAATTGAAAATAATTAAAAACCATTAGATTAAACAGAAATGACCGAATGATGGAAATAACCCGTATCTTGAATATGTAGCAATTATAAGTCAAAAAGTTAGGAATTTTTCACTGACTATGTAAACTTTTTTTATATATATAGCCTATTAAAAAAAGAGTTTTTCCTTTTATTGAAGCATTTTCTAAGATCATTCTCTAATCAATTTGATCTAAAATCTTACCAAGATTTACTGTATAAACTGTTGGAGTCTATGCCAATCTATGTGTACACTGTTATTAAGACAAAAAGAAATGTACCAAAAATTTTACAATTCTGAAACTCACGTAATTGCTGAAGTCAAGTTAGTGTAATTTAATTTGCAATGTAAAAAAATCTTGTATTAAACTGTAAATTTGGGTCTGAGTTCGATTCCCCGGCCAGGCTCGATTCCCGTCTCTGTGTGCATGGAGTTTGCATGTTCTCGCCGTGCTTGGTGGGTTTCCTCCGGGTACTCCGGTTTCCTCCCACAGTCCAAAGATATGCAGGTTAGGCTAATTGGCGTTCCTAAATTGCCCGTAGTGTGTGAATGAGTGTGTGAATGTGCGTATGTGTGTGTGCCCTGCGATGGATTGGCACCCTGTCCAGGGTGTACCCCGCCTAGTGCCCCAAGCCTCCTGGGATAGGCTCCAGGTCCCCCGCGACCCTGAATGGAAGGATAAAGAGGTATAGAAGATGAATGAATGAATGAATAAACTGTAAATTATT